>CM028330.1:30008648-31208648 GCA_016647705.1 Eucommia ulmoides
AAGCTTTAAATTTCACTTTGAATAACTGATAGGGGTAATTTATCCATTTATTTCCAAATTGAATTTGGTAGTTTTTGAGTATTTTTATCGTGTTTTAATTTGTTCTAATTAGCTTTTATTTGTTTTTGTGTAAATCAGGTGTTTATGACAAAAATGAGCTAAAACGGTTGAAAATCAAGCTAATTGGTGGAACAGTGGTGGAAGAACGATGGAAAAATGATGAAAAATGCCAAGTTATCCACCGCTGCAGTGGTAAAACAACAGAAAGCTAAATTTCACTCTATCTGTCCACCGCTGCAGCGGTGAAATAATAGAGTACCCACTAATAAACCATCACTGAAGTGATCAAGCCACTACTATAGCGGTGACCACTACCGACATACCCATCGCTGCAATAGTGACCCCTACTCTTGTAAAATGCATTTTTTAGATATTTTTAGATATTTTTGTTCCCTCATCTTTTCCTCCTCCTCCAATTTTGTCAATTAGACCTCAATAGACATGAGAGGTATATTTTGGAGAGGTTTTGGGGAGAGCTCATCTAAACCCGAAGAAGAAGATCACATTTCGAAGAATGAGAAACACTCTTGGAGTGGTTTTAGCGTCAGATCTTTTGATAACGGCTAAGTTCCTTTGTTTCATTCTTTATTTCTTAACTTTGGTAGTTTGTTTGAGCATGTTTAACTCATTTAGCGTTGTATATATGGTTATGGCCATTGGCTAAACATGGATTGGGTATAGGATTAATATAGTTTATGAAAATGTCATTTGTGTGAATTGTGTTTCTTTAACGGTTGTTCTTCGCTATTCGATTGTGTTTACTGTTCTTGTATTTCCATTATGTGCTTGTTTAGATATACTGAGAAATCAGGGTTTGACACTTGGGAGAGGTAACCTCAGATTCGGACTAGATTTTAAACACAACGCGACGATCTAATGACCCAGGAGGGCGTTAGAAAGTGTGCAATCCATGACGTTGGGGCGAGACTCATGTGACTATGTGTTCTACAAAATGCAAAAAAGGGACTTCGGTGTTAACGCAAAGTCATATAAACAAGACATATTTTTATCGCTTAAATAAAGTTAGGTTATGATAATTACAATACTCAACGATAATCTCAACCAATCCTTGCGGATATGAAAACCCTAACTCTTTTAAATACTAAAACTTGACCTGTACACTTGCGGTGAAAGTAGCGACGTATTTGCACGCTACCTAGTTTTTGGTGTCGTTGTCGGGGATTGATTTTTAGATTGTTGTCGATATTGTGAGTACGTAACTTGATTTTAATTTAGGCATTTATTTATTTATTATGTAGGGTACTTAAAAATGCTAGATTAACAAGTATTGATGCGTTTCTTGCAACGAGATTCAGAGCCATTTTATTATGCTTGGGATCGATATAAGGAGCTATTATTTCAGTTCCCCAATCATCGATTCCCAAGGGAGTGTCAACTACTAAACTTCCTTGATAGGTTACTATACAACGAACATTTGTTATACCCTCGTGTATTAACTACTCGCAAGTGTACGAGGTCAAAGTTTTAGTATAATGTGATCTTTAAGATCGGGTATCGTATCCACAGGGATTGGTTGTCGTTATTATCGAGTATCATAATTGTCATGACCTAACTTTATCTAGGCTAAAAAAATGATTTTAAATTAATTAATACTAATACTAATATAACCTAATTTAATATATACTAATTATACTAATACGAGATGGTTAGGGTATGGATTATCTAGGGATTAACTTTATTTACCTAACCGAGTTTGATTTCGTTTAGTTTATAATAATGATGTTCGACCTATTCGACAATCTCAGTTCGTAAACTCCCTCGTCACCTCTCCCAAGTGTAAGACGAGGGAATACGCGACTTCGTGTCAACGAATAAGTCTCCCTCAATGTCTTAACAACCCTAAGTCACATTAGTCTTGCCACATCGTCATTGATTGCACACAATCCAACTACCTCTCGGGTTATTGGATCGTCGCGTTCTGTTTACCCTATTGACAATCTTAGTTCGTAAACTCTCTCGCCACCTCTCCCACGTGTAAGACGAGAGAATATGCAACTTCGTGTCAATAAAGAAGTCCCCCTCAATGTCTTAACAACCCTAGGTCACGTGGGTCTTTCCCCAACGTCATCAATTACCCACAATCCAACTCCCTCCTGGGTTATTAGATCATCGCGCTGTGTTTACCCTAATCCGAATCTAGGGTTACCTCTTTCGAGTGTCAAACCCCAAATTCTTGATATATCTATCTAAGCATAATAAACAAATAATATGGTAAACACAATAAAAAATAGCGAAGAACAATCATTAAAGAAACACAACTAAAACAAAACTACGTTTTCATAAATAATGTTAATCCCATAGATAATCCACATTTCACTCTTGGTCATAACTGTTTATACATTGAAATCGAGCTAAACATGCTCAAACAAATATAGAAGTTAAGAAACAAAAGGAAAAACGGATGAATTTATCCAATATCCGAAGATTAGCCGCTAAAATCGTTCACAGATCACTTTTCCTTCTCCACGTGGTAATCTTCTCATTCGGATTTGTTTGAGCACTCCCCATTCTCTCTCTCTATTCTATATTAAGCCCTAAGGGCTCTAATGGCTGGAGATCCTTTAAGAAGAGGAGAGGAAAGGGGATTAAATAGAGAAAATATCTAAAAAAATATCTAATCTGGTGTAGAGGTGACCACCGAGGCAGTGGGATTCACCACCATGGCAGTGGGTATATCGGTTTAATGTTTGTCGTAGCGGTGGAGAAGGCGATGGATTCAGGGACCATCCTGCAGTTTCACCACCGCGGCGGTGGATGTCCATCAAGACTTGGCCCTTCTCTGCATTTTCATCTCCGTGATGGAGGTCTGACACCGTGACGGTGGGCTGCTGATTTGATTATTGCCTCCGTGCTTGTTTTTTCACCGTTCTTCAACCATTCTTGGTCCGAACTGATCGTTTACGCTCCGATTTCATACCTTTTCACCCCACACACCTGATTTATACAAAAAAAAAAATTAAAACTAATTAAAACATAATAAAAATGCTATAAAAAAATACTCTAAAACTAATAAAAACCGGTTTAGAAATATATAGGTAGATCATACCTATCAAATACCCCCAAACTTAGAATTTTGCTAGTCCTCGAGCAAAACACACACACGAAAATGAAAAATACAACTAAATTAAATAACAAACAACCTAAAAACAATCTAAACATAACGACATGTAAGTTTTGACTTCTTCTAATGGCCTAGTCATTTTTCTCTCAACAACCGCTAGTCATATCGGGTTCAAACAGTAAAACACATCATGTGTTGTTCTAGAATTCGACATGCAATAATGGTGAACGCCATTCTAGATCCTGTTAACATGTTAGTATGGGACTCAATAATATAACTATACAACGACCCGATTGGATTATCCACCAATGAAACTCATGACTTAAACCATAAAGGACTAGGATATCCATATGCCTGATTGGGGTCCACTCACCACTAATGTAGGCTTGGAAGTTTATAGTAATCAGAAGGACTTGGTTTGGTTTTGGAATATTTGGCCAAAGGTATTTCCGAATAGAAAATGGTTTAACGTTGTTAACTTAATGTTACCCAAGGCTCAACGCTTGGCACATTCACTCTCAAACCCCCATAGATAAATTGGAAACAATTCTAAACAAATATTTTAGACCGACGTACTCACTTATCAAAAGAAACATATATTTTTTTTTATAACAACTACACCCCCAAATTTATTCGATTTGTATGATTTCATGGGTGTGGTTAAAATGAAAGAAAATCGACAAGTGAGTACTCGAATACCGAACCAATCCAAAGTTTGCCCTAAAGCCTACTGCTTACATCAAGAAGCATTTGCAACTGCTAACTTGATTCACTCAAATGTGCCTTTAATTTAGCGATTTAGGTTTGGAAAAAGATCAACTAAATAGGGTATTTGTTCATATGTTCAGAATTGGATTGGCAATTAGGCTTCGACAGGGTAACAAGGTATAATCATGTTACAAGGTAGGTTTAAAAAGGCTCAAGCGACAAAACGAATGCCTAAATCACGTCTCCTGAACTACCTTGCCTAGGATTTCACTTCAAGCTTTCTCTCAATCAGGTTCTAGAATCCTTAAAGTGTTATGAGTTTGGCAAATTGATAATTGACCTCAAATCAATTGAATAGAAATACAATGAGTCTATGTGCTCGTGCAAATTAGGATCTACAATAATTTTCACGAAAATGCATTATCAAGCACATAGAACACACACGCATGGGTATTACCCTTGACCTCGAAAACAACCAGAGGGTAATATAATCATTGGGTAACAGCCTAGATGAATGCAAAACTCAACATGCACACAACAACAACAAACAAACACAGATTAACCTAAACAAACATGCAATACGGTAAAAACAAAACAAGATAAACTAACAATACTAAATACTACACATCATTTCCGAACTTAAAACGGATAGTGTTCTCAGTGGCCCAATCATCATTCTCAACGTATAAAATTAAAGCATGCTAACGAAGGGGGTTTAGAACATGTACCTGGGAGGCTAGAGAATCCCACCTCCGAATAAATTCAGTTGTGACGGATTTAATTTATTTTTTACTTTGGTTGTCTCCCAAGAAGCGCGTGGTTTAATGTCATCGGCCCGACATGTTCAGAATGCCCTCAAGCTTGGCGAGATATTGCACTGGATGGCTCGATCTTTCAACAACATGCCTCACCAGCTTATGTGCGTGGCACCAGCACTATAAATGGCTCAGAATCCCGTTGAAAAGAATGCATCAATACCTGTCGATCTAACATCGCCAAGTACCATGCATAAGAAATAAAAACAAAACTACAAAACAAAAATTATATACAAAAGAAATGTCTAAAATAAAATTGGGTCATTTACTCACAATATCAATAATAAATGACAAACACAATCCCCGGCAACGGTGCCAAAAACTTGTACGACGAGCATTTGTTACATGCTCGCGTATACACTACTCGCAAGTGTACGAAGTCAAAGTTTTAGTATAATATGATCTTTATGATCGGGTATCGTATCCACAGGGATTGGTTGTCGTTATTATCGAGCACCGTAATTATTATGGCCTAACTTTATCTAGGCTAAAAAGAATGATTTTAAATTAATTAATACTAATACTAATATAACCTAAATTAATCTATAATAATTATACTAATACGAGATGGTTAGGGAATGGATTATCTAGGGATTAACTTTATTTACTTAAACGCGTTTGATTTCGTTTAGTTTACAATAATGGTGTTCGACCTATTCGACAATCTCAGTTCGTAAACTCCCTCGCCACCTCTCCCGAGTATAAGATGAGGGAATATGTGACTTCGTGTCAATAACGAAGTCCCCCTCAATGTCTTAACGACCCTAGGTCACATGAGTCTCGCCCCAACGTCATTGATTACACACAATCCAACTCCCTCCCGGGTTATTGGATCGTCGCATTGTGTTTACCCTATTAACAATCTCAATTCATAAACTCCATAGCCACCTCTCTTGAGTGTAAGACGAGGGAATACGCGACTTCGTGTCAATGAAGAAGTCCCCCTCAATGTCTTAAATACCCTAGGTCACGTGAGTCTTGCCCTAATGTCATCGATTGCCCACAATTCAACTCTCTCCCAGGTTATTGGATTGTCGTACTGTGTTTACCCTAGTCCGAAGACAGGGTTACCTCTTCCGAGTGTCAAACCTCGAATTCTCGATATATCTATCTAAACATAATAAAGAAACAGTATGGCAAACACACTAAAAAATAGCGAAGAACAATCATTAAAGAAACACAACTCAAACAAAACTACGTTTTCATAAATAATATTAATCCCATAGATAATCGATGTTAAACTCCTGGTCATAACCATTTATACATTGAAATCGAGCTAAACATGCTCAAACAAATATAGAAGTTAAGAAATAAAAGAAAAAACGGATGAACTTAGCCAATATTCGAAGATTAGCAGCTAAAACCATTCACCAATCGCTTCTCCTTCTCCGCGTGGTAATATTTTCCTTCAAATTTGTTTGAGAACTCCCCATACTCTCTCTTTCTATTCTATACTAAGCCTTAAGGGCTCTAATGGCCGGAGATCCTTTAAGGAGAGGAGAGGAGAGGAGAGGCGATTAAATAGAGAAAATATCTAAAAAAATATCTAATCTGACCACCACAGTGGTGGGTATATCGGTTTAATGTTTGTCGCAGCAGTGGAGAAGTCGGTGGATTCAGGGACCATCCTGTAGTTTCACCGCCGCGGAGGTAGATGTCCAGGAAACTTGTCTCTTTTCTGTATTTTCACCACCGCGGCATAGGTGTGACGCCGCGGCGATGGGTTGCTGATCTAATTATTGCCTCCGTGCTTGTTTTTCTACCGTTCTCCGACCGTTCTTGGTCTGAATTGATCGTTTACGCTCTGATTTTATATCTTTTCACCCCACACACCTGATTTATATAAAAATAATAAAAACTAGTTAAAACATAATAAAAAATGCTATAAAAATACTCTAAAACTAACAAAACTGGTTTGAAAATATATTGGTAGATCACACCTATAAGTTACTAGCAGTAACCAGAATGTGGGTTGAAAGAGGAAATAGTACCACCTCTTTTGACCAACTAAACACAGACGAAGCCTTTCAGGTAATGGAAGATATGGCAGAGTTTGATTTTCATTATTGGAATTATTCAACAAACTACCAAAACTTGGGGATAGTTTCACCATTTCTCAGTCATGGATTGACACCTCGGACCAATATATAGAGTCTTCCCCTATATTGGAAACCATGCTCACTGAATTTATGGGGAAGACTCAGGCATTTTGGAGGAAAACGAATGACAAGCTCAATGAGCATGAGGATCGTCTTGACAATATTGAGATAGTCTGTGCCAAAATCGATACAACTGTAATGTCTCTTTAGACGCAAATTAGTCAGCTTATCTACTTGATTGAGGCCGAATCAGAAATGGTGGCATTAGGAGACAGACAAGCCATATCATATGAAAGCCACCGTGAGGAACCGAATGCAAGCGAAAGATACTTGGGTGAGATTGAAGACGATCATGCTAATGAGTAGAAAACCCAAGTGTGGATTGGCGATGAAGAATCCCATGTTAACAGTTGTGATTTTTCACCATTTGAAATCCAATTGGTGATGCTGCCCTTGATCCAAGACGATCACATCTACGAGGATCCGATGTGGCTCACCTATCCTACCCTGTTTCCAGCTCAGTACATTCATGTTTCCCAAGCACAAGAAAATGAGCTGAGTCTAGTTAAAAGATCGAGCTGATTAATGCTAAATCTTACCAGTCTTGAGGGTGTTCAAAACCAAGACCCATATGTTGTGTTGTATGACATATACTACGAGCGGAAACCACTCTTTGATAAGCCCTTCTCCAGGTCAAGACAAAGACCTTAATTCAAGCACTTCTTAGGAGGTAACCCAAGTCAGAATAAATTAGATCCGTCACTACTGAAATAATTCAGAGGCGAGATTCTCTCACCTCCCAAGTACGTGTTCTAAACCCTCGTCTTCATTATCATGCTATATATTTTTATTGCGATCGCTGATAGGTCAATGTGGACACTACCTGTTTTAAGTTCGAGGGTGATGTGTAGTATGTTATTATGTTTTATTGTTGTTAGATATGTTTTATTGTTTCAATGTATGCATGTTTGTTTAGGTTTAGTTTGTTTATGTATTAGTTGTTGTGTGCTAAGTTTTGTACTTCATCTAGTCTATTACCCGATGATGAGTTTGTCCCCTAGTTGTTTATTGTGGTCGAGCGTAATGCTCATTCATGTGTGTTCTGTGTGCTTGACGTCTCGTTTTAGTAAAATTTATTGTGGATCCTATTTGCACGAGCACGTAAACTCAATGTATAACTATCCAATTGATTTGATGCCGATTATCCATTAGCCAAGTTCATGACAATAGGGATTCTAGAACCCGATTTGGGGAAAATTCGAGGCGAAATCCAAGGTGAAGAGTTTAGGAGATATGATTTAGGTATTCATTTTCATTGCTTGAGCCTTTGAAGCTTACCATATAATATCATTTATCCCTCGTTACCCTATCAAAGACTATAAGTCGTTTCAATTCTGAACACGTAACAAATAGCCTTACAAATTGAATTATTTCCAAACCTTTATCGCTAAACCTAAGGCACAATTTGAGTGAAATCAAGTTAGTATTTTTTTTATGCTACTTGAAGTGAGCGGTTGGGTTTTGGGCGAACTGTTGATTAGTTCGGTATTCGAGTACTCACTTGTCATTTTTTCTATCGTATTTCCACACCCGTCAAATTATAACAAATCAAATAAGTTTAGGGGTGAGTTTATGAAAAAAAAAATATATAGTTTTATTTTTGTTTTGTCTTGACAAGTGAGTGCTACATTTTCAAATATAAGTTCAGCGTTGTTTCGAATTGATCTATGTGGGGTTACAAGAGTGATTGAGCCCAGCATTGTACCTCGGGTATCGTTAAGTTAATAACGTTAACTTGTTTTCTATTCTCGATATACCCTTGGCCATTTTCCAAAAACCGAACCCAGTCCTATTGATCTTTTGGAATTTCTTAGCCTACATTAGTGGATAATGGAACTCTATCAGGCATATGGATTTCCTATACCTTATTGGTTTTAGTCTTAAACTTTATTGGTGGATAATCCAATCCGATCGGTGGATATTTGTATAATTGAGTATTTGCACACACACTTTAAAAGGATCTAGAATGGCGCTTACTATTATTGAATGTTGAAATTCTAGAAAACCACATGGTACATTTTATTTTTGAACTCGATAGAATTAGGGGCCGATGAGGGAAAATCGTTTGACCGGGTAGATGAAATTCAAAACATGCACATTGTTGTTTTTAGTTTGTTTGTGTTTTTTTTTTTTTTTTTTTTTTAGTATTTAAATTTCGTAATTAGTCGTTGTAGTTTCTTGTATTGTGTGGGTGTTTTGCTCGAGGACTAGCAAAATTTTAAGTTTGGGGGTATTTGATAGAGGTAATTTATCCATTTATTTTTCGAATCAAATTTGGTAGTTTTTGAGTATTTTTATTGTGTTTTAATTTGTTTTAATTAGCTTTTATTTGTTTTTGAGTAAATCAGGTGTTTGTGACAAAAATGAGCTAAAACGGTTGAAAATCAAGTTAATCGGTGGAACAGTGGTGGTGTAATTTCACGTCACCATTTTTGCCGCAAGTGTATTGGTCAAGTTTTAGTATAGATGGATAGAGTAAGGGTTATCATGTCTACAGGGATTGGTTGAGATTATCGTTGAGTATTGCAATTGTCATAATCTAATTTTATCTAGGCGATAAAAAATGTTTTATAATTAATTAATACTAATACTAAAATACTAATTATACTAATTTTACTATACTACTAATATGAGATGTTTAGGGGAAAATATTATCTAGGGATTAACTTCATTTACAAAAATGTGTTTGGCCTCGTTTAGTTTACAATAACGGTGTTCAACTTATCCGACAACCTATGTATCATAAACTCACTCACCACCTCTCCTGAGTGTAAGATGAGTATTTTGCGTCAATGAAGAAGTCCCCCTCAACGTCTTAACGACACTAGGTCACATGAGTTTTTCCCCAACGTCATGGATTGCACACTTTCTAGCTCCCTCCAGGTGTTATTAGATTGTCGCGTTGTATTTAGCCTAGTCTGAATTCGGGGTTACCTCCCCCGAGTGTCAAACCCCATATTCTATATATATCTAACAAGCATATAATCAAAGAATAATGTTAAACACAATCAAATAAAGAAGAACAACCATTAACGAAACACAATTCAAACAAACAACATTTTCATAAATATTATTAATCCTTAGACAAAATCCGTTTAGCTCATGGACATAACCATTTATACAATGAAAAATGAGCTAAACATGCTCAACAAACTACCAAAGTTAAGAAACTAAAGAGAGAAATGAAATAAACTTAGTCGTAGTCCGAAGATTTGGCGCTAAAACCGTTCAACAATCGCTTCTCCTTCTTCGCAACGTGTTCTTCTCCTTCGAATTTGTTGAACACTCCCCAAAACCTCTCTCTAATCTATTATCAACCCTCAGGGGTCTCTCCTTGGTCTATTTAGATTAGAGGAGGAAGATATAGGGCTCAAAATATCTAAATAAATATCTAAGATCTGTGCAGAGTAACTGCCGCGGTGGTGGGCATGTCGGTTGTGGTCACGGCCGCGACGGTGGGTGCAGAGTCATTCTGTTGTTTCACCGCTACGGAAGTGGATCTCATCATTGTGGCGGTGTATTTTTAGAGACTTTAGCCTTTCTCTGCATCTTGACCGCCACGGCGTTGGGCTGCAAGTTTTGAATTTTTCCATTTTGCTTGTTTTCCCACAATTCTTGATCCAATTGGATCGTTTATGATCCGTTTTCATCCCTTTTCACTCCACACACCTAATTTAGATAAAAACACATAAAAACATATTAAAATGTAATAAAATAATACACAAAAACTAAAAAATTCGGTTTGGAAATAGATAGGTAAATTACACCTATCAAATAATGGTGGAAGAACGGTGGAAAAATGATTAAAAATGTTAAGTTGTCCACCGTAGCAGTGGTGAAACAATAGAGAGCTCAATTTCACTATGTCTGTCTACCACTGCAGTGGTGAGTCTATCGCTGCAACGGTGAAATAACAGAGTGCCCACTGATGAACCACCGCTGCAGCAATCAAGCCACCGCTGCAGCGGTGACCTCTACACCTATAAAGTGCATTTTTTTAGATATTTTTGTTCCCTTATCTTTTCCTCCTCCTCCAATTTTGGCCGTTAGACCTCCATAGACAGGAGAGGCATATTTTGGAAAGGTTTTCGGGGAGAGGTCATCCAAACCCAAACAAAAAGATCACATTACGAAGAAGAAGAAATGCTCTCGGAGTGGTTTTAGCGTCGGATCTTCGGATAACAGCTAAGTTCCTTTGTTTCTTTCTTTATTTCTTAACTTTGGTAGTTTTTTTTTTAGCATACGTTGTATATATGGTTATGGCCATTGGCTAAACATGGATTATGTATGGGATTAATATAGTTTATGAAAATATCATTTGTTTGAATTGTGTTTCTTTAACGGTTGTTCTTCGCTATTCGATTGTGTTAACTGTTCTTGTATTTTCATTATATGCTTATATACATGTTTAGATATACTGAGAAATCGGAGTTTGACACTCGGGGGAGGTAACCCCAGATTCAGACTAGGGTTTAAACACAATGGGACGATATAATGACCAGGGAGGGCATTAGAAAGTATTCAATCCATGACGTTGGGGCAAGACTCATGTAACTATATGTTCTACAAAACACTAGAAGGTGACTTCGGTGTTAACGCGAAGTCACATATTCATTCACTATACACTCGGGAGAGGGAGTGAATGAGTTTACGATACTGAGATTGTCAGATAGGTCGAATACCATTATTGTTAACTAAATGAAACCAAACACGTTTAAGTAAATGAAGTTACTCCCTAGATAATCAATTCCCCTAAATGTCTCAATATAGTATGAATGGTGTAATTAGATTAATTAGTATTTTAGTTTAGTATTTATATTTATAAATAAAAACATATTTTTATTGCCTAAATAAAGTTAGGTTATGATGATTACGGTACTCAATGATAATCTCACTAAGCAAAGTTGTCAAGATCTTAAGGGATTATTTTCAGCTATGTTTCGGGGTCTATAAAGGTACCATATCAGGTTTATAACATAGCATTTAATAGCTCAAAATTATCCTCATTAAGTCTAGTTTCATTTGCAATAATTTTTAGGTTTTTCTAATTTTTCTACGAATTGTTATGAATTTTTGAAGATAGGTGATTTCGATTCTTTAATTCGATTTTGATACCCAATGCTCTTGAACTATATTTTTTACTTTCCTAAGGTATTTATCCCAGAACAATATACAACATTTCTAATTCATCTAAGGTTCATTTACATCATGATTTTCTCAAACTTTCTTTCCCAAAACCGAAAATAAAAAGTTAAAGTACTAAATCACATTTAAAAAAAATTAAAAAAAAAAAAAATCAAATTTCATGCATGGTGATTCCACCCAAATCTCATGTTTAATTCAACGTAACAAGCTCATACTTGACCAAATCCAAGTTTTATTTGGTTTAATCCAAATATACTTTACATCTTAACATTAGAATCATAAAAATTCTTACTAGAACTCTTAATATAAATTTCTAGGGTTAGGACTTTACCAAATTTGAATTTAATCCTCCACCAAGACTTGATTTCACCTATAGATCTTCTCAAATTTTATGTTCCAAATCTCCCAAGACCTTTTTACTCCACTTTCCCTCTCTCAATTGCTTCTTTTCTCTCTCTTCTTCTCTTTGTTTCCTCAATTATGTTGATGGAGGTTGAAAGAGAAGGCAAGAATGGATTTTTGTCTTGGTCCTTAGCCTATGTCACGTGAATTCTAGTGGGGGGGGGGGTTTCTTGATACTGGTAGGGTCTTGGGTCATGGGTTATGGGTATGGATACTAACACTTAGGAAAGTGGGTATGGATATTGATTTGTGTATTGGGTTATCTCAAAATAAAATTTGGGCTTTTCTAATACAACTTGGGCTCTAACCATTTACATTGGGTTTTATAATTTACCAACTTTCGTACCTTTTATTTGTGGTATTTTTAAAATAGGCTAAGTGGTCCAAATATACACTTTGGGCCAATAATAATATGCCCAAACCATGGTGGACTATTAGATAATTTAATTTTAAGTTAATTCCATTAATTTGACACCTAAATTTTGTGATTTTCAATAGAGAATTTTTTAATTGCAACAAAACTTTTATTTAATTGCTTTCACAATTTTATAATTCTAATTTCTAAAATTTGAGAATGTTACATGATGGCTTGACCAAAACCCCATGAGGGCACCTACATATCCCAGACTTAACTGAAAATCTAGTCAAGTGTAATATAGACTCGTGATGTGTATCAATATCTAGTGGAACAGGTTCTTGGTTAGGGAAGCTGATTCCTGGGTCGTCATATCAATACAAAAATTGAAAATGATTGAGAGAATTCACAACTGGATAAGACCTTGGGGGAACTCAACACTTAATGGAGTTTCTTGGCTACCTCCTACCTGTGATTAGCTGATGAGGACAAGAAAACATCTTGGGAAAAATTTAACCTTGGGTAAAATTTTCCCCAGTTCCATATTGGGGCTTGACAATGTTTGTTCATTTCCTAGTATTATAGTTTTCACTTTTGAAGTTTTTCAAGGATTATGATTGGGATTGGTGCGAGTCTAATATCAAGAAACTCTATAGGGAGAAGATCTGATATGCCCCAGCTCTAGTTGGGGTGACTCTTATCACAAAGTATCAATAGAGACACCAGATATAATGTGCCCCAACTCTAGGTGGGGTGAGCCTCATCTCAGATTCTAAATGAAGAAATCGGATATAATGTACCCCAGCTCTTGCGGGGGCGCGAAATTATCTCCTGAGTGTTCCAAGGATGCAGTAGAGCCTATATAGGTCCCCTCGGTATCATGAACCGAGCATGTGACTTGTAGCGTTTGTTTTAGTCTTGAAACCCCCATTAGGTTGTTTAAGTATTATTGACATTATTGCTTCTGGATAGTAATCGTTGGATGACTGAAACCTTACTTGGGTTACCTACATACACTGAGTTCCTAGGTCAGGAATCTAGTCAAAATGTAGTTTGACCCTCACTTTACTATCTCAGATTTCTAACTGTACCCGCAAGGCCTTCCTATGTACCTAGGTAATCTACCGAGGATCAGATCGACGCATAGTTTGAGCACATGTATCCTTTGTTGTCTGGTTAACAAAAGGATTTGTAGTCGGCTTCTCAAGGAAGTCAAGAGACTTCTTGGGAGATGTTCCCTGATACAAGGCTAAGAGAATGTCGTGATTGCTGACATCTCTCCAGTTTTGGCCGGACCGGCCTGGGTTTTCTGTGTACCTTGGTAGTCTGTCAAAGACAGGTCGAAACGCAGTCTACTGAGGCTGGAGGAATTTTGTTTAAGGTGACAACCTAACCTGGAAAGGTTTCGTATATCCTGGTGTTTACTAGGACTTAGGTCGATACCTAATTCTTTCTTGGCTGGTTAAATCCTTGTATGGTTAGATCCGAATCAGTGGGTCATTATTATGTTTGGTATGGTTCAATCCCAATTGATTGTGGGATTCGTTATTGAGCAACTCTGTGGGGATTCTATTGTTAATATGACTCTATGGGGATTTTTTTTAGTGTTGATGACGTGATTCAATCCTTATAGACATGGGATTTTTGTTAATAGCGACTAGAGAAGGTTTTGTATGTGTCCCAGGTTTTGTCAGGAGTCATGTTAGGTGTAGTTTTCCTGGTTAAGCTTTGTCTATTGCTTGGTAAACAAAGAGAGTGCATATATGTTTTCTTAGGAGAGTTAAAGGACTATTCCTAGAGATGCGCCCTGGTCTTAATGCTAAGATAGTGTCATAAAGATTATACCTCTCTTACTTTTTCGACTCGACCGAACCCATTTAGGTTTTCTACGTACCTTGGTGATCTACCAAGGATCAAGTCAAACGTAGTTATGGGCTGAGATGATTGTAATAATCGTACCTATTGCAGCTAGCTACATTTGTTAACAGCAATCTTGTCCTAGCCTGATGGATAGAGTCTCTTGCCTAAGCATTAGCTAATCAAAGATTTTGATTGTTATCCTTGATTGGTAGTTTATTTGAGCCTTTGAATTATGTTATTTTGATTTCTTTTATTGGATGCTTAGAACTTGGAGAATTTTGAATAATTTTGGGGTTCACTCAATTTTAGAAAGATTGCGTTAGATCCTATTAAGTTTAGACTTCTAAAAACACTTTAATACACCCTGATGTTTCGCAGTAATTTGCACGGTCTGTCAAGACACACTTTCAGTGAGGTCGACTCCTTGCCTATCTTCTAAGTTAGTTGGACCCATTATTTGAGATGGACAATGGTACGGTGACTGACGAGGTAACCTAACCAAATTACACGTCCAAGGATTGCCTGCTAGCCTACTAGAACTTCCTAGATAAAGTGTATGGGTGTAAGTGTCATGTCGATGATGGTCTATTGATGCTAAATGATGTGCAAGGTGCCATAGGTTTTTGTGAAGTATGATGCCTAAGTTTCCTCATGTGTATGAAGATTATGTATGCCTAAGTGGTTTGCAATGGATAGTGCCTGTGTAGTATTTCGATACTGACTTTATGCATTGTATGATTTTGGGATGCCCAATTCTAGAATGGTTTCCTAAAGAATGCACTATCTATCTAGATATGATAGTTTTCTCCTAAAATGTTTCCTAGAATATTTGCGTTAGGTACCCTTTTGTGATTAGCTATCTCCCTCAATTACTTCCATGTTGATCCTGATGCGTAAAGTTGATTGGTGCTTCTGAGAGGCTTCCTACTCCTTAGCTCATTCTTGCATTGTAACTAGAATTCTGATCGGGATTTTTCTTCGAATAGTCTGTGGGTTTTGGTCGCAAGATGGGAATGTTTGGATAAGAACGGTGAAGGGTTATTTTAGTTCTCACTTGGTTGAGATCGTGATTTCCTAGAAATAGGAACATCTGGCTCGGAATGGGAATCACTGTTGATTTGGCTCGGGCTTTGAATCACATTTTGGATGAGTTTTGGGAGAGGGTTAGCCTATACGTCGTGTATATTTTTCTTTTCACTTTATGCAAAATTATTTTATCTAGAGTATACTCAGGTAATCATATTCAAACATTCAGTCATCTTAATGATTGTCATGATTTTTGCATCAGATTATGATGAAGATAAGTTAAATAGTAATTTAAGCCAAATATCCTTCGTTATTAGTTAACGAGGTTGTCTAGTTTCAATTCCATCATGTTCTCATATTGATATTTTCTAAGACTGTTATTGAGATTACCAAGGCCCTATGTGTTACCTGAGTCTTTATCGATGGCTCTACTTCTTCTATCTTGGACTGAGGAAAGATGGAATGGGCCTTCCCCAGATGACTCAGAGGGGGAGAATCGAAATAATGGAGAAACAAGTGTTAGTTATTGACTACTAACAAATGTTTTTTTATTTTTTATAGTGTTAAGAGAATTTTCTGTTATTTTTTCTTCACTCTAGCAAGTAAGGAGTCATATCTCCTATATAATCCATGTAGCGAGCTTTGGGTAGTAATCCCAGTCTAGTTGGCCCAAGTCACTAGGTGTTAAGACACCCCTAAGACTTAATACTTAGATTATATAGAGAGTGTGATTTATCTAATGGCTTTCGTGTGACCACTCTAGTGTTTAGAAACTTTTTGAGACCGGTCTTTCTCATTTCTCTTAATACTTAATTTCAGAATTTTGAGTTTTCAGAGGATTAGGGTAATTTGAGTTGGTCTCAAAGTCCTTGTTGGTTCCGCCCTGGTCCTGACTTCTTTGTTCGTTTGTCCGGTATGGTTTATCGTTCGCTTCTAGTCTTAAATGTCTTCAATTATAGAGGTGATTCTTGTTTTTGTTTTTTAGTAGGTTTTTCGTATTGCCTCAGAATTGGTTATGTCTAGATAAAGTCTTAACTTATGTTAGTCAGTCTTCAATTTGTTCAACTACCCAATCTTTGAAGAAAAATGTTTCATGGACGAGTTTGGGCTCTAAGACTTTATCTTTCATTCTTCATGTCGTAAATCTTCGGGATGTTTCATCCTTCGTTCTGGTTTAAGGAATTCTTCTGTATTTCTTCAAGGTTACTTGGACATTCCCAGGTTGGAACATGTGTAGAGATTCCACAATCAGGGTTCCTAGGTTTTTTTTCTAACTTTCTCAGATTTTTTTTGTCAATATCTCACCATAGTTTGGTTGAAACAAGACATTTCTTCTAACGTTTTTCCTTTGGATAATGGTCTAATTTAGTATTGAAATTATATCATCATTATTTTGATCGTTTGCGGTATGTGAATAACGACAAGCAGGTTAATTTATGAAAGTTAGAGTATGACGACCTGAGTCGACCTTACATAAAATAAGCTTGCACTTATTGATTTGTAGATCTAGTATGTAGGCATACAAGATAATACCTAATTCATTAGAAGGGACTTTAAGAAATTTAGGGAAAGGCCAAGATAAACATGGTCTTCTTTTCTCTTTTCTCGGAATAGTGAGGTTGGGTTCGTCTGACTCAATATTTGTTTTAGGGAGGTAATGCCTTCTAGCATCGTCGGGATTTTAGAGTTGTTCTGAGTACTTCCAAGAGAGGAAGGAATCAGTTTCATCTTATGATCTTGTAAGCAGCTCTCGGATGGCTTTTAGCAAAAGTTACCTAAAGTAGATTTCCTAGGTTTATTAAGTGATTAACCAACTGATAGGTGTGAAAAACCTATCTATTTTCAATCCGAATTTGTTAGTTTTCGAATATCGTTATATATTATTTTATTATGTTTTAATTAGTTTTCATACTTTTTGTATAAATTAGGTGTGTGGGGCAAAATGATAGGAAACTTGAGCGAAAACGATGAGATCGAACTAAAGCGGTTCGAAGTTACGGTGGATAAACAAGCTCGGAGGCTAAAAGATGAAACAAGCCCACCGCTTAGGCGTCCATACCACTGCCTAAGCGGTAAAGATGCTGAGAAGAGAAAAATGTTACTGACGGACGACTGCCTAGGCAAAATTTCTATCGCCTAGGCGAAAATCCAGCAGAAGACGAAGATGGGCTACTAACAGCTGCTCGCCTAAGCGAAGTTTTCTTCGCCTAGGCGAAAATCCAACAGATTGTTCTCCTAGTCCACCGCCTACTTGACCGCCTAGGCGATTAGACCGAACCGACCTAAGTCCGCCTAGGCCTAATTTCCACCGCCTAGGCGGATTTTCCCTACCCAGTCTTGAGATATTTTTAGATATTTTTGTGATATTTTGGCTATAAATACCCCCTCTCCTCCCCCTTGGCCAGTGACTATCATGCCCCCTTGGCTTTTTGATCCCTTTATGCTATATCTAAGGGTATATTTAGGAGTTTTAGGTGTGGAGCTCACATCCCGAAATGGATAAGACGGCGAATCGATCGTGGAGCGTTCTTAGCAATTTATTTTCAAACAAGGCTAAGTTCTTCGATTGTTTTTCCTTATTTATTTATCTTAGGAGCATGTGAGCATGTTTAGCTCATTATTTTCTTGTGTATGCGGCTATGGCCACGAGTTAAATATGGATTGTAATAGGGATTAACATATAATTTATAAATACGTTGTTTGGATGATTTCGGTGTTGCGTTTATGTTTGTTCTTCGTAGTTTGATTGTGTTTATCGTATTGTTTGTTTATTATGCTTGGATTGATAAATAGAGAATACGGGATTTTGACAAACCCCGGATTCGGATTAGGGTAAACAAACGCCATGATTCTATAAGGGGTTTGAATCGTGGACAATTGATGACGTTGGGCAAGACACACGCTACCTAGGGTCGTTAAGACATTGAGGGGGACTTCTTCGTTGAATTGAAGTTGCGTTATATCCTTCGTCTTACACTCGGAAGAGGTGGCGAGGGAGTTTTAGAACGGAGATTGTAGATAGGGTAAATACAACATGACGATCCAATAACCCGGGAAGGAGTTAGATTGTGTACAATCAATGATGTTGGGCGAGACTCACGTGACCTAGGGTTGTTAATACGTTGAGGGGGACTTCTTTGTTGGGTCGAAGTCATGTATTCTCCCGTCTTACACTCGGAAGAGGTGGCGGAGGAGTTTATGTACCGAGGTTGTTAAATAGGTCGAACAACGTAAACGTAAGTAAATCGAAATCGAACACATATTTGTAAACACGTTAATCCCTAGGTGATTCTTTACCCTAAAACATATTATCATAATAATGTAGTTAATTTAGATTATATTAGTATTAGTTTAATTAATTAAATACATTTGTTTTCACCTAGATAAAGTTAGGTCACGACAAATGCGGTATTCGATAGTAACGACAACAATCCCTATGGATACGATAACCCAATCTTAACGATCACACTATACTAAAACTTAGACTTCGTATACTTGCGAGTGTAAGTACCAGCGTGCTTTTCCAGCGCTACCAAGTTTTTGGCACCGTTGCCAGAGATTGTTTTGATGTTATTGTCGGAGAAACGCGGTAACGGCTCTGGACTTAAGTTTTAGATAGGAGAAGCAAGTGTTTCGTATTGCCGGGGATTGGCCAAGTTGTTATTATTGATATTGTGTGTAAATGACTTAATTTTACTTTAGGCATTTATTTTGTATATAATTTTTGTTTGTAGTTTTGTTTTTGTTTCCCATGCAAGGTACTTGGCGATGTAAGATCGATGGGTATTGATGCATCCCTTTCGATGGGATTCCAAGCCATATATTGTGCTTGGCCAAGCACATAAGCCGGTGAGGCATTTCGTTGAAAGATCGAGCCATCCAAAGCAAAACCTCGCCAGTCTTGAGGGCGTTCTGAAAATATCAGGCCGAGGACATTAAACCACGCACTTCTTGGGAGTCAACCCAAGCAATTCTTTTTTATCCATCCCATCTGACTTGATTCAGAGGCGAAATCCTCTCGCCTCCCAGGTAAGTGTTCTAAACACCCTTCATCAGCATGCTTTAAATTCCATATGTTGAGATTGATGATTGGGATCGCTGAGGACACTGTCCACTTTGAGTTTGGCGGTGATGTGTAGTAGTAGTATGTTAGTTTATGTGTTATCGTTTTCCGTATTGCATGTGTGTTTAGGTTAGAATGTGTTTATGTTTTTGTGTTGTTGTTATATGTTGAGTTTTGTATTCATCTGGGCCATCACCCGATGATGAAAACTACCCCTGGTTGTTTTCGAAGTCAAGGGTAATACCCATACATGTGTGATTCTATGTGCTTGACTATGCTTTTTGGTAAAAAATTATTGTAGATCCTAATTTGCACAGGCACATAGACTCAATGTATTTTTATTCAATTGATTTGAGGACGATTATCGATTAACCAAATTCATGACACATTAAAGATTCTAGAACTTGATTGAGGGGAAGCTTGAGGCGAAATCCTAGGCGAGGTAGTTCAGGAGACGTGATTTAGGCATTCTCTTTGTCGCTTGAGCATTTTTAAGCCTACCTTGTTACATGTTTATCCCTCGTTACCCTGTCGAAGCCTAAATGCAAATTCAATTCAAAACACATAAACTAATACCATGGCTAGTGGATCTTTTTCCAAACCTAAATCGCTGAATTGAAAGGCACATTTGAGTAAATCAAGTTAGCAATTGTAAATGCTACTTGATGTGAGCGGTTGGGTTTAGGGCGAACTTCTAATTAGTTCGGTATTTGAGTACTCAGTTGTCATTTTTCATTTGTATTTCACACACCCCTTCAATTGTAACAATCAAATAAGTTTGGGGGGGTATTCATTGAAAAGAAAAGAAAAAAAAATAGAAAAAAAAAAAATCAAATGTAAATACAGTTTTTAATTCCGTTTCTTTTGACAAGTGAGTACATCGGTCTTAAATGCATGTTCGGGATTGTTTTCCAACCTTTCTATGGAGGTTCGAGAGTGAATATGCCAAGCGTTGAGCCTTGGGTAACGTTAACCTGTTTTCTATTCCAAATTACCCTTGGCCAATTATACCAAAACCGAACCAAGTCCTAATGATCTTCATGAACTACTAAACCTACATTAGTGGAGAGTGGACCCCAATCAAGCCTATAGAAATCCTAGTCCTTTACTGTTCTTAGGTCATAGTGACAGAATTATCCTACATTCTTCCCTGGGATTATTTTTCTTAGGACTTAATGATAGAATTGTACTACTCAAGCATAGATCATGGCTCCTAGGACTTGATAATAAGATTATCCCCTCTTTTTTTCTTTTCAAATGAGGGATAATTGCTCCTAGGACATGATGACAAACATGTCTTTCTTTCTCAAATATGGATTACTATTCTTTAAGACATAATACCGGAATTATCCTATATTTTTCCTCAAAACATGAATCATTTTCCTAAAGACCTAATGGCAGCTTCATCCTTTTTCTTTCTCAAGAGATGGATTATCATTCTTAGGGCTTGAGGAAGAATCTAAGACGCCATTAATTTCAAGATGTCTACTGAGGGTGAAATCATTTTAACTATCTGACTAGTGAACACTAAGTGGCCTCTTATCATGATAGATTTTAAATGGTTTGAGGAGTTTTGAACCTAAAAAAAATGTCCTCCTAATGGTGCATAATTCCTACCGTATAGGATTTATGAGAAAGGACATTATGCTTAGGACATGAGACGCCTTTCCTACGGAATTGTGACCCAGGATATGTTCATGATTTAAATCACATAGTCTTGATTTACCTGGGTGATGATATTTTCTAGTGTTTTGGTAGTTTAACGTGATTTTGCACGATTGAGGTAGAATCTTTCACATTGTTTTTAGCGGTCAAACTTTAGACAAGCTCGTTTAGCAAAGCTATGATTATTTGCTTATTCTAAGATGGATTATTTTTTATTTTGATCTTTCCTTTTTCTTTTTTTCTTTTTCTTTTTTTTTTTTTTTTTGTTTATTTAAAACGCGAAGACATTGATGATTTTATTAAGGTATGTTTTAATTTAATTGTTATGGAGGCAATAAGTATTATTAGTTTATGTTTGACGGTTTATTGGCTTAAGTGAAGTAAAGATTCTTGTTCTTTCCCACAACTTAATCTGTATTCAAACTTTTTCAGACGTTTTTGGTGTTGATCAAGCTAACAATGCATGGGATAGAAAAAGAATTCTTACAAGGTGTTGATCTCTAGGTTTTAATGAACAATTAAAGGCTGATATTTTTTGTGCAACTAATGTGTTTGTTGACTATTTCATAAAAGAGTTCCATATTATTTATTGTGTTTTAGATATCATGAACAAAAATGTTAAGGGTATAAAGATGGACACATTGAATAAATGAATAACTGTGAAGACCTTGAAGAAATTAGGCAAAAATAACTCTAAACTTTTATACTCTTAATGCAACCCAAATTAGGATCACACACGATACTATTAAATTAGTTATCTTTTTGTGTGTTAATATGATATAATTTAGGATCCTAATTATTGATTTAATATGTGCTCTTTATGTGAAATTGAAAATGGAAATTGACCTAATTAAAAATAAGGATTAAAGTATAAAAAATTGAAGTTTAGGGTTAATTCAATTAACCTAGAAAATCAATCAATTAACTGAATTAAACAGTATGTTTTGGAGCTAAATTAGTGAAGGAAATAACCATCCAATATCAATCAGTCAACCGATTAAAAGGGATTGGTCAACCATTTGAATCTGTGTAGTTTTCGGAACAAAATGTGTAGTCTCTGCATCTATCGGTTAACTGAACGTAGGTGATCAGTCAATTGAATGCAAGTGATAAGTCAATTGACTAGATTTAAGTTGTCGTAGGAAAAATCTCTAAATCAATGAGTCAACCGATTGGGCGGTAATCAGTTAACCGATTTGAATTTTGGCGGGGGAAACTCTTTACATCTATCGATCAACTGACTAGAGGGGTATTAGTCAACCGATTGGTGTTTTGGTTTGGCATGGTTTTAAATCTATATCAATTGGTCAACCGACTTCCAGGGATCGGTCAACCAACTGTTTCGATTAATATTTCAATGGACTTGATCTTTGGGTAAAAAACTAGTCTTTTTTATGATTCCAAAGGGAAAGATTTGGGAGATTTGAACCTACTAAACATATGGTATATGTATTTGTATATCCCTATTGATTTGGTCCATATAATTTATGTTTTTCTCAATTTAAGTAATTAAATACTTCATATCTTTATGATTGTTAATTGACAAATATTTTATAGAATTATTTGTGAGATTTGAAAGTTGTTTTTAAGTGGAATACCCCAGAATTGAAAGATATTATTATATGGGGTCTAAGAGTGCCTTTTAGAGGCACTTCTTTTGCAAATTAACTGTTGGAGGACTTGTTATCAGTCTATATATATAGATCTGTTGGATTGAGGTTAGTGACATCGAGAACATCAGCTTTGAGTTATTCTAAGAGGATATTTATGCTAAGATTTTTGGGAGAAATTACATATACGATCTTGATCTAAAGCGCTGTTGATTTAGCGTCACCGACTTATGCTACATTACAATTCTGCTTTCAATCTTCGGTGTTTTTCTGGTGAGATATTTCCAAGCTATTGTTCTTAATTTTGATTTCATATTATTATTATTATTTTCTTGGTTGTAAGATCATTCAAAAATCGTTTTCAAATGTAAAAGCCTGAAAATCATTTTAAAACGATTTTGTGTGTTTATCTTATTATATGCTTTAATTTGTGTTATCCACATTATTTATTAATTTACCTGGTGTTGTATCTATCATGTAGTAAATTTTGGGATATTAATCGAGTATATCTGTATTGAGGTGGTAGAAGCTCCTTGTGGGAAAAAAACTCATATTTTTCTAAATCTGTGAGTTTGAGTGGATTAGATAGTGTTAGGTCGGTGTCTAGTCAGGGTAGTTAGATTTCGATCTTTTTCTTGTGAAAAAAGATTAGGGTTTGATATTTGTGCTAAGTAAAAAAGTTTAGGTTATTCTTCTTCCTTGAAAATAACTAGGTCTTGAATCTCCTTGCAATTTAATTGATTTGAGTGAATTTAAAGGTTCTATCCTTACCTGGGAAAAGGATAATTGAGAGTGTTGTGAGGTTTGATTTTTAGCTTGCTAAAAGGATTAGATTTTGATTCTTCATGTAATAGAATTAGGTTAGTCTTTATCCTGGTAAAAAGATAAGGTTCTTCTTTAGCCTGGAAAAAGAATATTTATAAAGATTGATTCTGAGTCTGGTAAAAGAATCGTTGTAAGGGTTTGGTTTCTACCTAGTAAAAGAATCAGGGGTTTAAAGGTCGCAAATTTCTATGCAGCTCAGGGGACTGGATTAGGAAAGGATAGCTTACTGAACCAAGATGTATCTTCGTGTGCTGCATTCTTTACTTTTATTATATTGTATTTTGGTGTGCATCTAGAATTAAACACTTATCTGCTACGTAACGAAGATAATAATTAATTTAAGAAAATTGATTATTTGATAATTAAGTGTTAAAGATTTATTTGTTAAAATTTTTGTAACTACTGAATTCACTCCCTCTCTTGGGTAGTTCATTAGGTGAACTATTGGTATCAGAGAAGGTTTAGTTCAATTGACTTAAAATCCTAGATAAGAAAGATAATATGGTGCAACCAATAGGAACACTAGGTGATAGGTAGTCTATGCACCGTCTACCTTTATTTGCAGGTGATAACTATTTATTCTGGAAGGATAAAATGATTACTTTTCTTCAAGCTACTAATTATGATGTGTGGCTAGTTATTGAGGATGGTTCATTCATTCCTAAGGATAATGGAATACCTAAGAAGAAAGAGCAACTTACTACTTCTGACAAACAAAAACTCTCTATTAATTCTCAAGCTATTAATATTTTGTTTTGTTCCTTAGATGCTAATGAATATACCAGGGTTTCAAGTTGTGGATCGGCGAAAGAAATATGGGACAAGTTGCAAATCACCCACGAATGGACACATCAAGTGAAACAGTCCAAGATCAATGCCTTAGTTTGTCAATTCAAACTATTCAAAATGGGTGAAGCAGAATCTATTCCAGAGCTGTACACAAGATTCAACAATAGCTGCAACAACCTTAGTTAACTCGAAAAGTCCTATACTATGTAGGATAAAGTGCGAAAGATTCTGAGATCAATAACTAATGCTTGAGAGCCAAAAGTAACTTTAATAGAAAAAATTAAAGATCTTACAGTCTATGTTATTGATGAGTTCATTGGCAACCTAATGACATATGAGATGGCTATTCGAGGATATGAGGACAAAACATGAAATATCAAAAAGAAGACTTTGGCGTTGAAAGTTCAGAAAAATGAGGAAGAGGGTGATGGTGATGATATTAGTCTTGACAATGAGCAAGTAAAGGATGTGGCGCTTCTCACAAAGAATTTCAGAAAAATGACTCGACGAACATTCCAGGGAAAAATAAATTTCAACATGAGAAATGTGGAATGGTACAACTGTCACAAGACCGGACACTTCCAAACCAAATGTCCCGAGCTAGAGAAGGAAAAAGAGAAAAAAAATAAAATAAAAGAAAAAAAACAGGTGAAGAAGAGTAAGAAAAAATCAACAAAAGTCACCTGGGATGACTCGGAGTCTACTATCTCGGAAAAACTAAGCAGTAATGATTCATCTATGCTTACTTTGATGGCCACTAGAGTTGAGGTAACAAAACGTTCTAATTCTTGCCCTTTAGATTTTGATGATTTATTTGAAGTTTATTAAGAACTAACACGTGATTATAAAAACCAGTGCTTTCAAATTAATGCCCTACAAAGTACAATTAATACACTTAACAAGCAAGTGACTAAATTCGAATCTGAAAACATTGAATTGAAATCTAATATTTCGAATTTACATTCGATTGTTCTCAAATTCACAAGTGGTGAAAATAATTTAAAAATACTTTTGGGGAGTTCAAGAGGGATTTTTGATAAAGATGGAATTTGGTTTGAGAAAAAAACCTTAAACAAAATAGATTTCATAAATTCTTTTTTGAAACCAAAGATCTTGTTAGATGTTTTAAATGTAATGTTGTGGGGCATACTATAAATAGATGTTTTTCTAAATTATCTAAATCTAGAAAAGTTTGGGTTCCTAAAGGAACTAAAATTATCCCGACTAACAAGATCGGACCCACTTAGATTTGGTACCACCTACAAACTTTTTGAGGTACTCCTTGCAGATTAATCTAATAATCATCTATGAGTAAGGATAAATTGTTCTTAAAAAGTGGCTATCCTCAGCACATGACAAGGGATAAAGTAAAATTTACGTCTTTGATACCTAAAGACAAAAGTCATGTGATTTTTGGAGACTATGCCATGACTGAGAAAATAAGATTAAATAAGTTGGTAAGAATTTATAAGACCCGTGCTATTTTACACATTCTCTTGTTGTCCCAAAATTACTACACGTTAATTAGATAAGTTTACATATTGACTTAATTAAAATTATATGATTTCATGCTACAGTATTGAAATGTTTTGATTGCCTTAGGTTTATTCTTCTAAGCATGAACTAGCTTGTTTACAATTAAATGAGAGAAGAAGTTTTTATAAGTGGGATAATAATATGTTATGCTTATATTGAAAAATGATATATTGAATATTTTGATATCTTCGAATAGCTTATTAATATTTTCACTAAACCTCTAGCGAAATATCAAAGTTCATGAAAATTATTTGAGATTTAGGTATGGCTATGCATAACGATGTATGCCTAGAGTGATATTTTTGGTTCTTCGCCTCTACTTTTTGTGATGACAAAGGGGGAGAAGTTGTTTGATATTTAAACGAGTTAGTTAATGTTTAGGAATTTGTTCACCTAAGTATTGCACTGATTAAAGAGAGATCTAAGTTGAATTGGTTATATTGAGCTTTATTGAATTTCATTACCGTTATATTGATTTTTGGACTTATATTGAATATTCGTTGAACTGTTTGAATTTGTCTTCATGATTATGCTTAAATGAGTTAAATACCCATCTCTGAATTTAGGGGGAGCGTGGTGATATTTGTTTTGAAGAAAACATCAAAGTTAATTGTCATCAACAAAAATGGGAAGATTGTTGATCCCTAGGTTTTGATTAATGATAGGTGTGATCTACCTATATATTTCCAAACCGATTTTGTTTGTTTTAGAGTATTTTTTATAGTGTTTTTATTATGTTTTAATTAGTTTTTATTCTTTTTGTATAAATCAGGTGTTTGGCGTAAAAATGTAGGAAAACAGAGTATAAATGACCAGATTGAACCAAGAACGGTCGAGGAACGGTGGAAAAATTAGCAAGGAGGCAATATTCTGTAAAAAAGCCCACCGCCATGGCGTCCAGACCTCCGCCGCCATGGTGAAAATGCAGAGACAACCAAATCTTGTTGGACATCCACCACCGTAGCGGTGAAGTCCACCGTCGCGGCGATGAAACTGCTGGATGGTCACCAGCTCTATCGCTGCGGCGATCACTTAACCGACCTACACACCACCGCGGCGATGACCTCTACACCAGATTAGATATTTTTTTAGATATTTTGCCTATTTAATCTCATTTCTTCTCTTCTCTTCTTGTACCCTCCGGCCATTAGAGCCCTTAGGGCTTAGTTTAGAATATAGAGAGAGTATGGGGAGTGCTCAAACAAATCCGAAGGAGAAGATTACCACGCGGAGAATGAGAAGCGATTGGTGGACAATTTTAGTGGCTAATCTTCGGACTACGGCTAAGTTCATCCATTTTTCCTTTTATTTCTTAACTTTAATACTAGTTTGAGCATGTTTAGCTCAGTTTTCAATGTATAAACGGTTATAACCATGAGTTAAACGTGGATTATCTATGGGATTAATATTATTTATAAAAACGTAGTTTTGTTGCAGTTTTTGTTTCTTTAATGATTGTTCTTCGTTATTTTGATTGTGTTTGTCATATTATTTGTTTATTATGCATAGATAGATATATCAAGAATTCGAGATTTGACACTCGAAAGAGGTAACCCCGGATTCGAACTAGGGTAAATACAACGCGATGATCCAATAACTTGGGAAGGAGCTGGATTATGGGCAATCGATGACATTAGGGCACGATTCACATGACCTAGGGTCGTTAAGATGTTGAGGGGGACTTCTTCGTTGACACGAAATTGTGTATTCCCTCGTATTACACTCGGGAGAGGTGGCGGGAGAGTTTACGAACTGAGATTGTCGATAGGGTAAATACAACGCAACGATCCAATAACCCGGAAGGGAGTTGGATTGTATGCAATCAATGACGTTGAGACGAGACTCACGTGACTTGGGGTTGTTAAGACGTTGAGGGGGACTTCTTCGTTGACACGAAGTCGCGTATTCCCTTGTCTTACACTCGGGAGAGGTGGCAGAGGAGTTTATGAACTGAGATTGTCAAATAGGTCGAACACCATTATTGTAAACTAAACGAAATCAAACGTGTTTAAGTAAATAAAGTTAATTCCTAGATAATCCATCTCCTAACCATCTCGTACTAGTATAATTAGTATAGATTAAATTAAGTTATATTAGTATTAGTATTAATTAATTTAAAATCATTCTTTTTAGCCTAGATAAAGTTAGGTCATCACAATTACGGTACTCGATAATAACGACAACCAACCCTTGTGGATACAATACCCAATCTTAAACATCACATTATACTAAAACTTTGACCTCGTACACTTGTGAGTAGTTAATACCGGAGACTGTAACAAATGCTCATCATACAATGAAAAATTAAAGGTTGATGTTTTTGGTAGAACTAATATGTTTGTTGACTATTTCAGAGAAGAGTTCCATATTGTTGATTGTGTTAAAGACCTTATGAAGAAAATTTTTAAGGGTGCAAAGATAGACGCATTGAAGAAATGAAGATCTATGAAGACCTTAAAGAAATTAGGTGGAAATAACTCTATACTTTTATACTCTTAATGCAACCCAAATTAGGATCACACACAACACTATTAAATGAGTTGTCTTTTTGTGTGTTGATATGGTAGAATTTAGGGTCCTAATTATTGATTTAATATGTGCTTCTTATGTGAAATTGAAAATGGAAATTGACCTAATTAAAAATAAGAATTAAAGCATAAAAATTTGAAGTTTAGGGTTAATTCAGTCAACCCAGAAAAGTAATTGGTTAACTGAATCAAACAATATGTTTTAGAGTAGAATTGGTGAAAGAAATGACCATCTAAGATCAATCGGTTAACTGATCAAAAGGGGTCGGCCAACTGTTTGAATCTGTGAAATGTTTGGAGCAAAATGTGTAGTCATTTCATCTATCGGTTAACCGATTAGATTTATGTTTTGGTAGGGATAGTCTCTGAATCAATCGGTCAACTAATTAGGGGATAATCAGTCAACCAATTGAGTTGAATTTTGGCAGGGGGAACTCTCTGCCTCAATCAGTCAACCGACCATAGGGGAATCGGTTAACTAATTGGTGTTTTGGTTTGGCTTGGTTTCAAAGTTGTATTAATCAATCAACCGACTTCCAGGGATCGATTAACCGACTATTTCAGTTATGATTTCGAGAGACTTGATCTATTGGTAAAACACTAGTCATTTTTTATGATTCCAAGGGAGAGATTTGGGGCATTTGAACCTACTGAAGATATGGTACATGTATTTGTATATCTCTATTGATTTGGTCCACATAATTTATGTTTCTATCAATTTAAGTAATTAAATACTTCATATCTTTATGATTATTAGTTGAGAAATATTTCATGGACGTATTTGTGAGATTTGAAAGTTGTTTTTAATTGAATTACCTTAGAATTGAAAGATATTATTAGATGGGGTCTAAGAGTGTCTTTTAGAGGCATATCTTTTGAAAAATAGTCGTTGGATGGCTTATTATCAGTGTATATATATAGACCAGTGGGATTGAGGTTAATAACATAGAGAACATCAGCTTTGAACTATTCTAAGGGTGATAGTTATGCTGATATTTTTGTGAGATATTATAAATATGTTCTTGATCTAAAGCGCTATTGATTTGGCATCACTGACTTGAGCTATATTGTGATTCCATTTTCAATCTTCGGTGTTTTCCCAGCGAGATCTTTCCAAGCTATTGTTCTTAATTTTGATTTCATATTATTATTTTCTTGGTTGTAAGATCGTTAGAATATTTTTTCAAACGTAAAAATCTGAAAATCTTTTTAAAATGATTTTATGTGCTTATCTGATTACATGCTTTAATTTGGGCTAGCCACATTGTTTATTAATCAGATATTAATTTGCCTCACATTATATCTATCACATAATAAATTTCAGAACATTAATCGAGTATATTTGTATTGAGGTGGTAGAAGCTCATTGTGGGAAGAAACTCATATTTTTCTGTATTTGTGAGTTTGAGGGGATTAGACACAATTGGGCCAACACAATGATTCTTATGCTTCTTGTCCAACACAAGGATTCTTATGTTTCTACTTGTCCTAAAACATTTGTTCTAACACCTTTGTACAACAGTAACGTAAATAACTGTATAGAATTTGAAAAAAATAACATTTATCTCTGAAATAAGTATCCTAAGTAGAACAGGGTTTTGGTTATCCTCTATCCTAGGCTCATTATATGTGGTTTTGGCTTTTGTTCTAGTGTATCCTAAAAACAACTCGATTTCCAGACCTTCAAACCTCTGGCGTCCTCCCTAAGGGAACTTCCATCTTTGATTGGCCGAGCGAGAAGAGGTTCGTAGCCAGATCCTAGGGGATGCAACCCCTGGCCTTGCTTCTACTAACTTCTCTTTCTAACCTAAGGGTTTTCAGGGCTTAAATCGCTACGATGAAACCACCGACGACAGTACCTACTGACAGCCTCTTTATCCCTAAGTAGGTTACGGCTTGGGTTTTCATCATGATATGCAATGCAAAGTGAGTGTTTGTGAATTAGAGAGAGTATACAATAATATAAATATAGAAATGTAAATATAGTATTTAAATGCACTAGTGTAAATGCAGTAAGTAAAGACGGTAAATATGCATGGATGCTTGATATATACACATGAAATGATATGTTGAGTATTGTTTTTTTATTATTTTTATTGTTATTGTTATGTTTTGGTAGGGAATTGTTTGTGCTTGAAATCAATGACGTAATGCTTGCATGTTATTAAATAGTGAATATAGATTTAGACTCCAACCAGGCCTCTGACTCTCTTATGAAGTCCCCAGTGGAGTCGCCAACTAACGCACCTCAAATTTTGATTAACGAAAGAAGTATAGAATTTGGAATAGAATGAAAACAAGTTTCATCCCTTCCTCCCTAAGTCATCCAAATCCGTTTATTTTGAAAATGATTTTTCAAGAGCTTTTCTAAGCATAAGTTTTGAAAAACTTCACTGGGATTTTGGAAATTCATTTTTCCTTTTGAAATGGTATATGTTTTGACCTCCATAGGTCCATGTACCAGAGAGATTCTTTAAGTAAGGGAGTCGGTTATGCTTGGAGAAGGTGTTAGACACTCTAAGAGACCTGTCTGAAGATAGTATCTTAGTCTAAATAGATATTCAATGTTAAACACTATCCATGCAGTTTTTCTTTGATTACTTAAACTAGAATAGTTCTCTTTTTTAAAGTTTTTATTCTTCTTATGTATTTTTTACATGATTTAATGGAAAGCAAGTAAATACTACAGCTACTACTAGTCAACGACACCAAATAACAATTTATATACAAACATATATGTAAATATGCATGCTCTACTAAATGAAATGTAAACTAAGACTCAGTTGTTTGGATATGTGACCAAACTCGTATATGTGTTGCCTATGTATCTCAAACAAGAATCAGGTCATCCTATAGTTTGTTCTGGTTTGGGTAAAGGGTATGGTTTATTATTATATGTGTGATCGAACCCTTATGGGTTGCCTATGTACTTTGGGTAGTTACCAAAGATCTGGTCAGACGAAGTTTATTCTTGTAAAGTTGAAAAGTTGATTCATTATTAGAGGTGTGACCGAACCCTTATGGGCTACCTACATACTTTGGGTGGTTACCAAAGATCAGGTTGAACATAGTTTAGTCTTGTTATGTTTAGATATGTGATCGAACCCACACATGTGTTGCCTATGTATCTCGAACGAGAATCAGGTCATCATATAGTTCGTTCTGGTTTGGGTAAAGGGTATGGTTTATTATTAGAGGTGTGAGTGAACCCTTATGGGTTGCCTACGTACTTTGGGTGGTTACCAAAGATCAGGTCAGACAAAGTTTATTCTTGTAAAGTTGAAAAGTTGATTCATTATTAGAAGTGTGACGGAACCCTTATGGACTACCTACATACTTTGGATAGTTACCAAAGATCAAATCGAACATAGTTCAGTCTTCTTAGGGTTTGTTTGATTTTTATGGGTTATGTTTTAAGAACTTCAAAGTAAGTGTATTATTTACAAGATCCTAGTATATAAAAAACAATATACACAAAATCAACCAAGAATCATAGGAGGTTTGGTAGAAACATACCTACTTAGGGGATGTGGTCTTCCCTAAGTGTTTACCTCATTCTCCTTGATCGGTGGTTAGATGGTGGTTCATCGATGGTCGCGGTTCTTTGAGTTCCTAGCCAAGAACCCAAGAACAACAACCTACTTAGGGGATGTAGTCGTCTCTAAGTAGCCTTTCTCATTTCCTCCTTGGCTCGGTGTTGATCGGTGATCGCCAATCCTTGAAGTTATTATTCTAAGAGCTTCAAGAATTCTTTCCACAGCAGGATTTCAATAGAATAATGACATGTTTTGTGAGAAATTCGCTTGAGAGGCCTAGGACCCGAGAGATGTGCTCGAGTTTAAAGAGAGAAGTTAGGCCTTCAAGTCTTGAAATTTATGAAAATAGGCCCCCTATTTATAAACCTGGTATGTCTGCGCATTGATCAATGGGCAGGCATAATCAGGTTGTTCCTTAGGCAGTGTTTAGGCTAGGGAACTTGCTACCTTGTCTTGGTTTGATTTGGCTTGGAATGAATTTAAGAAATAAGGCTAGATTCTCAAGGATTTGGTAATGATTACCAAATCCTTTATGACTTGATGGGATAGATCCGATTTGGTTTAGGGGCTAAATGTCGATTAGATCCACTATTTCGGTTTAGTTGTCATAAATTCTCCCGAGATGCATTGAACCTAGTCCTTAGGTGTCACTTTTCATTTAATGCAAAGTGATGAGTCATGACTTTGAGGCCACACATTCAATTTATTTTGGATGGAATCGAGTAAACTTTCCTTGTAACCGTCGGTTGGTTTCCCAGTTGCCTAGTTACTGTTAGATATTTTTGTGAAAATATCTAGATCCTTTGAACCTAGCCATGCCATGTCATCACAAGCATTTAATACTTCATGGAATGTGTATTAAATTCTTTTCTTGGAGTCTACTCATCTGGTTTAGTTTCGGTAACAGGTTGTCACGATTTAGATGCCTAAAATATTTAGATGCCTCGAATGTGGTCTTGACATTTCATCCCAAGCATTTAATGCTTGATTGGATGGGCATTCAATGATTATTGAATGCCTTACTTAGGTAGAGAACTGAATCGATTTGGTTTCAATAACGGTTGGTTGTGCCCTAAGTGTCTTATCCTCTTCTTTTTCCATTTGGTAGGCAACTTCTAAGAAGGCTCTTTAGTCATTATAAGGCTTGGTTTGTGTGCCTTAAATGATGGCTAGGACCTTTGATTGCTTGGGCCTAAAGTGGTTTGTCAAGACTACTTGGATTTGGTGAAAATCCAAGTCAAGCCCACACCTTAAATCAGTCTGTGATTTTGGGCTTTGTCATGACCTTTCCAAGTCTTGATTAAGGTGTCTTGGATTGGATTTTTTTCTTGGTAGTGTGTTATGTGCTATGCATGAGAGAAAGAATTATTTTTGGTGTTAAATTTGACAAGATTCAGTGAAAAGTAAATATTTCAAAGTCGGGGTAGGGTAACCGAGTTAATTGTTTGAAATGTCCTTTGATTTAAGAGTAGTGACTAAGATTTTTCCATACTAATGATGATTTGATGAAAATCAAACCTTAGTAAAGTAATTTTAGACCTCCTTAAATCATGGGAATTTCAATTTTGACCCGAAACGTTTTCTTAACTATATTTTGTCAAATTCAACATTTTGCGTTTTTTTCTTTTTTTTTTTTTTTTTTTTTTTGTATATTGTATAGTATGATCTCAAATAGAATTTATTTCCTTTAAACTTGAGTTTAAAGTTTATCTAAACTTATACTTGATCCGACATTAACTAGGCGGGACAAAATGCGGTGTCCACAGGTGGTAGGGCTGGGCTGAGGCTGCCAAAGCAGAACAAGCCTAAACAGGGACATCATTGAGGTTGGGGTAAGAGGGAGCGGGGGGTTGAACAGAGGTTGGGGGCTCCTCAATGAGATGTTCAAGAAAAGCTAAAGGTTGCTCAACTGAAGGAGCAGGATGATTAGGTGGAACAAAAGTATTGGGAGATAGGGGACCACATTTTTTGCCATGGGAAGGATTTTGAGGGTTAATAAGCTGATTGGCAATGTCAATTATAAAGTCAGGGTCTTCCTCATCAGAATCCTCTACATAATCAACAAGAAACCGATTGGGGAAATTTTGGGGTGCCTCAAAAAGAGGAATGGAGGGTGCTTTTTTTACTGAAGTGGTGATTAATCCTAGATTAGGAAATATTGCCGAGGCCATGCTTTGGTTTTGAGTAACAGAGAGTGATTTTTGCATTGCATTCAAGTCGAGAGCAGAGCAATTTTTGATTTTGCAATTGGAGTCCAAATGCCCTTGTTTGGAGCAATGGTTGCAATAGAATGGTAGAGATTCATAAGAGATTGGTTGCCAAAAACTTAAGAGCCACAACCAATCCAGAACCGTTTGAGGGGATCGACATGAATACCATATAGAGATACCTTGAAATACCATTTAGACATTAGGCCCATATCCAATTTACCCATTTTTGTTTCGTCAACTATTAGGGACTTGAATCATGATTAGAAAATTTAAATTGGGATTGAATTTTACAGACAAATGAATTAATTTGTGTTTATTTAAGACAACGCTTTTGATCTATGAATCTAAGTTTTTATAGGAGGAAAATGTTGGTGGGAGATGAAGAATCTTTGCATGTCTAAAACACTTCTTTTTGGCAGTCAATGCATCTTTCTGGTTGAAAATTAGCGGCCGAAAGAGATCTGAGGAAACAATACATTTATTAGTTAATTAATCTGAATGGACCACGGGACATCCAATCCCCATTCTTCTTTTTCTCTCTTTTTAATTGGACCTTTTATTCTTAATTTTTTCCCACTTGCAATTTGCTTCCTTTTGATGTCAGATTCAACTCATCAATTTTGGATATATACTAAATAGTTTATATTATTATTATTATTATTATTGAAAATAAGACTAAATCATTCACCTTGAACTAAGTTGAGTTGGCTAGAAATCAATTTATAATTTTAGGTTGTCACAATCATCATGTGTGGATTTTTGTAATCAATATTTTTTTTTTATATATATTCTTAATTATTGATGGGCTAAATTCACTCTTTGCGACCCAAAATTTTGAGAATAATTTCACTTTCGCCCTCAATATTTCAAATTTTATAATTTAATTCTTGGAGTTTTTTTTGTTATCAATTTAGTCTAATTAATTAATAAAATTATTTATTATATCAATTTAATATAAGTAATTAATAATTTTTATTTATGTATAAATTTGGTCTAATTATTTGAATCCCATTAATTTTAATGGGGTGTGGTAGTTCCAGCCCATCATGTATGTAATTCAATTCTATCATTTCGTATTCCATTCCATTGGACAACAAAATAAGTTAATTGAATCGAGGGTGGAATAGCGATTTTATTCCACCTCGATTCCATTAAACTAAATATGCTATAAGAGTATGTTTGGTTAGGAGGATGGCATCGTAAGAAGAAAATTATTTTATCTAGTGTTGTTTAGTTAACAAAGAAAAATAAAAGGGAAGAAAATATTTATTTTAATATCATTTACTATTTTATCTCATATATTACAAAAACAAATTAAAGATTCTATTATCAAGCCTATAATTGTAATTTCACTCTCTTCTTGAAAAAATCTCCCTTATTTTTCTTCCAAATTAATATGAAAAAACAAAATTACTTTGGAAATTATGTATTATTTTTCTATTTTCTTCTCCAATTTCACTCCGTACCTAACAATTTATTTTTGTTAAATTTTTCATCTTATTTTCTTATTGATTCTTTTATGAGTTTATATCAATCATCTCCCCTGTCATTTTGCACTAAACCAGATACCTCTCCTGTCATTTTATAAATATCAGTCAGCTATTTTGTCATTTTAGTTAATTGTCACTTACCTCCCTTATAGATAAAAAATTAATAAATTTTTTATTGTAATAAGAATTTTACCCTTAATTCCTATTTAACAATTATTAAATAATTAAAAAATAAAATACATAAATAATCATTTAAGTTTGTTATACATTTAATTGATTTTATGGGGGTAAATTACACATATTCAAAACTTTAAAGAGTACAAAATGAAATTTAATTATTCATCATCTTCTTCTCCAACTATTCTTTATTCTTTAGTAATAAAATTATTTGAAATGACATTTATAACCTTCAAATATTTTTCTAAGGACCATTTTTATATATTCAAAAACTTAAGGGGCTATTATGTAGTATATGTTTCGTCTTCTTCCTTCTTGCAGTAGTGGCTCCTCCGGTGAACTCTCTCTCTCTCTGACGAAATTTCTCTCTCTCTCAGACATGTATACACATCCATTTGAACATCATCTCCACCACCGAAAGCCACCATTGCACCACCAGCACCACTACACCAAAAAAAAAGGAAAGAAAAACTCTCACAAATAAAAAGCCCACATCTTCAACCTCGGTGACGAAGAAAATCTCCAACAACGACTATGGCAAACAACTGCCGCCACTCCTACGTTCTCTCTCTCTTCTCTCGCACTGCTTCCTCTCTTTGTATCGTTCCCTTTTTTTTTTTTTTTTTTTTTTTAGCAATGAACTGAAGATCTTGAACTTTGAGGAGCCGGTGTCGGAGCAACCCGTTTCCATCCCTTCGCCGTCCAAGCTTCCGATGACAACGATCCTCCCACCACCGCCGCAACCCATCCATGTAGGTACTCCATGAACAACATCGACGACGACCGGTATTCGACGATCCACGTCACGTTGGAGGATTGGTTTAGCTACGCCAGCTTCAAGTGCGTTGGATAGGTCTACGACGGTGGCGACATAGGTGCGACACTCCTGGAGGACAAACATGGGGATGCGACGCGGATGTTTGGAGTAGCATGGTGGATGGTGGGCGATGTGGGGGGTGGTTGGTACCCAGAAGAGAGAGAAGAGATAGTGGTTGGTTGAGAGAAAAGAAACGATGAATAGTAGCTTAAAATACACCTTGACCCATTAGGTTTTACAAAATTTGCAAAAAGATCCCGTTCAATTAATTAGAATAAAATGATGAAATTATCCTTAATTTTAAAGTAAACTGACATAATTACCCCTAATTTTAACCGTTGCAGTTTTATTGCAAGATCATAGGGGGTAAGTGCCAAGAAAAAAATTACAGGGGAATAAGTGCAAATCGACTAAACCACAGAGAGATAAAATACTATTAACCCTTAAAAAATATAATTTTTTTTTCAAAATAACAGAAAGGTATTTATGTCTTTTAACATAAAAAATTGACCAATGGAGTTGACTGGTATTTCTAAAATGATAAGGAAGATATCTAATTTAGGATAAAATAACAGGAAAGATGAGTGGTATAAACTTTGTTTTATTCACCTAAACAAACATAATCTAACTTTAATATAAATGGGTAACGAGGAGACAAGCCTTGTAAAAGGGAATCCACTGGTTATAACGTCGCTTGTGGGTTCGGCCTGCCAAACATTTTGTGTGTTTTTTTAGCCCAAATCCAACGATGTAGAACTGAGCTTCCACCCCAAACCTTGATCCCACTATAACTGGAAAATCAAGGCCCTTTTCCTTAAGGCTACAATCCAGCCCAGTCGTAGGAGGAGGAAGCAAGGGAAACAATCCATTTGGGCCTCGAGAAATAAATAAATAAATAAATCGATTCGGACCCTCAAAGTTTGGTGGTCTCAAATTGTATATATTGTTATGAGGTAATTTTTATGGTTTGAAATCTAAACATTAGATTAATTAACTATTTTTGTTAAAAGAAAAAAAGAAAAAAGAAAAAAAAAAAAAGGGACCTATTGACTAATTACATGACTTTTTATATCTCTAAAATAAAAAATAAAAAATCACTTAATAGAATTGCATATAGAAGAAGGTACTAAAATCTTCTTTTTAATTTATGCAGAATTTATCCCTTTCACAACCATATTAAATTATAATTACTCCATCTGATATCCTATATTAATTATTAAAATTAGTTTTAGCCCGCACAATATACGGGTTCAGACAAAAATAAAAAAAAATCACATTAGATTTGTTTATGATAATACGAAATAGTTATATACTATTTGGATGTCAAACCAATAAAAATTGTATTTTCTTCCTCATGATGTTTGCATGCATTTGATACTCTAAATAAATTGATCGAATACCTAAATTTTTTATAGTAAGATCCGTTGTGAAAAAATAAAACGAAAGTTAGAAGTTATAAAATAACAATAAACAAAATAAAAAACACAAAATTATGAAATGAAAAAATTGATTTTTGACCTCCGAGCCAAAAAAATCACAAAACATATCAACAATGCGTGTTTTTCAAGTTTTGTAAAATTACTATGAGCTAGTAGACTATATAGACATAAATTTAAAGTTCTGTATTTGAGTAATGTACGAACTTAAAATTTTAGTCAATGTATTCCACTTTACTACAATAATATTTTTATGAAACCAAAATTATTATAATACTTTAAAATAACTTCAATTTTTGTATAAAAATTATAATAACTTTTGTGGTATATAATGACTTTTAAGTTTTGAAAAAATTATTAGTTTTTCTTAAAAAATCACTGCACAAAATGAATTAGATAAATAGTGAATTGTAAATTTAGATTTAAAAGAAAAAAATAAAATCACTTTTAATTTACGAAATACTCATCAAAAACCTATTTTTTTTTTTTTTCAATTATGAGAAAATACATTCATTTAGGATAAGATTAATGTTAAAATTGATTGTTAGGGAAAAAAATGTCTTTGAGGGACCATCATTTTTAGCTCACATCATTCATTTTTATTTTTATTTTCAAATTAATTTAATTATTTATTAAAAAACACAATATTATGAATTTTTATTAATTTATTTTTTTGTAAAAATTGAATGAAAGTTCGAATTGATAATAATAACGAAACAAAAATAAATAAATAAATAAATCGAATTATCAATTAAAAATATTTTTATTTGAATGAAAATTATTTTTTTTAAAAAAAAAAAAACAATATTATGAATATATTTTTTTTAAAAAAAAAAAGAATGAAATTTTGAATTGATAATAAAAAACAAAACAAAAATAAATAAATAAATAAATATAATTATTGATTAAAAAATAATTTATTTATTATGCAAATATATATAGAATTAGAATTGTAAGCAATTTTCTATTCATTTTCAATGTTAATAATTGAGGTTAAAAATAGTTTTTTATTCATTTAATGTTATTGGTAATAAGAAGAAAAGATCTTGATCATTGATTTAATAAGAGTTAGGAGATCGGAGAGATTAACCATACTTGACTCTAAAACTTTGTCTTCTACTTTTAAGTATTATAATAAGATATTTTATAAAAAAAAATTATTAGAAGATTTATGATAGTTTTCAATGTATAATTTTTTTTTATTTTTTTTTTTAAAAAATGATTAGACTTTGAAAACATCATCAATTGGACTTTATAAGAAAATATAAAATAATTAATAAAAGATGTATGGTAATTAAACTCATGATATTTTAACGATATCATTAAATCAGGGTTGGTCCTCGCCCAAAACGACCAATGATTAGTTTGGGCCCCCAAAATTTTAGGGACCCTTTCAAATAGTTATGTATATATTTTTTGTTTCAAAATATATTTTTCATTATATTATGTCAAATAAAAAAAATTCAATTTTGCTTCAAACACTATATCAATTATCTTTTCTTTTAATATTTTAATTTTATAAAAAATTATGAATATTTTTTACAAAAATAATCGAGTTCGCTTTTAAATTTCAAATCTATCAGGGACGATCCTGTATTACATAGATATTTAGTAATGATAAGTGGTTTAATGGTTAAGTAAAGCAAATCAGATTGTTAGGATTAAAACTCTATAACCAATCAAGATAGTTTTTTTCTTTTTCTTTTTCTTTTTTAAATATTAAGATATTTAGAACGATGTTTAGTTTTGGGTAAAATGAGAGACTGTAAATGAAAGTTAATTTTGAGAAACTATACTGGATAATATTTTTTTTTTCTCTGTATCTCTCTTTTCTCCACTATAAACTCGCCTAAGGCTTCCAATTATAAAAGGGCAATTCCTCCATAACTTCATTAATCAAATCAGACAATTTTGGAGGACTATGGCTGGAGATAATATACCAAAAGTACAATCACACACTTTTTACTTCTTAATTAAAGATCTACTAATATGTTTTATTGTCAAAATCATTCCAAAATACAAATAATCCTAAGTTTTTCAATAAATCAATTTTTTCACCATCTTGTTCATTCTCTTTCTCCCTGATACACCAATTTTTTCATCCCCTTTTTATTCTCTCTCCCCGCTCCACCTCTCTCGCCAAATAAGGCTTTATGCATTTTGAAAAATCAAATATTTTTAATTAAAAAAAAAATTAGTAGAATTTTTATTAAAATTAAAACTAAGTAAATTTGTAAAAAGTTTTTGTGGAACTTATTATTAAGATTAAACAAATAAAACATGTCAATTTAGATTTTTTTTTTTTTAAAGATTTCATACTAGCTGAATTTGGAAAGTTCTTATAAATATGTTTTTTTTTTTTTTTTTTAGTTTTGGGAACCTGATGAGGGTAGTTTACCCATGATCGACGAAGTAAATTAAACAGACGAAAGACAATAGGGTGGAGCTTAACAGACCCATGTATAATGTAAATGATGTCAGACGATGGGCTTGAATAAGTAAACCCACGTCTAGGAGCAGAGGGAACTAAAAGTGGGCCTAAGACAAACAAGCCCGTGAGAGATCTAAAAATTACTTACTAAGCCCCAAGAGTATTGTTCAAATACTCATATGTATGTCAAAGATTAAGAATGTTTTAAAGACGTTGATCAGTTAAGATATAACAAGAATAAAATAATTTGAGTAAGGTTTCGGTCTATAAATATAGTGATCACTAGGTTTCACTACACAATTCTAAGATTTCATATCACACCCAACCCCAGACCCCACGCCCAAGGCTAGGTGTGACCTCGATTTGATATTACGCAACCAATAACAAATATAACCTGAATAACAAATATACAACTAACTGTCGATTGATATAGATTTTTAAAAAATTTACCAACTCAAAATTCAATGACTATATGTCCAACTACTCCGTAAAAAAAACTATAAAAGTCTGAATCACTCATTACCAACAACTGTCTTGATAACCTTAAAAGCTACACCACCCTCTGATTTTATTTAATGCCAGAAGTGGACCCGTCTCTAATAGAAGTACCTGAAACAAAATATTTTATCAGTGTATTTTTTTCATAATATAAAAATAATTTATAGATCAAGTGCATTTATCATAATCCACTTTTTAAAACGAAATATAACCACACACTAAGTAGTATAAAAATTCCACAATATCATCAATTGAAACAACTAAAAATTTAAATCACTTATCCACTTTTATATATATATATATATATATATATATATATATATATATATATATATATATATATATATATATATATAATTGAAATACTACACATATACTTTCATACTAGTCATAGGATCGTTTACCTTACGATCGGGAGTTATGACGATACCGTAACCCGTACATCTATGCAATCTAATGTTGTCAATGTCAGGGTCATTTAATAACTCCAGTAGTAGGAGTACACATGTGGTATAAATCACCATATCATACTAATAATCAACAACAACAATATATATCAACCACCTGGAACTTGCTCTTCTGTCAAGTCACAACACACATGCAAAACACGCCCTCTTGTCGGGTCACAACACAACGTCCTACAGGACATGTCATTTTGTTACTTACAATATCTCGTAAGACATGCTCTTCTATCGGGACCACACTATGACATAGTAGAATAATAATAAAAATCGTTTTTCACATTTAATATTTTACTTGATCCATCCGACGTTACAAAACTATTCATTTTAATAAATCTTTTTTTTTTTTTTTTTCACAATTTAGTACGAAAATATAATTTGACAATTTACATAAAAGACAGTACACTCACCTCGATAATTACATTGTTAGCACACTATTGTCGAAACATTAATGTAGTAAGCATTGCCTAAGAACCTAACAAACGACATAACCAATACTAAGAATTTATCTAAATAAATTTAATATGAAATGCAATGCGTGAAATGAATGACACTAAAATGCATTATTTCTCATCCACAAATTTTTCTAAATATATAAAAATTATTAAAATTAAACGCCCTATTTTCTTAAATTAGTATTAAATGTAATAAAATATTATAACTACAATTACAAAATTTGTTCCAGTCAATAATTTAAACTACAGAAAAATATTAACTAGCTGTTAATAAAATTCATTAGTTAACAAAATACTAAAAATAATCATTTTAACAAAATTTGTAATTTTTTAAAATTAAATTCTTCACCAATTAGATATAGTTATCTATAACTATGTAAACTTACCATATATCTCAAACCCACGTATATATATATTTTTTTATCATATATATATATATATATATATAGAGAGAGAGAGAGAGAGAGAGACCAAAGGCGATAAGCTTTACTTAACCCTTTTTTTTTCCATTCACTTTATACCCATAAAACACCTAATCTTAATTTTGGTGTGTTGTCTTCATTTTGTGAAGACAACACACCCTCAATGATACATCTAATTTATTTTTATTTTTTCTTGTATTTACACAAAATACCCCCATAGAGTAAAGAAAATATTAACTATATCTCAAAACTCTTAAAAATTATATTTTAGAAAACACAATAACCCCAAAACCTTTTTAAAAAAATAATTTAAAATTAACATATTCACCTGTAAAAGTTTTTAAAAATAATTTTAAATACTATAATGACCCCTAAAAAAATTTAAGTGACCTTTAAAATAATATGTTAGACCCAAATATTTTCTAAATGTTATAAAAATGAAATTAAAAATATGCATATGAAAAAGTGGACCTTACATATCACTCAATTTCTGATTAATTTATTCTCACGCCAGAGGGTATTTAACCGTCTCATACCAGTACCCCAAGTGCTTTTCCTAAATTTTCAAGGTATTGATCAGTGAGTTGAGAGTTGGAAGCATTATGAAATTTCCAACAGTATCATTTAGCGTTGTCTATGGAAAGTAACAAAAAGTTCACGTAATACCGCAACTGAGGTAAGGACATGAGATCGAAGACAATATAGAAAATAACAATGGAATGACAAAAGAAGATCTTGTTGAGAAGATCGATGCTCTCAATCTACAGATCAAAGAATTGTAAGCTCTGGTGTTACAAATGATGGGAGTGCAAGCGCAGAAGGATCCATCCAAGAAGCTTGGGGCAGATCAACAAGATCCAGTCTATCTCTCAAAGATTGGAAATCGGGGTCTCACTTCAAAATAGGAGAAGTGTGCATGTTAGTGAGACTAATCGCGTAGAAGAATCAATTAATTTTGATCAAAGGGAACCAACAAAAGAGGAGAGGAGATTTACCAAAATGATGAACTGGAAGAACTTCTTGGAACAACATAATCTTTGCTTATTCAAGCAATGATGAATGAGCTTTTCCCTCGTGAGTTTAAACCCTCTAAATTAGACAAATATGAGGGGAGCACTAATTCGACGTATCATATTAGGCACTTCAGACATAAGATGGCCTTTTATGAAGCATGAGATTTTATTTTGTGTCAAGTATTCACTACAACACTGAAGGGGTCAACTTTAGAATGATTCCACTAGTTGGCTCCCAGTGCATCAGTTCATTCTATGAATTGGGAAAACAGTTCATTAATTGATTTATCAATTGTGAGAGGCTGAAGAAAGGGGAAAAGTATATGCTAATGTTAAAGCATGATAAAGGATAAACAATTCAGAAGTATGTGACAAGGTTTAATTAGGAGCAAACCTACATTGAAGGATGCAAAACTAACTTAATTGTGAATGCTTTCACAACTGGATTGCATCTTGGGTATTTCCAAGATTCGTTCATAAAGCATTCACATATGGATATGATAGAGCTGATGGAAAAAGCGAAGCCCTAAATGAAGTTGGAAGATATTAGAAGAGCCAAAAAGAGAAGGTCATCAAATAAAGAAAGTTAAATCAAAGAAATGGAATAATATCATCCTAAGAAGCACAATAATGAGAGCCATAGAAATGATATATCAAAATGTCAAAGCTCGCAGAAGGAACATAGACTAACTGTTCTCTGGATGAAGGTTTTGATTTCAAGGATCCTACAGGAGATAAAGTCTTCAGCGAAGCTGAATAGACGTCAAAGGATCTATACGCATCCATATATGAGGGAAAAAAATATTGTAGTCTCCATCAAGATCACGGACACAATACGTATGACTACAAGCATCCAAAGATGGAGATCAAGCAGTTGATAGAAAATAGGTATCTGACCGACTATCTCAAAGAAAGAAATAAGGAGAAGAAATAGGAAGACTAGTAGTCATCAACATGCTTGAAATGTTTCAGGTCAGGAATCAGCTCACAAACTCGTACCTTGGCCTGGTCCTTTCTCTCCACAACTTTGATTAGAGTAGAGCTCAACAGCTTTGATGACGAGGTTGTTCCACTTCTTTTTCCATCTCTTTATGTTTCTCCTCTAGAGTATAGCGGCCTTCCAATAGCTTAGAGGTTTCCACATAGTGAGAGGTATCCAGGCTAAAGTAGTAGGAGTGAATCTTCTCTACCTTCCGTAGTATCCGGTATTGAGAAATATTAGTTATCATCTCTGATATAAGGTGATCAACTTTTTGCCTCACCTTTTATAAACTCGTTGCGATAACGTTTAATTTCGAATGAAGCATCCATATCCTGAGAAAAGATAGGTACTCAGACAAATGAGAAAAATAAAAGTATAAGACTTGAAGATAAGAGAATGTACTTACTTTAGTAAATACATCTATCGGGTTAAGAGAAAATATCAAAGAAGTATGAGGGAAAATGAGAAACAAGAGATAATTGGGGGTTAAAGTACAAGAAGATATAAAGGCAGAGAATATCCTGGGAAATGAAGAGTTGTATGAGAGTTTTTAAGACGTTACAGCATGGCTATTTAAAGAAACATTGGAATTCGAAGTAAATTATAGCTATTAAACATAGGACATGTCAATGCACAAATTTTTCAAAATATAAAACAACAAGCATGCCAAGAGATTTGCATAGGAAATGTAAAGTAACGGCTAGAATCCGAAAATGGAAAATGTAGATAATAATTAAAATTTATGATACAATATAATAATAATAATAATAATAATAATAATAATAATAATAATAATCGATTAACTAGGTGGACCTGAATCATCATGGTTAGCGATATCTTTGTCATCAAACTCGAGGGCAGCAGTATGGAAACCCGAGTCGTGATTAGGAAATTGTTCAGCAACTAGCCTTTGACAATTCTTGGGCCCATTTCATTGAATCTAACTTGATAAGTCTAGAAATTCTTGTTCCTAAGTTGTTTTTTGTTTAAGAAATTCAGCCTTCGTTTGGAGAAAAACTGATTTTGAATTCTCCCTTTCATGAGCAAGAGTATGTTGGATTTTTTCTTCATTCGAAGACCACTCGGATCAAATGGTAGACAACTTAGATTGAAGAGAAAAGATTTCACCATTCAATTCACTCTATCTTTGAGAGAACGATGAGTTCATCTCTACTTCTTTTCTTTTTTCTTTTTTTGCTATTTTTTCAGTCAATTTGAGATGGAAGGACTTTTCTTTTTCTCTAACTTCTTCAACTTGTCTTTCTTGGAGAAGGTTTATCTCATTCTCGATACTCTCTTTAGTCTATCTGGTAAGAACTAGGTCGCTTTGAAGGATGTAGTTCTCTTGATAGATCTTCCTTAGTTGTTCTTCAAGTCTTGCCTGATTCGCCGACTTGAAATAACAGTTGAGAGTCCAGTTCCTCGACCGAATCATATTTGCTAACCATAGCGGCAAATATATGCATGGCCTGAAATGAAAAGAATAATAAGAATGGGAGGAATTTAAAGATGAAAAATGGATGGAAAGTTAAAATGAAGGTTAAATACCTAGAGTGAGTGCTGACTCCCAAGCAGAATAGCTCAAACCTGCTTCTATCCCAATCCTAATACGGTCTCTCATCCATGATTGGGTAAATAGAGTCTTGAGCGTATCAAAAATTTTGTTTTAAGCTTCATCAACAAAAAGAGTTGGTTAAGAGAGAAAATTGAGCATTTTTTTTTGGGGGGGGGGGGGGGGGGGGGGGGGAAATAGCTTTTTCTTTACTTTTACTTGGTGGATCTTGGGTTGAAGGCTGAGTTGCAGTCCTCGCTTGGTTGTCATTCCCAACACTTCGGGGAAGAGGCGCAAAGTAAAGGAACTTTTAGAGACTTATCAGAATTGACACTCTGGGGTAAGCGAGGAACTACAACTGAAATATGGTTTCTTCTTATCATATGGGTATCATAAAAAGGAAAAGAAGAAGAAGAAGAAAAAGAAAAAGAAGAAGAACTTCTAGAGACAGGGAGAAGTGGTAGAGCTAAGTTATCGGAAGAACCTGAATAGGAGTCTAGCCCTCCTGGAGCAATAGGAGTTTAAGGGTCAACTATGATTCTTTTCGAAGCAAGAGACAATTTGGAGGAGTTGCTCTTTTTATTTCTCTTTTATCAAGTTGGTACCGAACAAACGATCCCTATAATCTATTATGTTTGGCCTGTTGTTGCAAGATTGGCCCTTAGATATAAGAACTTGAAGGGTGAAAAATTATGGCTTTGTGAGATCAGACGTCAGACACCAATAATCTCTTAATCTGGGCCATTTCATCTGCCTCGATAGTAGGGTGCTTGTAAAGATCTCTATTTGCAAAATATAGTAACGAGAAAGAATACCATAATACTAACATAAATTAGACAATAAAAAAGAAATTACTTGGGAAATTGTAGCTTTGGGGAACAATTGAAATCAATCATTTCTCTTCTGAGGAGAATTTCTAGTCACCACCGAAGAATGGATAACAATGTTTCCAATCTTTCACAGATTTGGGAAGATCAATGAAAAATTGGTTGCTAGAAGGAAAAGAGAGGTAGAAAAGGTTTACAACATCTTTTTTGTATTTGAGTAAGAAAAGACCTCTCACCATTCTCAAAGTGAGAGGAACTTGATTAAGCTAGAAAAAAAAAAAAAAAAAAAAAAAAAAAAAACTAAAGAGCTAATGCCAACTGTTTGGGGGAGAATTGAGCAGGGAATATGTGATATGAAAAGAATAATTCACAGAGAAAATGAGAAAAATGGAGACGAAGACCAAATTTGAACATCTAGATATAAATGCAAATTTCACCATTTCGAGTAGTTTGAGGATGTTTATCATTTTTAGGAACCCCAATGGTAATAGAAGAGGGAATCTTGAAATTCCTATGAAATAAAACTAAGGAACTCCGAGGGATAAAAAAAAAGAAAAAAAGAAAAGCCATGGTCAATTCAGGTTAAGTACAATGAGAAAAAGCATCGTCTACAATAGTAGAGTTAGCGCGAACAATTTCTAATTGATTTTCTACTTCAGCCACGGAATTAAATAATGGAAATGAACAGTGAAGGAAGAGGAATGATAAGAATACAAGTGACGAACTAAATAACCTAGAAAGAGTTTGGTGGTGGAATATTACGTCGCCACTTTCACCGCAAGTGTACGAGTCAAATTTTAGTATAGATGGGAAGGAGTAAGGGTTGTCGTATCCATAGGGATTGGTTGAGATTATTATCGAGTACCGCGATTGTCATAACCTAATTTTATCTAGGCGACTTAAATTGAATTTATAATTAATAAATACTAATATTAAGTTAGTTAATCTAACTATACTAATATTATATTGAGGTGTTTAGGGAAAAGATTGCCTAGAGATTAACTTCGTTTACAAAAAATGTGTTTGGCCTCGTTTAGTTTACAATAACGGTATTAGACGTATTCGACAATCTATGTGTCGTAAACTCAATCGCTACCTTTCTTGAGTGTAAGATGAGTAAATATGTGACTTTGTGTCAATGAAGAAGTCCCCCTTATTGTCTTAACGACACTAGGTCACATGAGTCTTGCCCCAGCGTCACTGATTGCACACTTTCTAACTCCCTCCCGGGTTATTAGATCACTGCGTTGTGTTTACCCTAGTCCGAATTCAGGGTTACCTCTCCCAAGTGTCAAACTCCGTATTCTCTAATTATCTAAACAAGCATAATATCAAAGAATAATGGTAAACACAATCAAAATAGAGAAGAATAACCACTAACAAAACACAAACTTAAACAAATACTGATTTCATAAAATATATTAATCCCTAAACAAAATCTATTTAACTCATAGTTATAACCATTTATACAATGAAAACCGAGCTAAACACGCTCAACAACCTACTAGAGTTAAGAAAATAAAGAGATAAATGGAAGAGCTTAGCCGTAGTCTGAAGATTTGCCCCTTAAACCGTCCAACAATTACTTCTCATTTATTGCAATGTGTTCTTATCCTTCGGAATTGGTTGAGCACACCCCAAAACACTCTCAAAATATTAGGAACCCTAAGGGGTCTCCTATGGCAGAGGGATAAAAGAGGACCGCGGTGGTGGGTATAGGGAGCAAAATATCTAACAGCTGTGCAAAGTGACCACCGCGGTGGTGGGTATGTCGGTTAAGCCACGGCCTCGGTAGTGGACTCGGTGGTGGAATCAGGGACCATCCTGTTCTTTCACCACCTCAGCGGTGGGATGTCAGTAACAGTTTGGTTCTTCTCTGTATTTTGACCACCGCAACGGTGGTCTGGACGCCGCGGCTGTGTGCTAGTTTTTAAAATTATGCCTCTATACCTGTTTTCCCACCGTTCTTGGTCCGATTTGATCGATTATGATCCGTTTTCATGCCTTTTCACCCCACACACCTAATTTACACAAAAATACATAAAAACATATTAAAATGTAATAAAACATAATAAACGTACTCGAAAACTAACAAATTTGGTTTGGAAATAGATAGGTAGATCACACCCATCAAATACCCCTAAACTTAGAATTTTGCTAGTGCTCGAGCAAAACACCCACACAATACAAGAAAATATAAAAATTAATTACGAAATTAAAAAATTAAAACGAATTATGTGCAAGAATTGAATATCATCTATTGGCCAAATGATTTTCTCCCTCATCGGCCCCCAATTCTATCAAGTTCAAGAATAAATCACACCATGTGGTGTTCTAGAATTTTAACATTCGATAATAGTAAGTGCTATTCTAGATCCTGTTAAAGTGTGTGTGATAAAACTCAAATATACAACTATTTGTTGATTAGATGAGATTATCCCTCAATAAAATTCATGACTAAAACCTTTTAGGTATAGAGAATCCATAAGCCTGACCTGGGTTCTATTCTCCACTAATGTAGGCTCGGGGAAATCCAAAAAGATCTTTAGAACTTGGTTCGGTTTAGGAATATGGCCAAGGGTATATCGAAAATAGAAAACAGGTTAACTTCGTTAACTTGACAATACCCGAGGAACATGCTTGACACTTTCACACTCGAAACCCCATAGATAATATTGAAACAACCCTGAACAATTATTTATAATTGACGTACTCACTTGATTATTATAATTTCACGGGTATGGTTAAAATGAAAGAAGAGCGACGAGTGAATACTCGAATACCTAATCAATTAAAAGTTCATCCTAAATCCAACTACTCACTTTAAATAGTATTTGCAACTGCTAACTTGATTCACTCAAATTGTGCCTTTGGTTAAGCGATAAAGGTTTGGAAAAAGTTCAATCGGTCAGGGTATTTGTTTAAATGTTCATAATTGAAATGCTTTTTAAGTCTCGATAGGGTAACGATGGATAAACAATTAACTAGGTAAGCTTCAAAGGCTGAAGTGATGAAAACGAATGCCTAAATCACATCTCCCGAATTGACTCGCCTAGGATTTCACCTTGAATTATCCCCAAATCAGGTTCTAAAATCCCTATTGTCTGGAATTTGGTTGACAGATAATCGTTTTCAAATCAAATAGACAGTTATACATTGAGTTTACGTGCTCATGCACTTAGGATCTACAATAACTTTTACTAAAACAATACGTTAAGCGCATAGAACACACATGAATGAGCTTTAAGCTCGACCTTAATAAACAACTAGGGGACAGACTCATCATCGGGTAATGACCCTGATGAAGTCAAAACTCAGCACATAAAAACAACTAACCTAAACAAACATGCATACAATAAAAACAAAACAACATAAACTAACAATACTAAATACTACACATCACTTCTGAACTTAAAATAGAAAGTGTCCTCAGCGCCCAATCATTAATCTCAATATTTGAAATTAAAGCATACTGATGAAGAGGATTTAGAACACACACCTGGGAGGCAAGAGAATCTCGCCTCTGAATCAAGTCAGTTGTGATAGATTTAAATTATTTTTGACCTTGGGTTGCCTCCCAAGAAGCGCTTGGTTTATGATCGTCAGTCTGACACGCCGAAGTGCTCGTCAAATAGCGACTTCTGCCCATAGTATGTGTCACACAACACTACGTACGGTTCTTGATTCAGTACATCCTCAAGCTTGGCGAGATATTGCTCTGGATGGCTCGATCTTTCAACAACACGCCTCATCAATTTTTGTGCTTGGTGGGCATGAAAGGACATTACCAATGGCGGTGAAGAATAAATGAGCCATATCGGATCCTCGTATATGTGATCGTCTGGGATCGATGGTGGAATCATAATTTGGATCTCCAAGAGTGAAAAATCACAATCATTGATCCAGTCTTGGGTTTCTAGCTCATTCGGATAGGTATAGTTGAACTCTTTCAAGATCCTTCCGCTTGTTTCCAGTTCCTGCTGGTGGCTTTCGTATTCAGATACAAATTATTCATTTCTCAGTGCCACATTTTCTGATTTGACCTCAATCAAGCAGATAAGTTGACCAATTTGCGTCTGAAGAGATATTACGATCAAATTGATTTCGGCGCAGATCGTCTTAATAAAATCAAGATGATCCTCGTGCTGGTTGATCCGATCATTTGTTTCCCTCAAGATTCTCTAAGTTTCCCCCATAAAAGTAGCGAATATTTCTTCTAGATTGGGGTAAGACTCCTCATATTTCCTTGGTGTGTGAATCCATGACGCCATAGTATTGAAACTCTGATAATCAAAGGCAGCTATGTCTCCTAACAACCGATAAGCTTCGTCCATGGATAATTAGTCGAAAGAGGTCGTACTATTTCTTCCTTTAACCTATATTCCGGTTACGACCTGCAACTCGTCAAGGAAAATCAGCAGTTGATATTCTCTTGGGAAACCATGATTTGGATACTAGAATAGAAATTCCTTGTATCGATCCCAAGCACTATAAAACGGCTCGGAATCTTGTTGAAAGAAATACAAAAGTACCTGTCGATCTAACATCTTCAAGCACCCTGCAGGAAAAATAAAAACAAAACTACAAACAAAAAATTATACACAAAGGAAATGCCTAAATTAAAATCAGGTTATTTATTTGCAATATCAACAATAATCTAAAACACAATCCCTAGCAACAGCGCCAAAAAACTTGGTGGCGGAATATTACATCGCCACTTTCACCGCAAGTGTATGGGTCAAGTTTTAGTATAGATGAAAAGGTGTAAGGGTTGTCATATCCACAGAGATTGGTTGAGATTATTATTGAGTACCACGATTGTCATAATCTAATTTTATCTAGGTGACTTAAATTAATTTTATAATTAATAAATACTAATATTAAGTTAGTTAATCTAACTATACTAATATTATATTGAGATATTTAGGGAAAAGATTTCCTAGGGATTAATTTTGTTTACAAAAAACGTGTTTGGTCTCGTTTAGTTTACAATAACGGCGTTCGACGTATCCGACAATCTTTGTGTCATAAACTCACTCGCCACCTCTCCCGAGTATAAGACAAGTGAATATGAGACTTCGCATCAATGAAGAAGTCTCTCTCATCGTCTTAAAGACACTAGGTCACATGAGTCTTGCCCCAACGTCATTGATTGCACACTTTCTAACTCCTTCTCGGGTTATTAGATCGTCGCATTGTGTTTACCCTAGTCCGAATTCGTGGTTATCTTTCCCGAGTGTCAAACTCCGTATTATCTAATTATCTAAACAAACATAATATCAAAGAATAACACTAAACACAATCGAAATAGCGAAAAACGACCATTAACGAAATACAAACTTAAACAAACAACGATTTCATAAAATATATGAATCCCTAAATAAAATCCGTTTAACTCATGGCCATAACCATTTATATAATGAAAACCGAGCTAAAAATACTCAACAACCTACCAGTGTTAAGAAAATAAAGAGAGAAATAGAAGAACTTAGCCGTAGTCTGAAGATTTGCCCCTAAAACTATCCAACGATCATTTCTCCTTTATTGCAATGTGTACTTCTCCTTCGGAATTGGTTGAGCATACCCCAAAACACTCTAAAGATATTAGGAACCCTAAGGGGTCTCCTATGGATGGGGGCTCAATAAGGAAGAGAGAATAAGGGTTTAAATAGGGAGCAAAATATCTAAAAAACATCTAACAGTTGTGTAGAGTGACTGCCGTGACGGTGGGTATGTCGGTTAAGCCACGGCCTCGGCGGTGGAATCAGGGAGCATATTGTTCTTTCACCGCCTCGGCGGTGGGATGCCAGTAACATTTTAGTCCTTCTCTACATTTTGACCACCGCGGCGGTGGGCTAGTTTTCAGAATTATGCCTCTATGCTTGTTTTCCTACCGTTCTCAGTCCGATTTGATCGTTTATGATCCGTTTTCATGTCTTTTCACCCCACACACTTGATGTACACAAAAATACATAAAAACATATTAAAAAATAATAAACATACTCGAAAACTAACAAATTTGGTTGAAAAATTGATAGGTAGATCACACCTATCAGAGTTGAAAGGATACTTACAGGGTAGAGAGTCTAGATTTGATTTCTCGTCTTCGTCAATCAAGCCAAGAAGTCAAAGAAGCAAATAATGAGAGTAGTTTACCCACGATCTATGAGGTAAATATAACATACGAAAAGTAATGGTTCTAAGATGAACATGCCCGTGTATAATTACAAATAATGTTAAACAATGCGCTTGAATAAGTAATCCCACATATAGGAATAAAAGGAACTAAACGTCGTCCTGAGACAAACATGCCCATGATAAATTTGAAAATTATTTATTTAGTAAACCCAAGAGTCTTATTCAAATACTTATACATACATCAAAGACCAAGAAGATCTTGAAGACGTTAATCAATTAAGATATAACGAGAATAAAGGAAATCAGGTAAGGTTTTGGTCTATAAATATAGCGATCTCTAGGTTTGAATATACAATTCTAAAATATCACTCAATTTCGAATTTGAACTTATTCTCACGCTGGAGGATATTTCGCCAATACCACATCGGTATCCCAAATACTTTTTTAAAGTTTTACAGGTGTTGATCATTGAATTGAAAACTGGGAGCATCGTAGAATTTCCAATAGTATCAAAGCCCTAAGAAAAATCCCAATATAAAAATAACACCGATACTTTGAACAAATATTCATTATTATTGTATCTAACGTATTGAAAATTCAAGAAAGTCTTCCATTACTAAACACTTGTTGAGTGCCTTGGCTTGATTGTCTCAAGTATCTCATTATATTTTGATTGTGTAAATACTTAATTATTTTGACATATTCATGGGTTCATTTCCATGTCTCCATGTCTGTAGAACTGGTCATGAGCCCAGGTCGCGTGCAGCCTGCTGCCTCTTTTTTAGGGATTGGACATGGGTTTTGAAACCGTTGGCAGGGCTAAGGCCTTAAAATATAGGCCCGATCAATTTTAGGGTTAGGCTTGGGCATAGCCATTTTCTTTTAGGGTTGGCCTAGCCCGGCTGGTAGCGCGTAATTAATGCACGCCACTTTCACTGCAAGTGTATGAGTCAAGTTTTAGTATAGATGATGAGTAGGGGTATCATGTCCTCGGGGATTGGCTGAGATTATTATCGATTACTATAATTATCATAGCCTAATTTTGCTAGGCGGTAAAAATGTGTTTATAATTAATAATATACTAATAATAAGTCAATTAATCTAATTAAACTATAATACTATATTGAGATGTTTAGGGAAAAGATTTCCTAGGGATTAACTTTGTTTACAAAAATGCGCTTGGTCTTGTTTTGTTTACAATAACAACGTTCGACCTATTCGACAATCTCTGTATCGTAAACTTACTTGCCACCTCTCCTGAGTGTAAGACGAGTAAATATGCGACTTCGCGTTAATGAAGAAATCCCCCTCAACATCTTAACGACACTACATCACATTAGTTTAACCCTAACTTCATTGATTTCTCACTCTCTAACTCCCTCCCGAGTTATTAGATCGTCGCGTTGTGTTTACCCTAATCCGAATTCGGGGTTATCTCTCCTGAATGTCAAACCCTGATTTCTCACTATATCTAAACAAACATATAATCATGACAAATCGATAAACACAATCAAAGTAGTGAAAAACAACCATTAACAAAACACAAAATCAAACAAACAACGTTTTCATAAATATTATTAATCCCTAGACAAAATCCATTTAGCTTATGGCCATAACTGTTTATATAATGTAAAACAAGCTAAACATGCTCAACAACCTACCGAAGTTAAAAAAAAAATAATAATAAATGAAAGAAACTTAGCCTTAGTTCGAAGATTTGTCGCTAAAAACGCTTCGGGGTCGCTTCTCTTTCTTTGCAACGTGTTCTTCTCCTTCGGGATTGGTTGAACACTCCCCAAAACGCTCCCTCAAATATCCTAACCCTAAATGATCTCTAATGGCCGAATGGAAGAAGAGGGAGAAGAAATAAGGAGCAAATATATCTAAATAAATATCTAATTCTGGTGTAAAGTGACCACCGCGGCGGTGGGCATGTCGGTAGTGTCTTTGCCGCAGCGGTGGAGGCAACGGTGGGTGTAGAGGCCTTTATGTGGTTTCACCGCCGTGATGGTGGATGTTCCAAAATATTAGGCCTTTCTCTTCATGTTGATCGTTGCGGTGGTGGTCTAGAGGCGCGACGGTGGGCTGCTGGTATGAATTTTGCCCTTATGCTTGTTTTTCCACCGTTCTTGATCCGATTTGATTGTTTATGATCCGTTTTCATCCCTTTTCACCACACACACCTGATTTATAACTAAAAGAATAAAAACATGATAAAAATACTCGAAAACTAACAAGTTCGATTTGAAAATAGATAGGTAATTTACACCTATCAAATACCCATAAACTTGAAATTTTGCTAGTCCTCGAGGAACACACCCACACAATACGAGAAAATATAACAACTAATTATGAAATTAGAAACTAAAAACAAAAAACACTAAAAATAATAATGTGAAAGTTTTGACTATCATCTATCGGCCAAACGATTTTTCCCTCATCAGCCCCCAATCCTATCAAGTTCAAGCGTAAATCACACCATGTAATATGTACAGCGAGGCGCTTGTTACGCTCTCACGTATTGACTACTCGCAAGTGTACGAGGTCAAATTTTTAGTATAGTGTGATCGTGAAAGATCGGGTTATCGTATCCACAGGGATTGGTGTCGTTATTATCGAGTACCACAATTGTCATGACCTAACTTTATCTAGGCTAAAAATAGATGTATTTAATTAATTAAACTAATACTAATATAACCTAAATTAACTATACTAATATACTAATATGTTTTAGGGGAAATAATTGCCTAAGTATTAACTTGTTTACAAATACGTGTTCGATCTTGATTTACTCACGTTTACGGTGTTCGACCTATTTGACAATCTCGGTATCTAAAACTCCTCTATCACCTCTCCCGACTGTAAGAAGGGGGATATAACGCAACTTTATGTCAACGAAGAAGTCCCCCTTAACGTCTTGATGACCCTAGGTCGCATGAGTCTCGCCCCAATGTCATTGATTGCACATAATCTAACTCCCGATCGGGTTATTGGATCGTCGCATCATATTTACCCTATCAACAATCTTAGTTCTAAAACTCCACCGCCACCTCTCCCGAGTGTAAGACGGGGGAATACATGACTTCGAGCCAACGAAGATGTTCCCCTCAACGTCTTAACGACCTTAGGTCACGTGAGTCTTACCCCAACGTCTCGATTGTCCACAATCCTAACCCTGACCCGATTATTGGATTGCGGTGTTTGTTTACCCTAATCCAAATCTAGGGTTTGTCAAACCCCGTATTTTCTATTTATCTATCTAAGCATGATAAACACAATCAAACATGGAAGAACAATCACAAACGAAACATCGAAATTATTTGAATCACATATTTATAAATATAGTGTTAATCCCTATACAATCCATGTTTAACTACGGCTATAACCACATTTACAAATAAAGAATGAGCTAAACATGCTCACAATATCCTAAGTTAAAGAAATAAGAAAAGAAATCGAAGAATTTAGCCTCGTCCGAAGATTTGTTGCTAAAAACCGTTTAGCGATTGCTCTGCCGTCTTCCTCTACTTCGGGATGTGAGCTCTCCCTCTAAAACTACTAAATCCAACCCTAAGTATAGCCTAAGGGGATCTAGTGGCTGGAAGGTCCAAAGGAAAGGAGAGGAAAGGGGTATTTATAGCAAAATATCTCAAAATATCTAATAAAAATATATAAGCTATGCAGAGGTCACCGCCTAGGCGGTGGGTAGGTCGGTTCGTTTATCGCCTAGGCGGTGAAATAGGTGGTGAACTTGGAAAATATTTTTCCGTTTCACCACCTAGGCAGTAAGCTTTCAGAAGTAAAAGGATTTTCTTAGCATTTTCACTGCTTAGGCAGTGGTTTGGACGCCTAGACGGCGGGCTTGTTTCACAATATTGCCTCCGAGCTCATTTTTCCACCTTTCTTCAACCATTGTTGGTTCAATTTCATCGTTTTTGCTCCAGTTTCCTATTTTTTTGCCCCACATACCTGTTTTAATACAAAAAGATAAAAACTAATTAATACGTAATAAAATACTATATAAAAGCTCGAAAACTAACTTAATTCGGTTTGAAAATAGATAGGTAGATCACACCTATCATAGTGTTCTAGAATTTCAACGTTCAATAATAGTAAGCGCCATTCTAGATCCTGTCAGAGTCTGTATGTTAAAACTCAAATATACAACTATCCGTTGATTAGATGGGATTATCCCTCAATAAAGTTCATAACTTAAACCATTAAGGTATAGGGAATCTATACGCCTGACCCGGGTTCTATTCTCCACTAATATAGGCTTGGAGGTTCAAAAAGATCATTAGGACTTGGTTCGGTTAAGGAACATGGCCAAGGGTAAATTGGAAGAGAAAACCGGTTAACGTCCTTAACTTAACGTTACCCAAGGAAAATTGCTTGGTGCTCTCACACTCACAACCCCACAGTTAAATTTGAAACAACCTTGAACAATACATTTAAGACCGACGTACTCACTTGTCAAAAAGAAACGGAAATTGTACTACATGTACATAGTTTTTTTTTTCTTCAAACAAACCCACCCTCAAACTTATTTAACTTGTACAATTTAAGGGGTGTGTGAAATATGAACGAAAAATAATAAGCGAGTACTCGAATACAGAACCAATTAATAGTTCACCCAAAACCCAACCGCTTACATCAAATAGCATAACGAATGCTAACTTGATTCACTCTAATTGTGCCTTTGATTTAGCGATATAGGTTTGGAAAAAGTTTAATCAACTATGGTATTAGTTAAGTGTTCAGAATTAAAACGGCTATTAGGTTTCGACAGGGTAACGAGGGATAATGATATATCAAGGTAAGCTGAAAAGGCTCAAGTAACAAAATGACTGCCTAAATCATATCTCCTGAACTATCTCGCCTAGGATTTCGCCTCGAATTTCCCCTAGATCAAGTTCTAAAATCCCTATTGTCATGAATTTGGGTGACAGATAATCGTTTTCAAATCAATTAGATAGTGCTATATTGAGTTTATGTGCTCGTGCATTTAGGATCTACAATAACTTTTACTAAGATTATATGTTAAGCACACAGAACATATATGAATAAGCTTTACGCTCGACCTCAATAAACAATCAGGGGACAGATTCATCATCGGGTAATGACCCAGATGAAGTCAAAACTCAGCACATAACAATAACTATCCTAAACAAACATGCACACGATAAAAACAATAAAACATAACTAACAACATAAACACATACTAAACATACTAACACATCACCACCAATTTAACATAGGCAATGCCCAAAACGACTCGTCAGCAATCCCAATGACATCATATAGCATGATAATGAAGACGAGGGTTTAAAACACATACCTGGGAGGCAAGAGAATCTTATCTCTGAATCAAATCGACGGAGATAGATCTAACTTATTTTTTTCCTTGGGTTGCCTCCCAAGAAGTGCTTGGTTTATGGTCGTCAGCCTGACACGCCAAAGTGCTCATTAAAGAGCGGCTTCCGCCCTTAGTTCGTGTCAAATAACACCACGTACGGGTTTTGGTTTAATACGCCCTCAACACTAGCGAGATATTGCTCTAGTCGGCTAGGGCTTTCAACTCGATTCAGCTCCATCTCTTATGCTTAGGGAGCTTGAACGTACTAAGCTGGAAATGGGGTAGGGTAGGTGAGCTATATCGGATCCTCATAAATGCGATCGTCTTGGCTTGGGGGTGGCATCACCAACTGGAATTGAAACGGTGAAAACTCACAATGATAAATATGTGAATATCCATCACCAATCCACACTTGAGCTGTTGCATCTTCATTATCGTCTTCGATCTCACCCAAGTACCTCCCGCTTGTCTCCGGTTCTTCCTGGTGGCTTTCACAATCGGATTCGGCTTGTTCGTCTCTCAGTGCCAACGTCTTTGTCTTAGCCTCAACAAAGAAGATAAGTTGATCAATTTTCATCTGAAGAGACGTTATGGTCGCATCAATGTCGGCACACACCATCTTGATAAAATCGAGACGATCCTCATGCCCATTGAGTCGATCATGCGTCTCCCTCAATAATATCTGAGTTTCTCCCATAACTGTAGTGAACACGTCTTCTAAGGCAAGAGAAGACTCCTCATCTTGATCCAAAATGTCAATCCATGGTGCCATAGTGTTGAAACTATCCTCCAAGCTTTGGTGACTTGGTAAATAATTCCAACTCTGATTATCATTGGCTTCCATTTTCTCCAACAACCAAATGGCTTCATCCGTGGTTATATCGTAGAAAGAAGTGCTAGCATTTTCTCATTCTACTCAATTTCTGGTTGCGGCTTGTAACCCGTTGAGAAAATTCAAGAGTTGACATTCCCTTGGGAACCCATGGTTCGAAAACCGAAGTAGCATCTCATTGTCACGATCCCAAGCGCAATAAAACGAATCGGAATCTTGTTGAAAGAATTGCATCAATACTTGTCAATTTAACATCTCCAAGTACCCTACAAGAGAAATAAAAACAAAAATACAAAACAAAAATTATAAACAAAAGAAATACCTAAAGTAAAATTGGGTAATTTACTCACAATATCTATAATAATCTAAAAACCGATCCCAGGCAATGGCGGCAAAAAATTGGTGGCGCGTAATTCACGCACGCCACTTTCACTGCAAGTGTACGGGTCAAGTTTTAGTATAGATGGGGAGAGTAGGGGTATCGTGTTCACAGGGATTGATTGAGATTATTATCGATTACTGTAATTATCATAATCTAATTTTATCTAGGAGGTAAAAATGTGTTTATAATTAATAATATACTAATACTAAGTTAATTTATCTAATTAAACTATAATACTATATTGAGATGTTTAGGGAAAAGATTGCCTAGGGATTAACTTTGTTTACAAAAACGTGTTCGGTCTCGTTTTGTTTATAATAACGACATTCAACCTATCCGACAATCTTTATATCGTAAACTCACTCGACACCTCTCCCGAGTGTAAGACGAGTGAATGTGCGACTTTGCGTCAACAAAGAAATCCCCCTCAACGTCTTAACGACACTACGTCACATGAGTCTCGTCCCAACGTTATTGATTGCACACTCTCTAACTCCTTCCTGGGTTATTAACACGTCGCATTATATTTACCCTAGTCTGAATTCGGGGTTATCTCTCCCATATGTCAAACCCCGATTTTTCACTATATCTAAACAAGCATATAATCATGGCAAACCGATAAACACAGTCAAAATAGAGAAGAACAACCATTGGCGAAACACAAACTCAAACAAACAACATTTTCATAAATATTATTAATCCTTAGAAAAAATCTGTTTAGCTCATGGCCATAACCGTTTATACAATGTAAAATGAGCTAAACATGCTCAACAACCTACCGAAGTTAAGAAAATAAAGAAGAAACAAAATAAACTTAGCCGTAGTCTGAAGATTTGTTGCTAAAAATACTTTGGGATCTTTTACTTCTTCGCAACGTGTTCTTCTCCTTCGGGATTGGTTGAACACTCTCCAAAACTCTCTTTAAAATATCCTAACCCTAAATGAGTTCTAGTGGCCGAATGGGAGAGGAGAGGGAAGAAATAGGGAACAAAAATATCTAAATAAATATCTAATTCTGGTGCAGATTGACCGCCGCGGCGGTGGGCATGCCGGTAATGTGTTCGTCATAGCGGTGGAGGTAACGGTGGGCGTAGAGGCCTTTCTGTAGTTTCACCGCCGCGACGATGGATCTCATCATTGCGGTGGTAGATGTTCAGAAAGATTAGGCCTTTCTCTACATGTTGACCGCCGCGGCGGTTGTCTGGACGCCGCGGCAGTGGGCTGCAGGTATGAATTTTGCCCTTATGCTTGTTTTCCCACTGTTCTTGATCCGATTTGATAATTTATGATTCGTTTCATTCCTTTTCACCCCACATACCTGATTTATAACAAAAAGAATAAAAATGTATTAAAACGTAATAAAACATAATAAATATACTTGAAAACTAACAAGTTTGGTTTGAAAATAGATAGGTAATTTACACCTATCACCGGCCCGATCATTTAAAAAAAAATTGTGTGTATATATGTCTGTATATATATAAGGGTTAGTAACCCTAATTGTTCAAAACCTTGGTCCTCAGCCTCCCTACCTGACTAGTGATCTCATTGCGCATTCCCAAATGGTGAAGAGAACGACGATGTGGTCCCTCCCTTCCTACCGGCCCTAGTCGTTCATCGTCGTCATCGCCGCCACTCAATTTCCATATCTCTCACACTTTTTCACCCTGATCTTGCATCGTTGTTAATCGCCGCTTGCCTCGCCTTGTTGTTGATCATCATCGTGACAGAGTTTAGATAATAAACTAGTTTGATTTCTATTCATGCTTCAGTGAAATTGCTTCAATGATTTTTGTTCATGCTTTGATACAAACCTTATATCTGTTTGTTTGGTGTTCTGTTCGTGCTTCAACACAAAACCTAGATCTGTTTGTTTAGTAACCGGTTTCTATTCATTGTTCTGTGAAATTGTTTACTGTTCAGTTATAGGGCCAAGTTTTGGCTTGAATTTTTTTTGCTTAGGGCCGGACTTGGGCATGATAATAGGGCCCGGCCATAGCACCGAACTGGGCTCGGACTAACAGTATCTTGTAATACCTTAAGTAGAGCCTAGTCCATGACTAACCCTACATGTACTTCTTTTTAATTTGTATGATAATCTTTTTAACCAAAACTAACAAAATTTAAAATGAAAATGAATAAACTGAATTGATCCATCAAAGATCATTACTAGTAAAATTTAAAATAAATTAAAGGTCTAAGGCGCGGATCGGGTTGAGGAAACATAAGGAAGGAGATCAAGTATTAAACATAAGGAAACCAGGAAACAAAAAAATCTTCATCAAGATCAAGTATTAATCATCTCGAAAATACAAGTCTACTTCACGCTTATTACGCTTTTAGAGTCACTTTAGTGCACAATTTCGAAATCACAATATGAATTAAAATTCCCAAACCAAATAATTCTACATGTAACTTTTTTCTTTTGTTTTTTTTTAACAAAAAAAAAAAAAAAAAACAACTCGTGAAATTCAGGCATCTTAATTATCCAACTTGATTCAAAGCTACGGGAAACTACACAAATCTTCTTACAACTAACAGAAACATCTGCTGCTACATTCAACTTTTGCTACCTAAAAGAACAATCACAAAGGAAATAAATACAAAAGAAAAGGAAGATTTGGACAAATCATATCAGAACATTGAAATAATTACACATATAAACATTTACAGTCGCTATAATCCACATGCATATGATGTCAAATAGGCATTTCATCAACCAAAAAAAGGAAAAACGAAAAAAACATCGACTCGATTCAAGAATAAATAGCACGGATGAAACAGAAACAGTTTTTTTTTTTTTTTCCCTGTTTAGCTGTTTCTGTTCAATGTTTTCTGAGAACAGAAACACTAACCAAACGCCACCTAAACCTGAGGCTATCACTCCATTATATTTGAATCTTTGTTTTAACTTCCAGCCCCAGCAAGGAGAAACAAGGTCGGTAAAAACAAATTCAGTGGCTGCAAATAGAAAGTTGATCAGACACCAAAATGAACGACTAAAGACACACTACATGGAATATAGGGAAGTAAACCTGTTCCAAGATTCCAATAGAGACACAAAAGAAATGCAACTTGTCTACAAAATTATGTGCATTGACATATTGCAATTATTACCAATTTCTGAAATCAATTGACTTGATCTCCAAATCAGTGTAGCTTAGGCGGGGGTGTTGGGCGGGGCGTAAGCCCAGGGGCGCCCCACAATACATTAATTTTTAATATTTTAAAAATATTATATATAATTAAAAATACCAAAAAAATAATTAAAAAGATATATTATAGATAATATTATAATTATTATTTAGTAAGTTATAACTTATAATTTAAAATATATATATATATATATATATATATATATATATATATATATATATATAAAGAAAAAATGAATAAATAAAATAGAAAAATCAAAAGAACCTAACCATTCTTCTTACCCTCACTTATAATATTATATTAAAATGATATATAAAAAAACTAAGGGGTCAAGTATATAATTTAGTCTTAAAAAACTAGGGGGTCAAATGTATAATTTAGCAATTATTAAACTTGGATCTAACCTAATTGATCAGTATAGATGACCCAACTTGTAGTTTTTTGCTTCTCTGCAACCTCAGTTGAGAGTGACCTAGCATCATCGATTTCTCCGTTGAGTAGTTACATAATACCTACTTCATCTATTTTACACTCTCTTTGTGCATCGTACGAGACTGACTTCGTCTCTTCTCATTTTTCCTATTTTTTCTTTGTAAAACCCTATGCGTATATGCCCTGGGCGTCACTGAGCATACGCCCTAGGCGTCGCTGGGCAACGTTGGGCGATGCCCACTAGGTTTTGCACCCCCCTCCCAATCGCCTAGGGGTGATTTCCTTGTGCCTTGCCCCGGGGCGCGCCTAACGCCCATGACAACACTAATCCAAAATGCTACACTAAACGGTACATTCATAACCCAAAATGAAATAGGAAATTCAAATCACATCTTTCACAGCTAAGAAACAATATTGACCCAGGAGCAAAGCAGCATAAAACATCGTGGATAAACAACGCATAAACGAAAACCTTTTACCTTTTCCCCTTTGTGAACACACCGATCTCACATCAAGGACTTGGATCCTTACAACGAGTCGTCTTTATTTGCGCGTCAGGCAAGAAGTACCAATGAAAGAAATAGCATTGCAGCCAAGTGAAACGTTAAAAGGTTAGCCAAATTTAGCAGAAACTTAGGATTGCCTTCTTTCTTAACGTCATGCATGTATTACATCTATATAGCAGAACACAAAGCTCTATCCCTCTCCCTCAAGGTTGCCAGCATTCTTAACATGAGGAGTGTATTATATCTATATAGCAGAACACAAAGGTCTCTATCTCGCTCTCGTGGGTACACACACATATACAGACGCGCACGAGCATATGTACTCATCTCTCTCTCTCTATATATATATATATATTGCCAGTGCTATTTACATCTTTTGTTTCACAAGATTGATTCTCTAAACTAAAATTGATTCCACGTACATTTGAGGGAGGGTCAGAAGTAAACAGAATCCACAAGTTCAACTTCTCGGTTGAGAAACAAATAGAGAGAAAGGAGGAGAAGTATAATGACAATATTGATACAAATAAGGAAATAAGTGGGCCAACAAACATTTTGAATCTCAGCTGCTTGCAATATGAGATTATCCCCAAAGATTATCACCCTTGGAAACATTAGGGTAAAAAAAAAAGTGTTGGTGTCGCAAATTGACTGACCAGTAATATGATCCGGACACCCTCGGATCGGGGAAAAAGGAGATGGTGCTTGGGTGATCCTTGTCGTCTCTTCTGTATTACAATCGGGTTGGACAGATGTTATCCGACCTACGTCTGAGCCCGGGTCTCGTGTTCTTGGCCTGATGTTCCTTGCCATTGTTTGGGCCGAGCTCCAATCTGTCACCTGCACACAGGACGAGCTGGGTTTTTCCTAGTGTGTCCCCTCCGGCATGAGAGTAAGAGCCCAGGGTAGAAATATAGATCGGAAAGTCACTGTTACCTCGTCCTGTCTAAGTGACCAATGATAGAGCTTATCAAAGCAGGCCTGGAGATGGCCGAGGTAATCTTCAGCCTGGCTACTCTTCACGAGCATATCGTCAATATACACCTCCATCGTGTTCCCGATTTCCTCCTTGAACATTTTGTTGATAAGCCTCTGATAGGTCGTCCTTGCATTGCGGAGGCCAAACGGCATGACCTTGTAGCAGTAGGTGCCCTTGTCGGTGATGAGTGAGGTCTTGTTCTTATCCGGGAGATACATGGGAATCTGGTTTTGACCGGCGTAAGCATCAAGAAAGCTGAGTCGCTCGTTCCTGCCGTGGCATCGATTATGATGTTAATCCTTGGGAGGGAAAATAAGTCTTTTCAGGAAGGCCTTGTTTAGGCCTTTGAAGTTGACGCAAAGTCGCCATTTGTTGCCGGCCTTCAGGGCTAGTACAACATTGGCGAGCCAATCGGGAACTTAACCTCCTCCACGACGTTCGACCTGATGAGCTTATCCATCTCTTCTTTAATTATCTTCTACCGATCTGGATGGAACTTCCTTCTCTTCTGGCGAACAGGAGGATGGTACACGTCGGAGTGCAGTCAGTGCATCACGATACTGGGATCAATCCCCGAAAGTTCGTTGTCTAACCAAGAAAAAATATCGTAGTTCCTTATCAGCAGCTCGGTGAGGTCGGATCGTTTTTCTAGGCCTGGCCAAGCCCCAATCCTCACCATACTTTTTGTTATGGTGGGGTGAATGGGGACGTCGACCAATTTTTCATGGGGCTGGGGGATGGGCTCTTCGTCACGGGGATCATCGATCGGGACGGGCTCAGCCACGTTCATTAGGGACACGAGCTTTCCATGAGTTTGGCACGGAATATTAAGCTTGGGCCCCAATTGTAATTTCTATTTCCTCCCGCAAGGCCCTTCTTGCATAGGACCGGGCAGTTTCTTGGTTTCCTTGCACTTCTCTAACCCCGAAATCCATGGGGAATTTTATTTTCTGGTGACACGGGGAGCAGATGGCCTTCAGGGCGGCCACGGTGGGCCTACCCATTATCGCGTTGGAGGGCGAAGGCCTATCTACTATAAGGAATTTAGACTAGACGATGATGATCTTGGGGTTGGAACCGATTATGATGGACAGAGAGACCCAACCAACCGAGCTAACCACGTCACCCCCAAAATTGACGAGGGGAGACCTTATTGGCTGCATGGAGTTGGAGTCCCCACTCATTCTATCGAAGGCCCCTTTAAAGATGATATCCGCTGAGCTGCCTCCGTTGATGAGTATCTTCGCCATCTTGAAATGATTTATCAGGGTTGAAATGGCTAGGGCGTCATCATGCGGAACATGCACCCCTTTCAGGTTAGCTTCGCTGAAAGAGATTACATTATGCGAGACAACATCTATCATGTTGACCTCATAGACTCCATGTTTGGCCTTTCTTTTGCCCTTGCCTTCGTACCTCTTTCGGGAGGAAGAAGTTTCTCCATTGAAACCCAGGTCATCGTAGATGACTTTAATCTCACCGTCAACCCTCAAGTCAGAGTCATCACCAGCGCGCTCGCCACGGGGCTAAGCCCGATTGTCATTTGATTTTCTATGTTGTCCGTTGTGCCCATCACGGTAGTCATTCGCACCGAACCAATCCTCGTCTGGTCGACGGACATAATTACCGAGGTAACCTCTTCATATAAGGGCCTAAATTTCCTCCTTCAACTAGAATCACTCGTCAGTAGCATGGTCATTGCTCCTGTGGAAGTTGCAGTACTTATCGGTCGACCTGCCTAGAGGTTTCCCTCTCAAGAGAGGTGTAGGCGAGAAAATCCCTTTTCCGGCGTTCTCAGCGAAGATGGTGGTGATGGAAGTGGTCAAGAGAGTGTAAATGAGCTGGCGAGGGCCTGGAGGAGGTTTCCTATCGTCGGGCAGTTATCCTAATCTTCTTTCCGCCTGGAACCTTCTAGAGACTTAAGATCGGCATGTCCCCATATCAGGTCGGGTCTTCTTTCTGAGGAGATCCTCATTTTCTTTCTTGATCTTGTCGATGAGATTGGCTTTGTAGTAATTGGCGCCGAGGTCCAAGGCCTCGCGCAGGCTGGTTACCGGCTTGGATTTCAGGTCGTAGGTGAGCCTTCTATGGCTCAGCCCGCCAATAAAGGCATTGAGAGCCACATTATCAGACACTCTTTCATAGGTGAGGGATTCCATCCAAAACCTGTGTACACAATCGGCCAGATTTTCGTTCTCCTTCTGTCTGATGCCGAGAAGATGAGTGGCAGTCTTTGGCTTACGACATGATCGATTGAACCTCTCCATGAATTGTTGCTCGAGCTGGAGGAATGTAGAGATTAAGGTCGGTGAGAGGTCGTTGAACCACGTCCTAGGAGGACCGGTCAGCCCGAGAGAGAAGAACTTGCACCTTATCGTGTTGGAGGCAATATGTACATCCATATGGGAGACGTAAATAGAGAGATAATCTAGTGGATCAGTCATCCTATCATACTAGGCTGCCAGTGGATTAAGAAATTGGTATGGAACCAGTTCGTCTGTGACCTCCGCGATGAAAGGGGACCTGACCCTAGTATACAGCCCGGTGGTTCTCCCGATGTTGCGCATCCGACTAAGGGCGGCCTCCATCTCAGCTAGGCGTCGTTCCATCGTGGTCGACACCATTTCCAGGGCAATGACCTGGCTAGCGACAGGCCTGGCTTCCCTCTTCCGGGCTGGTGGCGGGGACTGGAAGTCCACCTCCCGGATTTGGTGAGATCGGGCCAGTGGTGACCCCGGTCAGTCTTCGGATAGTTGTCCACGAGTTGATATTGAAATGAATCCCGAGGCAACAAAAGGGTCGGGATCTCTTTCCCTCTATACCCGGTTAACAACTTGAGGCTAAACCCGAGCCACCTGTCCGTAAGAGATGAGCGCTCGATCATCGGACTCTTGTGGACGGGCCTTCTCCCCTGCTATATGAAGATCCAGTCCCCCTTCAACTAGGGTCAGAGACAAGCGGGAGAGAAGGATGTTAAAGTATTCTTGAAACTTACCGAGCTGGCGTTCCACGTTGTCGAGCATAGCAGTATCGATGGCTATGGATGCTTGGCCCGGGCAGATTCCTGAGACCGGGTTTGGTTGATGGGATTATCCCTCAATATTGATATTTCGCCTTTTAATCTCTCTCTCTTATTCATTGATCGTTCTACGGGCTATGGCCCTAGTTTTCGGTCTTGGTGCTTGTGATATATCTTCCTTGGGTTATCTATTCACCGGGGTGTTTATGTTCCCTGATCATAAAGAGTGACCAGCAGTATGGTCTGGAAACCCTCAGATCGGGGAAAAGGGAGATGGTGCTTGGGTGATCCTTGTCGTCTCTTATGTATCGCAGCTAGGCGGGACAGGTGTTATCCAACCTACGTCTGAGCCCGGGTCTCGTGTTCCTAGCCTGATGTTCCTTGCCATTATCCAGGCCGATCTCCAATCTGTCACCTGCACACAGGACGGGCCGAGTTTTTCCCGGCGTGTCCCATTTGGCGTGAGAATAAGAGCCCGAGGTAGAAATATAGATCGGAAAGTTACAGTTACCTCGACTTGTCTGAGCGACCTACGGTGGAGTTTCACTCTCTAAAGTTCCTCTCTGATCCCCCAAAAGTGTTGGAAAAGCCTTCTATTTATAGGCGGAGATGTGATTACCGTCAGCAAGAATAGGGCCTTAAGCTTGAATTAGCGCTAAGCTGTCAGGCGCGTGGGTGGCACGGTTGATTAGAGTTATGGGCCTGGGCTCTCTACTTTGGATGATGGAGATATAGGCCGACCTGGCACAGAGGTAGGTCGGCTCACGCAAGAGGGAACAGGTCGGTCTGGGCATACTGACCTGTTATCACGCGATGATCTTTCGGAGAGGCTGCAGGCTGGAAATCCTGGAATGCTTCCCATCCACCGACCTGGGAATCTACCCTGGCTGTATATACACCGGGCTGACCTCGGTCATCGTGACGTGGAGCTGGTGACGTGACAAGTTTAGTCTAGATGGCTAACACGTGGAGGGAACCGATTTTACCCTCATCAAAAAGCATATATAGTCCATGAGTATAGCAATCGGTCTTCCAATTTTGCCATTAACTTGTGTTAAATCCTCATATTGATGGAAAGGTTATACCAACTCTGATCTATTTGGGTGAGTTAGGGTGAAGGATTTTGGGACGGTTCGATTTTGATCATAAGTTCAAATTCCATATTTGACTATTTTAAAGAAGAATTCCATTACCATTACAAAATGGGATATAAGGAGGATTAAAATAATCTCTAAAATCTAAATACCTCTCCTAAACATGTGTTTCCTTTAAATCCTTCTTATCGAGGTATACATCTCTATCTCGAAAGGAAATAATAAAATTTAAATTTCAAAAAATATACCAAAACTACGAATTTGTAAATGGTGAAATTTTAAAATTCAATTTTTCTCTTTTGCAACGTAATTTTTTTTTGAAATTTTTATTTTTTAGTCCTTACTAAAAAGAACATGTATAAAATAAATTTTTGATTAGTTCACTTAGAACTCAGACTTCTCGGTACAACCAATTAAGTTTTTAATCTTTGGCAAACAAAAAAAGTTTATAAAAAGACAAATATACCCTTGAAACAAAACTCTATCTTTCTCATTTACGTTAACGTTATCCTCTTTAACTTCTCTCTCTAAGCCCTACAGTTCACTCTCTCTCTCTCTTTTCTTTAACATCTCATTTTTGTGTTGGACTCTCTATGCTTGTAGAGAGAAAAACCACAAGGCGTTGAAGAAGAAAAATTTCTAGATTCTTTTTTCTTGATTTAGGTCGCTATCGCTCACACAAAAGATGGATCGGAGCACTCCGGTGAGAAAGCGTCACAAATCTACCGCATATCTGCTCACTTGGTCGGAAATCCCGCCGATTCGCTGGTGGTTGTATCCGCTACTTCGACTACTCGCGAATTGGGAAGAGATATAGACGGGCGGCGATGGCGGGACGATGACTGAAGACGGCGAAGAACTGAACTGAAAAGATCTAGACGGGTGACAACGGCAACGGATCTAGACCTCTCTGTTTATCCCTCTCTCTCTCCCCTTTTAGATATTGGTTTCCAAATCTGAAACCCAAGATATAGAATTTCTAAATCTGATTTTTCAGATCTGGAAACCCAAATTTGTGCCCCACTTTCTTCTCTCACTCAATGTCGCGCCACCGTCACAAATCGCCTTGCTCATTGTCTGCAACCGCTGTCGCCGTTCGACATGTTCATTGTCGTTTGTTATGTTTGTCTCTCTCTCCCTTTAGATCTAGATTTCCAGATCTGGAATTCCAAATTTGATTAGAAAATTTCTGATTTGAATTGAATTTTGTTGTGGCGTTCAGATCTCGTTCATTTCTTGCCGCTCATTCTAGGATTTATTCAATGTTTTTTGATTGTGTTGAAATATAGACTGATTTTGCTTGATACCTTGGGTTGATCCTTATTTAACGTTAACACGCACACAAAAGAATATAAAAATGCGTTAACGTTAACACGGAATAGTCCTAGAAAATATGTATTAACGTGAACGAACGCCGAACTTAAATACACAAATAGCAAATATGGTACGATTATGTTAATGTTAACACACAAAATCCCAAAAAATAAAGATACATTAACGCGAACACACACAAGCAGATCGAGAAGATACATTAACGTTTAATACACACACAAAAAGAACATAAAAATATGTTGACGTTAACACCAAGAAGCCCAAAAAATCACATACAGTATGTTAATGTTAACGCAAACACACGAGAGTTAAAAAAATAAAGTTGTGTTAACGTTAAACGCACAGACCCCCCAAAAAACAAAATACGTTTAATACTAAAACACACAGTTTGATGGTAAAAATACGTTAACGTTAATGCACACTGAACCCACATGCCACAAACAACGAATATAGTGCGATCATGTTAATGTTAACTCACAGAATCCCAAAAAATAAAAATACGTTAATGCTAACACACAAACAAATGAAAAAAATGCGTTAACATAGACACACAAAAAGAACATGAAATGTATTAACGTTAACGTGAAATTCAAATCGTAATTTTGTAATATAGACAAAGTGTATTGCCTGAACATTTACGCTAATGTTAATGTCCTGTTACATACTTTTATTTTGTTGCATTTGACAAAATAGCAAAATTGTAAATATGAGTGAATAGAGAGACCAAAATACAGAGACCTTTTCTTAAAGATTCGAGTGCTACAAGTTTATTAGAGACTAGTGGAGATCTAAATTCTAAAACCACTATGTTTGGAGGACTAACCCCCCCCCCCCCCCCCCCCCAACACACCTAGTGATATTTGGGCCCAATACTGCCTATGTAAGGGGGAGTAGATGTTACCACTACGCCACTGTTAGAATCTCAAAAAAAGATCATTATTAAATTGCCCCAAATTTATCATATTCCCTATCAAATGCACTCTTCTACAATTAAGGGAAACTTTTTGAGAGATTTCAAGATTTCAAAAACCATTTTTTAGGATTTATTTCATATGTAAAAAAATTATTGTTACAGGACCCTATAAAATGGTATTTTTATATGATGAGACATTTGGAGGAATTTCCGTATAATTAAAGATGGTTAACAGTAGTAATACAAGTATCATATCAAACCTTCAAAACTCCTACATGGAACAAATATTATAGTTGAAATCAAATTAACTTCTAAATCTCGATAGTTAACATTACAAAAACAAGAAATGAATTGTTCCGTACATAACCTACATAGCAATATTCAACATATGTAAAACGCCATCTCCTTCGACATTATAGCGCTCTTCAAGCTTCTTGACGTGTTTTTGAAACTTCACTACATCACCCAAGACTGTGTGTTCATAATATAGTAATACAAGAATCAGATCATACCTTCAAAAACTCCTACATGGAACAAATATTATAGTTGACATCAAGTAACTTCTAAATCTTGATAGTTGACAATACAAAAACAAGAAAACATAACCTACATAGCAATATTCAATATATATAAAATGCTACCTAAGACTATGCGTGCATAACATAGTAAAACAACTATCAGATCAAACCTTCAAAAACTCCTACACGGAACAAATATTATAAGTTGAAATCAAACAACTTTTTAATCTCAACAGTTGACATTACAGAAACAAGAAATGAATTGTTCAGTTACATAATCTAAGCAATATTCAACATTGTAAAATGCTATCTCCTTTCACATTATGGCGCTCTTCCAGCTTCTTGATGAGTTTTTGAAACTTCACTACATCACCGAAAGTAAAATTTATCCGACATAAAAACAATTTTAGTAGTCACAGATTCACATCTAACAACATGCATTGGAATGGGTATCCGTAAAATAAAATTAAAAAAAAAGGAAAAAATTACATACTTGGGGGTGATCCATTATGCTGCCTGGCCACTTTATTTCTCCATCTTGGCCGGCCATGAAGAAATTTGTTCCGCTAATAAAAGTCCCTCCATCTTGGACTTGAAATGGGGAAAAATCCCGAAGGAGATGGCGGAAATCCAATGCCAGGAGAAGGCAGCGGCTGAGGTCCTGGACCCAAAATCCCAGATTGAGCCATGGATGAAAATGAAAAATTTGGTGTCAGTGGGGGAGGAAGTTGGTTCCCAGGCGAGAGCAATGGATAAGGCGACCGTGGAGATAACAAATTGAAGAAACCACTAGGTGATGGCAAAAGGAACTGGGAAGTTGGAGAGGGCAAAAGAGGAGGAGGAGGACCATTCATTTGAGCAGAAGGCAGAGGTGGAGGACCATTCATTTGTGGAGACCTAAGAGGAGGAAGTCCATTTGTCGGAGCATTCATGCGAGGGGAGGGAAGAGGAGGCATAGCTGGATTAGGAAGTAATCCTGACGACATGGGCTGAGGTTGAATTTGACCTCGAACTTGAGGTTGAGATGGGTTTTGTCCTGAACTAGAATCTACCATTGAAGTTTGAAGGTAACGCATGTAAGCCGATATGGGGGACTCAGCTGTATTTGGCCAAAAGGAATCACCGGGAGTCAAGGGTGGAAACATGGTGGGCGATGGTTGACCGAATTGTACAGGAGACCGAACAAAGTTATTACCATAAGGAACCGCAGCCACCTGTGTTGGTGGTTGAACAAGGGTTGGTCCATGAGGGTGAATGGGTAATTGTGGTCGATTTATGGGATTTAATGGGGGAGGACGGATCTTCTGCAATCGCATACTCTGAGGTTTGGGTGGATTATGTGGAGGTCTAGGCGGTGGTTCTCGTGAAGGTGAACCAGTTAACTGCTGAACAATGCTCCGAAAATCACTCTTATTGATGTTGTAAACTTGAGGTTGAGGTTGCTGCCTAGAAGGATTAGGAAAGTTTGGTTGGTGCAAAGGACTTTTTCGTATATTTTTCCCCATCTTGTTCACACCCAAATGCTCATTGTTGTGCCTATTTTTTGACAAATCTGAGTTATCCATTTCTTCCGCTTCGACTTAATTTAAGCTCCAACAATGTAAATTTCAGAATTTAAAACCATTCTACAGCTTCAATGGCGCTATCCATAATTGGGATACAACAAGCTGATAAACCACCAATAATAAGATTGAACAGGCAAACCAGCAATCTATAGCAGTAAGCACAAAACCCTAGATCCCCAACTTGAATGAACAGAACACAACCTTACTTTACCTCCGCGAGCCAACCGGAACCCTTGAATCGAATCAGCTTCAACACCATAACAAAATCGACAACTTTTTGAAGCATAATACTCAATCATTCACACATTTCCTCAAAGATTCGAGAAAACTGAGATATTTCCAAAGCCGAATTCGATTCTTTCTTCTTAGATGCACATAATGAACAAAAAAAAATCCAAACAAATTCTTTATTTTCTCAAACAAGTTTCTATTTCCAGAGATGCAGAGAAAAGTGTGAAACTGGTGGACGTGAAACAGCTAAAATAACAGGAGAGCTATACGAATGAAAGAGAAAATTACGCCTTGACCTGCGGTACCAGACGATGAACCAAGGGGATCTTCTTCGATCTACTTGACTTTATCCCACTGAAAACCGAGTTGAATTCTGAAGCTGCAGAGACAAAGATGGAGGAGTCGACTCGAGGAGAGAAGAACACCTTAGCGTGGAAGAGCGGCCAAGGTTGAGGAGCTCCGTTCGGTCAATGGAGAAACGAAAAAAGGAAAAACTGAAACGGGAACGAAGAATTGAAAGCGAATGATTTAGGTGTGAGTGCGAGTGGACCCCAGTTTGAATTGGAGCCATAGCTTACGCATATTTTCGCTAATCCCCGAGGATAAACTATAGTTTGCACTCTTAATGTTTCGAATAATCAACAATTTACATCCTAGAGTGTCAATAAAAATTCCAACCTTTTTACTAGGGACAATTTTAGGCCAAAACTTTCAAGAATGTTGTACCACTGGTATCATTTCAACGTGTTTCAATTCTTCCGAAAAACAAAGGTTTAATGCTTTTGAATCCATTGTATCAATTCCACTTTCTAATGCGTTCACGAAGTATGTTCCTGAAAAGAAATTTATTGATTCTCTCCCCTAATTGGTTGGACCGTAGGTGCAACGATTTATTTCACTGGCAAAGATATTTTTTTCAAGTCCAGAATATGCCAATTCCGCCAAAAAAAAAAAAAAGAGAAAATTATCGGGTGATCCTGCTGTTGCCAAAAAATCTCCGGTACATGCAACAACTCCCCACGTGCTAAAGATCTTTGCAACCTGTAATTTTTGTCCTGCAAAACCAAATAGTTCTAAGGAGATACCAGTGTGGCGGTCAAAGAACATCCGGCGTGAGAATAAGTCAGTCTGCTTTTAAGTATTAGGCAAAAGACTGAATATAAATGTAAATGTGATATTTTTCCCCTATTTATAAACTTAATTATCTCCCAGCAGTTATGTCCTTTTAGCTCCCCCATTATGTTGTTATTTAATGGAGAGTCACATCCTCATTTATATTATTATTTAATGGAAAGTTACACCCTTTAGGCTCCTCCACTAGGCGAGAATTTCTCTCATATCATTTGCCACCATGACCTAAGTGTTGATTCGAAGAAGTGAGAAGAAAGGTCAACATTAAGCGGGATGAAAGGTCAACACTAGGCGAGAATCTTTCCCGCATCATTTGCCCTATTGACCTAAGTATTGATTCAAAGAAGTGAAACAAAAGGTCAACTTCTCTTCTTACATATCATTATTGCTCCAAACTGTTTTTGTTAGTTTTACAAACGTTTACTTTAATGAACTGATTTGAGCAACTCGATTTATTGAACGAACTGATCTAAGCAACTCGACTAGCTCGGTTTCGTTGACGAATTGATCTAAGCAGCTCGGTTTCAGAACATTACTCACTCAACCAGGATTAAAGTCCAAACACACTTTTCAGTTTTGTACTAACTCCATAGTAAGAAGTCATAAATTTGGGTATGGGAAAGAACAATACTTTGAGAAGGATGTCATATAACAAGACGAAAGAGAATTTCTTAATGGAAAGATTCTTGAGATGGTAAAATCTTTCTCATTTTTTGAATTGTAATGATGTATCCGTTGTTTATCAAAAACTGTTGAATTTCATCTGTCGCAAACAAGTGTTGACATTCCAAGAATAACGTTTTCCCAAAGATAAACTAAGAATGGAACATGGAACATTAATTGTTCACATATAAAATATTAAATTCTCAAACATAACGTTTAAGAATAAATGGAAATAATCATGGAACATTAACTATCCACATATAGAATATTAAATTCTCAAACATACCGTTTAAGAATAAATGGAGTAAATTCTCAAACATGACGTTTAAGAACAAATGAAGTAAATTCTCTTACATAACGTTTAAGAATAAATGGAGTATATCCATATTATCATGAGTGGTTGAACAAACTGATAAGAATAGTTTGCTTTCCAAATCGAAATTTGATGACTTGTCACCAATAATTTCTTGGATAAACTGTTCTGAACAACTTGATTCTATTAATGAATCGATCTGAGCAACTTAGTTTAAGCTTTGAGATGTGATGTTTTGTCACCAAGTGTGTATTGGATGACCTGATTTAAGCAGTTCGGTTAACTTGACGAACTGATTTTAGCAGCTTGGTTAATTCGATGAACTGATCTTAGCTGCTCGGTTTATTTAATGAATTGATCTAAGCAGCTTGATTTATTTGATGAACTGATCTAAGCAACTCAATGAACTGATCTAAGCAGTTCGATTTATTTTGATGAACTGATCTAAGCAACTCGATTTACACTTTACACTTGGTGATTTTTATCACTGCAAGTATTTCATTATTGGGGAGGCATTTTAGACCCGTCTTCTACCGTAGGGGAGTTACCCTCAAACTCGGAATATTTGTAATGTTCATGTCTTCCCCTTTGCCCTCCTTCATAACTGGTTTATTTGCTGAACGAGTTATGAATGTGAAATTGGCTTTAAAGGGATGATGGACTAATTACTCCTTTTTTGATTGTTCCTACGATTTCTTTAAAAATAATCCTGACCCTATGCTCATTCCTTAGGCGTGAAGTTCGTTACAGAACTTAGTCTCCTTTGCTAATTTCCATTCGATTAAATTTCTTTATAATTGATTCCTTTAGGAAAGGCTGAACTCTTCTTCCCTTTCTATATCCCTCTGGTTACCCCTTTGTTCATGAGATTTGACCGAGATATGTAGCTTTTTAACCTACTTTATAAGAATCGCAGTTTGTATGCCACATAATAATCGTTAACGAATAAATAGTTATATTCTTCAGGATGTAATACAAATTCATAATTTTATGAATACTCGGGGTTACAAGTCGAATTGGGTTTGAACCTTTAAAATTATCGTTTATCAACACGAAACACTCTCAAAATGTGTATTTGACTTTTATTCATGCAACTTCAACTTTTAAGATAAGTTGTAACGGTGTAATTGACCAAAGTATTTCCTAAGTCAAGTTGCATTTTGAGAACTTAAGAATTCCTCCTGAGACTGTTAACACTATTTGTAGTCTACCTAATCAATAATAGCGTGGGTGAACTGTATATTCATCAAATCATCTAATCACGCTAAGTGATGATTTTATCATTCGTTGCACCAAGTACTTTCTAACCGAAGAATCAATCTTAGATAACTCCTTTAAACACTTCCTTCCTCTTCGGTATTTTTATACGGATTTTATCCAAATAATAAAAAGTAGGAGGTACAGATTGCAATTTAAAGAGCTTTTCTTGTATTATCTTTGGGGCAAAGTAAAGTTTACTTCTAGCCACTAAATTTATATCTTAAATGCAAAGTTTGAGGATATAATTTGTCATTTTTTCATAACCACACGGGCCTTAAAAGGATTTAACTCATAGATCGAAATTACCCATAATCTCATTCGATATACTCATTTTACCTTTGCATGTATACAAAAATGTAAAGGTACTAATTGTAATTCATCTATTCCCTCGGGGGAATCTTGGAGTTTACTTATTCTTCTAGCACATTGTTCCCAAAATTTATAATTTATTCCTTTCAGGAAAACATAATATCTTAGGGGTATAAATTACATATAAAATGTTACCTTAGTTGGCTTTAAAACACTTAGCCTCTAGGCTACATATGTTAACTTCCTCCTCCTTGTCGTTGCTATATAACTGACATTTTTCCATCTTGTCAATCACTTCATATAGAGATTGGATACTAATTTCATAATATAACCAAGTTATTAAATCTTATACACTTTTGGGCGTTCTTAAATATTTTGATGTGCCAATAGCGCTCTCATAACATATTAACAAAATTAAATTTATAGGGTCCAAAGTGCAATTTTTACTAAGCCTTAAGATTGTGTAATTTTTGCTAAGCCCTAGGATTTTTAAATAATCCTTATCAAGTTATGGGGCATATTATGTAATTATAATACACTTCCTATATTTATTTCTTTAGTAAAATGATAAACTTCCTCTAATAATCACATACAACATCATAATTTATGAATTAGAAGATGCAAATTGTAATTTCAATATTTCTTTAAGGCACTTTAAGTTTTTTATCAGAAAATATAATTTTCTTTTATTCTTGATGACATCGTGTGCAGATTGCTTCGGCTATTTTTAGCCTGATTTGTGCATATTTATGCCACACACCGATGATTTCGCGATTTCTTCGTTGACCTAGAATTTTCTCGTGTACAGATCTGAATCTTGTTCATCGATGGACATATTTGCTTGAAGGAGTCAATTGGGATTAAGGGTTGTTTCTTAGCCTCACTCATCTTTCGCTTTTCCACAAACAATATCAGCTTTGCCACTGTGAACAATATTGCCTTCGAAGCTCCGTTCTCAGTTTCATTCTAGTGATTCAGTCGATTTTTCTCTATTGGTGAGATGACGGTTTTGTTGCCATCTCTCTAAGTATGAGAAATCTAGAGTAGGGATTATGAGAATTTCGAGACATTTTTTTTTTTTTTTTTTTTTTTTCACAGACGACGCCAAATGATATTGCCAAAAAATTCCTTACACGTGCAACAACTCCTCATGTGCTAAAGATCTTCGCGACCTATAAATTTTTTCTACAAAACCGATTAGTTCTTAGGGGACACTGGTGTGGTGCCAGCCAAAAAACATCCAACGTGATAATAAGTCAGTCTGCTTTTAAGTATTAGGTAAAAGATTGAATGTAAATGTAAATATGATACATTTCCCTTATTTATAAACTTAATCATCTCCCAACAGTTATGTCCTTTTGGCTCCCCATTATGTTGTTATTTAATGGGGAGTTACACCCCCATTTATATTGTTATTTAATGGGGAGTTACACCCCCCTTTAGTGGGAATTACACCATTTCGGCTCCCCCACTAGGCGAAAATTTCTCTCGCATCATTTACCCCCCTGACTTGAGTGTTGATTCAAAGAAGTGAGACAAAAAGTCAACACTAGAGGGAATTATGAAAGGTCAACACTAGACAGGATTTTCTCCCATATCAAATCCTAATTTAAATATAAAATTACCAATTGATTCCTACTATTTGAAAATGAACTAAACAATCCCAATGTACAAAATTTTCAAGTCATCCAGTCTCAAAATTTAAAAAACATGAAAATTAAATGACGAATTTGTCTTTGCGAGATTTGCGGAATTGAGATTTTTCATTTGTAACGATTTCACAACAAAATTATTTTATTAAAATCAGAATAACTATTGTTGTACGTATTTTTTCACGATATAATTATATGTTCATATTCTTCTGAATAAGATTTTCAAAATAATATCATATTCATTATTTTGTTTCATTAGTTTTTCATTCGTATATTCATGTTACATTCAATACGGTACTTCTAGAATTTTCAATTTTTACATTCGTGTTACATTTAACACAGTTATACATTACCAAAACATAGTTGAGTATTGCATTCAACATTCAAATCACTTTTATCAGTAAGTTATGTTACATTCAACACGTTCATATAATTTGTCATATTATCAACATTAATTGATATTATTTCTATTGTATTGAATATTATATTCAACACTTAATAAGAAACACATATTGTAGTGATAATATATATAAAATTAATATCACAGTTAATGTTATATATAACATTCACATGCATCCTAATATAGAACTTCAAAGAAAAAAAAAGATTATATATCATTTTGAAGATCATGATTTATAAATTATTGTGGAGTAAAAAATTATTGAAAAACAATTACAATTGAGAGATATTGTAGGTTTCATTTTTAATTTCATCGATAATTTATTACCATATTTTGTTCCACGTTTTTAGTCTCAACAATATGTATGGAATATAACGATTTACTAATAGAGGTAAATTAGTTCACGAAATGCCAATAGAAGTAATTGGTGAAAAAAAAATGAAAAAAAGAATTGGACTCATTTAGTAGTTTTCACACAATTTTTTGAAGTTGGTGGTAAGTGCCAAAAAAAACAAAAGGAAAAAAAAATTGCAAAAAATTTGTCACTCAAAAAAACAAAACAAAAGGAAAACATTTATTGGAACGGCTATAAAGATAGCTTAGTACGTTTAAGCTTCTAATTATTATTCATCATTTAAGATGATTAAATCTTACATAATTAAACTATTTGAAAAGTTATTGCAATATAACCAATTCAAATGGTGGTTCTCTAATTGAACACCTATACGGTACATCTTATGACTATCAAGTTAGTGGATATTAACTTTGAAAAATGGCATGAGGAGAACATATTGTTGGTGTTTAAAATTGGCGAGCAACCAGCAGTATGGTTCAAAAAGACAATATACGCGCGAGATTGTTGATAGCGTAGGGGACTGGAGAATCTCGAGCTTCTGACATCCTAAAGGTGACCACAATCCGACCTGAGATCCTCGACCTGACCTGAGATCCTGTTTAGACTCCGAGATGAATGCTTCTCTATACTCTGTTCCGATCTCCGAGCCGAGCTCCATTCCTATGTTCTGAGCACCTACACAAAAACTCACTGGGGTTGTGCTCGGTGAAATCCCTCCGGCGTGAGAGTAAGTATCCGGGGTAAAGGGCTAAAGATTCTCTAGTGTCAGTAGAGAAGACGTACCATTGGGTATTGGATTCTATGAGGTATTTATAGGCATTGGGCTCGATTAGCGCCACGAAATTAGGGAGCTAAGCTTGAGTTAATTAACCTAATCCGCTAGGTAGCCAATGAGCAAGTAGATTAGTGCTCTGATTATCCGAGTTGGGCTTTTGGGCCCACCTATGGAGGCCCATGTGCCAGAGCCTCAAGACGACCTTGAGAGGCCTCGAGTACGGAGACGACGAGCAAATGGTGCTCAAGTTTGTCAGTTTTGCTTGGAGTTCACCGGCCCGACTCAGACTCCTTTAGCTTGGGAAAACGATTCTCAGCTTGGACTGGGGGTTTTCAAGGAGAACATAAGAGGCTCCATAGGAGGGAGTCCCGACTCCCAGCTCGACCTTTTTTCTATTCTTATCGCAATATCCTCACACGTGTCGTATATAGGGATGGTTATGGGCCAGGCCGGGCTTAGACTAGTGTATTACAAAAAAATGTTGGGCCCTAGCCCGGCCTGGCTCGGTGATCGGGCCTTAATTCTATGCCCAAGCCCGGCCCTATAAGAAAATTTTAAGCCCAAAGCCCAGCCCACGGGCCCCCGGACCTATTTTTTTTTTTTTTTAAATTTCAAAAATAAATACAAAAAATTCAACACCAAACCAATAAGAAATATTAAAATTACAATTTTTAAAAGTAAACCAATATTCCAAACAAACTAAACCAACAAGAAATATTAAAATTACGATTTTTAAATAAAACTAATATTCCAAATATTAGGGTTATATTATAACGTGTGTATATATATATATTATTTTATTTTTTTAAATATCCTTCGGGCCGGGCCGGCCCGGCCCTAAACTTTTTTAATCTTGCCCAAGCCCGACCCTAATTTTGATCGGGCCCTAATACCTAGGCCCTGGCCCGGCCCGTGGGCTTAAACTCTAAGCTCAAACCCTAAAAAAATAGGGCCGGGCCGTTCGGGCTGGGCGGCCCAAACTCATGACCATCCCTAGTCGTATGTAACAAAATTCCCCCACGTCAGTTACCTGCCAAGTTCCAAGGACGAAAGCGGAACGCAACGGGCTTGGGACTTTCACGAGTGAATTCCGCATAGACTCAGCCTTTGGTCGTTTGTTCGTTTTGGTGAACATTGCTATCGTGATTGCTGATTAATGGCCCCATTGGCCACACATACCCATGGGTCGGTGCATTTGGAATGTGACGAGATCGTCCCATTGATGCTAAATCGAAGCCAATGGCTAAAAAACCGAATCCGCAAGCCAAAACTACATCTTCCACTGGCCTGAAACTTGATTTATGTACCGACCCCTTAGAAATTGAGAGTAGCGACTCGTTGTTAGCCCTTCAGGAGGATTGGAAGGCGGAGAAGGCGTTAAAATGACTCCAAAAACCAAAAATGGCTTCAAGACCTCTTAAATGTGTAGTATTCAGGTTGAGGGTATGACAGTTCGTCATCTTGGCTCGGAATCCTTTACCTTGGCCCGCTAGTCCCATCGTGAAATGGAAGGGTTCCATATTCATGAAGTCTGAGCTGAGAGTACGGCAGCTGATAGGTGTGATCTACCTATCTATTTCCAAACCGAACTAAGTTAGTTTTCGAGCATTTTTATAGTATTTTATTACATTTCAATTGGTTTTTATTCTTTTTGTATAAATCAGGTGTGTGGGGTGAAAAGGTAGGAAAACGAAGCATAAACGATTAGATCGAACCAAGAACAGTCGAAGAACGGTGAAAAAACAAGCAAGACGACAATATTTTGAAAAGAAGCCCACCGCCGCAGCTTCCAAACATCCGCCACAGTGGTGAAAATGTAGAGAGGGCTAATTCTTGCTGGACATCTACCACCACAGCGGTGAGATCCACTGCCGCGGCGGTGAAATTGCAGGATGGTCACCAATTCTACCGCTGACTTCACCGCCTAGGTGATCACTTAACCGACCTACTCACCGCCTTGGCGGTCACCTAACCGACCTACTCACCGCCTTGGCGGTCACCTCTGCACATATTAGATAGTTTTTTGGATATTTTAAGGATATTTTACCTATTTAATCCATTCCCCTCCCTCATTTTTGGGCCTCTCTTGCATGCTACCACCCTTAGAACATATCTAAGGGTAGGTTGAGGAGTTTTAGAGGAGAGATCACAACCCGAAGGAGAAGAAGAAGGGGAAGCGATCGTTGGACGGTTCAAGCGCCAAATCTTTGGATATAGGCTAACTTCTTCGGTTTCTTCTTTTATTTCTTTAAATTAGGAATTTGTGAGCATGTTTAGCTTGTGATTTATTGTAAATACGGTTATGGTCGTTAGTTAAACATGGATTGTTTAGGGATTAACAATAGATTTGTATGATTTCTGTGTTTCGCTTATGTTTGTTCTTTGACGTTTGATTGTGTTTATCGTTATTCTATGTATGTATGCTTGTTTAGATATATCGAGAATACGGGGTTTGACACTCGGGAGAGGTAATCCCTGATTCGGACTAGGTTAAACACAACGCGACGATCCAATAACTCGGGAGAGAGTTGGAGAGTCTGTAATCGATGACGTTGGGGGAAAGACTCACGTGACCTAAGGTCGTTAAGATGTAGAGGGGGACTTCTTCATTGACACGAAGTCACGTGTTCCCTCGGCTTGCACTCGGGAGAGGTGGTGGGGGAGTTTACGAACTGAGATTGTCAAATAGGTTTAACACTGTAAACGTAAGTCAAACGAGGTCGAACACGTATTTGTAAACCAAGTTAATCCCTAAACAATTCTTTCCCCTAAAATATCTCATTATATTAGTATAGATAATTTAGTTAATTAGTTTAGTTTAATATAAATTTTATACATTCTTTTTAGCCTAGATAAAATTAGGTCATAACAATTACAGTACTCGATAATAACGACAACCAATCCCTGTAGACATGATACTCGATCTTAAAGATCCATTATACTAAAACTTGACCTTGTATACTTGCGAGTAGTCATTACGCGAGCGTGTAAAAAATGCTACGCGTACAACAGGTCGTTAGCTTAGACAATTTTACAACCTTCAAAGATGCTTCACACTCTGATCCAGCCTGAGCTGAGAGTACGAAAGTTCGTCAGCTCGGACCATGAATCAATCTTCAAAAAGGGCCTTCTTATTTTGGTTATGTCCGAGCTGAGAGTACGGCGACTCATTAGCTCAGACCATTTATCAATCTTCAAAAAATAGGGTCTTAATATTTAGATTATGTCCAAGCTGATAATATGGCGGCTCGTCAGCTCGAACCATAACTGAATCTTCAAAGGGTCTTTATTTTTGGATCATGTTCGAGCTAAAAGTACGACGGCTCATTATTTTGGACCATGACTGAATCTTCGAAGGGTCTTCATATTTAGATCATGTCTGAGCTGAGAGTACGACGGCTCGTCAGCTCGGACCACGACTAGATTTTCAAAGGGAGGGTCTTCATATTTGGATCATATCCGAGCTGAGAGTATGGCGGTTGGTTTGCTCGGACCATGACTAGATCTTCAAAAAAGGAGGGTCTTTATTTTTGGATAACTCAGACAATAATTGAAAAAAAGAGAGTCTTCATATTTGGATCATGTTCGAGCTGAGAGTACGGCGGCTCGTCAGCTTGGACTATGACTGAATTTTCGAAGGGTTTTCATATTTGGATCATGTCTGAGCTGAGAGTACGGTGGCTCGTTAGGTCGAACTATGACTGAATTTTCGAAGGGTCTTCATATTTGGATCATGTCCGAGCTGAGAGTATAGCGGCTTGTCAGCTCGGACCATGACTAAACCTTCAAAGGGTTTCCATATTTAGATAATGTCCGAGCTGAGAGTATGGCGGCTCGTCAGCTCGGATAATGATTGAAAAAATAAGGGTCTTCATATTCGGATCATGTCCGATCTAAGCGTGCGGCGGCTCGTCAACTCGAACCATAAATGAATCTTCATATTTGGATCATGTCCGAGCTGAGGGTACGACGGCTCGTCAGCTCAGACCATGACTGAATCTTCAAAGGGTCTTCATTTTTATCATGTCTAAGCTGAGAATACGATGGCTTGTTAGCTCGGACCATAAATAAATCTTTAAAAATGAGGGTCTTTATTTTTTATCATGCCCGAGCTGAGAGTACGATGGCTTGTTAGCTCGAACCATGTCTGAATCTTAAAAAATGAGGGCCATCATATTTGGATCATGTCTGAGCTAAGAGTACGACGGCTCGTCAGCTCGGACCGTGATTGAATCTTAAAAAATAAGGGTCTTCATATTTGGATTATATCTGAGCTGAGAGTATGGCGGGTCGTCTACTCGGACCATGACTGGATCTTCAAAAATGAGGGATTTCATATTTCGATTATGTCTGATCTGAGAGTACGGTGGCTTGTCATCTTGAACCATGACTGAACCTTCGAAGGGTCTTCATATTTGGATTATGTCTGAGTTGAGAGTACAATAGCTCATCAACTCAGTCAATTCTTTGTACTTAGACAATTTTAGAAGAAAACATGTTTGAGGCTTATTGATCTCGCTACTGATTGCGCTAGGCGTGTAGGTGGCACGTGCCTGAATTACCATCCACATATGGCACGTGATTGAATTACCATCTACACGTGGCGCATGGATGGCACGTGCCCCCATTCTGGCTTGTAGGGGAAGCCAACGACACAACCGCTAGATGGACACCATGTAACAGTAGGCACGTTAATCGATGCATCTATGACCGTTGGTCTGAGAGACTCTTCGTATGTGCACATCCCTTTTTATAAAGGGGGGCCTCTGTATTCATTTAATATTTGCGAAATTTCCAGAGGTCTCCCTTCTTCTCGTTATTCGTACATTTTTTCTCTTTTGTCTAGACAAAATATCGGGGTCTAGTTCTTCAAAACGGACGTCTTCTAGTTCTCTGTCCTTCAGGGTCGAGAGTCGTCTCGTACTAGGAGATGCCTTGTTGACTTCCATGGCCAGGATCCACAAAATGATCGGTATGATTCAGTCATTCCTGATCAACCGTGCGGTCGTGGTGAGTCGTGCCAACGAGAGGGTTGGTGCATCTACATCTCATGATCTTGATGTCGGGGTTCTTCCTGGCACCGTGACCGTGGTGAAGATTCCCCCTGGCGTCTTCCTGCCCAAGCTCCTTCATGAAAATGAGGTGCACAATGCTAGGCTGGAGAAACTTTATATAAAGGTCCTGATCTCGAGCTCAGTGTGGAACACAAAGATGACTATGACTGAAGAATCTATCCTCACATGCTGAAGTGAATACTTCTTCTCGGAGGGGGTTGATACTATTATTCCTGGGCTTGATGATCAGGTTTGTATGCCACTGGCGGGCTATATGGCCGTTTACAAGCAACACTTGGAGGCGGGTCTCCGATTCCTGATCTACTGGTAGATCCGGACTCTCTACGCATAGTATCATTTGTGTCCATCACAAATTGCTCTGAACAGCATGAGGGCCATGGTGGCTTTGTATATCATCTTCCGGGCCGAGGGACTCGAGTCAAGCATTGAGCACTTCAAGGCTTTATTCTACCCCAAGCCAGTTTCCCGAGGAGCTAGGTGGTGCTACATCTCGTCCAGGTCAACTTTCTTGAAGGACTTGGACTCTTCCATTCACAACTAGAAGCCTGAGTTCTTCTTTCTCGGAGAGAGCGGTTAGCAATCTAGTCGGGAGGATGAAGAAAAATACCCCCTTCAGATGGAATGGGGAAAGTGGATAAGACTATGGTCCCTCGGGGGGAATTCTTGTTCTTGGACTTATCATTATACTTGGATTAATTTCCCATTTTGGTTTTGTGCAACGAAATAAGTTCCCAAGAAAAAGAGGCCCAAGCTAAGCAAGGAGATTATCGAGCAGAGGGACAAGGTTTTGAGGACGGCCTTCAAGGATGTGAACACCCTGATCGAGTCTCATCTCTTCAGCATCTACTAGTACCTACTATCGGGCACTCCACTCGTCCTCGACATCCCTGCAGACTGAAGAAACAGTAAGTGATCTCGGCCTTATTAATTCTTCACACTTGAATTTTCATATCGTTCCTGGCTCAACTGCGCATATACGCTTGTGTAGAACTGGATATTGCCAGCCTAACAAAGGAATTTCTAAATATCTTGTTGAATATTGTAGTTATGAATAAGGCGATGGCTATTCAGAAGTTGATGAAGAAGAAGGCACGAGAGGATGCCGAGGCGGCCAAGGCTGGTGGCTCGGAGCACACTAGGGGATCCCAGGCTGGCCGGATAGTCCAACTCTCCCCAATGCCATCACAGCAACAGCAACAACGGAATCCAATGACGCTTGCCCAAAGACATTCCCCTGCTCTTCCTAAGGTTGTAATAAGGAAAACCTCGTAGTCGAAGTCGGGTTCCCGTCAGTCTACCCATTTTGGGAGCGGAGACACCTCCCTCCCGAGCTTCTGACAAGGGGAAGAGAAAAGCCCAAGAGAAAAAATAGAAGAAGTACAAATCGTCAAAGAGGGCCAACCTTATGGCTGGGGCTTCCTTCGAGCTGACGATCGATGGCTCATTTTTCAAGATACCGAACACAGGGCTCCTTGCCGACCAGGCCCTATTGAGGATTCCTGAGATGATGCCCGGTTACCTCTGCCGAATCACCCCTCCCAATGACAAAACCCTTATGGAAGAAGAGATCACCGACAACCTTATGCACCAAGCTGTCTGTGATCAGATCTCGGTAAGGACCCCACCAATTCACTTATCTATTTTGCTTTCATTAATTTGTACAAGTGTGCTCAATTTTCCTCCCTGATGCAGTGTATGCTCTGGATGTCGGTCGTGTATGATCGGATATCTGGGAGAGCCATGGAGAAGTCAATCATTCGATCGAAAAAGATTACGGCAGAGGAGAAGGTGAACAGACTAAGTGACGACCTCCTGCTCACCACCCAAGCTCATAATAGCCTCCAAGCCAGGCATGTCCTCGTCACCCAGGAACGGGATGACTTTCAAAGGAAAAATACCGACTTGGAGAAGAAATTGGTCGAGTTAGAGAAGAAGCTGAATAAAGAAGAGATGCTGAGGGCGAGGGCAATCCACAAAGCCGAGAAGAAAGCTGTTGAAGAGTACAAGTCAGGCGCAGAATTCGAGAACCTAAAGTATGAGCCAACAACTTGAACGCGAATTTTTTCATGCCTTAATTTACTCGCAAGTACACGAGGGCAAATTTTAATATACTGGATCTTTCATTCGGATATCGTCCTTTAGGAAATGTGTTTAATTAATTGAATACTGCAATTTGCATAATCTTATATTATCTCGACGGTTCAAGAAATGTTTGAGTTTGAATAATTAAAAACTAAGTTAAACTAAAAACTATTGGGTTAATTCTAATTAAATGGATTACCTAGGGATTAATTTCATTTACTTAGTACATGTTTGACTTCTTTTAGTTAACAATAACGATGTTTATCCTATCCGACAATCTCGGTATCTTAAACTCGCTCACTACCGCTCCTGAGTGTAAAGTGGGCAAATATGTGACTTTGCATTAACGTCAAAGTCCCCCTCAACATATATATGACCCTTAGTCACATGAATATTGACCGAACCTCATGGATTGCACACTTTCTAATGCCCTACCAGGTTGTTAGATTGTAATGATGTGTTTAACCCTAGTCCGAATCCGAGGTTACCTCTCCCGAGTGTCAAATCTCGTATTCTCAAAACCAACCTTAATACCTTAACAAGCATCTCAAGATTGTAATAAAACGGTAAACACAATCAAATTTAGACAAACAACCGTTAAAGAAACATATATTGAATCAAACATGTATTTACATGAGTTACATCAATCCCTAGATAATATCTATCTAGCCTACCATGATCTCAACCATTGAAACATTAAAATAAGAAGGATTCATCATCATTCAAAATAAAACGTTAAGTTATAAAGATAGAAACAAAAAAAGAAAGATCAAATCTTAGAGTGGAGTGGTAGTGCGAAGATACGTTGCTACATTCACCATAAGTGTACGGGTCAAGTTTTAGTAGAGTGAAAAGAGTAAGGGTTGTTGTATCCACAGGGATTGGTTGAGACGGTCGTTGAGTACCTCGATTATCATAACCTAACTTTATTTAGGCGATAAAAATATGTTTTGTTTATAAATATAAATACTAATCTAAAATGCTAATTAAACTAATTATACTATAATACTATATTGAGATGTTTAGGGGAATGGAGTATCTAGGGATTAACTTCGTTCACAAATACGTGTTTGCTTTCGTTTAGTTATCAATAACAGTATTTGACTTATCCGACAATCTCAATATCGTAAACTCATTTACTCTCTCTCCCGAGTGTCAAGTGAATGAATATGTGACTTCGCGTTAACGCCGAAGTCCCCACCTAGCATTTGTTAGAACACATAGTCATATGAGTCTTGCCCCAACGTCATGGATCGCACACTTTCTAACTCCTTCCCGGGTTATTAGATCGTCACGTTGTGTTTAAACCCTAGTCCGAATTCGGGGTTACCTCTCCCGATGTGTCAAACCTTGATTTCTCAACATACCTAAAAAAGTATATATGAAAATACAAGAATGGTAAACATAATCAGATTATGAAGAACAACGGTTAAAGAAACACAATTCAAACAAACAACGATTTTATTTAAATTATATTAATCCCTAGATAATCCATGTTTAGCTAATGACCATAACTGTATATACAATGATAAACGAGTTAAACATGCTCAAAAAATAAACCGAAGTTAAGATATAAAGAAAGAAATGAATAGAACTAGCCGTTATCTGAAGATTTAACGCTAAAACCGTTCCGAGATCACTTCTACTTCTTTACTTTGTGATCTTCTTCTTCGGATTTGGATGAGCTCTCCTCAAAACACTCTCAAAATATGCTCTCTTATGTCTAAGGAGCTCTAATGGTCGAATGAAAGAGAGAAGAGAAGATAAGGGAACCAAAAAATATATGAAAATATCTAAAAAAACACTTTACAGCTGCTGGGGTCACCGCTGCGGCGGTGGGCATGTTGGCAGGGTCACCGCTGCAGCGGTGCTTGATCGCTACAGCGGTGGAATAGTAGGAAAACTCTCTATATTTTGACCACTGCGGCGGTGGTTCATTCAGCAAACTCTCTGTATTTTCACCGTTGTGGCGGTGGATGCAGGCTTCTGAACCTTGCCTTTTTGCTTATTTTCCCACCATTATTCTACTGACTTGCTTTAATTAGCTTGATTTCCAATTGTTTTAGCTCATTTTCACCCCAAACACCTGATTTGTACAAAAGCAAATAAAAGCTAATTAAAACATAATAAAACACAATAAAAATACTCGAAAACTACCAAAATTGGCTTGAAAATATATAGACAAATTACCCCTATCAAATACCCTAAACTTAGAATTTTGCTAGTTCTCAAACAAAACACCCACACAATACGAGAAAATACAACAACTAATTACAAAATTAAAAACTAAAAACGAAAAACACTAAAAACAATAATGTACAAGTTTTAAATATCATCTACCGGCCAAATGATATTTCCCTCATTGGCCCCCAATCCTATCAAGTTCAAGAATAAAACACACCATGTGGTGTTCTAGAATTTCAACATTCGATAATGGTAAGCTCCATTCTAGATCATGTCAAAGTCTATGTGATAAAACTCAATTATACAACTATCCATCGATCGGATTAGATTATCCACCAAATAAGCTCATGAGAAAAACCAAAAAGGTATAGGGAATCCATAAGCCTGATTGAGTTCTATTCTCTATTAATGTAAGCTCGAAAATTCAAAAAGATCAATAGGACTTGGTTCGGTTTTGGAAAATGGCTAAGGGTATATCGAAAATAGAAAATAGGTTAACGTTGTTAACTTAACGATACCCGAGGCACATGCTTGGTACTCTCACACTCAAACCCCCATAAATAAATTTGAAACAACCGTGAACATATATTTACAAACTTCGTACTTACTTGTTAAAAGAAACGAAAAATAAAGCCGTATATATATGTTTTTTTTTTTACGAACCACACCCCCAAACTTATTCGATTATTACAATTTCACGGGTGTGGTTAAAATGAAAGAAAAATACAAGTGAGTACGCGAATACCGAAATAATTTAAAAGTTCACCCTAAACCCAACCACTCACATCAAGTAGCATACACTAATGCTAACTTGATTCACTCAAATTTGTGCCTTCGGATCAGCGATATAGGTTTGGAAAGAATTCAATTGGCCATGGTATTTGTTATGTGTTCAAAATTGAAATGACATTATAGGCTTCGACAGGGTAACGAGGGATAAACATATAGCAAGGTAGGCTTCAAAGGCTCAAGCGAATTAAATGAATGCCTAAATATCATCTCCTGAACAACCTCGCCTAGGATTTCGCCTCAAGTTTCCACTAATCAGCATCTGTACTTTTTTCTTATTTTGAGGAGAGGTTATTCCCAGTATTGTGTTTATCTGATTAGGATTAGCATCGATTTTGTACTAGGAGACCATATACTCGAGGAACTTTTCGGCATAGACTCCAAAAATACTTTTGTTGGGGTTGAGTTTCATGTGGTGAGCCCTGAGTTTTTCGAAGCGGTTCTGGAGGTGTTGGGTATGGTCAGGGGCCCTCGCGCTCTTAACCAACATGTCATCGATATAAACCTCCGTTGTCTGCCCGATCTCCTCCTTGAACATTTTGTTCACCAGCTACTGGTACGTCACTCCGATATTGCGCCAACAGAATGGCATGACCTTGTAGCAGTATGTCTCTTTGTCCATGACGAAGGATGTCTTGCTCTTGTTGGGGAAAAACATAGGGATTTGGTTGTACCCTACATAAGCGTCGCGAAAACTCAGACGCTCATACCCGGCCGTGGCATCGATGATGATATCGATCCTAGGGAGAGGGAAGAAGTCCTTCATGCATGCTTTATTCAAGTCCTTGAAGTCAACGCAGAGGCGCAACTTGTAGCCGGCATTGGGGGCCAGGACCAAATTGGTTAGCTGATAGGTGAAATTTATCTATTTATTTCCAAACTGAATTTGGTAGTTTTCAAGTATTCTTGTTATATTCGTTTTTATTTATTTTTGTTCAAACCAGGGGTTAGGAGCAATAACGGTCGAAAAACGAGGAAATCGGTGGAAAAATAATCAAAATGATCAAAGCAGTAGTTTCACCGCTGCAACGGTCATCCCACTGCTGTAGTAGTGAAATAACAGAGAGTTCCCTAAATTTTGATCGCTCACTGCTACAGCGGTGAAAAAGCAGAAAGCCTACCGACATGCCCACCGCTGTAGCAGTCAATAGCCACATGTTTTAGATATTTTTAAGATATTTTTGTTTGTTCCCTTTTTGTTCCCAATACATTCCCATTATTGTTAAAAACACCTAGGGAGTGTTTTTGAGTATTCTGAGAGAGCTCTCAACCAACCAAGAAGAGAAACTCAATTGGAGAAGAGGAAACAAGATCGGAGTGGTTTTTACAGACGCCACCTTTAGATAACGGCTATTCTTCCTCATTTATCTCTTTATTCTTAACTCATTTTTGGTTGTTTGAACATGTATATATTGTTTATTATTGAATATATGGTTATGGCCAAGAGATGAAAACTGGTTATCTATGGGATTGATGTAGTTTATTAATATACGTTGTTTGTTTAATCTTTATTTCGTTATCGGTTGTTCTTGCCTATTCGATTGTGTCCAATTTTATATGCTTGTTAAGATATATTGAGAATATGGGGTTTGACACTCGGGAGAGATAACCCCGGATTCAGATTAGGATTTAAACATAACGTGACAATCTAATGACCCAGGAGGGCATTAGAAAGTATACAATCTATGAGGTTGGGGTGAGACTCAAGTAACCAAGTGTCGTATAGACACTCGAGGGGGACTTCGGTATTGACACGAAGTCACATATTCATTCACTTTGCACTCGGGAGAGGTAGTGAGTGAGTTTTCGATACCTAGATTGTCGGATAGATTTGAACACCGTTAATGTAAACTAGATTGGATCGAACATGTATACGTAAACAAATTTAATCCCTAGATAATCTATTCTCATATAATATATTTAATATTATAGTTTTTAATTATTAATTTAGTATATTATTTATAAAAACAAAAGCCCTATTTTTATCACCTAAATAAAGTTCGGTTATGATAATTGCAATTAGCGACAATTTAATCCAATCCTTGTGGATACGACAACCTTTCTAATTCACTATTATATAAAACTTGACCCGTACACTTGCGATAAAAGTAGCGACGTAATTTCGCGCTACTACTAGCCATACGGGGAACTTGACTACCTCGATGACGTCGGATTTGATCAGTTTGTCTATTTTCTCTTCAATAATCCTTTGGAGCTCCGGATGAAACTTTCTTCACTTCTATCTCATGGGACAGTGGTGCGGGTCAGCGTGTAGGCGATGCATCGCTACACTCAGATCGATCCGTAACAACTCATCATGGGACCATGCGATGACGTCATAATTTTTTTGGTGTAGCTTGGTAAGTTCTACTCTTTGCTCGGATGCGAGGCTAGATGTAAGACCCCGACTTAGCACGTACGTCATTTTAGTTATATTTTGGAGCAATTGGGAAAAATATGGGGTAGAATTGAATTAATTATTATCCGAATTAAAAGTTTAGGGGGGCGAATTATAAATTTGTATACATTAAATCCAACCTTTAGGATTCAAATTGTATTTCAATTGATAACATGTAAACTTTTAGGGGTGAAATTACAATTTGAAGGAAAATTATAAATGATAAATTGGGCTAAAATAGGAATTAAAGAAATTTGGGGGGAGGAAGGAGTAATTAGAATAAAAGATTTTTATATAAATATATCTATCTATCTATATATATATATATATATATATATACGCATACGATATGGGTGCCGAGAGAACAACCGGATCAGAGAGGGGAAGGATCGAGATTCATTGACGTGGCAAGCTAGGAATAAACTGATCCACCTAAAACATGCAATTGTGATCTTTGAAACATGGAATCATGATCTTCAATGGAGGAAGAAAGAAGACCAGAAACTGAAAACAGAGGAGAGAGAGAGAGGGGAGGTCTGGCGGTCAGGGGGTGGTGAGATCCGACGATCGTAGGTGTGAGTGATTCGTTCGGATCGTTGATCGATCGTCGGTGGTGCCGACGGTGTGAGGTCCCATTTATTGCCAATGGTGTAGAGTGCCGACGGGGTAATTGTCACAGTTTCGTCAGAGGTTGCCATCGGTCAGTTCGGCGGTGGGCTATTCAGCAGCCGACGGTGGTAAGCGGGGTTGACGGTAAGCTTCCGGTGGCTGTCGTTGATGTTGTGATATGTGTGTGTATTTTCTGCTCTGAACAGTTCCTGTTCTTTTTTTGTGTTGTGTAGTGCGTGTTCGTGGGTTCGCCGATCTGCCCGACGGTGATGATCAGCGGCGTTGGTGGCTCTGCTCCATCGGTACGTGTCAACCCTGCAGGGTGTGTGCGTGTTGTGGGTGCATGGAGGTCGCCGGAGTTTCCGCCGAAAAACTAGAGAGAGAGAGAACAGTACATGCATGGTGGGTGAGACGACGAGGCTTGATCGACGGTGAGACGTCGGCGGCGGCGGCGCGACGACGAGATGTCATCGACGGCGGCGAGACGGTGTAACCGGAAGCATGAATACAAACCAGGAAAAGAGAAAAAAAAAAAAGAAGAAGAAAGAGAGAAGAAGAAGAAAAAGAAAAAAATTACGTAAACCCCCCTCAATAAAAATTCAAATATCATTCTCACGACCAACGGACGATTCGAAGTAGGTAAAATCTAAATCAATTACCATTATTGTTAAATTAAAATAGTAGCAAACGGGATTATAATTTAGAGTCGTTAATTTTACTAATTTTTGTCACCATCCCTATTAACAAACGCGTGCAATAATTATTAACGAAACGAAATTTACCGGATATCAATTATTCGTAATAAAAAGTGGGTACGGGGGTAATTACGAAATTTAGGGCCTGCATTGCATGATTTGGTTATTTTAGATAAAATATTAATTTAGGCTCTGTTGCTATTAGGTTCGCGGGCACCGGAGTATCGGTAGGGAATAAGCGATTAAGTCTACAAAAATGGATATTCAGGTGAATGCACTGTCTTCTTGCCAAACTATTTTTCTATGAATATACATGATGAAACATGTTATTATTTAAACGGTATGAATTTATAAATGATATGGATCAAGCAGTATTTGAGGGAGTTGGTAAGCTGGATTTTTCGGAAGATTTCGATGGTTTTCGGAAAGAAGTTAAAAATAAATTTTTGATTGGTTTAGGTGAAATCAGACGGTGTTTTTCTAAAGGAAAATAGAAAATATCTGTTTTTCTAAAAAAAAAAATGCCGGGTTTTCTATAAATAAAAGGGTGGAAATATGATTTTTGGATGTAAATGTTGGTGTTGAGGAAAAGATATAGATATGGTAATTTGATGATGTTGAGTAGAAGATATTTATTGAGTTGTGATTCGATGATGCTGTATTTGATTTTGACGATACCATAGTTGTTTCTCCCCGTAAGGGGTGTGGATTCTGTTTCTCCCCATAAGGGGTGTGGATTATGTTTCACCCCGAAAGGGGTGTAGATTATATTTCTCCCCCCAAAAAAAGAGGTGTGGATATTTCGTAGGAAGGCATTTCTATGGATATTACGGTACCGTTGCAACTCCCAATCGTGAGGTTAAAACGATCACTAGGGTTGGCGTTTGTGTGTGTGTTGGAGGTGTGTGTTTGAGATTGGTGCTTGAGATATGGTGTTTTACGTATATTGGTAGGTTTGATATAATTTATTATGATGATTGGTATGATTTTATACTAAATGGATTTGGATGGAACTTATCTGTATCACTTTATTTTCATTGCTTATATACTTGTGCTTGATTCATACTAAATTGTGGAAATATTTAGAACATATTAATTTTTTAAAAATGTTTTACTAAGAAACTAGTACACTCGCAGGTACAACAGTTAGGAGTCGGTCCCCTACTGGCACTAGGTAGAGCTATGTGATGGAGTCGTATACACGATTGAGAAAAGCTGTCAAAAGGAATATAAATAAAAGGTCCATGAATAACTACTTTTAGCCAGTATAATTTCGGGACGGGTGTGTCCCTCATAGTAGATGTTTGTATTATACTATGGGTGTATATTGTCATTCTTTTGAAATTTGGAGATTGGTGATGTCATGTTGTAGTCACGCCAGCCTCTGGATGATGGGTGTCCGGGACGGGTTGTGACACTAGATCCAATCCTTACTATTCTTTCTTAATTGTGGGTGGATGAAAATCTCCAGCAGATCCTCATGTGGCCGGGGAATGGCCTCCTCTTCTCGGGCATCGTCAATGGGTACCGACCCAGGTCCCCAGTCCAGAGCCATGAGTTTGGGTTCCCCGAGCTCTAGCTCTATCTTTGATTACTATTTTTTTTTCTAGTGCCCTCCGAGCACAAGCCCAGAAGGAATCCTGGTCTTCTCTCACCACTCCCATACCTCTCTCGGTGGGGAACTTCAATAACTGGTGATATGGGGAGCAAACCGCCTTGAGAGCCGCCACCGTGGGAGGGCCCATGATCGCATTATATGGTGAAGGTCTGTCCATGATAAAAAATTTGGTCCATACAGTTGAGGTCCTGGGCTGGGTTTCAACCGTGACGGGAAGTAAGACCCATCTAGCAGCGTTGACAACGTCTCTCCCAAAACTGACCAGGGGGCTTTTGATGACTTTACGATGCTGGGGTCCATGTCCATCCTCTCGAATACCCGTTTGAAGATGATATTGGTGGATCTACCACCATCTACCATGATCCTACCCATTTTGAAGTGATTGATGAGAGCGACTACGATGAGGGCATTCTTATGAGGGACATGCACACCCCTAAGATCATCCCCGCTGAAAGAAATGACTTTATGCTCCGCAGCTTCAATCATACTTATTTCAAAGATGTTCTCGTCCACTTTTCACTTGGCTTTGTGCTCATACCTTTCTTTGGAGAAGAGGGTATCTCTTCCTAGGCTGAGTCCGCTATGGATGACGTTAATTTCGCCATCCACCCTCTATTCATCACTGCCCTTATCTTCTTCCTATCAGGGAGGGGGTGACTTCGATTCCTCCTTCTTTTCCAACCCTTATGTTCTTCACAAAGGTTGTTTTTCTTGCTTCTGGGAGCCTGGTCACCCCTTCAGATGTAGTGGCCAAGATATTCCCTACCGATAAGAGCTTTAATTTCTTTCCTGAGTCAAAAACAATTCTTGGTAGAATGTCCCCGGTCCTGGTGGAATTCACAATATTTATCCATCGATCTCCCCATTGACATTCCACTCGGGGCAGGAGGTAGGGGAAAGAAGTCCTTCTTAGAATTTTTGGCGAAGATGGTGGCCACCGAGACCATAAGTAGTGTCAAGCTCTACTAGAAGTTCCCCGAGGGTGGGAATGATATCATATCCCTAGGCAGTGAGCCCAATCTCCCCTCTGATTGCAGCTTCTTGGATCCATGACTTATGCTCGGCCCTTCGTCGGCCTTACCATTTTTCTTCGAACCTCCCTTGCGGTCTTTCTAGGTAGCTTCCCTTACGTTGGCATTATGGAATCTCGTGCCCCTCTCTAGTGCAGCATCCAGACTTGAAGCTGGGTTGGAGTAGAGGTTATACAAGAGCCTTTGGTGCTTTAGGCCATTGATGAATGCGTTCATCGCAACAACATCACTGAGTTCATCGTACCCAATAACCTCTTCGTAGAACCTTTCATGATAATCGCCTAGGGGCTCGCCAGGAAACTATTGGAGTGCGAGGATGTGTAGCATGGTTTTCGGCCTATGTCGCAATCATCCGAATCATGAGAGGAAGAGCTGCTCGAGCTCAAGGAAGTTGGATATGGATGTCGGGGCTAAAGTCCTAAACCACACACCGGCAGCTCCTGTGAGTATGAGGGGAAAATATTTACATCTCATTGCCATTGAGTCTTTGTGCAGGTCCATATAGGACCTGAAGATGGACAAGTGGTACGCCGAATCGGTGATCCTATCGTAGATGATCATTTGGTAGTGGGAGTACTATGCGGGCAGCGATTCTTCTAAAATTTCATTAATGAAAGGAGACCTTACCTCAGAATGAAGCTCAGATGGGCCCCTTGTTCCTTGAATTTGGGGCAAGACCGCCTCTATGTCAGCAAGACATCTTTCAACCACCACCTCGACCCTTGGAGAGACTTGAGCCCGGCTGAAAGCGACACGGGGAGCTTGTTGTTTTGGTGGGGAATGTTAGTCCACCTCCCGGATGTGTCGGGGGCGATGGTCAGACCATATGGTATGGCTGTAAGATTGGCCTGGCGGTGACTCAGTACGATCGTCTCTCATTCGTCTCAACGGAGGTGGAGATAGAGATCCTGAGGCCTCAGGAGGTGCTAAATCAACCTTCATCCGCCTACCATTATGGGCTTAAGGCCTTGGGACGTGCCCGGTGGAATGGATGACATGCTCTTGAACTCCAATTACTTGCTCCTCTCGGCCTACGATCTATATTACCAGGAGACCCATTGGAGGGGCCAGCGGTAGGCAGACCAGAACGATTTGGAAGAAGGTCTGGAACTCGCCTATCTAGCATTCCAAGACATCGACGTGGGCCACCTCAGGGGCCTTGGAGGTCTGCCCAACAAACGACCTAGAAGGTAAGATAGGAGGACCCATTTGGCCGGTGGGATGAACCACCTAGCCTGCAGGTTAAGCCGGTGGGATGGGAGGTTGGTGAAGATGCTTTACAGTTTGGGCCCAGGAATCTGGCCTAGGAGCCTTCTACATATCTTGTATGGATAGGGGGTGGATTATTGTTCGCAGTGGACGTTTGGTCTTCTTGGCAAATTTTCTTTCCAGACCTTGTGATCATCAAGTCTTTTTTATGTCATGGGGAGTTGACGATCACGGAGCCTTTTAGTGCATTCCCACAGACGTCGTCAAACTGTTGGTGTCTAAAATTGGCGAGGAACCAACAGCATAGTCCAAAAAGGCTATATACGCGTGAGATCATTGATGGTATGGGGGACTGGAGAATCTAGAGCTTCTAACGTCCTGAAGGTGACCACAATCCGACCTGAGATCCTTGATAGGTATAATTTACCTATCTACTTCTAAGCCGAATTTGGTAGTTTTCAAGTAAATTAGTAACATTTAATTTTGTTTTTGTTAGTTTTTATGTAATTTAGGTTTAGGGACGTAAGAGCACAAGATCCACCGTTGCGGCAGTGAGAATGCAGAGAAGTGCTAACAATGAACAAGGCCCATTACCTAGGTGGTCTGGCCACCACCTAGGTGGTGAAAGATCGGAGAGCAGCTGACATACCCACCACCTAGGCGGTCACTACGCAACCGAAAAGAAGATATTTTTAGAAATTTTAGAAACCTTGCACCTATAAAACCCTTTCTTCCACTTCCATTGAAAACCCTTGGACGTCCCTAACCCTTAGGACTTGGTCCTTGGCCAATCTTGAATAGCTCAAAGAGGATATTCATCATCTGGATAAGAGAAAACATTGGCGTGTGATTTCCACCACAAATCATCCACTAAAAAAAATAATTTGTGATTTCCACCACAAATCATCCACAAAAAAAAAAAAATAAAAAAAAAATCAATTTTCAACTCCATTTTCGCGATTTTCTTTAGCACTACGGGATTTCGATTTGATTTTTAGTGATAAACTAAGTTTCTATGGATTGTTAAATTATGTGAAACAAAATTGCATGCTACATTTTTGAAAATTTGTTGAAACCGTTGCGATTGGTGTATGCATATTGAGTCGCCAAGGGCAATACGAACTCAAAACTTTCCTGGATTAGTATTCGAGACATCAAGATCAAATCCACCAGCTCATGTGCGAGCGCTTTGGCATTGATATGAGTACTTATCCGCCTATGCCGCATGTGCCGCCGTACCTTTTGCAACCACCACAATTTTCATTCCGATGTGATAGTGGTGGTAATGAGTTTCCTCCTAGCGAACGGTAGGGGGTGAGACTTTTATGTCTTATCCCCTAGGTATGTGTCAGCACCCAATTTTCCTTGTTATTGCTATAAACAGTTATTGAGTTCGTTGCTTAGTCAGTGAGGACACTGCATTTTTTTAAGTTTGGGAGGAATGTACATCACGTTTTGTGTTGTCAAAGAAAGATGAGAAGGATGATTTTTTTTTTTGTATTAAACTAGAATTGTTTAGTTTTAGTTAATGTATTTTAATATATTTTTTTATGCACGTGTAATGATTAGTTAGTATATGTATGTTAGTGTTTAGTTTTAGAGTAGATATGTTTATGTATGAAGTTGTATTTGCATGTTGAGTTGTAGAGTTTGTCTAGGGCCATTTCCCGATGATGAAAATTATCCTCTAATTGCATATCGAGGTCGGGGGTAACGCCATTCATGTGTGTTTTGTGTGCTTAGCATGTCGTTTTAGTAAAAGTTATTGTAGATCCTAAATGCATGAGCACGCAAACTCAATATAAAACTATCCAATCAATTTGAAAAAGATTATCTGTTAGCCCAGTTCATGACAATAGGGATTTTAGAACTTGATTTGGGGGAAATTCAAGGCAAAATCCTAGGCGAGATAGTTCAGAAGATATGATTTAGGCATTCGTTTTTTCACTTGAGCCTTTTTAAGCTTACCTTGTTAAATCATTATCCCTCATTACCCTGTCAAGGCCTAAAAACTGTTTTAATTCTGAACACTTAACTAATACCCTAGTTTATTAAACTTCTTTCGAAATCTATATCGCTAAACCGAAGGCACAATTTGAGAGAATCAAGCTAGCATTTTGCTACTTGATGTGAGTGGTTGGGTTTAGGGCGAACTTTTAATTGATTCGGTATTCGAGTACTTACTTGTCATTTTTCGTTCATATTTTACACAACCCTTAAATTGGGGGTGTGGTAAGTTTAAAAAAAAAAACAAAAAAAAAACTATGTATATATAATACATTTTTCGCTTCTTTTGACAAGTGAGTACGTTAATCTTTCATGATTGTTCAGGGTTGTTAAATCTTATCTGTGGGGTTTCGAGAGTGAGAGTGCCAAGCATGTGCCTTGGGTAACGTTAAGTTAACAACGTTAACCCATTTTTCATTTCCAAAATACCCTTGGCCAAATTTTCCAAAACCGAACCAAGACCTAATGATCTTTTTGGACCTCTGAGCCTACATTAGTGGAGAATAGAATCTGGGTCAGGCTTATGGATTTCCTATACCATAAAGGTTTTAGTCATGAACTATATTGAGGGATAATCCCATCAAATCAACGGATAGTTGTATAGTTGAGTTTTAAACACACATACTTTAGTAGGATCTAGAATGACACTGACTATTATCGAAATGTTAAAAATTCCAAAACACCATAGCTTGAGCTTGATAGAATTGGGGGGCGATGAGGGTAAATCGTTTAGCCGTTAGATGACTTTCAAACCTTGCACATTTTTGTTTCTAGTGTTTTTCGTTTTTAATTTTATAGTTAGTCATTGTAGTAATTGTGTATGTGTGGGTGTTTTGCTCGGGACTAGCAAAATTCGAAGTTTAGGGGTATTTGATAGGTGTAAATTACCTATCTATTTCTAAATCGAACTTGTTAGTTTTCGAGTATGTTTAGTACGTTTTATTACGTTTTAATTTGTTTATATTCTTTTTATCATAACACAGGTATTTGGGGTAAAAAGGGACTAAAATGGTCCTTAAGCGGTCAAATCGGATCAAGAACGGTGGAAAAACATGCACGAAGGCAATATTCAAAACAGTAGCCCACTGCCTAGGTGGTGAAGTTGCAGAGAGGCACCTAAATCTGCTGGAAGCTCACGGCCTAGGCAGTGAAACTGCAAGATGGTCCCTAAATCCACCGTCTCCTCCACCGCTGCGACGATCATTGAATTGACATACCCACCGCCTAGGCGGTCACTATGCAGACAGTTTAGGATATTTAGGATATTTTGAGATTTTTTTGAGCCTATATGTATCCTCCCTTCTCCTCCATTTCAAGGGTTAGACGTTTTGGGAAGTCTTGAGATCTCCGAGGCTATTCGACCAAGGGAAGATCAGGTTGCGAAGAAGGAGGAAGCGTTCTTAGAACGGTTTTAGTGTCGGATCTTTGGATATACGGCTAATCTCTTTGTTTCTCTATTTCTCTCTTAGTTTGGTTGAATGTTTGTATATGTTTAGCTTGTTTCTAGTTGTATATAAGGCTACGGCCATGTTTAGCTAAACATATATTGTCTAGGGCTTGATTGAATTCATGAAAACGTTGTTTATATAAAATCAATATTTTGTTAGTGGTTGTTCATGTTTATCTGATTGTGTTTCCCATGTTGTATTGTTTATTATGCTTGTTATAATATACCGAGAATACAGGGTTTGACACTCAAGAGAGGTAACCTCGGATTCGGACTAGGTTAAACACAACACGACGATCAAATAACCCGGGAAGGAGTTGGAGAGTGTGCAATCGATGACATTGGGGCAAGACTCATGTGACCTAGGGTCGTTAAGACGTTCAGGGGGACTTCTTCATTAACACGAATTCGCGTATTCCCTCGTCTTACACTCGAGAGAGGTGGCGGGAGAGTTTACGAACTAAGATTGTCGGATAAAATGAACGCCATTAATGAAAATAGATTAAAATGAATACGTTTAAGTAAATGATATTAATCCCTAGGAAATAATTCCCATAAACGTCCTACCAATATATTAGTATAATTAGATAAATTAGTATTGTAGTATTAGTATTCATTAATTAAATACCATTTTTATTGCCTAGATAAAGTCGGGTTATGATAATCGCGGTAATCGACAATATTCTCAACCAATCCCTGTGAACACGATACTTTTACTCTCCCCATCTATACTAAAACTTGACCCGTATGTTTGTGGTGAAAGTGGCGACGCGTAATTGCGGCCACAAATCCTCGATCCGACCTAAAATCTTGTTCAGACTTCAAGATAAATGTTTCTCTGGACTGTATTATGATCTCTAAGCCAAGCTCCACTCCTGCACTCCGAGCACCTGTATAAAGACGCATTGGGGTTGTACCCAGTGAAATCCCTCTGGCGTGAGAGTAAATATCTGGGATAAAGGGCTAAATATGCTCTAGTGTCAGTAGAGAAGACATATCGTTGGGTATTGGATGCCACGAGGTATTTGTAGGCGTTAGACTCGATTAGCGTCGCGAAATTAGAAAGCTAAACTCAGGTTAATTAACCTAATTCGATGGGTAGCCAATGAGCAAGTAGATTAGTGCTCTAATCATCTGGGTTAGGCTTTTGGGCCTACCTGCAAAGGTGAACGCAACTTTTTCACGCTTTGATTTAACTCGCAAGTGCACGAGGTCAAGTTTTAATATAATGGATCTTATAGGCTAGTGTCATCCTCTGGGAAAGGTGTTCGGATTAATTGAATACAACAATTGACATAGTCTTATATTATCTAGATGATTCAATAATTATTTTGAGATTGCTAATAGAAAAACTAAATTAAAACTAACAACTATTAGACTAATTCTAATAAAATGGATTACCTAGGGATTAATTTTGTTCACTAATACATGTTTGAATTCGTTTAGTTAACAATAATGATGTTTATCCTATCCGACAATCTAGGTATCGTAAACTCACTCACTACCTCTCCCGAGTGTAAAGTAAGCGAATATGTGACTTTGTGTCAATACCGATGTCCCCGTCTAGCATCTATACGACACTTAGTCACATGAGTCTTGACCCAACCTTATGGATTACACACTTTCTAATACCCTCATGGGTCATTAGATCGTTGCAATGTGTTTAACCATATTCTGAGTCCGGGGTTACCTCTCTTGAGTGTTAAACCCCGTATTCTCAAAACCAACCCTAATACCATAACAAATATATCAAGATTGTAATAAAATGGTAACCACAATCGGATTTAGACAAAAAACCGTTAAAGAAACGTATATTCAATCAAACGTGTATATACATAAACTACATCAATCCCTAGATAATATTTACTTAGCCTACCATGATCACAACCATAGAAACATTAAAATGAGATAAATATATCATCATTCAAGATAAAACATTTAGATACAAAGAGGGAAACAAAGATAGAAAGGGTAAATTTGAGAGTGGAGTATTCTACTTTTGCCAAAAACCGATCCGAAAATGTTTCCTCTTCTTCACAAATGATTTCTCCTCTTCAAGCTCTCAAAAAAATGGTTTTGAATAATTGTTGGACATTTTCTACAATGGGTAGGCCAAAGGGTATAAGACAAATATCAAAATATCTAAAAATAATATCTTCTCCAGCTGGCCTTTAACTACTGCAGCGGTGGATTTCACCGCTGCAGCAGTGGGCGACCAGTAGGCATTCTGTTCTTTCATCGCTACAGCGGTGGATCGCACCGCTGCTGCGGTGAATGACCAAAATGTTTTCTAACTCTCTGTTGTTTCACCGCTGTAGCGGTGGGCTTAACCGCTATAGCGGTGAAGCTGCTGCACTTTACTTTGATCCTCTTCCTCGTTTTTTCCACCAATTTCCTACTGTTTTGCTTGTTTATCAACCAATTACGTCCCTACGCCTGATTTATATCAAAACAAACATAAACACAATAAAATATTACTAAAACACTGGAAAACTACCAAATTCGGCTTACAAATAGATAGGTATTTTCAACCTATCAAGAGGCCCATGGGCCGGAGCCTCAAAACGGCCTAGAGAGGCATCGAGTACGGAGACGACGAGCAGAGAGTGCTCTAGTTCGTCAGTTTAACTCGAAGTTCATCGGCTCGGCTCAGACTCCTTTAGCTCTGTAAGACGATTCTCAGCTTGAACCGGGGGTCTTCAAGGATAACATGAGAGGCTCCATGGGAGGGAGTCTTGACTGCCAACTCGGCCATTTTTCTATACTTGTCGCAATATTCTCACACGTGCCGTATGTGATGAAATTCCCCCACATTACATATCAACATGTTTTTTGTGCCCATGATGCTCCTACGATACGGGTATGTGTGCATCACATGATAAAAAAAAGACAAATTGTTAGATGGGATAATTGTCTTTTCCTATCATGTAGTATCACTTTGTCCCTTCAAATTTTAAAAACCAAAGTGAGAAAAAATTATATTCTATTTAAATTAATGGAATATACTTAAAAATTGACGAAATTGATCTTTTCTCCCAATTGTTTTTTGCACTTAGACAAAATTATCCTATTTTATTTTCATTGTTTCTTTATTTGTTTTTCTTTACTTCTTTTTAGGGTTAATTACACTTTTCACTTTACCGATTGTACTATAAAGGGGTCCGTGTATTCTTTCTATCCACATCTCATTCTCCACGGTCATTGCTGAACAACCCAACCCCCTACCTCCTCTGCTCACCACCGAACAAAGCCCCTAACTCCACATCTTCTTACCGCTGAACAACCCATCCGTCCCATGCCTCATCTTTCTTCCTGTGAAACAATCGACCTTACCCTCTTCACTTCCAGTCTATCACTACCACCATGATCCGGTAAACCTTGACCGCTATCTCCCAAACTCTCCACAGCCATGTCCCAAGCTCCCCACCCGTAGCATCTCCATCACCCAAGTCCACCACTCCTGTCAATATCACTCATGTCCTTCGCCATAAAAATTGGAGAATAACTCCATTATCTCCATCTCAGTCACAATCGAACACCCACCCCCACCCCTGATCGCCTCTGCTCACCTGCCAAACTCATGAACGAATTTCAAGAATAAATTTTAGAAATTATATAAAAAAATTTAAGATTTGCTAACTGTCGAACAACTCTGTTGCCTCTCTATTGCTGTCGTTGGATGGGTTGTAGGAGCGAGGGAGAGAGAGAGAGGGGGGGGATTAAAAAGAAAAAAGAAAAAAGAAAAAGAAAAAAAGATATAAAATAATTATAGTAGGGTTATTATTGTCTTTTTAATTCCAATTAGAAGGGTAATTAAGTCATTTTGTATATTTATGACATAATATTAGTATTTCACTTTCTAGAAAATACAAGAGGGATAAAATGTGTGTTTTTGAAGTTGAGAGAAGTAAAATAATATTAAGTCAAAATAGAGGGGGTATAAAAAGCAATTTACCCTTTTAAGGAATGTAGATTTAACGAATCAAAGTACTAATGCAGTGGAAAATATGTTAGCTTTCATTGAGAAAAATAATACAAAATGGTAAGCATCTTCAATGCTAACAATATGTTTGGATTGACCTTGAACTTTCGGGAGTACCACGGACTTTAAAAATAATATTTTATTTCATTTTTATTTATATTTAATAGTAGCAGATAACCCATATCTCAAGCCGCGGACAAAAAGTATATTTTAATTTGAAAAAAGAAATAGTTTTCAATTGTAATTGGAATAACTTTAAAACCATATTTTAGAACAAAAAAAAAAAAAATTGTATAAAAAAAAAAATATAAAAAAGTAGAAAATAATGCTAAAATTGGAATTGGAATAATGAAATAAATAAACCATCATATTGTTTTTTAACGTCAAGTAATTCCAATGAACCATAATTAAATATAAATTAATAATACATGTGTTGGCCCAGTGAGTTACTCAAGAGAGTGGTGAATTGTGTAGTTATAAAAATTTAATTAATTTAAATATTTCAACACTTAATTAATCAATTTATCCTATATCAATCATTGTCTTTGTTAGGCAGCGGATAAGTAGTTAAATCTAGATACGCACCCAAACAAAATATAAAAAAAAGTAAATGATGTATCACACCAAGATATATCATGGTTCAGCAAGTTAACCTTGCCTAATCTAATCCCCCGAGCTCCATGGAGATTCGCAATCTCTAAACCTTTGATTCCTTTAATGGTAGGAATAAAATCCTTACAATGATTCTCCCAGACTCAGAATGAACATATACAATTCCTTTTTTCCAGGCTAACGAAGAACCTTATCTTTTTCTAGGCTCAAGACTAACTTAATTCTAGTAGAGGAAGAATCACAACCTAATATTTTTAACAGGCTAAAGATCAAACCTCACCACACTCACAAGTATCATTTTCTTAGGTAAAGATTGAACCTTTACAATTTACTCAAAATTAATTCAATCCAGGAATAATCAAAACTTAAATTTTTTTCAAGAAAAAAGAATAACCTAACTTTTTTATACTTTAGGCAAAGATTAAACCTCAATATTTTTTCTAGAAAAGATTGAAACCTTAGCTACCCTAATTAGACACCAACCCAATCGTGTCTAATCTACCAAAGCTTACAAATATAAAAAATTATGAGTTTCTTCCCACTTAAAGTTTCTACCTCCTCAAAATAGTTATACTCAATTAATGTCCCAAAATTTATTAAGTGATAGAATTAAAGTGAGACAAAATAAAATCTGATTATAAATAATTGTGGGAAACACAGAATTAAGCACGTAATCAGATAATATCACAAAATCGTTTAATATTTTTTTTTGCTCTTAAGTTTGAAAATGATTTTTAACGATAAACAATAATATGAAATCAAATTTAAGTACAACAACTTGGAAAGATCTCACTAGGAAAACACCGAAGTATCAAAATCGAATTGCAAAACAACACAGATTGGTGATACCAATTCAATAGTGTTTTAGCTGAAGAACATTTCACCCAAATGATCTCATGAAATATCTCAACAGAATGATAACTCTCAGAAAGCTTAGGAATTTGATAGTTTTTGATGTTTTGAGTTCTAAATTTGTAAGTTTATTTAAATAGATTTGGAACAACCCTCAAACGGCTAGTTTTCAAATGATAGACCTCTAAAAGGCACCTATAGACCCCATATATCATATCTTTTCAATTATGATATATTTCATTTAAAAATAACTTTTAAATATCTCAATTAAGTCCATAAAATACTTCTTAAACATCAATCACAAAAATAGGAAGTATTTAGTTGCTAAAATTGCGAGAATCTTTAATTATATGTACCAAATCAATAGAGATACCAAAATATATATATACCATATCTTTAGTAGTTTCAAATCCCCCGAAATACTCCTTTGGAATTGTTGAAAATGGCTAGTAACTGCTAGTTTTTGACCAAAACCCTAAAATCCTCGAAATCTCAACCCACACTGTCAATTGATCGAAACCTACCCAGTCGGTTGACTGATTGATTTAGCGTGTAAGTCAGGCCGAACCTATACAGGCAATCAGTTGACCAAACCTCCTATAGTCGATTGACCAATTGATTTAGGATGTTTTCCAAGACAAACCAGAACAATGTCGGTTGACTGATTGACCCATAATCGGTTAACCGATCGTTTTAGAGAATTTTCACTTTCCAGCCCAAGACCAATCGGTTGACCAAACCTCTCCTAGTCGGTTGATCGATCAATGCAGGTTCTCTATAATTTTCTCTGAAACTTTACTATTTCAATTAGTTGACCCATCTTTCTTGGATTAGTTGACTGATTGATGCTGGTTGATTATTTTCTTTCTCATTTTAGCTCCAAAACTAAATGTTTAATCGGATTAACCTATTGCTTTTCTCGGTTGTGACAATTGACACTAAAATTCAACTTTAAATATTATTCTTACTTAGGTTAATTTGCATTCTTCAATTTCATATACGAGCATATATTTGAACCCCAATTAGGATCCTAAATTCAACAAATCAAACACACAAAAATGTGATTCATTAATTTGTGTCGTGGGTGATACTAATTTAGGTTGCATTAAGCGTATAAAAGTTATTGAGTTGTTTTTACCTAATGTCTTTCGTTTCTTCAATACTCTTCATTTCTTCAACGTTCATCATTGCACCCTTGATAATTTCTTCATGATTCAATCAATAATTGAAACTCTTTTACTGAAACACTCAACAAATTCATAGCTCCACAAAAGACATCAATCTTTAATTGTCCATCAAAACCTCGGGATCAACAATCTCCCCCTTGTTGATGATGACAATTAACTTTGATATTTTATTCAAAACAAAAAATGTGACCATGTTCCCCCTAAATCCGAGGATGGATATTTAACTCATTGAAGCACAATCATGAATATAATTCAAATAATTCAACTAGATACTCAACATAAGTATAAAAATCAATTTAAAGATAAAGATATTCAAAAAAGCACAATATAGTTATTTCACCTTAGATCTATCTTTAATCAATGCAATGCTTAGGTGAACAAATTCTTAAACATCAACTAATTCATTTAAAGCTCAATATCTTAATTTTACCATGATTTTCCCCTTTGTTAATTAATTCAAATGATAAACATCAAACAATCCTTTGTCATCTCAAAAAGTGGGGGATGGGGAACCAAAAACATCAATCTTGGCAAACATCATTATGCCTGGCCATACCTAAATCTCAAATAATTTTCATAAACTGATCTTTCGCTAAAGGTTTGGTAAATATATTAATAAGCTAATCGGAGGTATCAATATATTCAATAGTAACATCCCTTTTCTAAATGTAATCACGAATAAAATGATGTCTAATCTCTATGTGGTTAGTTCGTGAATGTTGTGTTGGATTCTTACTTAAACATGTAGCACTTCTATTATCACAATAAATTGGGACTTCCTCTATACATACTCCAAAATCATTCAATTGTTGCTTAATATATAGATTTTGAGCGAAACAATTATCGGCTGCCATATACTCAGCCTCAGTAGTAGATAAGGCTATAAAGTTTTGTTTCTTGCTAGACAAAGAAATTAAGGTATGTCCTAAAACGTGACATGACCCACTTGTGCTTTTCCGCTCAACTTTAGATCTGGCAAAATTAGCGTCGGAGTAATTGGTTAACTTGAAGTCACTCCTCCTAGGATACCATAATCCTAGGTCACTTGTCCCTTTCAAATATCTAAAGATCCGCTTAACCGCAGTTAAATGCGATTCTTTAGGACAAGAATGAAATCTAGCACACAAGCAAACACTAAACATAATATCAGGTCTACTAGTAGTAAGATATAGTAAGCTACCAATCATACCTCGATACATTTTCTCATTTACGTTTTTACCCATATTGTCTTTGTCTATTTTAGTAGCTATTCCTATGAGAGTTTTGTACTCTTTAGCACCATCCAAGCCATACTTTTTCAGCAACTCTTTAGTGTACATGGATTGATTAATAAAAATCCCTTCTTTGGTTTGCTTGATTTGTAACCCAAGAAAAAAGGTCAACTTCCCCATCAAACACATCTCAAATTTCACCTGTATTATCTTGGCAAACTCTTGGCAAAATCCTCATTAGTAGAACTGAAAACAATATCATCAACATAAATTTATACTAATAGGATATCAGACTCAGTTTGCTTGGTAAATAACGTTATATCACTAAGACCCCTTCAAAAACCATTTTTGATCAAATAAAAACTAAGTCTCTCATACCAATCTCTCAAAGCTTGTTTGAGCCCATACAAAACCTTTTGAAGTTTAAACACATGATTGAGAAGTTTATCATCTCAAATCCCAGGGGTTGTTCAACATAAACTTCTTCTGCTAGAAATCCATTTAAGAATGCACTCTTTACATCCATTTGATATAATTTAAAATCACTTGAACATGCAAATGCGAGTAACATTCTAATAGCCTCTAATCTAGCCATAGGCATATAAGGCTCAACATAATCAATTCTCTCTTCTTGATTATAGCTCTGTGCAACTAATCTTACTTTGTTTTTAATTACCATACCAGTTTCATCATTTTTATTATGAAAAACCAATTTAGTTCCAATTACAAGATGAAAATTCGGTCTAGGAACTAGAGACCACACTTTATTACGTTTAAATTAAACTAACTCTTCTAACATCGCAGAGATCCAAGATTCAATAGTTAACGCCTCATTTACATTGTTAGGCTCAATTTGAGATAGAAAAGCAAGATTTATAATATCTTTAAGGGAGGAATGTGTACTTACTCCTCTTTCGAAATTACCAATAATTTCTTTTACTGAATGTCACTGTACTGTCTTTATAGCCTGTAGTAAAGTCGAATCCTGTTCTTCAGGTTCCTCTTTCTATGGTTCCTTTGTTGTATCATCTCCTTAGTTTTGGTTATTTAGTGTTCCAGCATCATCATCATCCAAAATCTTTCTCCAAAAAAATGGATCAGATTTCTCAAATACAACATGCATAGACTCTTTAAATACTAACGTACATTTATTATAAACTCTATAAGCTTTACTGGCAAGAGCATATCCAAGAAAAATACCATAATCAAATTTAGCATCAAATTTACTCAAGTTATCCTTATCATTCAAAATAAAGTATTTACAACCAAAAACTTTGATATAGGATATATTCAGAGTCTTACCGTTCCAAATTTTATAGGGGTTTTTGTTAAAACCTCTATGAATGGATACCCTATTCACCACGTGGAAAGCTTTACTTACTGCTTCAACCCAGAAATATGTCAGTAGACGATTCTCATTTAACATTTTTCTGGCCATTTCTTGAAGTGTCCTATTCTTCATTTCCACACCACCATTTTGTTGTGGTGATCTTAGTGCAGAAAAGTTGTGAGTATATCTATGCTCATCACAATAACTGATTACCTCATCATTTTTTAACTCTCTGCTTCTATCACCACAGATATTGATAATGCAACATTGCTTGTCATTTTGAACACGTTTACAGAACTTAGAAAAAATAGAAGCAACCACACTCTTTTTAGCAAGGAAGAACACCCAAGTAAATCTAGAATAATCATCAACCATTACGAATGCATAAAATTTACCTCGTAAACTAGCAATGGCATTCGGACCAAATAAATCAAGCTGCAACATTTCAAGACGTCTAGACATGGACGTGTGCATCTTCTTCTTAAATGAAGATCTTGACTGCTTGCCTAACTGATGTGCATCACATACTTTATCTTTCACATATTTCAATGCAGGTAGGCCACCTATGGGACTTTTCTTGGATAAATTAGATAACAATTCCATACTAGCATTCCCAAGTCTCATTTTCCATAACCAACTATTTTTCGATAAAGTATTTAAACATGATAAATTTTGAGAAGAAAATCATCAAATGAACATGTATACACATTCTCAAAATGTGATGCAACAAGTAAGATGCTACTATCATACCCATTCTTAATTATGCATATATCATGATCAAAAACCACATTATAACCTTTTTGACATAATTGACTAATACTAAGCAAGTTATGTTTAAGACCATCTACTAGTAGAACATTTTTAATAATTGTAGATTCATTACCAATATTACCTTTATCGATAATTTTACCCTTAGCATTATCTCCAAATGTCACTTGACCTCCATATTTAGTTGTTAAAGATGTAAATTTTTACTTATCTCCCATCATGTGCCGAGAACAACCATTGCTCAGGAACCATTTGTCCTTGCCTATTGATACGTTCAGAATAACCTGCAAGGAGCATCTCAAATAGTTCCTAAGTGGTATCCAGTCTACGTGGGGTCTGATCTTGTTAGTCGAGACAATTTTAGTTCCTTTTGGAACCCAACGTTTTTTGTATTTAGATACTTTAGATAAACATCTACGAATAGTATGCCCCACAACATTACAATTAAAACATCTAACAAGATCCCTTGGTTTAGAAAAGAATTTATGAAATCGTTTTTGTTTAAGAATTTTCTGAAACCCAATACTTGCTTTATTAAAGATACCTCGTGAACTTCCCAAAAACATTTTTAAATTGTTCTCATCACCTGTGAATTTGAGAACTATTGAATGTAAATCTGACATCGTGGATTTCAATTCAATATTTTCAGATTCATGGTCCATCACTTGCTTATTAAGTGTGTTAATTGTACTTTGTAGGACATTAATTTTGGAACACTAGTTTTTATAATCGTGAAATAGTTCTTGATAAACATTAAATAAATAATCAAAATCTAAAGGATAATAACTAGAACATTTAGGTACCTCATCTCCAGTGGCCATCACAGCAAGCATGGATGAACCCTCACTGCCCGATTTTTCCAAGCTGCTCGATTTAGAGTCATCCTAGGTGGCTTTCATTGATTTATTCCTGCTCTTCTTTCCTTTCTTCTTTTTTTCCTTATCTTTCTTGGGTTTGGGGCATTCGGTTTGGAAGTTTCCAGTGTTGTGACAGTTGTAACATTCCATATTAGTTATGTTGGAATTCTTCTTTTCCCAGAATGTTCGTCGAGTCATTCTTATGAAATTCCTCGTGAGAAGTGCCACATTTTTTTTCTTGCTCACAATCAAGACTAATATCATCATTGTCATTATCTTCCTCATTTTTCTGAACTTTCAATGCCAAGGACTTTTTCTGATATTTCCCGTATTGTCCTCATATCCTCGATAGCTGTCTTATGTGTCATTAGGTTGCTGATGAGATCATCAATTGCATATGCTGTAAGATCCTTTACTTCTTCAATCGTAGTCACCTTCAGCTCCCATACATTGGTTGACAATCTTAAAATATTTTTAACTTTATCCTCTGTGGTATAGGGCTTTTTGAGTTGATTCAGATTGTTGCATTTATTGTTGAATCTTGTGTACATATCTTGCATCGATTTTGCTTCACCCATTCTGAATAGTTCGAATTGATGAACTAAGGCATTGATCTTTGATTGTTTCACTTGATTTGTCCATTCATGGGTGATTTACAACTTGTCCCACATTTCTTTCGCCAATCAACAACTTGAAACCCTGGAATATTCGTTAATATCTAAAGAACAAAACAAAATATTAATAGCTTGAGAATTAATAGAAATGTTCTACTTGTCAGAAATGGTCAGTGGCACTTTCTTCTTAACTACTCCATTCTCTATAGGACTAAATGGACCAACTTCAATAGCTAGCCACACACCATAATATGATTTGGTGGCCTGAAGAAAAACAATCACTCTAACCTTTCAGAATGAGTGGTTTTCACCTGTAAACAAAGGTGGTCGGTGCATAGATTGCCCCTCACCTAGTGTGCCTATCGGGTGCGTTATGTGATTTTTATTAGCTAGTGTTTTAAGCTAATTGAGCTAAACCAGTTATGGTACCAATTGCCGGCCTAGTGAGCTACCCAAGCCCGGGGGAGGGGGGAGGGGGCTGAATTGAGTAGTTATAAAAATTTAATTAATTTAAATATTTCAACACTTAATTAATAAAATAATCAATTTATCCTAAATCAATTATTAGTTTTGTTACGTAGCGAACAAATGTTCAAACTTAGGTGCATACCCAAACAAAATATAAAGAAAGCAAATAATGCAGCACATGAAGATATATCCTGGTTCAGCAAATTAGCCTTGCCTAATCTAGTCCCCCGAGCTTCACGAAGATTTGCAACCTTTAAACCCTTGATTTATTTAAGGGTAGGAACCAAACCCTTACAATCATTATTTTTTTAGGCTCAGATTCAATATTTCCAAATCTATTTTCTCAGGCTAAGGAAAAATCTTAATATTTTTCCAGGCTCAAGACTAACCTAATTTTATTACAAGAAGAATCACAACAAAATCCTTTCAACATGTTAAAGATAAAACCTCACCACACTCACAAGTATCATTTTTCCAGGTAAGAATTGAACCTTTACAATTCACTGAAAATTAATTTAATTCAGGAATAATCAGAACCTAAAGTCTTTTCAAGGGAAAAGAATAACCTAACCTTTTTATACCTTAGTCAAAGATTAAACCTCATCTTTTTCCCAGAAAAGATTAAAATCCTAGCTATCCTGACTAGACACAGACCCAATCGTGTCTAATCTGCTCAAATTCACAAATACAAAAAATTATGAGTTTATTCCCACTCGGACCTTCTACTACCTCAAAGCAATTAAACTCAATTAATGTCCCAAAATTTACTAAGTGATAGAATTAAAGTGAGCCAAACTAATACACGATTATAAATAAGTGTAGGTAGCATAGAATTAAACACGTAATAAGATAATATCACAAAATCGTTTTTTTTTTTTTTTTTTATGCTCTTAAGTTTAAAAACAATTTTTCAAAGATCTTAAATCCAAGTAATAAACAATAATATGAAATCAAATTTGAAAAAAATAACTTGAAAAGATCTCACCAAGAAAACACCAAAGTATAAAAGTAGGATTACAAAACAGCACATATCGGTGACGCCAATTCATCAGCGCTTTAGTTTAAGAACTATTCACACAAATGATCTCACAAAATATCTCAACAGAATGATAACTCTCAAAAAACTTAGGAACTTAATAGTTCTTGATGTTTTGAGTTCTAAATTCGCAGGTTTATTTAAATAGATTTAGAATAAGCCCTTCAACGGTTAGTTTTCAAATGATAGACCTCTAAAAGGCACCTATAGACCCCATATATCATATCTTTTTAATTATGACATATTTCATTTAAAAATAACTTTTAAATCTCTCAATTAAGTCCATAAAATATTTCTTAAACATCAATCACGAAAATATGAAGTATTTAGTTGCTAAAATTGAGAGAATCTCTAATTATATGTAACAAATTAATAGGGATATCCAAATATATATACCATATCTTTAGTAGTTTCAAATTCCCCGAAATACTCCTTTGGAATTGTCAAAAACGTCTAGTAACGGCTAGTTGTAGACCAAAACCTTAAAATCCTTGAATTATCAACCCACATTGTCGGTTGACCGATTGATTCAACATGTAAGCCAAGCCAAAACTATACAGGCGGTCGGTTGACCGAACCTCTTACGGTCGGTTGACCAATTAATTTTGGATGTTTTCCAAGCCAAACCCAAAAGACAATCGGTTGACCGATTGACCCACAATCTGACTGATCGTTTCAGAGAGTTTCTACTTTCCAGCCCAAGACCAATCAGTTGACCGAAACACTCTGAATCGGTTGACCGATCAATGTAGGTTTTCTCCAATTTTCTCTGAAACTTCATTATTGGAATCAGTTAATCCATACTCCTTGGATCAATTGATCGATTAATGCTAGCTGGTCATTTTCTTACTCATTTTAGCTCCAAAACGCAACGTTTAATCCCATTAATCGATTGATTTTCTCGATTAAGACAATTGACACTAAAATTTAACTTTAAACATTATTCTTACTTAGGTTAATTTTCATTCTTCAATTTCATATAGGAGCATATATTTGAACATGAATTAGGATCCTAAATTTCAACAAATCAAACACACAAAAATATAATTCATCAATTAGTGTCGTGTGTAATCCTAATTCGGTTTGCATTAAGAGTATAAAAGTTATTGAGTTGTTTTCACCTAATGTCTTGTAGATCTTCAATACTCTTTATTTCTTGAACATTCATCATTGCACCCTTGATAATTTCTTCATGATTCAATCAATAATTGGAACTCTTTTACTGAAACACTCAACAAATTCATTAGTTCCACAAAAAATATCAACCTTTAAAAGAGGATTTGAGAAGAAAGATAGTGACTTGTTGGAGAAGGAGAGATTTTTGCTCACTGACGATCAAATCAAACAATAACCTACCGCTTGAGAAATTCTGCAACTTACGGTTATGAAATTCAGTTATGAAATTCTTCAACTTACGGTACTAGATATAATTAGAGTAAGAGCATATAAATACACAGTAGATGCGTATGATTATGTATACAAAGAAAAAAAAAAAAAAAAAAAGAGGAGAGGAGTGAAGAGTTCATATGTGTATGTAAAGAGAGAGTAATCAGATTCCTCTTCTGAATCTCCTTGCAATTGGCTCCCAATTTCTCTACTGGTACATGAAGGCACAACCTATGCAGCAAATGAAACTCAATTTAATAAAATCAGTAACGGATTTTTGAGATTCTATAAAATATACATACATTCAATTGCGTAAGCCTATAAATTAGTACCTGAAATTATAGACTCCATAAACTCAATTCCAGATCTACGGTTCAAACTAAGGAATTCTGCCACTGCAATTAATTCCAAATCTATGGCTGCATGTGTGAGTAGATAAATTATCACAAAACAACGGACGATCATGGTTCCTGATGGTGATGGTAGTGGTTGTGGTTTCTAATAGTAATGTCGATGATTGTGGTTCCTAACGGCTGTGGCCGACGACGAGGGTGGGATAGAGAGCGAGGCGATATGTGGATGCGAGAAGACGATTGAGGGGAGGAAAGAAGCAAAGAGAGAGAAACGGAAGGTAAGGGTAAGAGTTGTGATACATGGCTATGTAGGGAGAGAGAAAGAGAGTTTGTAGCTGTGAATTAGGGAGATGGAGATGGAGATAGAGACAATGGCTTGAGAAAGAAATGGGAAATAAATTAGGTTATAGAGCAATAAAATCGGCAATTAGGTTAATTGAGAGTGAATTTTATGGGAAGAAGGCAATGCGATGGAGATAAGAAGCGATGAGCTAGGGTGAATATGGTGAGTGGCTAAAATTACAGGCTAGGTATAGACTATAGAGAATAAGGAAAAAAGGACTAGTAAAATAGGAAATAAAAATGGTAAAAAAATAATTTTTATATATATAAAAATTATATTTATGTTAATTTGGAGAATCAATTTGGATCGTTCTTTATGGGGGTATTAAGAGTGGTTAAGATTTTCTTAGAAGACTTGTGTACGTCATGTTTTGTTATATAGATTTTTGGAATTGCCTGATAAAAAACTTGTGCATTTTTCCTAAGGAAAAGTGCATTTTTGGTCTCTTAAGAATAGAATGGGTGTCTAAATATACTTCAAAAATTTCAAAAAATACATTTGGTTTTTCAAGTTGTAATTTTGTTTTAATTTAGTTAAATAAAATTTTTATTTTTAAAAATTGAATGAAATCCATTAATTAAAAGATAATTTTGTCATTTTACGATTTTCACTCTCACTATCATCATATTAAAATAAAAGGGAACATAAAGTGTAAATTTTTCTTTTTTATTTTCTCTTTATTGTCTTATACTTCTTCTTTTTTGGCATAGCCCTATGGTCTTCCCCCATCTCTATTTTCTCTATGTCTTCTCTCTCTCTCTCTTCCTCATCACTAACTGGTAGGTTGCTATTTTGTGTATGCCTACGTACGCTCGTAAGTATACGAGGTCTAAAGTTTTAATATAGTGGATCTTTGAAGATCGGATATAGTTCCCACAGAGAAAAGTGTGAATAATTGACTTGAATACCGCAATTGACGTAGTCTCGTGTTATCCTGATGACGGAAAGCGTGAATTGAAGTTAAACTAAGCTAAATTACAATTAGTGGGTTAATTCTAACCAGGTTGATTAATTAGGGATTGATTTCATTCACTTAATACACGTTTGATTTCGTTCGGTTAACAATAACGGAGTTTAGGTATCCGACAATCTCGGTTCATAAACTCCTCCACCACCTCTTCCGAGTGTAAGACGAGGGAATACGTGACTTCGAGTCAACGCCGAGGTCCCTCTCGATGTCTTAACGACTCTAGGCCGCGTGAGTCTTGACCCAACATCATCGATTGCATACTAACTAACGCCCTCCCGGGTCGTTAGGTCGTAACGATGTGTTTACCCTAGTCCGAATCCAGGATTACCTCTCCCGAGTGTCAAACCCTTGATTCTCAAGTCCAACCCTAATACCTTTACAAGCATATTAAGATCGTCATCAAATGATAAACACAATCGGACTTAAAACAACAACCGTTAAAGAAACGTATATTAAACCAAACGAGTATTTACACAACTACACCCTTCCCTAACTAATCTCTAAATTACACTAACATGTTCTTAGCCAATAAAACATAAATCAAGAGGAGATCATCATTACCAACTATAAATATTTAAATACAAAGATGAAAACAAGGGAAGAAAAGCCAAATCTCAAAGTGGAGTATTCCACTTTCGCCAAAGAACGATCTTCCCGAGCTTCCTCTTTTCCGTTGATGAACTTCATCTTTTGGCTCTTCAAGGATTGGCCAAGAACACTCTTTACAACTAATCTAATCTACTTCCTAAACTAATCTAATCTAACTAAGGTGGAAGAGAGATCCTAAGAACAACCGAGCCCTTTCCCACGTCTAAGGGGTCCTAAGGTGTAAGGGTTGTCCTTTTGGTTTGGTGGAGAAAGGGGTTAAAAAGAGGGATTTGGAAAATATCTTCAAAATATCTAAAAATAGATATTGCTGTGCAGAGTGTCACCGCCTAAGCGGTGGTTCACCGCTCGGGCGGTGGATCTAAGTTGGTTAAAGTCTGTCGGTGATTTCGCCTAAGCGGTGGTTTTTTTCGCTTAGGCGGTAGCTGTTGGCATATCATTCTGATCTTTTCTCGCCTAAGCGATGGTTTTCTCGCCTAGGCGGTGGTTCAGCCCTTCAGCACTCCAACATTCTGCCTCTTTTCCGCCTAAGCGGTGGAACTTCCACTTAGGCAGTGGTCTTCATTTACCGAAACCCTATTTTGCACATTTTCTTCCCCGTTTCTCCACCGTTTTCACTTGTTTCTCACCCTTTGAGGTCCTTTCCCTGTTCTACACTAAAACACAATTAAATATAACTAAAATGCTTGAGAACTAACAAATCCGATTTAGAAATAGATAGGTTTTTCACACCTATCACTAACTCTCCTATCTTACTCCATATATTTCTCTTTAACTCCTTGTCTCTCTCTCACTCTCTAAGTCCCATCTTTTCTCTCTCTTGATCCAAATATTATCTCTTTTTTTCTCTATTTTTACCTCTCCTCCACTTTTCTACCTCATTTGTTCCCTCTAAAAATAAAAAGAATACAAACTTAAAATAGAAATAATTATAAAAAATAATCTAAAATAGAAGCAAGTATAAAAATTGAATAAATAAAATGTAAACTGATGCATAAACATTAAATAGAAGCTTGCCTTTTAGATTCGAAAGACCCATTTACAACTTGTATTTCTTTGAACCTTTTCTTGTCAGTAAGAAAAACTATTAGAGTCTTTTTCGATAATCTCCACATACTCACTAACCAAGGCTATCAATGCCTTACAGAGAGATTTCGAAAAGTTATGCCATTTTCAATGGGTGTCTACCGAATAGACATGATTCTTGAGAGCAATTGTCATATCCTTTCACACGGTGGTTGTTCATGAAATTTGGAGCCCATGTGGATGCTCCACGGGTTGACGTGTCTCGCTCCATAATCCAACATCTCCCACTCCCTCCCACTCATTTTTTTTTTCATATTCCATTTTCAATTTTTTTATAAGTGAATACAATAGTGAAAATAAAAGAATACAAATTTAAAAGTAGAAGTAATTATAAAAGATAATGTAAATAGAAGCAAGTATAAAAATTAAAGCAATAATGGAAGCATGTCTTTCAGATTCAAAGATCTATTTACAAGTTGTATTTCTTTGAACATCTCTCGTCGGTTAGAAAAGCTGCTAGAGTCTTTTTTGGTAATCTCCACATTAACACTAACCAATGCCATCAATGCCTTGTAGAGAGATACCAAAAGGATGTGCCCTTTCCAATGAATGTCTACCGAATATACATGATTCCTAGGAGCAATGGTTATATCCATTCACATGGTAGTTGCTCATGGAATTTGGGACCTATGTGGATGCTCTACCGATTGACCCGACTTGCTCTATAATCCAACATCTCCAACTAGGACACAATGGAAACCAAATGTTTTTCTCTCTTTACACTCATGCATTATACTCTCTTCATACAGGTCAATGTTGCATGCGACTAAGAAGTATCTTCGAACAATGTGGGAGTTGTTGGATATAATCCCTATAGTTAATCTTCTATTACTATATTTAGTAGCTTTTGTTTCTGAAATTAAAATTTCAAGTATTAATAAAAGGTGTTTTGATATTATTCTCCAATTATATCAAAATAATTGTAGACCCTGGATATAAAGTTAAAAATATCTTAGTTATTTGATGAGATTAAAAGGTGACGATCATATATATTTTGGTAATTTGTATCCTAAATGTTCTTAGTTGATATTTGACTATTAACGGATCTTTAACAATCGAGATTAGGTTGTAGGGTGTTTTCTCTTATGAGAATGGTGAGTCTCAACTATTAATATGAGATATTAGAATAACTATAAGGGGACTTACTAGAGTACTAAGTGCCTTGAAGGTGTGGCTTTGCTCAATGCTAAAATGAGATATGAGTTGTGATTACACTTATGATCTTTATGTTTTAGATACTACATATTGCATGTATGTGTTCCTATACATGAATAATGTTGAGTGTTGTTTTCTAAACACAAAACTTCAAAGGTGTTGGCCCAAAGATCTACCCAAGAGGAGAGGGGGTGCATTGGGTAGATATAAAAATTTAATCAATAAATTTAAACACAAATAACCAATTTCACTAAATCGATAATGTAGTACACAAGGATTTATACTGGTTCGACAAGCTAGTCCTACCTATGTCTAATCACCTGAGCTCCACGAAGTTCCAATCCACTAAACTCTGATTCCTTTCCCAAGTAAGAACCAAACCTTTACAATCACAATTTTTTTCATAGGTTCAAAATCAACATTTACAATACTGATTTTTTTCATAGGCTAAGGATCAACCTACCACTATTACATTTATCCTTTTCATAGGCTTAGGAAGAACCTTTACAAATATACTAATTCAATTATAGCAAGAATTAAAACCTAACATTATCAAAGGAAAAAGACTAACCTACTCTTTTTGCAGGCCAAAGATTAAACCATAATAGTTTTCTCAAGCTAAAGATCGAAACCTAGTTACCCTGATTAGACACCCAAACGTGTCTAATCCGTTCAAACTCGCCAATACAAAAAATCAACAAGTTTCTTTGTACAAGGAGCTTCTACCACCTCAATACAAATATACTCAATTAATGTCTCAAATATTACTACGTGATAGTGTTGCAATATGTATTTTGATGATGTCAATAAGTGTGTTTTGATGATGTCACAATATATGTTGTGATAATGTCATATTGATATTATTAGACGCAAATTATACGTTTCAATGTATTTTGATTGAATCATATCTTGAGTGTACTAACCAATGTGATATATTCAGTACAGGTATTAATATTCAATTATTCATTGCATGTGCTAACCAATATGGAATATTAAGTATGAAATACAGGTACAATCTCAATATTAAGAGCACAAAAGTTAGGTAAGATTAAGTCTATAGGATATTACTCTTGAAGAGATTATATACTCACTTATTAGGATGCGTGCACACACACACCGAGAGTATATACATTCATGATATTATGATTTGAGCAGGACAATTATTTGATTATATCATGATACATATGATTAAATTGTTCATACATTGATTATTTGGTAAATTCACTTTTTGATCACATTATGCCTAAAATGAGAAAATAAGTTTTCAATATTATCACAAGGTACATTGCGTTTTCCAATCATTAAAATAATTCAAATATGTTTGAAACAATGTTTTAAAAGTGTTTTGGATGAAAAAAATGATCATATACATTGACCAAAACCAAGAACGGACAAAGAAAATTTGAATTGTGCGGAAAACACTGTAGCAGTCAACTATTCATGAATGTTTTCTCTCTTCTGCCTTGTTTTTGCTCTAGTTTTTGTATCGTTCTTCGGTTGCTCTTGAAATTTTTTAAGTATTTTTATAACTCATTTAAGGTGTCTAAAATCATCCTAAATATTGAGTTTAATGTTAGTTCAAACTTGATTGAGATGCTTAAATGTTACATACATGAGTGAATCAAGTTCATGACATTAAAGTGGTGCTTAAATGGCATTTTCACAATATTGCATGAAAAATCAGGTTTTTGCATGCAATCTACTACACCATATGTTTGGTCCTATTATATCTTATGCAAATAACCTATGTGATGATATATATATATATATATATATATATATATATATATATATATATATACACACACACATATATGTAGAATATCACTCATATACATGGTATTTAAATTCCATACACGAAATTTGTACATACATTATACATATATACAAGATTCCATGAGAATATAAACAAACCTTGATTTAACAACCTTATTTGACTATTATAATAATTTTCATTAATAGCATATAGCCAAATCTTTTGAATATATGATATTTATTGCTCCACCTACTTGTTGTCTAGTTTTATACAAATTATGGGTTGTATTTATGATCATTACAATCGCTTTGTACTTTTATTCAACTTACTACCAGAAAATGTAGATCTTGACCCTTGTGTATTCAAATGGCATAACTCTCTCAATACTTGTCCAAAATTAATGAATCTTATATGGTTGGAAAGCTAATTAAAATATATTTCATACAATATTAATTGTATATTGGTACAAGTTGTTTGGGCTATCCAAATTAGAATGTTTTCTCATAAAACAACAACTGGTTTGAAAAACGCAACTTGGACCTTTGTTTACTTAAATGACCATATCTCACTCATTTTATGTCCAAATGAGGTGATTTATTTGATATGAAAATTTAATTCAATAACCTTTAATTATGTACTTAGTATACATGATTTGAATCTATCCTTATTGTCCAAATATAGCCATTTGTCCAAAACATCAGTAGCTGCCAATAAAAATCTTAGCTGGACCTTTGTCTATTCTAAATGGTATATCTTTCTCAAATCTTGACCAAATATGATGTGTAATATATTCTTGGAAAGATAATTCACTATCTAAATGTATTAATTACTCATGGATTCTATCTACCTAGTTGAATAAAATCTTGCATCTTATAATTCAAAAGTTGCAGCAAATTTTGAAATTTGCGGAAGAGACTTATTGTTAAGGAGTCTCTTTGCTATAATAATCTAAGGGACTAGAGTCAATGGTTATGAGGACTTTCAGATTCATTCTTGGATGATATTATACCATATTTGACCTTATAAATGAAAGTCAAACAACTGGGATAAGCAAGATCTCACATAAGTAATTACAAAGAATTCTATCTAAAGATCTTCAAGTATTCAAGTGATATTCTTTACCATCATCTCTTTAATTCTTTTTATTATACTTCTTATGTGATCACTATTGTACTTAAAGTCTATTCATATTCCTAAGTTATATATGTGAGAAGCACTAAACACTAGTAAGTTAAAATATTCTAATCATTATAGAGAGTGTTTATAGTTCCAAGGTCTATTTTTGTAAGTTAAATTACAAAACTATTAGAGTGTCGTTTTGAGAGATTGTACTCCATTGATGCATCAAATCAAGAAGATCTTCAAGGAACACCACATCAAAGACCATCTAGTGAAGAAGTTGAAGATGACCAAAGAAGGAGCCTTTAGTTGTGACGGACCGATCTCGCTGGAAAGAAGATCAAGTAAACAGTTTAATCTTTACCCATAAGAAGATTGTGATAGGTGTAATCTTCACCCATAAGAATATTGGAAGGTTGTAAAAGGTTTGATCTTAGCCTGTAAGACGATTATATAAGGTTTAATCTTCACCCGTAAGAAGATTAAGGATTAGTAGATTAGAACTCTCTGTCGGGAGCGCGGAAGAGTAAAGTAGGCAAAAAGATTTTTTCGAACTACTATAAATCTCTTGCGTCTTATGGTCTAATTTTATCTATCCCTTATTCTTTACTTTGATTATTTTGATTTGATTTATTATTCCGTTGCACACATAATCACAAGAACTAACAAGTTTGATTTGAAATTTTAGTATAAAGATTTTATGATTTTTTTAAAGACCCAATTTACCCCCTCTTGGGTCAATCTCTAGACCAACAGATAGATTCAATGTGAGGCAAAAATTTGATTTAAAATAATTAACATACTAATTATACGTAATCAGATTTTTCAAATAAAAATTTGTTTAAAAGATTTTCACAGAATTAGGTATGAAAATGATTTTTCTCAAATATCTTATCTAGGCAATTAATCAATAATAATATTGAAAAGTAATAACAATATCTTGGAAAGATCTCATCGGGATTTGTAGAAAACGATAATCATATCACGATAGAGAACACAAACCGGTGATAAGAATGATGAGCTCCTTAGATCAAGAACTTGAGGTATAATCGTACTCATAATTTTTGGCAAAAAAATCTCTCTTAGAAAGCAAAAATCGTATTGTTCTTGATTGCTAAAACTCAATCCCGCAGGTTTATATTAATAGACCTAGGACTAGGCCTCCAACGACTAGTTTTTATTATTTTCATGACTTTAAATGACATCCCAAGATACCATATATCATATATATTCAAACTAGATATGTTTCATTAAAAAAAAGAAAAACTTATTTTGGTCCTTAAAACTTTTTCAAATCAAAATCCATAGAAATAGGAAGCATTTAATCACTTTAATTAAAAGAATAATTAAATAAATGGATGAATTAATTAGGAATTTGTAAATATGTGATATATGTCTAAAAAATACTTCAATCCCTCAAAACACTCCCTTGAAATCCTAAAAAATGAGATGATTTTGTTGAACCCGAGATTTTGATAAACAATTAAGGATTGATGTTTTTGGTGAAACTAACGTGTTTGTTGAGTGTTTCAGTTTAAAAATTCCATTAAAGATAAAATCATGAAGTAATTATTAAAGATTAAAGAGATGAAGAGTGTTGAAGATTCTGAATAAATTAGGTGAAAATATCTCAAACCTCTTTTGCTCTTAATGTATCTCGACTATGATCACACACATGACACAAATTAGTAAGTTATATTTATGTGTGTTTAATTTGATGAAATTAAGGTCCTCATTAGTGTTAAATTATTTGCTCCAACGTGAAATTTAAAAATGAAAATTGACCTAAGCACGATTAGTGTTTAAAATTGAATATTAGTATCAATTAAGTTAACCGAGAAAAGAAATCGGTTAAAGGATTAAAACATCAAAGTTTGGAGTTGAAATCATTTAAAGAATGTTCTAGCAATGATCGGTCAACCGACGGGTAAAAGGCCAGTCAACCAACAGGCGTAGGCTAGAAATTACGAAGTCTTTGAATCGATCGGTCAACCGACTAGGGGAGATCGGTCAACTAATGAACCAAAGTGAATCTCTTCATATCGATCAGTCAATCGACCATAAAGGATCAGTCAACCTACCAGGGCTTAAAAATGGCCAAGAAATACTTCCTGAATCGATCGGTCAACCAACCCTTGGGGGATCAGTCAACCAACTACTATTTGAGAAATGGCTTGGCTTGTAACCTGTATCGATTGGTCAACTGATGATTTGATGATCGGTTAACCAACTGTCTGGTTAGAATTTCAAGGATTTATTCAAATACTAGCTATTAACTAGCCATGTTTTGCATATCTAATTTAGATATTCTTGGGATTTGAACATATTTGAGATATAATACACTTATTTAGATATCCCTACAGATACAGTACATAAAATTGAAGTGTTTCTCAATTTGGTACAGTTAATACTTCCTATATATTCGGTTTGAAATTAATAATTAATTTAAGGACTTAATTAAAATATTTTAAAGCCATATCAGAATGAATTATACTGGGAATGAATGGTTATGATATATGGGGTTTATAGGTGCATTTAAATATCATATCTTGAGGAAACTAGTCATTAGAGGGTATATTTCAAAATAGTTTAAATAGACGTGCAAATTTCATATCATAAACATTACATCAATCAAGAACTATCAAAGTTCCTGAGCTTTCTAAGAGTTATTATTCTGAGATATATTCGAGAGATTAATTGTGAGATCAATTGTGTGTGAAGTTCTTGAGTTAAAATCACTGAATGTTTTGGCATCACCGTATTTGTGTTGTCTTGCTATTCTAATTTCAATCTTTCGGTGTTTTCCTGGTGAGATCTTTCCAAGCTATTATTCTTTATTGTGAATTCATATTACTATATTTTCTTGGTTGATAAGATCTTAATAAAATCGTTTTTGAACTTTAAAGAGCATATAAATTCTTTTAAAATGATTTTTGCGATTATCTGATTACGTGCTTAATATTGTGCTACCCACACATATTATACTCAGATATTAAATTCCTCACTTAATTTTTATCACTAGTAATTTTGGGATATTAATTGAGTTTAATTGGTTTGAGGTGGTAGAAGTTTTGAGTGAGAAGAAATTTAGTAATGTTTTGTAATTGGTGAGTTTGTGCAGATTGGATACAGTTGGGTTTTATCTAATCAGGGTAGCTGGCTTTCAATTTTTTCCGTAAAAAAGATTGAGGTTTGATCTTTACCCAGTGGAAAAAAGGATTAGGTTATTCTTTTCCCTTGAAAAGAATTTGGTGTGAATTTTTTCTGAATAGAGTTCATGTTTCTCACTGAAATGTAAATTGGTTTAAATTTTTATAACTACTTAATTCACTCTTCCTCTTGGGTAGCTTACTGAGCCAACAAAACATGGTGTACCCGATAGGCACACTAGGTTAAGGGAAGTCTACGCACTGACCACCTTTATTTTCAAGTAGAAATTATGCATTCTGGAAGGACAAAAGTATTGCATTTCTTCAGGACACAAATTATGATGTATGGCTAACAATTGGGGATGGTTTGTTTGTCCCTATGGGAAGCGAAGTTGCCAAGAAGAAAGGGTAGCTGACCAATTTTCATATATAAAAGTTTTCTATTAATTCTTAAGCTATTAACATTTTATTTTGTTCTTTTGATGCTAACGAATATTCCAGGGTCTCAAGTTGTGTATCGGCAAAAGAAATGTAGGTCAAATTGCAAATCAACCACGAAAGGACTAGTCAGGTGAAACAATCAAAGATCAATGCCCTAATCCATCAATTCGAATTATTCAAAATGGATGAAGCAGAATCGATTCAAGAGATGTACACAGGATTCAACAATAGCTGCAACCATCTGGATCAACTCGAAATGCCCTACACTACGAAGGACAAAGTTCGAAAGATCTTGAGATAATTAACTATAGTATGGGAGCTTAAGGTGACTGAGATTGATAAAGCAAAGGTTTTTGCAAAGTATGAAATTGATGACCTTATTGACAACCTAATGACACATGAGACAGCAATTTGAGGATATGAGGACAATACGGGGAATATAAAAAAGAAATCCTTAACATTGAAGGTTTAGAAAAATGAGAAAGAGGATTACAGTGATAATGTGAGTCTTGGCAGTGAGCAAGAAAAAAATGGGACGCTTCTCACAAAGAATTTCAGAAGAACGACTTGAAGAACATTCATGGGAAAGAATAATTTCAACATGACAAATGTGGAATGTTACAATTGTCATAAGAATGGACATTTCCAAACCGATTATCCTAAACCAAAGAAAGACAAGGAAAAAGAAAGAAAAAAAAAAAAAAAAAAAAAAAAGGAGAAGAAGAAAGGAAAGAAGAACAGGAAGAAATCAATGAAAGCTACCTAGGAGGATTCCAAATCAAGTAGCTCAGAAAAATCAGGAAGTGAAAAATCATCCGTACTTGCTTTAATGGTCACTGGTAATGAGGTACCTAAATTTTCAAGTTCTTATTCTTTAGATTTTGATGATTTATTTGATGTTTATTAAGAACTTACTAATGATTATAAAATCTAGTGTTCTAAAATTAATGTCCTTCAAAGTACAATTAACACATTAAACAAGCAAGTAATGGATTATGAATCTGAAAATATTTAATTAAAATCCAAGATGTTGGATTTACATTCAATAATTCTCAAATTCACCAGCGATGAGAATACTTTGAAAATGTTTTTGGAAAGTTCACGAGTTATCTTTGATAAAGTCAGTATTGGGTTTCAAAAAAATCTTAAGCAAAAATGTTTTCGTAAATTCTTTTATGAAACTAGGGATTTAATTAGATGTTTTAAATGTAATGTTGTGGAGGCATACTATTCGTAGATGTTTTTCTAAAATATCTAACTATAGACAAGTTTGGGTTCCAAAAGGAACTAAAATTATCTCGACTAACAATATTGGACCTACGTAGAATGGGTACCACTTAGGAACTATTTGAGGTGCTCCTTGCAGGTTACTCTAAAAGTATCGATAGGTAAGGATAAATGGTTCTTAGACAGTGGTTGTTCTCGGCACATGACGGGAGGTAAATCAAAATTTACATCTTTGACACCTAAAGATAGAGGCCATGTGACATTTGGAGACAACGCTAAGGGTAAAATTATCGGTATTGGTAATATCAGTAATAATACTACTATTATTAATGATGTTTTACTAGTTGATGGTCTTAAACATAACTTACTTAGTATAAGTCAACTATGTGACAAAAGTTATAATGTTGTGTTTGATCATGATAGATGCATAATTAAGAATAGGCATGATAGTAGCATCATACTTGTTGCATCACGTTTTGAGAATGTTTATACATGTTTATTTGATGATTTTGCTTCTCAAACGTTATCATGTCTAAATACTTTATCTGAAAATAGTTGGTTATAGCCTAGGAGACTTGGGTATACTAGTATGAAATTATTATCTAATTTATCTAAGAAAAGTCCTGTATGTGGCCTACCTGATTTGAAATTTGTGAAAGATAAAGTATGTGATGCATGTCAATTAGGCAAACAGTCTAGATCATCATTTAAGAAGAAAATGTACATGTCCACGTCTAGATGTCTTGAAATGTTGCATCTTGATTTATTTGGTCCAAATGCTATTACTAGTCTAGGAGGTAAACTTTATGCATTTGTGATTGTTGATGACTATTCTAGACTTACTTGGGTGTTCTTCTTTGCTAAGAAGAGTGAAGTTTCTTGTGTGTTTTTTAAATTTTGTAAACATGTTCAAAATGAGAAGTCATATTCTATTATTAATATCCATAGTGATAGAGACAGAGAGTTCAAAAATGATAAGGTAATTAGTTATTGTGATGAGAACAAATATTCTCATAACTTCTCTGCACCGAGATCACCACAACAAAATGGTATTGTGGAAAGAAAGAATTAAACCCTTCAGGAGATGGCCAAAGCGATACTAAATTAAATTCGTTTACTGACTTATTTTTGGGCCGAAGCAGTAAGTATTGCTTGCCATGTGGTAAACCGGGTATCTATTCGTAGAGGGTTTAATAAAAATCCTTATAAAATATGCAATGGTAAGACTCCGAACATATCTTATTTCAAAGTTTTTGGTTGAAAATGTTGTATTTTGAATGATAAAGATAATCTAGGTAAATTTGATGTTAAATATTATTATGGGATTTTTCTTGGATATGCTACTAACAGTAAATCTTATAGAGTCTATAATAAATGTATGTTGTTGATGAGTCTATGTATGTTGTTTTTGAAGTATCTGATCCATTTTTGTTGAAAAAGGTTTTGGATGATGATGATACAGGAACTTTAAATATTCAAAACTAGGGCTATGATGTGACAAAGGAACCTCAAAAGAGGCACCCAAGGAAGAAGATTCGGCATTACCACGAGCTATTAAGATAATATCGAGACACTCGGTAAAAGAAATCATTGGTAATTTCGAAAGAGGTGTATGTACTCGTTCCTCTCTTAGAGATATTATTAATCTTTCGTTTTTATCTCAAATTGAGCCTAAAAATATGAATGAGGCATTAACTGATGAATCTCGGATCTCCGTGATGCAAGAAGAGTTAGTTTAATTTGTGCATAATAAAGTATGGTATTTAGTTCTTAAACTAGATTTTCATTTAGTAATTGGTACTAAATAGGTTTTTTTGTAATAAAAAGAATGAAACTGGTATGGTAATTAGAAATAAAGCAAGATTAGTAGCACAGGGCCATAATCAAGAAGAGAGAATTGATTATGATGAGACTTATACTCATGTCGCTAGATTAGAAACTATTAGAATGCTACTCACTTTTGCGTGTTCACGTAATTTTAAATTATATCCAATGGATGTAAAAAGTTCATTCTTGAATGGATTTCTAGGAGAAGAAGTTTATGTGGAACAACCCCCAAAGAATTGAGAGCGATAAATTTCTCAATCACGTGTTTAAACTTCGTCAGGCTTTGTATGGGCTCAAACAAACTTCGAGAGCTTGGTATGAGAGACTTAGTTGATATTTGATCGAAAATGATTTTTGAAGGGGTCTTAGAGATATAACACTATTTATTAAGTAAACTGATTCTGACATGCTATTAGTACAAATTTACGTTGATGATATTATTTTCGAATTTACTAATGAGGATTTTTGCCAAGAGTTTGCCAAGATAATGCAGATCGAATTTGAAATGAGTATTATGGGGGAAGTAAATTTCTTCCTTGGGTTGAAAATCAAGCAAACCAAAGAAGAGATCTTTATAAACGAAGCTAAATGCACCAAAGAGTTGCTGGAAAAAAAAAAAAAAAAAAAAAAAAAGGCTCGGATAGCGCTAAAGTGTACAAAAAACCCATGGCAACGGCTACAAAGATAGACAAAGACAATATGGGCAAAAACTTAAATGAGAAAATGTCCCCAAGTATGATTCGTAACTTATTGTATCTTACTGCTAGTAGACCTGATATTACGTTTAGCGTTTGCTTATGTGCTAGATTTTAGTCTTGTCCTAAAGAATTGCATTTAACTGCGGTTAAGCGGATTTTTCGACATTTAAAGGGACGACTAACCTAGGATTATGGTATCCTAGAGGGAGTGATTTCAAGTTAATAGGTTACTCCGATGCTAATTTTGCCAGGTGCAAAGTCGAGCGGAAAGCAAAAGTGGGTCATGTCATTTTTTGGGACATGCCTTGCTTTGTTGGTCTAGCAAGAAAAAAAAACTCTATAGCCTTATCTACTATTGAGGCTTAGTATATAGTGGTAGCGCGTAAATTATGTTGCTACTTTTACTACAAGTGTACGGGTCATGTTTTAGTAGAGTGAGAAGAGTAAGGCTTGTCGTATCCACATGGATTAGATTAGATTATCGTTGAGTATCGCAATTGTCATAATGTAACTTTATTTAGGCGATAAGAAATAGGTTTTTATAATAATTATAAACAAAACTAATTAAACTAATTATACTAATATACTAGTATGGCGTTTACAAAAAATTATTGCCTACGGATTAACTTTGTTCACGTAAACGTGTTCGTTTCAATCTAGTTTACATTAACGGCATTCCAATCTATTCAACAATCTAGATATCGAAAACTTACTCACTACCTCTCCCGAGTGTAAAGTGAATGAATATGTGACTTCGCGTCAACGTCAAAGTCCCCATCGAGCGTCTCTATGACACTTGATCACATGAATCTCGCCCCAACCTCACGATTTGCACACTTTCTAATGCCCTCCCGGGTCATTAGATCGTCACGTTGTGTTTAAACCCTTGCCCAAATTCGGGGTTACCTCTGCTGAGTGTCAAACCTCGTATTCTCAATATATCATAAAAATCATATAAACGTGGAAAAATGGTAAACACAATCGAATAGACAAGAACAACCATTGACAAAACATCAATTTTATACAAACAATGTTTTTATGAACTCAATTAAACCCTAGACAATATATGTTTAGCTACACATGACCATAGCCTTATATACAATTAGAAATAAGCTAAACATATATAAAACAACCAACCAATCTATGAAATAAAGGAGACAAACAAGGAGACTAGCCATTATTCGAAGAACCGCCTCTAAAACCGCACAGAGATTTTCTCCTCTTGCCCTTGATGATCTTCTCTTGGTTGGATGTGTCTTGGAGCTCTCAAGACTCCCAAAAACATTCCTTGTGTGTGGGGGAGAAGAGGAGATATATATATAGGATTCAAAATATCTCAAAATATCCAAAAATATCCTTAAAGATCTGTTATTGGACCATTGCAGCGATAGGATCACCGGTACAGCGGTGGAGAGGTCGGTGGGGTTACTACCGGATGACCGCTGCAGCGGTGGAGTTATCTATATTTTGACAGCTACAATGGTGGTTTCACCGCTGTAACGGTAGAAATGCAGCAACTCTCTGTATTTTCACCGTTGTAGCAGTGGGCTACAGGTTCTGAACTTATATCTTTTTGCTCGTTTTCCCATCGTTCTTCCACCGACTTGCTTATTTATGGACCATTTTCATCCCTTTTCTCCCCAAATACCTGATTTATAACAAAACATATTAAAACATAATAAAATGCTCTAAAAATACTTGAAAACTACCAAAATCGGCTTGGGAATAAATAAACAAACTACACCTATCAAATACCCCCCAAACTTAGAATTTTACAAATCCTCGAGCGAAACACCCACACTAAAATAAAAAAAAATACACAACGAAATAACTAACACAAAAACTAAAAATGAATAAAAACACAAACTACCTAAACATAACGAAATAGGAGTTTTGAATTCAACTATCGACCAAAACATTTTTTCCTCAACAACCCCCAATCACATCGAGTTCAGGAGTAAAACGCACCATGTGATGTTCTAGAATTTCGACATTCAATAATGGTAAACGTCATTCTAGATCCTTTCAACATGTGTGTGCAAAACTCAATAATATAACTATCTAACAACCGGATTGGATTATCCACTAGCGAAGCTCACGACTTAAACCGTAAAGGATTAGGATATCCATATACCTGATTGGGTTCTACTCTACACTAATGTGGGCTTGGAAGTTCAAAAAGATCAATAGGACTTGGTTTGGTTTGGAATATTTGGCCAAGGGTATATCGAGAATATAAAACGGGTTACGTTATTAACTCAACGATACCCAAGGCACAACGCTTGTCACACAATCACTCTCAAACCCGCATAGATAAATTAGAAACAACCCTGAACAATCATATAAGAACGTCGTACTCACTTGTGAAAATAAACGAAAATTGAACTATAATTATATATGTTTTTGTTTGTTTGTTTGTTTTTTAATGTACCACACCCCCAAACTTATTCGATTATTATAATTTCATGGGTCTTGTTAAAAAAAAGAAAAATGACAAGTGAGTACTCGAATACCGAACCAATTAAAAGTTCGTTCTAAACTCAACCGCTCACTTCAAGTAGCATACATGAATGCTTACTTGATTCACTCAAATTGGGCCTTCAGTTCAGTAATATAGGTTTGGAAAGAATTCAATTGGCTAGGGTATTTGTTATGTGTTCAGAATTGAAATGGATAATTGTCTTTTGATAGGGTAACGAGGGATAAACATATAGCAAGGTAAGCTTGAAAGGCTCAAACGACAAAATGAACGCCTAAATCACGTCTCCTGAACTACCTCGCCTAGGATTTCGCCTCAAGTTTCCCCTAATCAGGTTCTAGAATCCCTTAAATTGTAATGAATTTGGCTAATGGATAATTGGCCTCAAATCAATTGAATAGCTATACATTGAGTCTACATGCTCATGCAAATTAGGATCCACAATAACTTTCACCAAAATGACATACCAAGCACACATAACACACATGAATGAGCATTATCCTTGACCTCAAAAAACAATCAGGGGATAATATCATCATCGGTTAATGGCCCAGATGAATGCAAAACTCAACACACAACAACAACAAACATAAACACATACTACACTAAACAAAAAATATGCAAACAATTAAAAAATAAAACATATTAGCATATTGCACATTACCCCCAAACTTAAAATGGGCAGTGTCCACAGTGACCCAATTACTGTTCTCAACAATTGAAATAAAGCATACCGACGAAAGGGGTTTAGAATACGTACCTGGGAAGCGAGAAAATCTCGCCTCCGAATGAAGTCAACGGTGATAGATCTAATTTATTTTGAAAACTTGGGTTGCCTCCCAAGAAGCGCTTGATTTATTGTCCTCAGCCTAACATGGAGAAGTGCTCATCAAAGAGCGGCTTCTGCCCATAGTAAGTGTCACACAACACTACGTATGGGTCTTGATTCAGAATGCCCTCAAGACTGGCGAGATTTGGCATTGTTTGGCTCAAGCTCTCAACTTGATTAATTTTTGGATCATGTGGTTGGTTATCATAAATGAACGGAGCAAACGGCGACGAAGGACAAGTGAGCCACATAGGATCCTCGTAGATGTTATCATCTTGGATCGGTGGTGGCAACACTTGGTGGATCTTAAATGGTGGATAATCACAAGTGTTATCATGTGATTTTGCATCATCTTTGAACTAATCCAAGTTCCTCCCGTTTCTTTCTGGTTCCTCGTGGTGGCTTTCAGTTCATATGGTGTTTATATCTCTCAGTGCCACCATTTCTGAATCGGCCTCAATAAAGCAGATTAGCTAACCGATTTGCATCTTAAGAGACATTACGGTCACATCAATTTCAGTGCAGGTCGTCTCAATATTGTCAAGATGATCCTCATGCTCGTTGAGCTGGTTATTCCTCTCCCTCTAGAAAGCCTGAGTCTCTCCCATAACTATAGCAAATATCTCTTCTAGGGTATGGGAAGACTCCTCTTGTTGGTCCGAGATGTCAATCCATGGCGCCGAAATGGTGGAACTATCCCCCAAGATTTGGTAGCTTGTTGAATAATTCCAACAGTGAAAATCATACTCTGCTATGTCTTTCAACAATCGATAGGCTTCGTCCACGGTTAATTGGTCGAAAGAGGTGGTATCGTTTCTTCCTTCAACCTAATTTCTTGTTCTAGCTAGTAACCCATTGAGGAAGTTTAGTAGTTGACACTCCCTTGGGAAACGATGATTCAGAAACCAGAATAGTACCTCTTTGTATCAATACCAAGCACAATAAAACAACTCGGAATCTCGTTGAAAGAAATGCAAAAGTACTTGTTAATCTAACATCTTCAAGTACCTTGCAAGAAAAACAAAACCACAAAAACAAAAATTATAAACAAAATAAACGCCTAAATTAAAATCAAGTTATTTACTCACAATATCAACAACAATCTAAAAACCAATCCCCGGTAATGGCACCAAAAACTTGGTAGCGGTTAAATAATGTCGCTACTTTCACCGTAAGTATACAGGTCAAGTTTTAGTAGAATGGGAAGAGTATGGGTTGTCGTATCCACAGGGATTGGATTAGATTATCGTTAAGTACCACAATTGTCATAACCTAATTTTATTTAGGCGATAAAAAATAGGTTTTTATAATAATTATAAACTAAACTAATTAAACTAATTATACTAATATACTAGTATGATATTTATGTAAAATTATTTCCTAAGGATTAACTTCGTTCATTTAAATGTGTTCGTTTCAATATAGTTTACATTAACGGCATTCCAATTTATTCGACAATCTAGGTATCAAAAACTCACTCACTACCTCTCCCGAGTGTAAAGTGAATGAATATGTGACTTCGCCTCAATGTCGAAGTCCTCTTCAAGCATCTATACGACACGTAGTCACATGAGTCTCACCCCAACCTTATGGATTGCACACTTTCTAACACCTTCCCGGGTCATTAGATCGTCACGTTGTGTTTAAACCCTAGTTCGAATTCGGGGTTACCTCTCCTGAGTGTCCAATCCCGTATTCTCAATATATCATAATAAGCATATAAATGTGGAAAAATAGTAAACAGAATCGAATAAACAAGAGCAACCGTTCACAAACCATCGATTTTATACAAATAACGTTTTTATGAACTCCATCAAGCCTTAGACAATATATGTTGAGCTACACATGGCCATAACCCTATATACAACTAGAAACAAGCTAAATATATATAAAAACAACCAACAAATCTAAGAAATAAAAGAGACAAACAAGGAGACTAGCCGTTATCCAAAGAACTGTCGCTAAAACTGCTCTGAGAACTTTTTCTCCTCTTGGCCTTGATAATCTTCTCTTGGTTAGATGTGTCTTAGAGCTCTCAAGACTCCTAAAAATGTTTATTGTGTGTGGGGGAGAAGAGGGTATATATATAGGATTCAAAATATCCTAAAAGATCTACTGTTAGACCGCTGCAACGGTGGAATCACCGCTGCAGCAGTGGAGAGGTCAGTGGGGTTACTGCTAAAAGATTGCTATAGCGGTGGAGCTCTCTGCATTTTGATCGCTGCAGCGGTGGAAATGCAGCAATACTTTGTATTTTCACCGCTGTAACGATGGGCTACATGTATTTTCCCTTTTTGCCCCAAATACCTGATTTATAACAAAATAAATAAAAACATATTAAAATATAATAAAACTCTATAAAAATACTCAAAAACTACTAAAATCGTCTTGGGAATAAATAGATAAATTACACCTATCACATAGCAGCTGGTAATTATTGCGCTCAAATTTTATATATCAAGCAACAATTAAATTATTTTGGAGTACGTATGGAGGAAGTTCCGATCTATTGTGATAATAAAAATGCTATATGTTTAAGTAAGAATCCTATACAGCACTCACGAACTAAGTACATAGAGATTAGACATTATTTTATTTGTGATCATATTCAGAAAAAGGGACGTTATCATTGAATATATTGATACCTTCGATTAGATTTCCGATATATTTACTAAACCTCTAGAAAAAGATCAGTTTATGGGAATTATCCAAGGTTTAGGTATGGCTAGGCACAATGATGTTTGCCTAGAGTAATGTTTTTGGTTCCCCTACCCATTGTTTTAGATGACAAAGGGGAATAATATATTTGATATTTATTGAATTAATTTAATTAACAAAGGGGAATATATAAAAGGGAAATCATAATTGCGCTTAAAACGAGTTAGTTAACGTTTAGGATTTGTTCGCCTAAGCATTGCACCAATAAAGGGGGAGAACTTTGTTGAAATGATAATGTTATGCATTATTCAATATCGTAATTATTGAATTGATCATATTTTGTGCTTTCTTGAATATCTGATAAATTTATTAAATTATCTTCATGATTATGCTTTAACGAGTTAAAACAAAACGTCCTCAGATTTAGGGAGAGCGTGGTTACATTCTTGTTTTGAAGAAAATATCAAAATTAATTTTCATCATAAAAAAGGGGGAGATTGTTGATCCTGAGGTTTTGATGGACAATTAAGGATTGATGCTTTTTTGTGGAACTAACGTGTTTCTTGAGTGTTTCAGTTTAAAAGTTCCATTAAAGATCAAATCATGAATTAAATATTGAAGATACAGAGATGGACATTAAAGAGATAAAGAGTATTGAAGATTCTGAATAAATTAGGTGAAAACAACTCAAATCTCTTTTACTCTTAATGTATCTCAATTAGGATCACACACATGACACAAATTAATGAGTTATATTTTTATGTGTTTAATTTGATGAAATTAAGGTCCAAATTAGTGTTAAATTATTTGTTTCAATGTGAAATTGAAAAATAAAAATTAACTTAAGCAAGATTAGTGTTTAAAATTGAATATTAGTGTCAATTGAGTTAACTGAGAAAAGAAATAGGTTAAAGGAAAAACGTCGAAGTTTGGAGTTGAAATAATTTGACGAACGAATGTGCCAGCAACGATTGGTCAACCGATCGGTAAAAGGTTAATCAACTGATGGGCATAGGCTAGAAATTCGGAAGTCTCTGAATTGATCGATCAACCAACCAGGGGAGATCGGTTAACTGATAGACCGAAGTGAAACTCTCTGTATCGATCAGTCAACCGACAATAGAGGATCGGTCAACCGACTGGTGTTTGAGAAATGGCTTGGCTTGCAACCTTTATCGATCGGTCAACTGATGATATTCTGATTAATCAACTGACTACTTGGTTAGAATTTCAAGGATTTTAGGGATTTATTCAAATACGAGCCGTTAACTAGCCATTTTTGGCATATCTGATTCATATATTCTTGGGATTTGAACATATTTGAGATATAATATACTTATGTAGATGTCACTATAGATATGGTACACAAAATTGAAGTGTTTCTCAATTTGATACAGTTAATACTTCATATTTATTCGATTTGAAATTGAGAATTAATTTGAGGCCCTAATTGAAAGATTTTAAAGTAATATCTGAGTGAATTATATCGGGAATGAATGGTTATGATATGCAGAGTCTATAGGTGCATTTAAATGTCATATCTTGAGGAAATTAGTCGTTAAAGGGCTTGTTTCAAAATAGTTTAAATAGACCTGCAAAATTTATATCATAAACATCACATCAATCAAGAACTATCAAAGTTCATGAGCTTTCTAAGAGTTATTATTCTGAGATATATTCGAGAGGTTAATTGTGAGATCAATTGTGTGTGAAGTTCTTCAGTTAAAATCGCTGATTGTTTTGGCGTCACCGAATTTGCGTTGTTTTGCTATTCTAATTTCAATCTTCTGGTGTTTTCCTAATGAGATCTTTCCAAGCTATTATTTTTTATTGTGAATTATATTACTATCCTTTCTTGGTTGATAAGATCTTACTAGAAAAAAAATTGAACTTTAAAGAGCATAGAAATTCTTTTAAAACGATTTTTGCAATTATCTGATTACGTGCTTAATTCTGTGCTACCCATACATATTATAATCAAATATTAAATCCTCACTTAATTACTGTCACTAGTAATTTTGGGGCATTAATTGAGTTTAATTAGTTTGAGGTGGTAGAAGTTTCGTGTGGGAAGAAATTTAGTAATGTTTTGTAATTGGTGAGTTTGTGCGGATTGGATACAGTTGGGTTGTATCTAATCAGGGTAGTTGGGTTTTAATCGTTTCAGGGAAAAAGATTAAAATTTGATCTTTACCGAGTGGATAAAAGGATTAGGTTATTATTTTCTCTTGAAAGGAATTAGGTGTGAATTCTTCCTGAATAGAATTCGTGTTTTTAAGTGAAATATAACGGTTCCATCCTTATCGATGAAAAATATACTTGGAGTATTTGTGAGGTTTAATTCTTAGTCTATTTAAAGAATTAGGTTGTAATTTTTCTGATAATAGAATTAGGTTAGTCTTAAACCTAAAAAATGATAGGGTTCTTCCTTAGTCCGTGAAAAGGGAATTGCAAAGGTTGATTTTAAGCTTGTAGAAAGAATCATTGTAAGGGTTTGGTTCCTACCTTTGTTTTAGTGGGTGCAAATCTTCGCGGAGCTCGGAGGACTAGATTAGCCAAAAGTAGTTTGGTAAACCAGGATATATGTTTGTGTTCTATATTGTTCACATTTTGTTTGGCTGTGCACGTAGTTTAAACACTTATCCGCTGTGTAACAAGATTATAATTGATTTAGGATAAAATTGATTATTTGATTAATCAAGTGTTTAAAGATTTAAATTGGTTTATATTTTTATAACTACTCGATTCACCCTCCCTCTTGGGTAGCTCACTGGGCCAACAAATTTGATCAAAAAAAGAATAAGTCAAAATTGTAGTTGTTGCCATCGGTTGACCGACCCCTTACAATGGTCACTTTTTGGGCCATTGTGTTGGTCAAATCGGTTAATCAACCACTTTGGTCGGTTGGCCAATTGGTCTATTGAGCTCTTCTTTTTTGAAATTTCAACTACTAGATTCGTTAGTCGACCAACCCTATCACGACCCGGTTTCCCAGGGCCGCGAGTATGGTTTCTCCTATAGAGAATTCCCACTCAAAAACCAACTCGTCAACTTCCCAATCTACAAGATGCGTTAAGTTTTACAACAATGCGCAATATTCTTGTTACCGACTTTACGTCGTAAATTATTAAATAAATTAGTCACTATTTTTAAATATGACCAAAAACAACCAATCATTTATTTTATATTTAATCCACTCATTTTCCATAACACGGCAACCAATTTAAAAGTCTCAAGTTTATAAATTAAATCCTCATTTCCAACATTTTTATTAACTCGGATTATCTCAATACCATTTTATATCAAACTGAATTTTTCAGTATATTATAATTTAGACATTTTACAAACAATTTCGAAAATCATACTTATCAATTCTTCTTATTACAATAATAAATAATAATTACAATTTTTACAACTTGACATTTTCAAATAAAATTCTTCTCTCGTTTTCTCCCAGTTGTCCCTGCAACCAAACACTGTGGGGTTGTGAGCTAACGCTCAGTAGAACTCCAACCCCTCTAATACGTGCATTTAATTAATATAGCCCATAAACCACGTAAGTATACTTGTCACATAAATCTAACACATAAACCACATTAGTATGCTCGTCACATAATTCCTACATCCTCTAAATCATTTCATATAATTTGACAGGTATGATTTCCACAATGATATACCAAATAATATAATAATCACCCATGAGACAATTAAATACATAAATTAGGAGAGTTCGGATTCTACTTGTCCCGAATTTTCACCCGCCGCGAGATTGGATTTATGTTTTTAGTTTGGGTAGTTTGTGTAATTTTTCTTTTTTCCTTTTCCTTCCTTTTTCTTTCCCTTTATTTTCCTGGGCTTCTTCTTCCCGTTTCCTATTTTTGTTTACGCTCCTGGTTTAGACTCACCACTACGGCGTCAGAATTCAATGCCGCCGCGAATGGGCTCACCCCATCCTCTGTTCTGCTCCCTGATCTTTCACCGCTGCGCCGACGGATCGCACCGCCGCGGCGCTGGTCCTTATTTTTCTACTCTGTTTTTCCTATTTTGAACCTGTCATTTGTCTTTCTCTCTCTCTCCTCGCTGCCAACGCAACCTCTGAGCACACACATACATTTTTATCAAACCCACACACACAATGATCGACACCCTATACAAAATACTCACCCACACAAATGAACAGGCATACCTAATTGTGACTCCCTCTCTCTCACTAATTCTCCTCACCACCGACCACCGATCAACACACACACACACAACACACACACAACCAACCACCGTCAGACCAATCTGAATGACAGCACATATACACACACAGCAAGCCACACAGATACTGATAAAAAAGAACACACCCACATAGAACACAACCATCTCTCTCTCTTTCTAACCTTTACTTACCTCCGGCCCCATTTAATCGACGGCAACACATACACACACCGGAACACACACACCCAACGTCAGGTACATACACTAATCACAGCACATACACAACACCCATAGACCTCACAAACACATACACACACTCATGATCATCACCACCATCGTCGGTCCAGGCCCCTCCATCGTCGGACCAACCAAAACCGATGAACACACATACATAATCAGAATAGAACACACACACACACTCACAAATGAGCAGAAACACCCACATACATACACACAGCACACACACACACAAACGAACCCACAAACTCATCGCCGGCGAATACCCCCTGCGAACCTCTCTGCTGAACTTGACCCCTTTCTTTTCTCATTTTCTCGATTCTTCCTCGTTTTTCCCGAAGTATGCGGATATGTATAAATATATGTATGTGTGTATGTATATATGTGTGTGTGTGTGTGTGTGTGTATGTGTGTGTTGACAAATGGGGGCCGGCCAAATGGTCATTTCTGCTCCGTTTGATCCACCGCCTCACACTCTCTCTATATAATATATATATAATTTTACACTAACCCCCATTCAAGTTTTGTAAATATATAAATTAACCAAATAAACATTTTCATGTGTTTAAAAAATTACAATTCGACCCCTAAACTTTTAAATCAAACAATAATTAACACTATCCACCCAGTTATTTTCAAAATATTTTAAAATGCAACTTAAATTATACGTAAAACGAAGATCAGGGTCTTACAACTCTTCCCCCCTAAAAGAAATTTTGTCTCGAAATTTTCATTCAAAACAATCAGAATTAAAATTTCAGTCAAAACAATAAAAATTCATATTCGCAATGCATGGTCATATTAGTTACACTTGATTCTAGAACAATGGTTTCTTCGGTAGGGTCACATAACCGAAAGTCACCCTTAATTCATAACCTACAATTCCCATCAAATTATTTCCACACGTCACAACATTTGCATTCGCAGTGGCTCACATTATATCTAATAACCAACAAATAGGGTGCACTTTGGTTGGTAACACCTAACACAGACAACCAACTGTCAAGAATCTCATGTTCCTAAATGCTTCCACTGTGCTACTCTGATAAAAACAACAATATATACAATATATATCCTTAAAATATCACGGTAGTCTCAGTGAGTTGGGTCTATCTCATTCCAACAGTAATTTTTCCATAACCAACATTTATCCATTACATCTGACATTTCCAGTCAACCCATTCGCAACAATATTTTCATCCAACATTTAAACCAGCATGTTCGCAACCAATATCATAGCAACAGATAGCCCAACCTCCACGTGAACTGGCCCATGGGACCAAATATCATCAATCTCAATACTCACATCAAAATTTTCAACAATCTCGTAAACGTTTTATAAATATTAACTCAATCCAACGTCAAATAATAAATTTTTTGCAATACGTTAAAATCACATAAATACGTTTTCAATCACGTGAAATCATATAAATATCTCTCAAAACACATAAATATCACCAAACCATATCAATACGTATCAAATACATCAAATAGATCATCTATAAGAATTCCCTTCATGCCTCCACATTTAATCAAATCCCTGACAAGGCCAAGCGCCTCAAATACATCTCAATCCACATAAAAATGTCTCAAACATATAACCACGTATAAATATGAATCGAAATACATACGTCCCAACTACGAAAATCCGATACATCACAAAAATCAATAATCACTGTATATAAAATATTATATCAATAAACTTTCTAAAATAGTCATCGACTTTAGGATAATTCAGATTATCTTTTCCCCATGAAATCCCAATGACCCCACATTTTGACTCCGCCTAGTGTTAGTAGTGGACCAATACATACAACTGAGTTATTATTTATCGGTGAACTGTCTTCGTAGTATATATATATATATATATATATATATATAAATCATAGATCAAGTTTTATCAAAATGCCCTTTCCAAATATATTCATCCAAATCCACTTTCCAATATAAAATGTAGCCACACCTGACTATATCCAAATCTCAACAAAATGTCACCACCTCACTGTCAACATCAAAATCTCAATCAAATATTTTCAGCACAGAATCTCAATATAGATCTCAACAAAATATAACCACCTCACTGTCAATATCAATATCTCAACCAAATATTTTCAACATAATACCGATTTTCAAATCGACAAATCAACTTGCGTATATATAATAAAATAACATAATTCCATGCTAGTCGTAGAATCGTTTACCTCACGATCGGGAGTTATGACGGTACTGCAACCTGTACAATTGCGCCAACTACAGTAAACGGTAGTCGTAACTCGTACGACTGGTGCCACCCATAGCGACTTCCAGGGCCAGGGCCCTTATATATCCCCAAGGGTAAAGGTAGCCACCCATAAGATTTTCACTCTTGATAGGTCCACACTCTGCCGAACTTTGTCTAGCAGATAATCATCACTCTGCCAAAGTAGATAATCACCACTCTGCAGGACCACACCTAGTAGATAATCCATATCTCGTAGGTCATATCGGCCTAACGAGAAGAAAACTATGGCATAGTTTAAAACCATTTTTCACATTTAAAACCCACTTGATCCACATAACTCATAAAATCGTCCAATTTTAATAAACATATTCTTCCACTGTTTATATGAAAAATATGATTTTGTAAATTTACATAGAAGACAGTGTACAAGCTACCTTCATAATATAAAAGAATTTATGGTTCAAGTATTTATTTTTATTTTTTCAAACACCACTTTTCAAAAGATACTATCATATATCGCATTCCATGTTGGAAAGCAATGTTTCCACTGCCACCAAGGTAATAAATAATATATTTAAAACACCAAATTCAAATAATTTAAGTCAACCCATTCCAAACATTTTAAATCCACCAATCCAAACATTTTCGTCATATAATAAAATACCGCACACCATTTCCTACTAGCCATAGGATCATTTTAACCATATGATCAACGTTTGCAACAGTACCGTGACCTGCACAACTGTGTCATCTAATGTGATCAACAGCGTCAGGGGCATTTATTATCCCCAATGGTAAGGGTATACCCATGGGATTTGTAGTCTAGATGGGCCACCACTCTGTCGAAACAGATAATCGTCACTCTGCTGGACTATGCTAAACAGATAATCACCATTCTGCCGAAGCAGATAATCACCACTCTGTACAAATAATACTACGGCATTGCAGGATAATTAAAATTATTTTCCACGCCTTTTAGAATTCTACTTGAGCCATGACTCATCGTAAAATCATCCATTTTATGAACCTTTTTTTTTTTTTTTTTTCATATTTTAATACGAAAATATCATTTCACAATTTATATAGAAGACAGTATACACCTTTAAATTAATAACTCCCATTTAGCGATAATCTCCAATGGTCCACGACTAACTCGGCACTCACCCAGACTTATTTAACTCATTATAGATAATTTACACTAATCACCCGCCATCACAAATGTTAATATATTCAACTTATTAATCCATTGTCATTTCAAATGTTACTATGTTCAAATTACAATTTTTGGGATCAAAGTGAAATAATTGTAATAACACATTGGTGAAAAGTGCCCAACCTCCCAAAAACATAACGGAGACGTCAATGCCGATATTTATATATACTACTTATCCCATAATATTATTCACCTTTAGTTCTACGTATATATGTGTGAACAATTGGTGTACATATAAAATATTAATGCACATAAATCGCCACTTGATAATACATATTTATCATGTAATTCTAGATAGAGATAAATACGACACATAAATCACGTATCAAGAATCCCTAAAGAGCACATAAGTCATGTATTATATTAATTTCGTACGTACACACATAAAACACATTTCACTTTTATTTCGCAATTCCACTAACATTACCAGTTTATTATGATTGATGGGTATCATAACCTCGGTTTAAAGTGCTCGCCAATCTAAGTTCTAAGTCTGTAGAACGTATAACCTAAGCTCTGATACCAAACTTGTCACGACCCGGTTTCCCAAGGCTGCAAGTATGGTTTCTCCTATAGAGAATTCCTACCCAAAAACCAACTCGTCAACTTCCCAATCTAAAATATGTGTTAAGTTTTACAACAATGCCTAATATTTTTGTTACCGACTTTACATCGGAAATTATTAAATAAATTACTTACTATTTTTAAATACAACCAAAAACAACCAATCATCTATTTTATATTTAATCCACTCATTTTCCATAACATGGCAACCAATTTAAAAGTCTCAGGTTTATAATTTAAATCCCCATTTCCAACATTTTTATTAACTTGGATTATCTCAACACCATTTTATATCAAACCGAATTTTTCAGTATATTACAATTTAGACATTTTATAAACAATTTCGAAAATCATACTTATCAATTCTTCTGATTACAACAATAAATAATAATTATAATTTTTACAACTCGACATTTTCAAATAAAATTCTTCTCTTGTTTTCGCCTAGCCGTCCCTGCAACAAAACACTGTGGGGTTGTGAGCTAACGCTCAATAGAACTCCAACCCCTCTAATACATGCATTTAATTAATATATCCCATAAACCACGTAAGCATGCTCATCACGTAAATCTAAGACATAAACCATATTACCATGCTCGTCATATAATTCCCACATCGTTTAAATCATTTCATATAATTTGACAGGTAAGATTTCCACAACGATATACCAAATAATATCATAATCACCCATGAGACAATTAAATACATATATTAGGAGAGTTCGAAATTCTACCTGTCCCGATATTGGATTTATGTTTTTAGTTTGGGTGGTTTGTGTAATTTTTCCTTTTTCCTTTTCATTCCTTTTTCTTTCTCCGTATTTTCCTGTGCTTCTTCTTCCCGTTTCCTATTTCTATTTGCACTCCTGGTTCAGCCTCACCGCTGCGGCGTCGGAGTTCACCGCCGCGGCGCTGGTCCTCATTTTTCTACTCTGTTTTCTCTCATTTTGAACTTGTCGTTTTTCTTTCTCTCTCTCTCTCCTCACTGTCGATGCTACCTCTGAGCACACATACACGTTTTTATCAAACGGACACACACAACGATCAACACCCATACACGAAACACTTACCCACACACATGAACATGCTTGCGACTTCCTCTCTCTCACTAATTCTCCTTACCACCGGCCACCAATCAACACATACACACACGGCACACACAACACACACATGACCAACCAGCGTCGGACCAATCTAAATGAAGGCACACATACACACACAGTAGGCCACACACACACTGATCACGTAGAATACACCCACATAGAACACAACCATCTCTCTGTCTTTCTAACCTTCACTTACCGCCGACCCCATTTAACCGATGGCAACACATACATGCACCAGAACACACACACACACAACGTCAGGCACACACACTAATCACAGCACACACACTGATCACAGACCTCACAAACACACACACACTCACGATCATCACCACCATCGTTAGTATAGACCCTACCATCGCGGGACTAACCAAAACCGACGAACACATATACACAATCAGAATAAAACACACACACACTCACAAATGAGCAGAAATACCTGCATATATACACACAGTACACACACACACAAACGAATCCACAACCTCACCGCCGACGAACACCCCCTGCGAACCGCTCTGCCCAACTTGACCCTTCTCTCTTCTCTCATTTTCTTGATTCTTCTACGTTTTTCCCGAAGTATGATATATATATATATATATATATATATATATATATATATATATATATATATATATATTTGTGTATGTTGACAAATGGGGGCCGGCCAAATGGTTGTTTCTGCTGCGTTTGATCCACCACCTCACTCTCTATATATATAATATATATTATTTTACACTAACCCTCCTTCAAGTTTTGTAAACATATAAATTAACTAAATAAACATTTTTGTGTGTTTAAAAAATTACAATTCGACCCCTAAACTTTTAAATCAAACAATAATTAACACCATCCACCCCGTTATTTTTTAAATATTTTAAAACGCGACTTAAATGATACGTATAACGAAGATCAGGGTTTTACAGACCCAACTTATCAGTTAACTGAATTGTCCAGTAGGTAACCCATTATACTTCCTAAACACAATGTTTTGGTTAGTCGATTGATTCCGTTCTCCAGTTGACCGAATTGACTTGAGAAATCACCATTTTAAGTATTAAAACTATTTTTTTTTTAATTAGGTCCTTAACTAAAAATATTTCAAATAGTTAACACATCATAAAACACACATTAGAACCCTAAAATTATCACAACACACATAAAATTAATTCATTTTAAAGTATTGTGCATGATATTAATAGTAAAGAGTTATTTTCACCTATTTGTCTTCAATGTTTTTAATACTCTTCAAATCTTTATTATCTCCATTTGGAATCGGCTCTATATTCTATAATGATTCTTCTTCTTAATCATTTACATGAAACTTTAAATTTGAAAGCACTCAGTAAAAATATTAGTTCCATAAAATATCAATTAATATACATGTGACTAGACTAGGATTTTTTAACTTTATCTGTACCATGTTGGTCCTTTCACGAGCACAATATATAATTATCGTATAATTCAAAAATCATAACTGAAGGAGTTCTCTTAGTAAAATTTCAATCAAGTGATATAACTGTGATATGTATGCAAATATGACTCACAGATAGAGGACATGTCCTGGAGAAATTATTTCTTTACAGGGGTAAAATTTGAATTATTCCATTTTTAATTGATTAATTAATTAATTGTTTCCACTATTTAGCTTTGATATGAATCCAATAGGTCACACATAATGGGAAATAGTTGTTTGGAAAGTGCTTTAAAAGGAATGTGTAGTAGTGCTAAATTGCTTAGAAGTTTTGGGGCCAAACTTTAACTAAAGAAGGAAGGGGTCTAGGGTTTTGAACCATGGGCAATGTCTACATAAGGGAGGCCACTATGTGGTTGTTGTTATTGTAGATACCGTATTTTTTTCCCACCAATTGGCCCTATTTTTTAGCATATAATTTCGTCATTCTTATTAAAAACTTTAAAATAGAAATATAAAATCCAAAAAAACATAAAAATAGAAATATAAAATCAAAAAAAACAAACAAATAGAGAAAGAAAATTCAACTTGTGTTCATTTACGAAATCTTCAAAGAAAAATTATGGGGAAAGACTTTCAGTTGACAATTAGGTTTGTAAGACAATTCAAAGTTTCGGACTTAAATTGCTATTACTTAAAACCTTTTGAATTTAAATTGGGGGAATCTAAGGGCTTAATATGATGTGAAAAATGATGAGGGCATCATCGAGAAACATTGCATGACTTAAAAGATACATTTTGGGAGCCAATCTCGAATTTTCAAAAGAAGGGGTAAAATCTTATTCTTAAATATTTTCTCAATTTAGATATTGAAAATCCATGACTTAGTTAAATTCAAAAATGGTTGAATTAAATCTAATATTGGGGAATAATTGAGTTTAAAATTTTGATTTATTCTAGGAAAAAAACTAGTTGAATTCTCAAAATTTGACTAATTCTTCGAGGGGTAAAATCAAATTTTAGAATTTAATTATATTTTGATTAGGAACTTAATTGTTAGTATTGGAATTAATTAAGGATATGATTGAACTTAATTAAAAAAATATCATTTCATCATCTTACATCAATCCTGCATACATTAGCGTTGATTACATCACCGTGACATCACATATTCCAATCAAATCGAAAGAGTCTTGCTTAAGACATAAATATTTTTTGAAAATAGTTTAAATACATTTTTAATTATCTTTAAAGGATTTAGTAATAGGAAGGATTCAAAAATGCCAGTTGGCCCATCAGCCAATGGAATTAGCATGACTATTCATGGATTAACGTGTAGCCAACAAGTAACTTCTACTCAAAGGACAAGGTTGCATCTAGTGATATGACCCTTGCCTAACTCTACGTCTTCTGGTGTTTCCCTAGAATTTAGGGGTTACAAATAGTCCCCATTTTCTCTAAGTCTCAAGGCTAATGATGAATGGTTTATTTAACAATAAATCAAGTACTTTTAGATTCAAAATTTGTAAGTTTTCAAGTATTTTTGTTAATTTAATGTATTTATGTGTTGTTTTGTAGGAATTATAAATAAATGAGAGAAAATGTGAAAATATAACAATTTGATCAGAAAGTTCAAGCTGTAGTTGGGTATTCTGAGCTACGCCGGAGAAAAACAATTGAATTTGCATAGGATGTTAGGGCTGCAGTTTGAAAATTGAGGTTGTAGCGTGAAACAAAAAAGAGAAACCTAAACAATCCAACAAAAGGTTGTCGCTGCAACGCCAATCGTCCAGTCAAAAAGGAGAAAGACAGCGCCACCAAATTGGTGTTGCAACACTGAACCCCATATTCCATGCCTTGTAGCGCCAAATAAATGGCTCTGTAGCACGAGTTACATTCACGCTGTTGCATCGCTCGATGAAATTCAAGTCCAATTTTTACAATGACCCAGGTTGGAACACGAAAACTCACCTTACAACGCCAATTCGCAAATCTAAACTCTAATGTTAAGTCTATATCTTCCACCTTAAGCCCTATACACCAAATTTGGCAGATTTTGGGAGAGAAAACACATCAATATGGGATTTGTGGCAATTTTGGGATAGATTACACCCTATGGTGTAGCAATTTGAGACGTAATTGAGTAGGAAAACACCATTTGAGGCACTTGGAGTTGAAGATTTGAAACTCATATCCACAATAAGAGTTTTTTCTTCCTTTTTCTCACCCTAATCATGATTGAATTTTGTATTTGTGATATTGTGTTGAACATGTTTGCATTTATGAATTTCTTAAAAAGATTAGTTATGAATTTTTCTATGTTGTGTTAAAATTCACATATAGGGCTTTATGTAGTCTCGTTTGAACTATGTGTTAAATATTTTGTTAATTATTAGTTTTAATTCCATTTTATGCCTCTCTATGTTTAATGCGTTTGATTCATGTGGTCGATGAATTAGATGATTTTGGGTAATGAATTTTATGCTCGAGAAAGATTAAGTTTGTAACCAGAATTGAGAGTGTATAATTTAAGTTGTTGTGAGTCCGAGAAGAGATCAACACCTAGGTAATCGAGTTAGGAATTTAGGATCTTGTGAGACCGGAAGATGATCAAGTTCTAGATTTATGAATTAGGTTTTCTATTCAATTATGTTTGGCTTATTAATGCTTCTAATTTATACTCCCATATGATATCTTGGTTGATTTGAGAACTTGGGATTTGACACTCAGGATAAGTAATTTCATGTTCGGGCTTAGGTTACACACACCATAAATTTTGATAGATCGAGAGATATTTAAAGGTTGGGTAATCTATAAGGTTGGGTATAACGAATGTTTTCACCTAAATACTAGATAAGGATATCAGTATGGAAATGTTTACATATTCTCTCACTTAACACTCGAGAGAGACAGTGAGGGAGCACGAGTGACCTTGATTATTGAATAAATGAAATTAACTAATAATTGCTTAGTAGGATGACATGGGAACAACGGGATGAAATCAAGTCCCAAGAACAATTGTGCATAGGAAATCCATATTTTATTTTGCTTTTGATTTATATTTGTTTTAGTTTTATTTTATTTTTATAAACCTTAAATTTGGTTGCCTAGATAAAGTTGGGTTACAATAATCTCGGTACTTAGCGACAATTTAAACCAATCCTGGTGGATACAATACTCTACTTACCCTATACTATTAAAACTTAACTCGTACATGTGCGGTGTAGTTAAATAAATCTCTACCATGTTTTTGGCGCCATTGTCGAGGATTAGCATTTTAGATTGTTGTTAATATTATGAATAAGTAACTTGATTTTAATTTAGGCATTTTTTATTTAATTTATTTATTTATTTTGAGTTTTGTTTATGTTGCAAGGTACTTGGAGATTGCTCATCAACAAGTTCTCTTGAAATTTTCTCAACAAGATTCTGAGTTATTCTATTGTGTTTGGGAAAGATACAAAGAGTTGCTTATTTGGTTCCCCAATCATGGTTTCTCGAAGGAGTGTCAACTCCTAAACTCCATCGATGGGTTACAAGTCGCAACAAGAACTTGGGTGGAAAGAAGTAGTGGTACCACCACTTTTTTCGAACTAATCGCAGACAAAGCCTATTTGTCGTTGGAAGACATGGCCAATTTTGACTATCGGAGTTGGAATTATTCAACAAGTCACCAAAACTTGGGGGATAGTTCCAACATTTTGGCTCCATGGTTGGACACCCTACACTAACGTGTGGAGTCTTCTCCCAACCTAGAAGACACGTTTAATGCATTCATGATGGAAACCCATAACATCATGAGGGAAATGAGAGAGACACAAGCATTATTCATATGTGAAAACGACCATGAGGAACCGAATACAAGTGGGAGGACATTAGAGGTATCTTATAAAGATGATTCAAAAGAGGACAAGACTCAAGAATTGTTTGTTGATGACAAATTACAAGATAATTTTGAGTCCTTACCTCTTGGAGTCCAAGTGGTGTTTCCACCATCGATCATTGAAAGCCACTGTGAGGAATCATGCATAACTCGGAGGAACTTAGGTGTCACACCCCACCCCGGAAACCCGTCACTTGTGGGGCCGGCGTGACGTCGACACAACATTTCCCAGGCGACAAACCAACAAAACAAAAAAAAAAAAAACGTTGTGCGTTCATAATTATACAGCTAATCAAAATACCAGTCATAAACGTCTTTACAAGCTAGGGACACATCCGTCCCCAAAATATCTCCTTCTAGAACAATGAAAACAAACTATGAACCTTTTCTGGGTTCGTCTCATGCGGCATTTTCCGAAAACTTCCACTCCTCGCTATACCATCTACGGACTCTACCCTGTGCCAGTAGGGGGCCGACTCCTAGCCACATCACCTGCAAGTGTACCATCTTCTCAATACAATCATTCTTATTTAGTAATAATAATACCTACTGGATACCACAACATTTCCATATGAATTATCACAAGCATCACGTGCACAGTAAAAATGAAGTATAAATATGTAAGTTCATTTTTATTTTGTTTTCTACCCATGCAGTATAAACATCATACCAATCACCTGAAATAACAACAAACTACCCCAAAATAAACAACACATCACACCCAAAACCCCAACGCACACAGGCTAGCCATGGTGATCATTTTAACCTCACGATTGGGAGTTTGCAACGGTACCGTACCATCCGTAGGATATGCCTTCCTACGAACACCCATCACTCTGCCGAAGCGGATCATTACTGCGCAGTACAAACATCTAACATCACTCTGCCGAAGCAGATAAATATCACTCCGCTGATGCGGATAAACATCACTCCGCCGAAGCAGATCACACCACATAATAATATCATCTAATCATCACATAATGGTTTAAAAACATCTAATTTTAAGTTCAACCATTTTCCATCATGTATGCACATATATAAACAATTTATCGAGAAGACAGTACACTCACCTCGTTTCCAGCGTTATAAAAACCTCGCTGTCCCAAGCTCACCAAAATGTTGGCGTTTGCGAACCTAGAAATGATGGGGTCTAAGTTAATATTTCATGTAAAAATTACCTAAGCAGGTAAGGCAGGCCCGAAGTTCCGCATTTTCTATTTTCCATATTTTATCCCTGTGATTTGTTATCATACCAATAATTCTGTTATGTTATTTATTACATCGGATATCTTATAATCGGGACGACCCTAAATTTAATATTCCGGTTACGAAGATTTTTATTTTTATTTATTTATTTACTTTTTATTTTTATTACGTCGGATATCTTATAATCGGAAAAAGATATTCATCTCGGATCGTTCACGGGTCGAGAAGGAATTTGAGTTTGAATTTGAATCATTTTCTTTGTGTTGGGGTTTATTGTGCAATTTCCCCTTCTCTTCTTTTTTTTTTTTTTTTTTTTTTTCTTCTTTCTTTCTTCCGGACGGACCGTCGCCCCTCTCTCTCTACGGTGGCCGTCCGCCGGTGGCCTCCCCTCCAAAGCCAACACTCCCGTCAGCCCTGCACCACCCACAACCTCCCTTAGTCACCCTCCTCCAACCGTCTCAGTCGCCCCACCGCATACCCAGCTGCCACCGCACACACCCACACGTTACGATACACACACACACGCACATCCTCTCATGCATGCCGTCAGGCTTGCATGCCACCGCTGACCGCACGCCATGGGACCCACGATCCCTATCGACGGAGACCCACACACATACGACGGCACACCGCAACCGGAAAACGGAAACCGAGCACACCGTCGGAAACTTACCGACCCGGCCCGTTTTGCCCATGCATGCGTACGTTCGACAATTAAATGAGAAAAAAACATATAAATACTCACCTTCCCGATGATCGTTGATGGTCGAACGGCGATCCGTAGCTCCGCTCACCGTCGACGCTAAAACGTGGACTTCCTCTCCGTCGACGGGCCACTCCACCGGCCGGACCAAGCCCTCTCTCTTCCAGGAATTATTTGTGATTCTCACACGGTCACGCTACCAGAGAAACGCTGGTTCAAGAAAAACCGACGACCGCCCTCCCTCCGCTCCGGTTCTCTCTCTCTCTAAAATTCCCGAAGTTTCTTCCTCCGATTTCTCCCTCCTTCTTCCCGTGTAAGAGGGTTTTAATGCATGAAATTAGTGGGTGAAAGAATTCTGAGCTCGCCACGTCGACCCTCGAACTCCTCTCCTTGGCCGGTGGTTTGTCGTCCGGCTGTCGTGTGGGTTCGGCGGTTGAGTAAAAAAAAAAAACTCAAATTACACTTTCCTCTCCTTATTTTCTTTAGGATTTCTATTTTGATAAGTTTAAGTTTTAAAAGTTCCCAAAAATTATGATTCTGCCCCTAATATTTTTATTCCCGATTCCTAATTGTCAAAATGAAATCTTAAATTTAGATTTTTTTTTTAATAAAAGTTTTACCCTAAAATCCTCTAATGTTTTGTAATGCGACTATTTATGACGAACGTCTTGTAATTTAGGTTTTACAACTCTTTCCTCCTAAAAGAAATTTCGCCCCGAAATTTTTATTTAAATACATATATATATTTTTACCTTAATCAAACAAATGTGGATACTTGTTCCTCATCTCTTCTTCTCGTTCCCATGTCGCCTCTTCCACCGCATGGCTGCACCACAACACCTTGACCAACGGAATCGTCCTAGTTCGCAACACTTGATCTTTTCGGCCTAGGATTTGGATCGGCTTCTCAACGTCAGACAAATCAGCTTCCAATTCGATCGGTTTCGAAGTCAACACATGAGATGGGTCTGGCACATATTTTTGAAGCATCAATACGTGAAAAACATCATACAGTCGTGATAATTCTGGCGGTAGCACGAGTCTATAAGAAGATATGCCAACCCGCTCTAGAATTTCATACGGTCCAATGTATCTTGGACTCAACTTCCCTTTTTTCCCAAACCTCATTATGCCTTTCCACGGAGAGATACGCAAGAACACACGATCCCCTAACTCGAATTCTAACTCCCGCCGGCGCTTGTCTGCATAACTCTTCTGCCGACTTTGTGCGATTTTCAATTTTTCTCGAATTACCTCCACTTTGTCTGCTGTCAGTTGGGCTATGTTTGACATCAACAACTTACGTTCGCCCACCTCAGTCCAACATACAGGGGTTCTGCATCTCCTACCGTACAATGCTTCATACGGAGCCATCTCAATTGCCGAGTGGTAGCTGTTGTTGTAAGCGAACTCCATCAACGGCAAGTGATCGTCCCAGTTTCCAGGAAATTCCATAACACATCCCCTCAACATATCTTCCAATGTCTGAATCGTACCCTCCGGCTGACCGTCTGTCTGAGGATGGAAGGCGGTGCTAAATTTCAATCTGGTACCTAAAGCAGTTTGGAGGCTCGGCCAGAATCTTGAAGTAAATCTTGGATCTCTATCCGACACTATAGAAACCGGTACGCCATGCAGTCTAACAATCTCATCGATATACAGTTGGGTGTACTTCTCAAGAGAAAAGGTCGTCTTTATGGCCAGAAAATGAGCGGACTTAGTAAGCCTATCAACGATTACCCAGATAGAATTATACCCCTTTTGAGTACGGGGTAATCCCGAAACAAAATCCATTGTGATATGCTCCCACAAATTCCACGATCTCCCGCTTCATCCCGGTCCACCAATAATGTTCACGCAAGTCCCGATACATTTTAGTGCTCCCCGGATGCATTGCGTAAACGGAGTTGTGCGCCTCTTCCAAGATATTTTTCTTCAAGTTGTCATCGTTAGGCACACACAGCCTATTTCCACACACCAAAGCTTCGTCCCCTTCCCTGATATGATAATCAGTTCTGTGACCGGCTTTTACTTCACCTCGAATCCTTTCCAATTGAATGTCTGACTTTTGGGCTTCAGTAATGCGGTCAATCAACATCGGTCTCAAAGTCAAAGTTGCAAGCAGTGCTGCCGTCTGACCAATCGCTAACTGGACTCGTATCGCTCTCAATTCCGCATATAGGTTAGTATGGGCAACACGAAGGTAGGCGACCGAGCCTGCCGATTTCCGACTGAGCGCATCTGCTACGACATTAGCCTTTCCTGGATGGTAATGGATGGTGCAATCGTAGTCCTTGATCAACTCCATCCAACGCCTCTGCCTTAGATTTAATTCCTTTTGAGTAAACAAATACTTTAAACTTTGATGGTCCGTGTATATTTCACATGTCTCGCCATACAGGTAGTGCCTCCAAGTCTTCAGAGCGAACACAACTGCAGCCAACTCCAAATCGTGCGTCGGGTAATTACGCTCATGGTTCTTCAGTTGCCGGGATGCATACGCGATCACATGGCCATGCTACATCAGCACACATCCCAGCCCTTGGTGTGACGCGTCGCTATAAATCACGAAACCACCTCCTTCGGACGGAAGGGACATATTGGTGCCGATATCAACCTACTCTTTAACTCCTGGAAACTCTGCTCACATTTATCCGACAATCTCGGTTTGTAAACTCCTCCGCCACCTCTTCTGAGTATAAGACGAGGGAATACGCGACTTCGTGTCGACGAAGAGGTCCCCCTAAATGTCTTAACCACTCTAGGCCACGTGAGTCTTGACCCAACGTCATCGATTTCACACTAACTAACGCCTTCCCAGGTCGTTAGGTCGTAACGATGTGTTTACCCTAGTCCGAATCCAAGGTTACCTCTCCCGAGTGTTAAACCCTAGATTCTCAAATCCAACCCTAATACCATTACAAGAATATTAAGATCGTCATCAAATGATAAACACAATCCAACTTAAAAGCAACAACCGTTAAAGAAACATATATTAAACCAAACAAGTATTTACACAACTACACCTTTCCCTAACTAATCTTTAATTACACTAACATGTTCTTAGCCAATACAACATTAAATTAAGAGGATATCATCAATATCAACAATAAACATTAAATATAAATATGGAAACAAGGGAAGAAAATCCAAATCTCAAAGTGGAGTAGTCCACTTTCGCCAAAGAACAATCATCCCGAGCTTCCTCTTCTCCATTGATGAACTTCCACTTCTAGCTCTTCAAGGATTGGCAAAGAACACTCTCTAAACTAATCTAATCTACTTCCTAAATTTCTTAAACCTAACTAAGGTGGAAGGAAGCTCTCTAGAACATCAACCGGGGCCTCCTCTCACGTCTAAGGGTTTTTGAGGTTTGGTGGAGAAAGGGGTTAAAAAGAAGGATTTGGAAAATATCTTCAAAATATCTAAAAATAGATATTTCTGTGAAGAGTGTCACCACCTAGGTGGTGGATTAAGTCGGTTAAGTTTCTGTCGGATCTTCGCCTAGGCAGTGGTTTCTCCGCCTAGGTGGTGGCTGCTGGCATAACATTCTGCTCTTTTCTCGCCTAGGCGGTGGTTCAACCCTTCAGCACTCCAACATTCTGCCTCTTTTCCGCCTAGGCAGTGGTCTTCATTCACCGAAACCCTATTTTTCACATTTTGTTCACCGTTTCTCCAACGTTTTCACTTGTTTATCGCCCTTTAACGTCCCTTCACCTGTTTTACACTAAAACACACTAAAACACAATTAAATATAACTAATACGCTTGAAAACTAATAAATTTGGTTTATAAATAGATAGGTTTTTCACACCTATCAATACCCCCAAACTTAGAATTTTGCTAGTCCTCGAGCAAAACACTAATACTAAACTAAACTAACTAACGAACTAACCAACTAAAAATGAAAAATTAAACTAACACGAAAGAAGTATATGCATGTAAATATACAGTTCAATCGAAATGAGCAATTTGTTTCTCCCTCAACATCCCTAAATCAGATCAAGTTCGGGAAGTACCCACACCAAGTGGTGTTCTAGAATTTCAACGACCAATATCAATAAAAACCATTCTAGATCCATTTGAAGTGTGCGTGAGAGAACTCAAATGTGTAACTCGTCAAATACCGGATTCGATTATTCAATTGTTAAGCTCATAACTTTAACCGTTGAAGGATTCAGGAAAACCATACGCTTGATTGGAGTCTACTATCCACTAATGTAGGCTCGGATATTCACAGAGATCAATAGGGCTTGGTTTGGCTTTGGAGAACGACCACGGGTATCATTGGAATTGAAAATAGCAAATAGGTTTAATTGAACGATACCCGAGGTAAAATCGCTTGTCATTATCCTCTCTCATGACCCCGCACATTTAAAGTACAACTCTGAATAAGAAACGGAAATCCTTGTATTCACTTGTCGAAAGAGAAGAAAATGAAAACTATATTCACAGTTTTTTTTTTTTTTTAACATATTCCTAATTTAATTCGAATTAATACAGTTTTAGGAGAGTTCAAAAAGAAGTTAGAGAAACACACTCCCAAACTTATTCGAATTTATAAAATTTTAGGAATATGTAAAAAGAAATTATAGAAACACACCCCCAAACTTATTTTAGGAGCGTGCAAAAAGAAAAACGAAAGTGACAAGTGAATACACTAGTACTGAATCAATAAAAATTTATCAGAAACCCGACCACTCACTTGATTTCTCTCAATTTTTAAAATTAGTCTTAGTGACATTGGGTTAGGAAAAATTTAAATGAAAAGAGTATTTGAACGTTTTTAGAATTGATTACGTTATCAGCTTCGACAGGGGAAATAAGGAATGAAAATTTTCAGGTTAGCTACAATGGTTCAAGCGAAAAATTGACGGCCTAAATCACGTCCCTGAAATTACCTTACCTAGGATTCCGCCTCAAGTTTTCCCCAAATCAAGTTCTAGTCTCCTCATTTTCAATTATGAGCTTAATATTGAATAATCAGTGTTTAATCGTTCAGATTATTAGACATTGAGTTCAAATGTCGTACGATTTTAGGATCGAGATAATTTTTACCTAATCAACATGTTAAGCACACAAAACACACAAGGAAGGTATTACCCCCGACCTCAATATGCAATTAGGGGATAATTCTCATCATCGGGTCTTGGCCCAAATGAACTCACATCTAAACATGCAAACACAACTTTATACATACACAAATTTAAACTAAATCTAATACTAACATACATAAATTAATCTAACACTAAACATGCAAAAACAAAAATTAAACTACACTAAACTAAAAATTGAAAAACTAAAACATTCATTAAAATAATAAAATACATACATAAACATAATTTTGTACAACAAAAATTTTGCATTCTATTCAAAAAATTAATAATGGTTCATCATATTTTACAAAAAATCAAAATGGATGAACATCCACTAAACTATCATCTATTCTATACCATTCAGGCCTGAACATGGCAGTGTTCCCATATCAGCGAACCCAATAAACATATAGCATGCATGCAAACAAAACGGGTTGAACACATACCTAGGGAATAAGACTTATTCCCTACTGTTCACTTGAAGAAGATTCATCACCGTCATCATGTTGGGAAGGAGAGTGTGGTCTCTGGAGGAGATATGGCAGCACAGATGGCATCAGAGGGTAATCGGCAATCTCAAGCCCAAGGCCATCCCAAATCTTCCGTTGGACTCGATCTTGTTGCCTCGAAAATTGGTCCAGGAAAGAAGCGATCTCATATTGATTTTGTAGGATGGTCTAAAGCTTGTTATTTAACCTTTCTTGGGAGTTTTCATCTCAGGCTCCAGAAGGTCCCGCCGTCTCGTCTGCTGGCTCTTCCCCTTCCTCAGGCTCGGGCTTGGCTGCTTCTTGCACCCTAGTCTTCCACAACCGATTTATCTTTAACAGATCAAGTGGAACGATAGGGTCGCACAGGCTTCCCCCGGATACCGTCACTTCAACTAGTCGGAAAATATGGGTCAATAGTGATGGAAACGAGAGCCCACCCTTTACCGTCTTCGTAGCATGTATGATCGATGAATAGATCAGGAATCCAATGTTGATTGGTTGCCCGATTTGAATTTTGAAGATAAAAAAGGCCCTGTCCTTTGAGACGTCTAAAAGATGTGACGTCGGTAGGAGGCTTCCACAAATGAAGTGGTGCTAGATTTTTGGAATTGGCTTTAGGCATTTCATCGAGAAGGTAGCAACATTCGGCCCCTGGTGTTTCTACTTTACTTCTCCAGATGTGATCTTTTCAATGACCCTATGCAAAGTAGGTTCTTGGCTTTCAAGGGACTCTGGTGCCGAAAGTCCAAAAAGATGATTGATACAATCTGGGCTGAAGATGATAGGCTGATTACGAACCCTTGCTTGGTCGTCTATGGTCTCCGTAGCATTAGCGTAAAATTCTTTGACCAAAGCAACCTCGCCTGAGGGTAGCGATTTACAGAATTGCTCCCAGTGGCGGCTTCGGATTTCCTTTTGAAATTCCACCGTGAGATCCTCAATTGGACCAAACCCCCATTGACGTATGCAGGCACAATTTTTTTCGTGTTCTTTGAAATGCTCATCCGCTTATTTTGACACAAAACGGGTGGCATCGTAGTCAACGTTGGTCGGCATCCCGGGGTGTGAACTCGACCCTTCTCTTCTCGCCCTCTTCTTTGCTACCCTCTTCAGCATTTCCTAACAATCACAATCACAAAAAACCAATACAACCTCATCATATATGAACAATTAAAAACCATAAACCTCCCTAATTACTTTGTCAAGAACACATACATCCCAAAACGAACACCCATTTGAAGTTTTCAAACAAATTTCACAAATGTGACATCCTATCTTCGTTCACATACTCAACCAATCCAATTAAACATGATCATCACTAAGAATCAAACCAAAAACCCATGGAACTTCGGAATTGCGAAAATATGGTTAAGGGGTTTTGGGAAAAATTTTAAAATCCAATGATTTATTTGATATAATCATGCAAACCAACCAATAATTTCAACAACTAGACTAAATGTAAAGTAAAAGAAACTTACTTGTTGAGAATTAATGGTCCAATCGAAAAAGAATGAAGAAATCGCACCGTTCACGCAAAAACCCTAAATTTTCGAAAATAGGGCTGGAGATCCGATTCTTGGAGGTTGAATCATGATGGAAATTACTACTTTTGGTAATGGAAGGATGAGTTTTGAGTATTGGAATGGTTTGGAAGTGAGGTTTTAGAGAGAAGGTGGAGGATTTTGGGAAGGGAACCTTGCGATTTCAATTTTGAACGAACGGTTTTTTTTTAACTGCAGAAGGTCTATCGCCTAAGCGGTGGATTCACTACTTAGGCGGTGGAGCCCTTTTCGTTAAAATCAAACCTTCTATCAAAATTCCGCCTAGGCGAAGGTTTTTCCGCCTAAGCGGAATTACACTAGTGTGAAAACATTTTGTTCTGCTGCTAATCCGCCTAGGCGGTGGAATGTATTTTCAAAATTTGTTGCATCCTGTATTTTTAGTGCCTAAGCGGTGGTTCACCGCTTAGGTGGTGGGCCTGCAACTCCTACTTTTATGTTTTTCTCAAATTTTCAAAATACGGCTCCACCCCGTACATTTTCACTTCGCTTGTTCAACGTGTTTAAACATGAAACACTTCTCCAAGCATCCACACTCCTAAATTCATTTTCAAACACGTTCTGAAGCCATGCCAACTTCCAAAAAGAATAAATAATCAAATAAATAGTAACATAAATCAGGTAATTTGATACCCTTAGTTTCATTTCAAAAAAAAAATAGCGCCTAAGTTACCATCCCCAGCTAGACTTTCGTGTTGCTAAGTATTTTTCACCAAAATTCCCCATAGACAAGGAATTTGGGCTCAAATGCTCAGTCCGATCAAGATCATGGCTTGAAGTTAGCTTCTCCTCTCAGTCCTTATCATTTGAAATAAGCTCAATCTCGGGATTGAGAATTAAGAATTCCAATCTTCTTCATTATTTCTCGTACTGTTTGATCTCATCAACACAATGAAACAAAAATTTAAATTAAAAACAAAACAAAAATAAATGTCAGGATTAACAATCGACCACATAGTCGCAATATCAACTTAAAATTCACACTAATCCCCAACAACGGTGCCAAAAACTTGGTAGGTTGACAGGAAACACGCCTCTACTTATATTCATAAGTATACGAGGTCTAAGTTTTAATATAGTGGATCTTGAAGATCGAATATCGTTCCCACAGAGAAAAGTGTGAATAATTAAATACCGTAATTTATGTAACCTCATGTTATCCTAACGATGAAAGACATGAATTAAAATTAAACTAAGCTAAACTACAATTAGTGAGTTAATACTAACTTAGTTGATTAATTAGGGATTGATTTCGTTCACTTAATACATGTTTGATTTCGCTCAGTTAACAATAACGGAGTTTAGGTATCCGACAATATTAGTTCGTAAACTCCTCCACCACCTCTTCCGAGTGTAAGACGAGGGAATACGCGACTTCGTGTCGACGAAGAGGTCCCCCTCAATGTCTTAACAATTCTAGGCCGCATTTGTCTTGACCCAACGTCATCGATTGCACACTAACTAAAGCCCTCCCGGGTCGTTAGGTCGTAACGATGTGTTTACCCAAGTCTGAATCCAGGGTTACCTCTCCCGAGTATCAAACCCTAGATTCTCAAATCCAACCCTAATACCATTACAAGGATATTAAGATTGTCATCAAATAATAAACACAATCGGACTTAAAAGCAACAACCGTTAAAGAAACATATATTAAACCAAACGAGTATTTACACAACTACACTTTTCCCTAACTAATCTTTAATTACACTAACATGTTCTTAGCCAATATAACATTAAATTAAGGGCAGATCATCAATATCAATAATAAACATTAAATAAAAAGATGGAAACAAGGAAAGAAAAGCCAAATCTCAAAGTGGAGTAGTCTGCTTTTGCCAAAGAATAATCCTCCCGCGCTTCCTCTTCTTCATTGATGAACTTCCACTTCTAGCTCTTCAAGGATTGGCCAAGAACACTCTCTAAACTAATCTAATCTACTTCCTAAATTACCTAAACCTAACTAATGTGGAAGGAATCTCTCTAGAACATCAATCGGGGCCTCCTTTCACGTCTAAGGGTTTTTGAGGTTTGGTGGAGAAAGGGGTTAAAAAGAGGGATTTGGAAAATATCTTCAAAATATCTAAAAATAGATATTTTTGTGTAGAGTGTCGCCGCCTAGGCGGTGGTTCACCGCTTAGGCAGTGGATTAAGTCAGTTAAGTTTCTGTCAGATCTTTGCCTAGGCGGTGGTTTCTCCGCCTAGGTAGTGGCTGCTGCCATAACATTCTGATCTTTTCTCGCCTAGGCAGTGGTTTAGCCCTTCAGCACTCTAACATTCTGCCTCTTTTCCACCTAGGCGGTGGAACTTCCGCCTAGGCAGTGGTCTTCATTCACCGAGACCCTATTTTTCACATTTTGTTCACTGTTTCTCCATCGTTTTCACTTGTTTATCGCCCTTTAACGTCCCTTCACCTGTTTTACACTAAAACAAACTAAAACACAATTAAATATAACTAATATACTTGAAAACTAACAAATTTGGTTTAGAAATAGATAGGTTTTTCACACCTATCACCCACCAAGCACATATGCCGGAGCCGAGTCAAGTTGAGAGCATGTGCCGATCACTTCCACAACTCGCCAAGTTTGAGGGCATTCAAAACAAAGACCTATTTGTTATAGTGTATGACACATACTATGGGCGAAAGCTGCTCTTTGATGAGCACTTCCCCGTTGTAAATCTGAGGATATTAAATCAAGTGTTTTTTGGGAGACAACCCGAGTTTTCAAATAATTGATCCTAAGGATGCAAGCTATGGAAAAAATTCCCACACCAGTCACCTTACTCGGGGCATCACCGCCAACCACACTAGGAAGCGACATTATCTTCCCTCCCCAGTATGTGTTCTTATTCTCTTATACTTAATTTTAATAAATGTTCAACCTTGAGTTTGGGGATGAGACACATGTTGGCTTATGTTTGTTGGGTTTAGGAAAGGCTTGTGTGACTTTTCGTTATATAACTTGTGTTCTTTTGGCCATGTTTTCAGATTTCTTTTCTTTAGGTTTGTTTGAATAAATTGTGAGTTTTGTTGAGATGAAATGACTTGATATTGATGATGAGTATAGACACTTGATGTTCTCTTAGGTCTTTTAAAATGCATTGCATTGAGATTTCTACATGCTTGGCCCGTGTTGATTGAAATTCTCTCTTAACCCTTTACATTTGAGAACCATGAATCATGATCACTTGGCCTTTTGAGTAATTATATAACATTTATGTGCTTTAGGTAGGCTTTGACATCTCATGAACACTAGAACCCATTTGAGTGAAACTTGAGGCGAAATACTAGGTTATGTGTTATTGGAGATATGATTTAGGCGTTTTGGATTGTTTGGGCCTTTGAAACTAACCCTTAAAAAAAATTATCCTTCATTACCCCCATTGAACCTTATTGTCTAATTCTTTTATTACCCACATTTGTGCATTTACCCCGTTGCATGTCTTTCCACTTCATAAATCCATTACTAATTAGCATGTTTGCATAGATCATTGAGCAAAAGGACTAGCATGGGCTGTGTTTAGAAAGTCATTGGTGAAATGGGTTGTGTGTTTTATTTTGTTTTTAAGTTGTCTATATTTACCAAAAAAAAAAAAAAGCCAATTGGGTGAGAAGTTGAGAATTGTTCTTACATTTTTCCTGCAACATTGAGGACAATGTTAATTTTAAGTTTAGGGGTGTAGTTGATATTTCATACCTAATTGTTCTTTTTGTAAAAAGAAATAAATGTTTTGGTTTGTTTTGTGAATAATACCTTGTGGGATCGAGGGAAAGAAGACATTTGATGAAAGATGGAGTAGGTGAAAAAAAATTCTTGGAATTTTTACAAGATACATGAGTTGTGATACATGCCTAAGGTGATTTGAGCCTAAAAATAACATTCTTATCTACCTTCTACCCTAGCCATACATTACAACCCTCAAAGTCCTTTTGATCTCCAATGACATATGAACCTACATATAATTAGTGGAGAGTGACATAAAAAATGGGCTTACCTTATTTTTACATTCATTATCTAGAGATTGTTCATTATCTTCTTAGCACATAAATATATTCGAGGCTTATTTTGTTGGGTGAGAGTGATCGTGCACACACTTATACATCGAGAGTCTTGAGTGGATTGAAATTGATGCTTGAAGTTGAAATTCCAGATAATCTCAATGTGTGCATTTTTGTTGAGCTTGGAGCATTTTGTGGTGTCAAAGATTCTTGCATGGTTGTTGATTTGATATGGAACTCACACTGCTATTAGCGTTTTAGCACTTGATTTGTATTTTCTTTTATTTTTTCTTCTTTACTTGAGGATAAGCAAATATTTGAGTTTGGGGGTGTTTGATGAGTAGTTTATTTACCAACAATCAAGTATTTTTAGATTCAAATATTTGTGAATTTTTAAACATTTTTGTTAGTTTAATGTAATTTTGTGTTGTTTTGTATGAGTTATAAATAAATGGGAGAAAATATGAAAAGATGACAATTTGATCAGAAAGTCGAGGCTGCAGCTGGGTATTTTGGGTTGCAGCGGAGAAAAATGAGTGAATTTGAATAGGACGTTGGGGCAGCAGCGCAAAAATTGGGGTTGCAGCACGAAACAAAGAAGAGAAATCGAAGCAATTCAACAGAAAGTTGGTGCTACAAAGCCAACCGCCCAATCAAAAAGGAGAAAGGCAACGCCTTCTGGCATTGCAATGTTGAACCTCATATTCAGCGCCTTTCGGCACTACAATGCCAAATAAATGACCTTGTAGCGCGAGTTCCATTCGCGCTGTAGCGTTGCTTAAGGAACTTCAAGTCCATTTTTATCTACAATGCAGTTTGAATTTGGAAAACCTCATAACATGAAAGTTGTAGACCGTTTTTTTATCTTTACAGATCATTTTGTTTCACCTCAATTGGAGTTCATATAAGAAAGTTATGGTTAAATTTCAGAAGATTCGCGCTGCAACAGGAAAAACCCGCCCTACAGCATGAAAACTCGCACTACAATGCCAATTCGCGGATCAGAACCCTAATATTGAGCTTATATCTTCCACCTTAAGCCCTAAACACCAAGTGTGGTAATGTTTAAGAGAGAAAACACATCAGTGTGGGATTTGCGGCGATTTTGGGATAGAAAATACCCTATGGTTTGGCGATTTGAGGCGTAAATGAGGAGGAAAACACCATTAAAGGCACTTGGAGTTAAAGATTTGAAACTCATATCCACAATAAACGTTTCTCTTCCTTTCTCTCACCCTAATCTTGATTGAATTTTGTGTTTGTCATATTGTGTTGAACAAGTTTGCATTTATTAATTTATTGAAAATATTAGTTATGGATTCTTCTATGTTGTGTTAAAATTCACATATAGGGCTTGATGTAATCTCTTCTGATCTATGTACTGAATATTTTGTTAATTTTGATTCATGTGGCTGGTGAATTAAATGATTTTAGGTTATGAATTTTATGCTTGAGAGAGATTAAGTTTGTAACCAGAATTGAAAGTGTAAAATTTAGGTTGTTGTGAGTCTGGGAGAAGATCAATACCTACGTAATCGTGTTGAGAATTTAGGATCTTATGAGACCGGAAGGTAATCAAATTCTGGATTTATCAATTAGGTTTTCTATTCAATTGTGTTTGCCTTATTAATACTTCCAATTTACACTACCATATGATATCTTGGTTAATTTGAGAACTTAGGATTTAATACTCGGGAGAGATAATTTCGGGTTTAGACTTAGGTTAAACACAACGTAAGTTTTAATAAATCAGGAGGTAAGGTTGGGTATTCTATAAGGTTGCATATAACGAATGTTTTTACCTAAATACTAAAAAAGAATATCAGTATTAAAGTGTTTACATACTCTCTCACTTGAAACTCGGGAAAGACAGTGAGGGAGCACGATTGACCTTAATTATTGAATGCATGAAATTAACTAATAATTGCTTAATAGGATGACATGAGAACAACGAGATGAAATCAAATCCTTAGAACAATTGTGCATAGGAAATCCATATTTTATTTTGCTTTTGATTTATATTTGTTTTAGTTTTATTTTATTTTTATAAATCTTAAATTTGGTCGCCTAGATAAAGTTGGGTTACAATAATTGCAATACTTAGCGACGATCTAAACAAATCTCTGTGAATACGATACTCTACTTACCCTCTACCATTAAAACTTTACCCGTACACTTGCGGTATAGCTAAATAAATCACTACCAGCTAATTCCTAAAAACCTTCTTGGAGGCTCTAATCGACTGCTCAGGTGAAGTTCTTCCTCTACAACCTGAAACCCTAAAAAACCCTTCTGAAATCCAATTTTTGAGGAAGGATTCTGTAGAATCTGATAGGTATACAATTTTTCAGCTTTATTTAAATTCTTTTTCATTTTACTTTTCCTTGGCACTTTGCTTTGTCCTTTCTCTTTCTTGTTTATTTAGATCTATGGTATGAGAATACTAGATCAGGATTAGTTTACTTATCTATAGACCTCGTCGGTAACGGTGGCACCAAGAGATTTTGGAACATCTTCGCTAGGATTTCTGTACCGTAGATTTAGTTATTTACATATCGCATTTATTTTTTGCACTTTATATTTCCTTGCTATTTAATTTTTGTTATTTAAATATTGTTTATATCCAATGATTCAATGATATACCTGGATAAGGGTACCCACTCGAGCTTAACTTCCGAGTGTTAAATGAGATGTCTTTATAATTTTGTATTTAAATTTTTTGTTATTTAATTTAGATCGTTATTCTATCCATTTAAATTCATGAAAGAACATAAAAACGTTTTTATGCCCATTTTAAGTAAAAAAATTCAATGAACTAAGCCATTACGTTGCCATAATTTTGGCATTAAAAAAAACGATAATTTATTTATTTTGAAATCCATTTGAAGCCTTGTGGCAAGTTCTATGGTTTGGAAAATTGAGGGAGAGGTTTCTTTGCCGACATTTTGATTCCTTGAATGGTGCAGAATTCGGAAATGATCGGTTTAGAAAATTTTCTCTCGATATACCTTTTTGTTGAAACCGACATAAGTGTTGAAAAGACTAATTTCAACAAAATGTGTTTCCAAGACATCCTCCTAATTCCCATTTTTATAGGATTGGAGAGGATGCCAAATCGGGATTAGTTGATTTATTTGGGCGAAACGAAATAAGTTCGACAATGGACTTTTTATGACGTTTAGTTTCCTTAAAATCATGTAGTAATTATTAACCTTTTATGTCATTTTCATCCCTTAAATTTTAGGGCATTTTCACCGCCGCCACTTTTATTATTTAGGACACCCTTTAGGTCATTCAATTCATTCCATGATACGTACCCCCAAAGAAGTCATTTGGTAGCTTAAGAAATCACTAATTTAGCATGTCATATTGGAAAATTCATATCATTCTAGCATTGAATCCATTTTTCAAACCAGCAAAAAATACGATTCTAGTATATATGCTTAGGATATGTGTATCATTGGCATACCCTCACATTCCTCTTGGTTTTGTTTTTTTTTTTTTTTTTTTTTTTTTTTCATTTATATATGTCATATTAAGCATTAGGACTATTTTTATGCATGAAGAAATCATGAGCATATATTAATATTTGACCACCGAGCGCGTAGATTAGTTGGTGAGGGACTGTTTTAACTTAACCAAAGTCTTTAATTTGAGACTTGGGAATGTAGTTGTGTTAAAACATGGTAGAGAGAGTTTTGTCACTTTTGTGGTCTGACCCGACTTGATCCGGATTAGTCAAAACCCAATGTGATTATCGGATACTGATAGTTTATACCAAAAAAATATATAGTAAAAATGTAGAATCGTGTTTTTTGCTGGTTTAGCATTCATTTTGCATCCTTTTTTAGATATCATTTAGAACAATTTTCTGCATTAAAAATGTAGTTTAGTTATCCATCTAGACCCACAAGTCATCTTGTATCCATTCCCTTTACATTTTCATTTTTAAATCGATCTGTTTTGCATGAAGTAGAGTCACCTAAAAGGGGTTCAAAACTATAAATAGTTTTCTCACGTTTTGGCATGCACTAGTGTAGGTCATTTCATCACCAAACAACCACATTCTTGCATTAGTAGGATTAAAAGGTTATGTATTATGATTTTACGTACATCATATTCCAATGTCATCTCATTCTATGCTCGTTTGCTAATTTTAACATGCTATTTTCTCACTGTATTTTTTAATTACACTTTTCGGCACCACATATTTCCTCTCATTTAGTTATTCTTTTGCATTTGTTTCACCAATGCATGTTACCATCACTCAGCACATGATAGGTCATTGTTAAACTCATTTTTCATAGTAAAAATAAGATCATATAGGTGTATTTTTTATGTGAAATTTAAAGTTAAAGTTGGTTCATATTACTATCATCCTTATGTTTTGTATTTTTGCATTCATACTCACATTACGGTCACCATAACTCACTTGGTTTCAATTTTCCCATTTAAATTAAGGAAATACAATAGATATGAAACTTTTCCCCAGAGATCATCCTTGTTAATTCTTCTCATAGTTGATAAGAGATCATACGGGGAGAACATTTCAAAAAATACCAGAAACTTGTCCCACCTTAAACCAAAACAAAAAAGAGTATCATAATAAGAGGAAAGTATTTCAAAGTAAAATGAGTTGTTCAGACTTAATTAGACATGAGGTAATGATTTTGGATGGGCATCTTGAGTGCCTAACACATTCTCCGAACGTAATTAACCTCCAAACCCTTTTAAAATAAATCTTTGGTCGAACCGTGTGTTTTGGTAGTCAAAATTTTAATAACACCATTTTTGAAACCGTTTTCTCAAAATACCTAGCACATCATTTAAAACTCAATGTCAAGTGGCGACTCGTTTTTTTATCTTAAAAAAATTGGCCTAAGTTTTTTCTAAGAAAATCAACATGTTTAAAAAAAACTCTTATCTTCATGCTAAACTATTCTTTATTGTTGTCCCACATATCTAACTAAGAGGGTGGGAGAATTTGTTAGTTATAAAATTTAAACAATTAAGTTTTTAATCAATTAAAACACAATTTTTTCTAACCGGTTATTATCTTGAGTTACAGCGTAAAGGTATTAATCAAGATGCATAACCAGACAAGTAGGGATTAAGAAATTGAACAAATAGATTATCCTGGTTAGGTAAGCTACTCTTGCCTACGTCCAGTCCCATGAACTCTCACAGTGATTTCGCAATCCACTAACCTTAATTCTTTTCCTATATATGAACTAAACCCTTACAATCATTTTAACATGTTCAAGACTAACCTTGTTCTTTTGTCAGATTCAGAATCAAACCTCTACGATTTCTGTAAGACCTGGACTTTAGCATTTACGTCATTATTTTCAATTTAGAACATTTAGAGAAAAAAAAAATTGATGTTAATTAAAAACCAAATTAAAAGTTATCGGGTCAAATGGAAAATATAGAAATATTTATTCTAAACTTCGAATGCAAATTGTCAAGTAAAAAATCTAAAATTGAAAATGTTAAGGGTGAAATTTCAATTTTAAAAACTTATAAGTGTAAATTTGAACTAAAAAGGAGAGTTAGAGAATTAGGGGGACAAAAGAGCAATTTAACAAAAAAAAAAAAAAAGATTTTTTTTTATAAACACACATATAAGCCTCTGTGTGTGACGAGAGATCGCCGGCGACAGAGAGAAGAGAAAGTGGGAGGCGACGTGGCAATTTTAAAATCAATCTTCAACCACTATATATATATATATATATATATATATATATATATATACACACACACACATGCATGCAGTAGATTGAAATGAGAACAGAAAAATCTTCCAGAAAATTCTAGAGAGAAAGGTTCAGTTCGATGGACGGCAAAGAGTTGTCGGCGGTGAGCGTTCAGTGGCCATGGCCATAGTTGTTACGCGTGTGCGTGATCGTGTGGGTATCGTTGTCAGTTCCAGGGGAGAGCGAAGATGGTTTGGCCAGTAAAGTGGTTCGTCGACGGCGTGGCGGTGTGCATTCTTAGCGTTACCTGTAAGCGAGAGTTGGGTTCGGCTGTCCAGTTCTTCGTCGATTGTTGTCCAGTCTTCGACGATCGTCGATCTGGTGAGTATTTGTGTGTATTTTCTCTGATCATTTTGGTGGGTGGGTGCATGCATATGTGTTGCGGGTATGGATCGGTAAAATTTTCGGTGGTGTGTGCGTTCTCTATTTTTGCTCAGCGCAGCTGGGTATGTGGGTGGTTCGTGTGTTGGTGTCATCAGTGTGTGGGCATGTGTTGTTGACGGAAATTAGCAGGCAGTGTGTATGTATTCCTCCGACAGGGGGTATGTGTGTGTGAGCGTCGTGTGTGTGGGCGTTGTTCAGTCACCATCTGTAGGTGTGTATTGGTCCGGCGGTGTGAGTGTGTTTAGTGGAGGATTGTCTGTGGTTTGTGTGTGTTCTATTGCCTATGGTATGCGTGCGTGTCGTCAACGGTGACTGGGTGTAAGTGTACGTCCGGTAACTGTGTGTGTGTGAGTGTGTGGTATCGTCGATCTTCGGCTGCTGGGAGCAAACCAAACCAGAAACAGAATGACACAGAAGAAAAAAAAAATAGAAAAGGAAAAAGGAAAAAAAAAAAATTCACGAAGAACCCTAATAAAAATCCAAATTTATCTCGCGACCCATGAACGATTCGGAATGGACAACATTTTCCGTTAAGTATATTTTAGTTTTGTTAAATTAAATTCTAGAATAAAAATTTTGTAACCGGAATAATAAATTTAGGACTATTAAATGAAAAATTAATCGAATAATAATTTTACATAATGAAATGTGGGTACGGGAAAATAACAAAAATTAGGGCCTACATTATATGATTAGGTGATTTTATATAAAATATTAATTTAAGCCTTGTCACTATTAGGTTCACAAGCACCGGAGTATCGGTAGGGGATAATCTGTAAAAGCTGTTTGGAGTGGGTAGCCAGATGAGTGTACTTTCTTCTTGCCAAACTATTTTCCATGTACATATATGATGACATATGTGTTTACTTACATTGTACGATTTCATAAATGATATGGATCAAGCAGGTTTTTGGGGTGAGTTAGTAAAATGAATTTCCGGGGAATTGTGTTGGTTTCTAAAAAGAAGGATTAAAAATAATTTTCGTCGGATATGGGTGGTTTTGAAAAGAGAGAGGAAAATATATGCTTTTCTAGAAACAAATGTGAAAAAACAGTTTTTACTGAAATTGGTGGTACTTTTAAAAAAGAGAGTGAAAAACGTGATTTTAGAAATTCTCCCCGAAAAGGGTGTGATTTTTATGCTCCCCATAAGGGGTGTGAATTTTTTACAATATGGTGTGAAAATGTATTTCTTCCCGTAAGGGATGTGGATTTTTAACTGTACTGATAATTTTGACGATGCCATAGTTGTTCTTCCCGAAAGGGGTGTGGATTATATTTCTCCCCGTAAAGGGTGTGGATTCTTCCCATGGGATGTGGATAGTTCTCCCCGTAAGCCCCGTAAGGGGTGTGGATTATATTTCTCCCCAAAAGGGGTGTGGATATTTCATAGGAAGGCATTCCTATGGATGTTACGGTACCGTTGCAACTCCCGATCGTGAGGTTAAAATGATCATTATGGCTAACCAGTGTGTGTTGTGGTGGAGTGGTGGTTTGAGATGTGTGTTTGAGATGTGGTGTTTTACTTATATTGAGTGATTTATTATTTATTATGATAATTGGTATGATTTTATACTAGATGGGTTTGAATATAACTTATATTTATTGATTTATTTTCGCTGCTTATATTATGGAGATTTTTACTAGCTATGTGATGTTTATATACATACGCTTGATCCATGTAGATATTTTAAAATGAATTATTATTATAAAATATTTTTACTAAGGAGACAGTACACTCGCAGGTGGAGCGGATAGTAAGTTGGTTGGTCTGGCGCTAAATAGAGTTATGCGGGTCATGCGTTGGAGTCATATGGGTGTATTTTGAGACGGGTATATTTTGAGACGAGCTGTCAGAGAATGAACCTAAGGGAGGTTGATGAGTTTTGTTTTGTTGTTTTTATTTTTGGGACAAGTGTATCCCTATCGTATGAAGTTATGTATTTAACGTGTAGATTAAAGTTTGTATGTTGTCGTATTTTGGTTGGTTATTTGGTTTAGTGATGTCGTGTCGACGTCACACCGGCCCCACGATGACGGGTGTCCGGGGTGGGGTGTGACAATTTCTCTTTAACCTGACTCAAAAAGAACCTAATTTTTTTACAGGTTAAGAGTTAAACCTATCTATCTTTTTATTAGGATAAAGACTAACCTACTATTTTTAGAGGAAATAATCAATCCAAAATCTTTTACAAGCTAAGAATCAAACATATCCCTAATTAGACACCAACCTAATATGTCTAATCCTCTTATACTCACCAAATACGAAAAAATATTCATTTACGTCCCACAGGAACTTCTAACACCTTAACACAAGATATGCACAATCAATGTCCCAATATACTATGTGATAGAACTATGTGGGAATACAAATATGATTTTACTCAATTAAAGTACGAAGATAATGTAAATCAAATTAAATAAGCAAATATCGTTTCATAAGATATTTCACGATATTCAAAGATCGAAAATAATTTTTCTTAAAATAGTTACTATGACCTTAGACAAGAATATATATCACATAGATCACAAAATATAGAGCATGTAAAATAATCAAAGAGATCTCACCGACGTTTTTTTAAAAATAATAGTGACAAGGATTAGCGCAAAAACTAATAACAGAAAAATGAATGTCTCGATCAAGAACTTCTTCTCTCTCAAATATATATTCAAAAATGATTCTCTCTTTTATAAATGGCTAATTTAAAACTCTTGTTATTGATTTTTTGTCGCTAAAAAATACAAGTTAATGTATATAGATTTCAAACATTGCCTATAACGGCTATATTTCAAAATACAAGCCCATAAATGCCATTTATAGACCTCATATATTATATTCCTTCAAATCTGAAATATTTAACCCAAAAATACTCTTTTAAAACACTTAATTTAGTTCCAAAAATATTTTGATTCAATCCCTTAAAAAATATAAAGTAGTTTTCCTAGTAAATCTCATAAAATTGAATAGTATAAGGACTTAATAATAAGATCTTAAAAATATGATGTAGTACAATTGTGAAATGTAATGAAAACCCCATATAATCTGATTTTATAACGTTCAAGGCTTAAGATTAGGGTTAAAGATCTTGAAAAATGATTTGGTCAAACACAGAAAATACACATTTGGTCAACTGGCAATTTCATTGGTCGATTGGTTGTGCCCTCAACAGCTCATTTTTCAGCTATTGACAACCAGCCGAACAACTAGACGGTCTACCATTTTAGGCTCTGAATCAACTGTTAAACTACTTAGTCGACCATCAAGCCTAAAACCCCCCAAAACACCCAACCTGATTCTGCCAGTCGACGGTTTACTCCGTCGGTCGACTGTTCAGGCCACAAACCTCAAAATCACCTAACTTGGTTCTTCTAGTCGACCACATTCTCTGCTAGTCAACTGTTCAGGCTGAAAAACACATTTATCCATTTTTAAAAATATTTTCTTGAATAGTACTTTAGGAAAATCATTTAGACACTTGAAGATATCTTTTATAACCATATTCCAAATAATTCAATTTATTTTATAAGTGTCGTGTTTGATCCTAATTGGGTTGTATTAAGAGCATAAAAAGTATTGAGTTGTTTCTACCTAGAAATATAAAAAATATTTTCTATAAAAATATTCTATGTTTTCATTACAGCCATCTTGAACTTCCATAAAATGTCATCTTGAAATTCATTATTTTTCTTAGATTGTCAATTGGAACTGAATTCTAAAATCACTATATAAAATCATTAGTTCTATTGGCCCAGTGGAATACCCAAGAGAGGGGGTGAATTGGGTAATTAAAAATTTATCAGAATAAAACTTTAATAAATCAAATAATTAATTTTAATCCTAAATTAATTATTATCTTTATATCACAGCGGAATTAAATAATCAACTAAATGCACACCAAACAACAAAAATAAACAAAGTAAATATTGCAGCACACCAAGATATATCCTGGTTCACCAAGCTACTCTTGGCTAGTCCAATCCTCCGAGCCCTATATAGATTCACACCCACTACTACTCAAGATCCCTTTAAAGGTAAGAACTAAACCCTCACACCGATTTTTTTACAGGCTCATAATCAACCTTTACAATATCCTTTTCCCAAATTAAGGAAGAATCTCTACTTTTTACAGGTTAAAGAATAACTTAATTCTTTTTAACACTAAGGCCAAAGAATCAAAACCTCACCAATCACTCCAAATATTCTTTTACCCAGTAAGGATTGAACCATTACAAATTTTACTCAAAAAAATAATTATATCTAGGAAGAATCACTACCTCAATCTCTTTACAGAAAGAGGTTGAAAACCGGCTACCCCTGATTAAATACCCCCAACAGTATTTAACCCATCACACAACTCACCAATACAAATTGATAAGGAGAAAATCTCACTCGGAACTTCTACCACCCCAAATAATAATAACTCAATTAATATCCTAAGTCTAGTGATAGAAAAAATGTGAGATTGAAAATCTGATTTTAAACAAGATATGGGTAGTAAATAATTTAGCACGTAATCAAATTCAAGAAATTGTTTATAAAAATATTTTCTTCAATAAAGAATAAAAAAATAATTTCTAAAGATCAATTTCCAAAAATAAACAAGTAATGCATAATTAGAAAGTAATTGAAAACATCTCACCCGGAATTCACAAAATAAATTAAAAAAGTAATGTAACTTCAAATCCGGTAGCAGCAAAGATTGATAGCAATTGATCTTCAAGATCGCCTCTCAGAATAGCTCACACAATATCTCAGAATGATGACTCTTATAACAGCTCACAAATTATCTGAACTCTTATGCTCTCTCGATATTGATTTTTGATTTATGAAATTCGCAAGTCTATATATATGGGAAATAAATCAGTTCTCTAATGGCTAGTTCCCATGTGTCATGAAAATTAAATGCTCTCTTAGACCCCATATATCATTATAACTTCATTTTGGTTCAATACACTTAATAATAGATTTTAAAACTTTTAATTAAGTCCCCCAAATATTTCTCAATCTCAATTAATTAGAATAGAATCAATTTTATGTACCGAATTGAGAAACATTAAAAATTAATGAACCAAATCACTAGGATTTAAACATTAAGTGAAGCATATCTTAAATATAATAATATCCCCAAAATCTCTCTCAAATCCCAACCAAAAATAGCTACTTTTAGATATAATCTCGGAATAAACAGAATCCTGAAACAGCGCGTTCAGTCGACCGGTTAGTCGACTGCCCTATTCAGGATGTAGCCAAGCCATCACTGTTGCGTTCATAGGTCGACCTGTCTGTCGACTTGGAAATTCATAGAGTTCGTTTTGCTTTTACCGGTCAACCTACATGTCGCCTTAGAGATACAGAGAGTTCAGCTTCTCTTCACCGGTCGACCTGTCTGTTGACTTAGAGATGCAAGTTGTTTCTGCTGTGTGGTCCGGTCAACCTATCAGTCGATTTACATCTGCTAGATCTCTTTTCTGAACTCATTTTAACTCTTTTTCTTTTACATTTTCGCCCCTTTAACCATTTTCTTTCCTAAATATGCTCCGCTAATCTTCTTATATTCCATTTTAGTTAATTATAATTATTTCTTTTCAAATACACATAGAAGCAAATATTTTCATCTTATCAAAACACACATAAATAATAAAAACTTTTTGTGCCGTGTGTGTATTCCTAATTGGGATATTAAGAGTTGAAATTCACCTAAGTTGTTTTCCCTAATTTCTTCAAACTCTTAATTCTTCATCATCTTCGACATCATCATTTAGCATCCATTTAATTTGCATCTTTATCACTAGAACTTAAATAACTGAAACACTCAATTAAACCGTTAGTTCAACCAAAATATCAACACTTAATTGTTCATCAAAATCTTAGGATCAACAAGTTCCATAAAAAAATATCAATATTACTTTGTTCATCAAAACATCTAAGGTCAACAATCTCTTCCTTTTTTATGATGACAACTAACTTTGATATTTTTTCATAACAAATATGTAACCACGCTCCCCTTGAATATGAGGACAAGTTCTATACGCTTTTAAGAAACACCATTTTCAAGAATATGCAATGATAGACAAAAAAAAACAAAAAACATGTTCAAAGCATATTATAATTCATAAAATTTTATTTCTCCCTTTTTCTAAATGTTTTCATGAATTTATGCAACATGCAATAAAAACATCATAACTTCTCCCCCTTTGTCACTTCAAAAAGTAGGAAGGAATGATCAAAACATATACTCTAGGCACACATCATTATGCCCTAGCCATTCTCAAATCTTAAATGATTTTCAAACATTGATTGTGATAAGTTTGGAAAACCAAAATCATGGTAACATTTTTTCCTCTAGAATAATCTTAGATCAAAAACATTTTTGAAACTTTCATAAATAATCATAATTTTGTAAGAATAATTCAATGATAATAAATCCTTTAATACCAAATTTGAATTATATCAATATAACTCTCAATTAAGGTTCACATAAAAAACTCATTTTTTAATGCAAAATTGAAAACATCAACATTTTCAATAAGACTTAAAAAATCATTTTGCATAACAAAAATGATTCATAAGTAGAGTTAATATTAATATTTATATGGATCCTCTTAAAAAAATATACGAGATTAAACATTAACAGATTAAACTATAGCTATCTAAATCATCACCCCAAAAGACATTATGATCCATACAACTAATTTATACTAAGTTGTCCATCACCATAAAACTTGTCTTAAAAAATATTACATATTAAGAGATTGTTTATGAAAATGGTCCGGGGCCAAAAAAGGGTAATATGGGCCAAAAAAGGGTAATATGGACCAAGAGAGCTACTACATGGTTGTGGTTGGTAGTAAGAACTTGGTGGATCAGTTGTTCTAGGAGGTATCTACTAATAATAGGAGGCATATGTGTGTTGTAGGGCTAAAAATTCTACATCATCCCTTGAAATTGCCCCATTTGTTTATCCATCAAGGTTTCTGTGGAATCCAAGGTTTTGATGGACAACTAAGTGTTGATATTTTTATGGGACTGATGATTTTACGAAGTGGTTTCAAATTTATAGTTCAATGAAATTAAGAAAGGAAATTGTTGAAGATGAATCGTCAAGAAAAATGTAATGGGTGTAAAATGGAAATAATGAAGACATGAAGAGTTTTGAAAACATTGAAGATAACAAGGTGAAAACAACTCATTACTTATATACTCTTAATGTAATCCAAATTAAGATCATGCACAACACTTTAAAATGAATTAATCTTATATGATCTGTGGTTAATTTATGTGTTTTAAGTGTGTTTTTCATTATGCTAAATATGTGAAATAGTTTTGGCTAATGACCTAAGTGGAAAATGGGTTTTAATGCTTAAAATGAGAAGTTTTCAGGTCAATTTGGTCAACTGACGAAAGGGGTCGGTTGACTAACCAAAACTATGAGTTTCGAAAATAGAATGGGTGTTTTGTTGATCCATTAGGTCAACCAGCAAGATAGGTCGGTCAATCAATGAGAATAGTAGTTGAAAAAAATTTGAAAGGGACCATTCTGATTCAATCGGTTAACTGACCAAGAGTGATCAGTCAACCGATTGGATCAGTGTAATGATCAATAGATCATTACATAGGTCGGTCAACCCACAGCATGGTGTCGGTCGACCGACGAGTCTAGTCAAACTTTTGACTGAGTTTATTTTGGTCAATCTTATCCATTTTTTATGATTCCAAGGTAAATTTTTAAGGGGATTTGAATTAATTTCGTTAATTACTATGTGATTTGTGATCCCTAATCATTTGGTTCTAGTATTTTAATATTCTTCTAATTAAAATGATTTAATTCTTCCTAGCTCAATCGGTTTCGATTTTAAAATGTTTAAGGGCCAAAATGATATTTCCCAAGAATATTTTTAAATGAAAAGATCTATTTTGAACATATATGATATATAGGATATTGGGGTGTCATTTAATGACATATTATTTTAAAATCAGCTGTTAGATGTCTAGTTTTAGGTCTATTTATAGAGACCTGCGAGATTAGTTTTAAACACGTCAAGAACAATTAGTTCTGAGCTTTCTAAGGGTGGGATTATTGTTGATATTTCTAAGAGATATTATTGTTCAAGTTCTTGATCCAAATAGTTCATTATTTGTGTCTCTGGTTTGCGTTGCTTATTAGGAAATCATTCTTGCTTTCATTGAAACCCAGTGAGATCCTTCCAAGCTCTATTTGTTGCTTTCTAAGATTATTTATAATTTATTGCTTGGTTAAGGGATATTAGAAAAATCATTTTCGAACTTAATTCCTGAAAATCTTTTAAATGATTTTTGATTGATTATCTGATTACATGCTACATGTGTGTCACCCGCTTATTTTTTAATCAGATTTATTTGTCTCACATTATATTTATCATGTAGTTTTTGTTTGGGCCATTAATGGAGTATATTTATATTGAGGTGGTAAAAGCTCCTTGTGGGAACAAACATGTAATTTTTGTATTTGTGAATTTAAGAGGATTAGACGCGTTTGAGTCGGTGTTTAATCAGGGTCGCTAGGGTTTTGATCTTTTTCCTTCGCAAAGGATTAGGCTTCGATCTTTATCCTGCAAAAAAGGTTAGGCTATTCTTTTTCCTAGAAAAGAACTAGGTTTTTATTCTTCCTATAATTGAATTAAGTATGATTGTAAAGGTTCTTCCTAAGCATGTGAAAAGGATTGAGAGAGTGATAGGTTGATTCTAAGCTTGGGAAAAGAATCAGGGTTGTAAAGGTTGATTCTGAGCTTACAAAAAGAATCAGGATAATTAGGGTTTGATTTTGAACCTAGGAAAAGAATTAAATTAGTTTTCATCCTGTAAAACAATTGTAAGGGTTTGGTTCTTGCCTGTAAAATGAATTAGGAGTTTAGTGGATTTTGAATCTCCGTGGAGATCGGGAGACTAGATGTAGGTAAGAATAGCTTACCGAACCAGGATATATCGTTGTGTACTTTATTATTATTTTTTCTGTTTGTTTGGGTATGCACTTAGCTAAACGTATTTTCGCTGTGTAACAAGATGATAATCGATTTAGGAAAATTAGTTATTTGTATTTGATTTAATTGTTTAAATTTTTATAACTACCTAATTCACCTTCTTTGGGTACACAATTCGTACCAGAGCTAGTTTTAGCTTGATCAGTTTAACATCCTATCTAAAAAGATCATGTGGCACAACGTGTAAATACTCTAGCCGAATGACAATCTATATATCGTCCTCTGTTATTCATAGGTAATAATTATGCATTTTTGAAAGATAGAATGATTGCATTTCTACAAGCAACTAACTATGATGCTTGGTTAGTCATTGAAGATGACCCATACATTCTTAAAGAGAATGTAGTGGTTAAGAAAAAAGAGCAGCTAAGTCCCTCCAATAAATAAAAAATTGTCTATTAATTCTTAAGTTATTAATATTTTGTTTTGTTCTTTAGATGCATATGAGTATAGTAGGGTTTCAAGTTGCGGATCGGCTAAAGAAATGTGGAATACATTGCAAATCACACATGAGGAGACTAATCAAGTGAAACAATAAAAAATCAATGTATTCACTCATCAATTTGAAATGTTCAGAATGGGTGATGCACAAACAATTTCGGAAATGTAAACGAGATTCAACATCTTATGTAACAATCTTGGTCAACTTAAAAAATCCATATTCCATGGAGGATAAAGTCCGAAAGATTTTGAGATTGTTGACCAAAGTTTGGGAACCAAAAGTGACTATGGCAATAATGAAGAAACTATGGCATTTATCCTAATGGCCAAGTGAATGAGGTACCTAAATGTTCTAGTTCTTGTCTTTTAAATTTTGATAAATTATTTGACGTCTATGAAGAACTATTGCATGATTATAAAAATCAATACTCTCAAATTAGTGTCCTAAAAAGTACAGTAATTTCATTAAACAAACAGATTGAAAATTAAGAAGCTTAGAACATTTCTTTCAAAAATAAGATTTCGAAAAGTACCTTATGTGTTTTATAAAAAGAAAACAATGAATTAAAATCCAAAGTTGCGGATTTAAATTCTATTGTTCTCAAGTTTATAAATGTTGAGAATAATTTAAAAATGTTTTTGGAAAGTTTGAGAGGTGTTTTCGACAAAGCTTGTCTTACTTTTTAGAAAAATATTAAACAAAAAAAATTTGAAAAATTCTTTTATGAAACTAAGAAAGTTGTGAAATGTTTTAACTATAACATTGTGGGATGAGAATTCTATTTCCTTCTAGAAACAGAATTACGTTTGGTAACGACATAATTCTATGTCTTTCTAGGAACAAAATCACGTTTGGTAACGACATTATTCTATAATTGTTTCCACAACAATTGTTCTTTTTTTTTTTTTTTTTAAATGTATGACAATAAATATCAAATTACACCTAATTCAAAAAAAAAATCAGCATTAATTAAAAATAGATATCTATAAATATTAACATCTTAAATATAAAAACCATACATATTTTACAATAGCGTTTTGTAGCCAATAATTTACTGTTCAATAGTAATTTTTTTTGTATAAAAATACATATTATCTCTATATGCTAAAACTTATTACCTTATTTATATTTGTGTATGTTTTCAAAACTAAAACCATAAACAATCAATATACAATAAACAAATAAAAGACATAAATAATTTATTTACCAAATTATACAACTATACTAAAAACAATCATGATAAGGGGAAAATGGGGAAAAAATCTTCTTATGAGCCTAACAAACATTGAACAAGGGACCTCATTAACAATTCTTTAATTCCCACCTTATCCATTTTTGAGATGAGATTTTTGGGAATGAAAAAAATATTTCTTTCTCAATTCCTTAAGGATTTCAAGAATCAATCCCAAAATTTTGAGATGGGATGGGATAGAAATGGGTTTGCCAAATGCGTTCCCAAACATTAATCCCAAAAATTTGGGGAGGGGATGGGATGGGATGGGAACACTAACCAAACAGGGCCTTAAGTGTCTAATATACATCTAATGCCTCTTGTTTTTTAAATGATTATTATTTTGGAAGCCAGCTGAAATATTGTGTGATAAATATGCACTTATCCATGTTTAAAACGTACATTAGATTTATGTTAATAGTTTCATAAACTATCATTGAGATATGCTTCCATCCTAGTGCGTTAAAGATTACATGTTTTTTTTTTTTTTAAATTCTATCTAAAGGGAAGATATTCGTTGTTATCATGAAATAAATAATATTGAATTAATTGAAATTATATGATTTCATGATATATTGAAATGTTTTGATGATATCATGAATTGCCTCAAAACGATCCATATTAATCTTAAAAATTGTTCTTTTCATGATCCCTATTTTTTATGTGACGAAGGGGGAGAGAATATGATATTTTCATTCTATTATTATTTGGGGAGAAGTTATTTATATGTTCTCCTAGCATGAATTTATGAGTATAATTAGAAAGGAGAAGAAATGATGTTTTATGCTTAAATTGAAAATCCTTTTCATTAATGTTTATGTTTCTCATTAAGGGTGCTTAAATGAGTTGAAAAAACCTGTCCTCAGATTTAGGGAGAGTGTGGTTATATTATTTAGGAGAAAATATCAAAGTTAATTGTCATTATAAAAAAGGAAGAGATTGTTGAATCCAATATTATGATTGACAATTAAGTGTTGATATTTTTATGGAACTAATATTTTTACTAAGTGGTTTCAGATTTATAGTTCCATGAAATGAAGAAAATGAATCGTTGAAGAGGAATCAACAGGGAAAATGTATTGGGTGCAAAGTGAAAATGATGAAGACGTGAAGAGTTTTGAAGACATTGAATACAACTAGGTAAAAACAACTTTTTACTTATATACTCTTAATACAACCTGAATTAGGATCATGCACGATACTTTAAACTAAATTAATATTATATGTGCCTTAGTTAATTTATGTGTTTTAGGTGTGTTTTTCAATGTGCTAAATATATCAAATAGTTTTGGTTAATGGCCTAAGTGAAAAATGGGTTTTAATGCTTAAAATGAGAATTTTTTGGGTCAATTCGGTCAGCTGACAAAAGGTGTCAATTGACTAACCAAAAGTGAAAGTTTTGAAAGTTGAATGGGTACCCTACTAATCCATTTGGTCAAACAGAAAGATGGGTTGGTCAATGAATGAAAATAGTAGCTAAAAAAGAAATCAAATGGACTATTATAATCTAATCGATAAACCAACCAAGAGCGATCGTTCAACTGGTTGGATCAGTGTAATGATCAATAGATCATTACAAGGGGCGATCAATTAACGACATGGTGTCAATCGACCGACGAGGCTAGTCAAACTTTTGACTCAGTTTGTTTTGATCAATCCTATCCATTTTTTATGATTCCAAGGTATGTTTTTAAGGGGATTTGAATTGATTTCGTTAATTACTGTGTGATATTTAATTCCTAATCTTTGGTTTGACCGTGTTTTTGTAGTCAATTTTACTTAAGCCTTTTTAAATTTGTTTTGTAAAAATTCGATGATCTAGCACACCATTTAAATCCAATGTTAGGTGGAGACTCATTATTTTGAAATAGTCTAAGTATTTTTTGAGAAAATCAGCCCTTTAAAAAACCATTTCTCTTTTACGCTTTAATATTTTATATCCTTTAATTTCTGAAAAATCGGGGCATGTCAGATGCCAAAGTTGCAATAGCATCGGTGAAATCATTCTTTACTCATAGTATGTTCTTGATTTCAATCTTCTATAATCTTTCGCAAAGGTCAATAGATGATTGTTATACCATACCAACTTAGCATCTTTCATTGCATACTTGTTGGTGATTTGGTTTAAAAACTCTGAGTCCCCGTATACTTTCAACTCCTTTACCATTAATTTTCAAGACCCATAATGTACGGTTTGTACTCGACAGTGTTATTTATGGTGGTGAACTGTAACTTGGCAGCCACTGGAAAGTGTTGACCTTGTGGAGAGATTAGGCCAGCTTCGATGCTAGCTCCTTTCGACTTGCATGCTCTATCAAAGTATATTTTCCACATTTTTCTGCTTTTATCGCCGGTTAAGAGAGTAAGAGGTTTGTCAGGATATTTAGTCCCCATTGACTTCTCGTTAGTCTTTAGATTACCAGCAAGTTGATCGGCGATTGCTTTCCCTTTGATTGTCTTTTGAGTTACGTAAATGATGTCGAACTTAGTGAGAAACATCTTCTACTTAGAGAGTCTTCCCCTGAGTATAGGTTTCTCGAATATGTACTTTAGCAGATCTATTTGAGTAATTAGGCGAGTAGTGAAGCATAACAAATAGTGGCGTAACCTTTGAGCAGTCCAAGCTAGCACTCAACAAGTCTTTTTTAATTCAATGTATTTTTCTTCATTTAGAGTGAACCTCTTATTGACGTAATATATGGATTGTTCTTTCTTCTCTGAACTGTCATGTTGTCCCAGCATTGCCCCCATAGAAGTTTCTAGGACGGTGAGGTATAATCACAAGGGATGCCCTTGCTGGGGTGGTACCTAGACAAGAGGATTCATTAGGTAGACATTGACTTTGTCTAAGGTGGCCTGACATTCCTCATTTTATTTTACTCTAGAATCCTTCCTTAGTAATTTGAAGATTGATTCCCAAGTTGCTATTAGCTGGAAAATGAACTGGGTAATGAAGTTTACTCTTCCAAATAAACTGCAAATTTCCTTTTCTGTTCTAGCTTAAGCGCCCCGATTTTTCAAAAGGATTAAGAATATGAAATATTAAAGCGTAAATAAGAAGGGGTTTTTAGCACCAGTTTTCTCTAAAAGTACTTAGGCCATTTAAAAAATAAGGAAACACTATCTAGCATTAGGCTTAAATAGAGTGCTAGGTCACCAAATTTTTAGAAAACAATTTAAGAGACCTATGTAAAATTGACACCAAAAACATGGTCAAACCAAATATTCATTTAGAGAGCTCAATGGTTGTTTATGCTTAGGGAAGGTGTTAAGCACCTCAAGACGCCTGCCTGAAAACAGTACCTTATGTCCAATTAGTTTAAGTTCAAATGTTTTATTTAATTTTAAAAATCTTTTCTTTCTTATGAAATCTTTTTGGTATTTCCCCAAATTAAGATGAGACTATTTTTTTGGTTTTTTTTAGAATGTTCCTCCTAATATGACTTCTTATCAAATACTAAGGGATTCGACGAAGATGGTCCCAAGGGGTGATTTTATGTATGTTTCCAATGAAATTATTTAATTTAAGTGGAAAAATCAACCTAAATATTTTCTAAGTGATGTAAAAGGCAACAAGCAAAGCGGTGTGAAATATTTCATTATTTTTTGAATAAATGCGATGTCATGAAGTGCCTACTTTTCTAATTTACCCAATTAATTTAAAGAAGTTTAGATTTGATATTCTATTAAATTCTATGGAGATGAGTGTTGAACCCTAGGTTTTGATGAACAATTAAGTATTAATATTTTGGTGTAACTAATGTGCTTGTTGAGTGTTTTAGAAATGATTTCCATATAGTTGTTTAAGAAGAAGAACTCATAAAGAAAATATAAACGACGCAAGATGGATGCAATGAAGAAATAAACAGTTTTGATGATATTAAAGAAAATTTGGTGAAAACTACTCTTTAATCATATACCCTTACTGCAACCCGAATTAGAATCACACACAACACTTTGAATGAGTTATTTTTATGTATGTCTTGATATGAAATAATAGATTTAAGATCCTAGTTAAATATTTTGTATGTACTCCTTATGTGAAATAAAATTGATAATTAATCTAATTGGAAATTATGATTTAGAGTACAAAAAATTGTATTATCGGGTTAATTCGATCAACCAAATTAAAGAGGTCAGTCAACCATTTGAAATATTAGCTGAATTGGTGAAAGAACTAGACATCCTGAACCAATTGGTCAACTAATTGAAAAAAATCGGTCAACCGTTTGAGTCGGTGTGTTTTTTGAAGCAAAACTGGAACATACTTTACCAATTAGTCGACCGATTAGTGGAATTTGGTCAACCCACTAGCCTAAATTTTTTATCAGTGTTTGGGCTCTGAATCAGTCAGTTAACTGAATGATAGGGCATAGTTAAACGATAGGTTAGGTTGAGATTTCGAGAGACTTAGTCTCTTGGTCGAAAACTATTCATTGTTTAGGATTCTAAGGGAGAGATTTGGGAGATTTGAACTTAATTAAGATATGGTATACCTATTCTATTATGCCGATTGATTAGGTCCACATAATTTGTGATTCTCTTAATTTAAGTAGATTAATACTTCCTATCTTTATGGTTTAAATTGAGAATACGTTTGTGGACTTATTTGAGAGATTTAAAATATATTTTAAGATGAATACACCTAAAATGGAAGATAATATTACATGGGGTCTAAGAGTGTCTTTTAGAGGTATATCTTCTGACAAGTAGCCGTTAGAAGACTTGATAACTGTCTATAAAAATAGACTTGCAGGATTGAAAAAAATACATAAAGAACATCAGTTCTGAGCTTTTATAAGAGTAATATTTGTGCTCTATTGTGATTCTGTTACTATCTTCGGTGTTTCCTGGTAAGATTTTTCCAAGCATTGGTTAGTTATTTTGAATTCATATATTTATTGATTACTTGGTTATAAGATTGTTAGAAAATCATTTTTAAACTTAAAAACCTGAAAATCTTTTTAAAACGATTTTGTCTGATTATCTGATTACATGCTCTAAATTGTGCTACCCACTTATTTATTTAATCATATTTTATTTACTTTATATTGTATCTATCACGTAGTAATTTTTGGTCTATTAATTGAGTATATCTGAATTGAAGTGGTAGACGCTCCTTCTGCAAAGAAACTTATATTTTTTGTGTTTGTGAGTTTGAACGGATTAGACACATTTGGGACGATATCTAGTCAGGGTAGCTAGGTTTTGATATTTTTCCTGTGAAAAAAATTAGGGTTTGATCTTTGTCCTGCAAAAAGATTAGGTTATTGTTTTCCCTTGAAAAGATTTAGATTTTGATTCTCGCTAAAATTGAATTTTTTTGTTTTTTTGAGTGATTTGTGAAGGTTCTTCCAAAACTTGTGAAAAGGATAAGAAAGAGAATGGTTAGGTTAGTTTTTAGCCTAGTAAAAAGATAGTGTTCATCCTTGGTCTGGGAAAAGAGTAAATTTATAAAGGTTGATTGTGTCCCTATAAAAAAATTATTGTAAGGGTTTGGTTCCTACCGGTAAAGGAATCAGCAGTTTAGTAGTTGCGAATCTCCGTGGAGCTCAGGAGACTGGATTAGGCAAGGCTAACTTATTGAATTAGGATATATCTTGGTGTGATGTATTGTGTATATTCTTTATATTGTGTTTGGGTGTGTACTTAGTATTAAAAACTTATCCATTGCGTAACTAAGATAATAATTAATTTAGGGAAATTGATTATTTGATATTAAGTGTTTTAAGAATTATTAGTTTAAATTTTGTAACTACCCAATTCACCCCTCTCTTGGGTATCTCTTTGGGCCAACAATGAGAATCAAGGAAACGTCACAGAAATGAGTTTTTTCGAAATCAATTTCTCCAAGATTTAAGCGGAATCCAACGAAACGACTTACCGAATGAATCGTTGAATCCGCCCTAAGGCTTCTTGTAAGAATTAATTGTTACAAAAATAATTTTTTATTATTTTTTTATTATTTTTAATTTTATTTTTTTATTTTTTTATGAATTTAAATATAACAATAAATAAACAACATGAATATTTAAATAAAAAAACATAAATGAGTAATTTTTTATTTTTTTTATAAATTCAAATATAGCAACAACTTAAATAAAAATAATAATTGTTAATTTCAAGGTTTTGATGAGCAATTAAATATTGATATTTTGGTGGAACTAATGGTTTTATTGAGTGTTTCAGATTTATAGTTCTATGTGTTTGATTAAGAAGAAAATTTGTTAAAGAAAACATAAGGGGTGCAAGATGAACATGATGAACACATAAAGAGTTTTGAAGACACTGAAGCAAATTAGGTGAAAATAACTCTTTACTTATATACTCGTAATGCAACCCGAATTAGGATCACGCACAATACTTAAAATAAAGTAATCTTATGTGTATCATAATAAAAAGTAATAAGTTTAAGATCTTAAAATGAGATATTTTATATGCTCATTATCTGAAATGGTTTTAATAAATGGCCTAATTGAAAAATGTGTTTTAAAGTATAAAATGTTGTGTTTTCGGGTCAATTCAGTCAACCAGCAAAAGGAGGCAGTCTACTTATCAAAACAATGAGTTTTGGGGATAGAAATTGAGTCCTATTGATCCAATCGGTCAACCGAGAAAAGCAATCGGCCAACCATTTGAAACAGTAGCTAAAATGGGTAAGGAAGTGAGCACACTAATCGAGTTAGTCAACCGATAGAAAAGGGTTGGTCAACCGAATGAGACAGTGGATGAAATGGAGAAAATTGGAAGCCCACTTATTGAGTCAGTCATCCAACTAGGTTGGTCAGTCATCCAATAGGGTGCAAGGAGAAAGGCTATTTTCAACGTGGCACAGGGCGGTCGACCGAATGTTAGTGGCCAATCAACTAACTATCTCAGTTAATATTTTGACTGATTTGATCTCTTGGTAAAAAACTATCCATTTTTTATGATTTCAAGAGAGGGATTGGGTGGATTTGAGTGATATTCAAATATGTTTGACTTATTATGTAATCTATATTGATTGATCCACATATTTTAAGATTCTCTTAATTTAAATGATTTAATAATTTCTATTCTTATGGTTTTAACGTGGGAAAAGCTTTATGGACCTAAATGATTGTTTTGAAGAATGTTTTTAAATGAAATATACTTAAATTGATAGGATATGTTAATTTAAATGATCCTATTTTTAAAGTGTCATTTTATAACATATCTGTGAAAAACTAGGTATTGGAAGGCTAGTTCTAGGTCTATTTAAACGCATCAAGAACATCAGTTTTGAGCTTTTATAAGACTGATATTTTTGCTAAGATTTCTACGAGAGATTCTATTCAAGTTCTACATTTAAAGTGCTTGTTGTTTGGCGTCACAAATTTGAGTTCTTATTGTAATATTATCATTGTCTTCGGTGTTTCCCATTGAGATCCATCCAAGCTTTATTATTTGTTTTCTAAAGTCATATTTATATTGATTGCTTGGTTTAGAATTGTTAGAAAATTATTTTGAACTTAAAAGCCAGAAAATCTTTTAAACGATTTTTGATTGATTATCTAATTACATGCTTAATTTGTGTTACCTACTTTATTATATTAATTAGATTTTATTTTCTTCACATTATATCTATCACGTAATAATTATTCGGGTCATTAATTGAGTATATCTGTATTGAGGTAGTAGAAGCTCCTTATGGGAAGAAACTTACATTTTTTTTATTTGTGAGTTTGAGAGGACTAGACATGTTTGGGACGGTGTCTAATCAGAGTAGTTAGGTTTATATTTTTATTTTTTTTTAGTTAAAAAGAGTAGGGTTTGATCTTTGTCCTGTTAAAATTGTTAGGTTAATCTTTTCTCTTGAAAAGAACTAGGTTTTGATTCAGCCTATAATTGAATTAAAAAGTGAATTGTAAAAGTTCATCCTGACCCTGTAAAAAGGATAAGTGAGAGAGTGTTAGGTTGATTCTTAGCTTGTGAAAAGAATTAGGGTATTGTAAATGTTGATTCTAAGCATGTAAAAAGAATCGAGAATAGTAAGGTTTTGGTTCCTACTTGGTAAAAGAATCAAGAGGTTTAGTGGATTACAAATCTCCGTAGAGCTTAGGAGACTGGACGTAGGTAAGCGTAGCTTACCGAGTCAGGATAAATTCTTGTGTGCAGCATTACTTTATTTTATATTTTTGTGTTTAGGTGTGCACTTAGTATTAAACATATTTCCACTACGTAGCAAGATAATAATTGATTTAGGAAAATTGATTATTTGTGTTTAAAGGACTTATTTGTTTAATTTTAGTAACTACTCAATTCATCCCCTCTTGGGTAGCTCTTTGGGCTAACAATAATAATAATTTTAAAAAATAGTAAAATAAAAATAAACGACCATCCTCATCTCATACTCGGAGGCTAAGCATAAAAGGAAAGTCTCGTCCCGGTGTTTTCATCGAATCATCGGATACTTCTAATGAAACTAAATTTATAGGAATTTAAAATGTGATAATGAGGAAATAATAGAGAATATTAAGGTAAAAAATATACCTTCTCTTGCCAAGATTTCTGACACTCTCGAAGATGGCTTCCCGAATGAGACTTTCATTGAGAATCGCTCCTTAGGAGGGTTTCTCTTTGAATTTTTCAGTGTCTAAAACTCTCAAAGTTTTCCTCTTAATAATTTTTCTTGGCCCTTAACAAGTGAGGAGTAATGCCATATTTATAGGAGAATTTAGGTGGTGAAAAAGCACAAAACAAAACCCTAACCCTATATGCCACTATTTTTCCTTTTTTGGGTGGGGAGGGGGGAGGGATAGATTAGGACTAGGGCGTGCTTTCACACACGCCCCGTCACCATGCGTAAGTTATTATTATTATTATTATTATTATTATTATTATTATTATTATTATTATTATTATTATTATTATTATATATATATATATTCGTTTTAGGCAATAAGTAGAAATAAGTATCCTGAATTAGCAAGACTTGTGTCCTATTTGGTGGCAAGATACCTTATATGTTTTGAAAATGACAAGGGTTCAAATCCTCAAAATCACAATTTTACACAACTTTATTTTATTTTTATTTTATCTCTTCTCTATTCCATCTCTCTCTCTTTGCCCCTTTTCTCTCTCTATCAATCTCTCATTTCCTTACCAATCCACCTCTCTCTCTCTCTCTCTCTCTTAACTCTTTTCTTTTATTTATTTTCTATTTTTTTTTCTTTTTTTTTTCTATTTCTTTTCTTTTTTTCCCCTATTTGTGTATTTTCTAAAAAAATGAAATAAAATAAAGTAAATTATATAATAAAGAAAATTTTTGTAGCATGGTTAAAATGCCATGTCTATACCAGCTGGTGGCATTTTGATTATGGATTTAGTTTTGATGGGATTATTTTCGATACCTCGAGGATTCACCATAAATCCCAACAATTTTCCTGATACTACTATAAACGTGCATGTGCCCCAGTTGAGTTTTAATTGAAACTTTCAAAGCTGATCAAACATTTTCTTCAGGTATTCTAGGTGATCTTCATCTTCTCTAGATTTCACAATCATATCATCCACATAGACTTCCATTTCTTCGTTAATCATGTCGTGAAAGAGCATCGTCATATCCCTTTGGTAAGTTGCCCTGGCATTCTTGAGTTCGAAGGGCATTGTTCTATAATAGAATGCGCCCCATGGTGTAGTGAAAGAGGTATTATGCTTATCTTCTTCGTCGACTAGAATTTGGTTATATTCGTAGAATCCATTTACAAAAAATGAAATCCTACACCTCGCAATGTTATCTAGAATAATGTCGATATTTGGCAGCAGGAAGTCGTCTTTCAAACTTGCTCCATTGAGGCCTCGTATCTCTTTTTTGTAAATATTTTTCTAAGACTCATAAAAACTAATTTCTAATAATTTTTTAAAATAAATTTTTAGAGAGAGAAATGTATGTTGGCTAGTATTTGAGAGCATACAAGGAAGAGGTTTTCATGAGCAAGTCAATGAGAAAAGAAAAATTATTAAAGGGTACCCTTATTTAGAGGGGAAGGATTCTGCACAATCCCCAAGGCCTGCACCCTGGGGAGTGTGCAGGCCCTCTGACCTGAAGTAGTAGTTGTCCATCAAAGGACAAGTACCCCCCATATTTCGTAAAATATACATTTTAGGCACCCTATTTCGGGAATTGAGAGGTTGACTTTATTTTTCCACTTCCTAAAGTTATACCATTAAGGTGAATGACTTGGGAGACTCCCTAGGTAACTAAGAGCACTTCAATTTAGAATTACAATGCTCCGTCGTATTCTTGTGAGGTGTGCAAGAGGTGAATTTTGTGATTTGGGCACTTTTTGTCAATCAAATACAATTTTTTGTTTTGTGAAACTAAAATGCTAAAATAAAATAAAAATATCCAATTTGATATTGAAATGTTTAATTTCGAAAATAAAGACTCAATTGGTTGTCAATTTGATAAAACTAGCAAAAAACACAGTTTTGGGGGTTAAAATGAAAAGTAGTTAGAATTGGTAAAATTTCTTAAAATTAAAGGGTGGAAAATAAAATTAATTATATTTAAATTGATATTGTATGAAAATACACTTTCAGTTTAATCAATTTAGCCCCCAATTAATTATAAGAAATTTTAGCTTTAGCTCGAAACTTTATTTCTTTGTTGAATTTCTTCAAATTGTCGAATTGTTTGTATTTTCTTTTTCAAAACATTAAGTAAATATTAAACACATGAATCTCACGCATGAATTCGTCTCTTTGTACATAGTTTAAAGTTTGTCCGAATTTACGCTTTAGTCCCCACATTTGTTTTTTTTATATAAAAAATGCAATAACGGACAAGATAAAATATGGTGTCTACAATCATTAGGGGGCATATCCATTTTTATTTTGGTAAACAATATTAGTCGGTTGTTCATATAATTTGTCGACCATTTTTCCTCTCTATCCACTGCACTAATAATGCCTTTTGAGCAAGCTTGGAATGAACGATGGGCACGTGTTCTCATTGGATTCTTTGTCCCTTGTCAGCGATGGCTTGTGCCTCATTGTAGGGAGACACGAAACCTTGGGTAACTAGTGGCAGTGGCATTAGCTGATTTTGTCCAGCTAGTCTTTGCACGTTCTGAGATAGTCACGTTCCTTCCTTATCAGGTCCATCAGTACCAAAGGGCATTTACCCGCAAGGACAAACCATGGGTCTACTATATGGATAGGTTGTTTCTCATTCTCTTCTTCGTTGGTTATGTTTTCTGGTCTCAAAGTAATCATAAAATCTCTTTTAAATTTGAGAAAGACAATTAGTCATCTCCTACAGAGGAGATCAATCTGATGAAGCCAAAAATTAGATCAGGAGGTATGGCTCTTAAGATTTGGAATATTGATCCTCCTTAAGCTACGGGTTTTTACAAAAAAATGCACCACAGGTGGGCCTGTTAGTGTTGCACCTCTGGTATGAGAATCAGTTAAGGGCTCTCAAGAGATTTTTGGCAAACCCACTTTAATTGTAGTATTTGTAGATATGAAGGACTTGTTGGGCAAGTCTTCCCTAATTTGTCGTCAACTTCCCTTAATCTCTCAGAATTGGGGGGATGGGGTTATGGGTTTAATGGTTAGTTAGTTACCCTTTATATAGTAACTGCACATTCTTTATAGGTAGTGAGTGGTAGCAAAGTTTCTGAGTACGGGATATGGACTGAGCTAGAACATTGTATGCCACGCTCGATTCTCACAATGATAGATTTGCAAGGAGTTCAAATGGTAATCATTGTTAAGAATTATCGTATGCTTGGTGCGGCCGTACGTTCAACATTCTCTTTGGCATAGAGCAGAATCCCTAATTGCTAGTAGATTGATTTTGGTTCACATGCAGGGCACAAATGTCCTATATTAAATATTGAGGGTCTTATGTCTGATATGTAGTACGCCATCAGTTATAAAATACTCAAAAATTGAAATTAAATGAAATTGTTCAAGATATATAATTTTGGGGTTTGATTTTTTTTTTTTTCACAAGATAAAAATAAATTTTGGGGGGGGGGGGGGGGGGGAGGGGTTGGATCCAAAAGTCAACTACTCCACCGGACCTTTCGAGTTTGTCTTGTTCGGTATATATTGGTTTTGAAATTAGCAACTGAAGCAATTTTGGTTTTAGCTTTGATTTTGGAATAGTAACTGTGAAACCAAACTGCGAAACTAAACTATGAAACCAAACCACCTAATTGATATTTTAGATATATTATTATAACATAAATATCCTCATTTTTTTAAAGATTTACAATTTAACCCTTAATATATATTGTTGGCCCAGTTAGCTACCCAAGAAGGGAGTGAATTGGGTAGAAAAAAATTAATTCAAATAAAATACTTCAAAAATCAAATAATTATTTTTTACCCTAAATTAATTATTATCTATATAGCAGTAAAAATTAAATATCAACTAGGTGCACACCAAACAACACAAAATAAATAAATAAAAGAATGCAGTATATTAGAAATTTATACTGGTTTACTAAGTTATTCTTGGCTAATCTAGTCCCCCGAGCTCCGCGGAGAGTTGTACCCACTAATCAATATGATCTTTTTAACCAGGTAGGAACTAAACCCTTACAAAACGATTCTTTTCGTAGGCTCAGAATCAATCTTTACAATTCTTTTTCACAGGCTCAAGAATAACCCTATCTTTTTTCACAGGCTAAAGATTAATCTAATTATTTTATACTTAGGCTAAAAATCAAATCTCACAAAAACGCTCCAAATATCCTTTTACCTGGTAAGGATTGAACCGTTACAAAATCACTCAAATTAATTCTATCAAGAAATAATTAACACCTAATCTTTTTATACTCTAGGCAAAGATCAAAACCTCAATTTCTTTATCGGAAGAGATTGAAACCTACTACCCTTGATTAGACACTTTCAATAGTATCTAATTCGACACTCAACTCACCAATTACAAAATTGATAAGTAATTTTTCCACTCGAAGCTTCTACTACCCCAAATAAATTTAAACTCAATTAATGTCAGATACTAGTGATAGAAATACAGTGAGAATTTCAAAATCTGATTTTAAACAAAAAAAAAAAAAAAATAGGTAGCAAGCAATTTAACACGTAATCAGATTTTCTTAAGAAATTGTTTCAAAAATAATTTTCAATTTTAAAAATAGGAAAATAATTTCAAAGATCGAATTCCAAGTAGAATATGATAATAGTAAACAATCAATTAATAGTAATCAACTTGGAATAATCTCACCAGGAATCCACCGATAAATATGATAAGCAATGAAACCTCAAGTCGGCAATCAACAATAATCCACGTCAAAATATCTCAAGAATGATTATTAAGAAAATTCTCACAATACTCTTAGTATGATAACTCTTAGAAAGCACATGAATTAAATAACTCTTTAGAATTGAAAAATAAATGGGTTTTTTTAAACCTAAAAAACGCAGGTTTACTTATAGGGGATTAGAACAAGCCTTCTAACGGTTAGTTCTCACATTTCATGACAAATAATTACTCCATAAGTCGACCTACCCATCGACCGAACACTTCAGGGACTGAATCTTCTTCCCAGCTCCATTCCATCGGTTGACCGACCCTGCTGGAATACCTCTTCTTAATTAATTTTCTACTAATTTTTTTCGATGTTTTTGCCCCTTTAACCAATTTTTTTTCTCGGTTAACTCCACTAAATCCTTAAATTCAATTTTTATCTTTCTTAAATCAATATTTCTTCGTCAATTACACATAGGAGTAAATATGTTAGTTAATTAGGATTCTATAAAAAACACACATAATTATAAAAATATTTTGTGTCATGTGTTATCGTAATCGGGATACATTAAGAGTAAAAATTTAACATGAGTTGTTTTCCCTAGATTCTTCAAATTCTTTGATCTCTTAACATGCATTATCTTTGTCAATGTCTTTAGCATCCATTTAACATTTTTCTCAATATCTTCATGATAATCTCTTAACTGGAACTAATGAAATGAAACACTTAATACAATTGCTAATTCCACAAAAAATATCAACATTTAATTGTCCATCAAAATCTTAGGATCAACTTATATATATATATATATATGTGTGTGTGTGTGTGTGTGTGTGTGTGTGTGTGTATGTGTGTGTGTGTGTGTGTGTTATGGTTAAATTTCTCATTCATTTTGTTTGTGTTTTAGCCGCTACTGTTCCATTCCATCCCTCTAATCTGTTCTCTCATTTGTTTGATTAACAACTATTTATCGTTGTGTTTTAATTATGGTTAGGAATGTTTATTGTAATAATTAATAGTTTTGTAGTTTGTTTTTATTTTTTGAAATTTACGTTTTATATTGTAGTAATGTTTTTGTTTATTTAAAAAAACTCAGGTCTACATTTGACAGTTTTGATTTTGATTTTGATTTTTTATAAAAAAAATTACCGTTTACTCCCAAAATAATTTATTATTTACTATTTAAAGCCGCCTACTTTTTCTTGCACCGAAAACTTTCGTCACCGGCTTTTTCTTGTACTGAAAATTCCTTTTTCCAAAAGTGCCCGGCAATAGATTACTGAAATGCCCTCTCGTGATTCGCGTGAGCATCACTTTGTGATTTCGCAGACGTCTTCATTTCCTTTTCCTCACATTTAATCATTGGTAGTGCGTAAATACATCGCTACTTTCACTCGCAAGTGTACAAGATGAAGTTTTAGTATAGATTGAGAGAGTAGGGGTATCGTGTCCACAAGGATTGGTTGTTGTCATTATTGAATACCGCAATTATCATAACCTAATTTTATCTAGGCGAAAACGATTGTGTAAAATTAATATAAACTAAACTAATATAACCTAATTTAATCTATACTAATAAAACGAGATGTTTTCGGGAAAAGAATTGTCTAGAGATTAACTTTGTTTACAAATATGTGTTCGATCTTGTTTGACTTACGTTTACGATGTTCAACCTATTTGACAATTTCTGTATCGTAAACTCGCTTGCTCCCTCTCCCGAGTGTAAAGTGAGCGAATATGTGATTTCGCGTTGACGCCGAAGTCCCTCTCAAACGCCTTTTCTAACACATAATCACATACGTCTCGCCCTAACGTTATGGATTGCACACTTTCTAACACCCTTTCGGGTCGTTAGATTGTCGCGTTGTGTTTAAACCCTAATCCGAATCCGGGGTTACCTCTTCTGAGTGTCAAACCCCGTATTCTTAATATATATATATAAACTAGCATATATACATAGAAACAAAACAAACACAATCAAACTTCGAAGAACAAACATAAACGAAATATCAAAATCAAATGAATCACATATTTATAATTATATTGTTAATCTCTAAACAATTTACGTTTAGTTAACGGCCATAACCATATTTACAATAAAGGACAAGCTAAACATGCTCACAACTACCAATATTAAAGATATAAAAGAAGAAACGAAAGACTTAGCCTATATCCGAAGATTACACCGTAGAACGATTGCTTCTTTCTTCAACGTCTCTTCCTTCGGATTGTGAGCTCTCCCTCCAAAACACTAAAAAAATATACCCTAATGGTTTTCCTCAGTGTTCTCCTTGAAAATGGAGAGGGGAGGAAGGATATAGGGCCAAAAATATCCTAAAATATCTAAAAAATACTTTACAGGTATAGGGTGACCGCCTAGGAGGTGAAAATGCAGAGAGCTTAGCAACTCTTTGCTGTTTCACCGCCGCGGCGGTGACACCCGTTGGTATTGTGGCTGTAATATTTTCGTCAAGACTCCAATTGAGGTGATTCAAAAACCTATGGAAAGATAAGAGAAAGATCTACAACTTCTATGTTTTGAGGTTTTCCAAAATCGAATTGCATTATGTTCAAAATGGGCCTTGAATTTACTGCACTTGTACCAACTTTGCCTCTTTTCACCAATTTATTCAAAAACCTACCAAACAATACAAAAACATATTAAAACAATAAAGTGCTTAAAAATACACAAATATTTGAATTTAAAAGTACTTGATTTGTTAATAAATAAATCACTTATCAATAATCGTATTCGATCATCGATCTATTGATTCGATCATCGATCTATTGATTTGACTGTTAGTTGATGTCGGAATCGTCAAAGTTGTTCTATGAAGATCTCAAGAGCGTCGATATCGTCGACATCCATTGCCATGGCTGATTCGTCTTCGTCCAAATTGGAAAAGGAATTCCACTGGTATTGGCTTCATTTTTCTTGCGATCGAGAACTCGTCTGCACCATGTGAGCTTGCAGATTGCTTGAATTAGGTCGGAATCGACTGTGGCGTTGTTCTCCATCAAAAATCAGGAAATCACTAGAGAGAGAAAGATTTTACTAACTGTGGCATTGTGTTCCAGCCTCTGTTTGGATATGGAAATAGTGGATTGCTCTAGGTTTTCAGCTGTAATATAATACAATCCATATTTCCCAAAAATATGATTATCATATCGTAAAAAAGATGACATTTTACTGATTAATACAGTATAAAATTATTAATTTTATAATATTAAAAACTACGAAAAAATTCACGTGTTTTTATATTAACATTAAAAGTTACATATAAGGGGAATTTTGGTTAGAAAAAAATAAAAGGAGTTAATGATGAAAAAAAAGTATATTGACTTGATCGGTAATTTCTTTCGTATTTTGGGAGTTGGTGGTGCATGCCCCATAAAAAATGCTAAATAATTTTGTGATTTTGGTTTTGATTTTTTGTAAAATAAAAAAAAATACTAAATTCTAAATGGTTTGATTTTAAAATTATTTTAAAAAAATTGACAATTTTACTTGCAGTATTGGTTTGATAATGTTACGGTTTTTGTTTTATATCAAACCGGGCCATCCTCGACAAACCGCACCGTTCAACCTTGAAACATAAATTGCTTTTGCTTGGGGTCTGCGTTATGCTTCGTTTTGTCGTCTCCCCGCATTTTGTGCTTCCTCGTCTTCTCTCTCTACTTCGTCTCTATCTCATGAAAAACAATAGCTTAAATCGCAATGCTTAAGGGGGTTGTTATATCTGTAATTCTGAATAATCTCACTCTGCTTATTTGAATCACCATCTCTTGGAGGTACTTTTTCTTTTACTCTTTCCTTGTTTTAGGTTTTTTTCTTATGGGATTGCATTTTGTTCTTGAAATTTGTTGTTCGTTTCTGAAGCGGTGCACCTTTCTTTCTTTCTTTTTTTTGTCGCGTGGTTTTTCATATTTCACTTCCTTTGATTCGACCTATCTGGTTTGTAATTCTTGTTCTTTATCTATCATGCGCTAAATTCATTTCAACTTTTTTCGTCGTCTATGTTTCACTTTTGAGATGGTATTATCTCATGGATCATGTCAATGGTTTTCTGGTAGTTTTTTTTTTCTCCATTAAGTCTAGATTGCTGTTTTTGTTAATTTTGTGTATACTTAGTTCGATTTGGTTTTGCACATTAAAGATTTCGCTTGCAAGTTATCAATCATTTCCCTATTTTGAGTTGTATTGTTACTCTATTTTTTTTTTTTAATTAAATCATTACATTTTTTATTGATTTTGACTTTGTTTGTTCGTGATTGTGTGACTTCTAGTTTGGAACTTTTATGAATCCTAGGCTAATTTTTTTTTTTTTTTTTGCTTGAACTATCCGTTCCATGTTTGTTACTATTGTTAAGGGTATGTTTAGTTTGCAACTGCAAAATTGTTTTCGATTTCCTACGGACTTCAGAACAGTTTCATAACCTGTACAAACATATTTTTTCTCTCGCTGAAAACTATGTTCCAAAACGCCATCTCAGAAAAATGTTCTTTAAGTTGCAAATCAAATAGACCTTATATACACTTTCTTTTTTACCACGTAAAATATAAAATGTATAGATAAAATATCCTATATTATTAAAATTTATTAGATCCTCATGTTGATATTTTATGGAATACAACACCTATGTCAAAGGCAACGATTGATGTTTCTTATCAATTAATTATCTCCAATTTATGTTAGCATTAATTGATCACTTTGATGCATACACCATTTTTTTTTGTCATTACGCATTTGATATGGCTTAACTTATGATTGATCAAGTATTAATATGAAAGTTCATTACTGAAATTCTCGAGTAATTTTTGGAGGGTACTCGTTTGATGATTTGTTTCTTTGAGCATTTCATATTTTCCTCAACTGAATGATGGATCAAAAATAAATTGGATTTTTTTTTTTTTGATTGCTAAGGTTTTGGTACTTAGTTCTTTGAAAAGTTTTTTAGAATTTAAAAGGGAAAAAGACTTTTTTGGTCTCTGAAAGATGGCGAAAGTGTCCAATTGGCCCCTAAAATTTGAAACTCGACACATTTGATCTCAACATTTCAAAATCGTTCCAAATTGGCCCTTGGGTCGGGTTTGGGTCGAGTTCCGCTAGTAAAATTTGGGGGAATTGGATGGAAAAAGTCACGTGACAAGCATATGACGTTTGGCCAAAGGTACATGCGTCATTTCATTCTTATTAATTTAGTGGGGTCTATTTGCATATATTATTAAACTAAGGGGGTCAAAATGTTTTTTCCCAAACCATTTTCTTCTCTTTTTTCTCTTTTTTTTTTTTTTTTTTTTGTCTTGTTGGCCTTCATACCCGCCGTTTCTCTACACCACAGAGCACCACCACGCCACCACACAACTGCCTCTACCATCGTCTCCTGCTTCTTCTTCGCCATCCTCCATCGTCTGTTTCTTCTCCATCCTGCATCGCCGTCGTCTGCTTCTTCTACATACTCCATTGCCTTCGTCTGCTTCTTCTCCGTCCTCCATCGCCGTCGCCATCATCCGCTTCTTCTCCATCCTCCATCGCTTCAACTGTCATCATCTTCGTTGTCTGTTTAGTATCGAAATCGAAAACGATTTCAATTTCGAAATGGAAACTAGGCTTTCGATTTCGAAATCGAAATATTGATTTCGAAAACTTTCGATTTTGATTTCGTTTTTGAAATCGAAAGGTTTTCGATTGATTTCGATTTCGTTTTTGAAATCGAAATCCAACCGTAGGTTCGATTTCGAAATCGAAATGGAAACTAGGCGTTTGATTTCGAAATCAAAATGTTGATTTCGAAATCAAAATGTTGATTTCGAAATCTTTCGATTTCAATTTCGTTTTCATTCGAAAGGGTTTCGAAACCTCAGGTTCGATTTTGAAAAGTCGAACCAGATGCGGCGGTTGATCAGGCAGAAACCGACAGAAAGTTGAAGAAGGTTAAGGCGTCGTTTAAGCTTGCGACGGCTCCCATGTTTCTGTTTCTGCTTCTGTTTCCCATATTTCAGTTTCTGTTTCTGTTTCTATTTCCCATGTTTCTGTTTTTGCTTCTTTGACGGAGGCGGCGGTGTTGGTTCGTGTGGTGGTCATTTGGTGGTGGTGTTGTGTTGTTTGGTTTCGTGGTAGAATCGGCGGTGGTGTTCGGCGGTGGGGGGTGTTCGGCGTTTGGCCAAGGGTACCAAATAAAATAAAACATTTTGATCCCTAGAAGTTTAGATGACTTCTTAAATTAACCCCTTTGAATAAAAAGACTAAAATACCTTTAATGAAACGTTGACTGTCAGTTGACTTAACGGAATCTGCCTCAGGGGCCAATTTGGAACGATTTTGAAATGTTGAGATCAAATATGTCGAGTTTCAAATCTGAGGGGCCAATTAGACACTTTTGCCATCTTTCAGGGACCAAAAAGGTCTTTTTCCCAATTTAAAATTACTCCATAGGTTTATTGTCCGACTAAATGTTTGAGAAGAAAAAGCAAGAACTTCTTTGGACATTAGTTGAACAAGCTTCTTCCTTATATTTTTAAACCTAAATATAGCTATAAGGGTGTGGTTGGGTGAAGGATTTTGGGATAGGATTTGATTTTCATGAGGGATTTATGAAATTCATTAGTTAAAATTCTGTGTTTTGCTACTTCAAAAAGGAATTTGTAAAATTCTTTGGAATTTTGAAATGGTATCGAAGGGTGGGGTTGAGGGGGGGGGGATGACATCTCCAAATGCCTTTTATTTATTTATTCAGTTTTTATTGTTTTTCCGGTTTGGCAAATTCTTCCGAATGTGGCATTACTTTCCATCTCGCGGTTAAATTACATGAATAGAATTTCAATTAGGATTTCCGGAATATATGTCCGAGCAACTAATTTTGAAATAATTGGATTTTGAATTTTAAATCCCATAATTTCTAAATTCCATGAATCTATCAAATTCCTTATCCAAATGCATCTGATGGAATCATCATGTAATGTTCTTTTGATTGTTTTGGTCTATATTATAGATTTTAGTCCAAAGCATAACATGGAGCTACACGGGACTCCAACTTTGCCTTTCTTTATTCTTGGAAGTTATACTAATTTTTTTATTGTAGTGAATCTAGTGATCATTTTTTATTTTTGGGAAATAATTTGGTGATAGATGCATAGCGGGTTGGGTGATGGTCCATTCCTTCAGAAAGCTGGTGTTTCACAATTTGGACTAATGCTCTTCACAGCTAGTGAATGTTACATGAAAAGAACATCAGGTATTCAGTGGTAAGAAATTTATGCCCTGTTTGTTTAGTGTTTCTGCTCCATAAAATTGGGAACATAAACAGAAGTATGTAGAAAAAAAAAAGAACATTTTCCATTCTGCTTCTACATTTTTATAACAAATTTCTGATATCGAAGAGGAACTGTTCTCAGATTTCTGTTTTTTTGGGGGAAAAGGAACATTAACAAGTCACCTTAGTCACCATTTTTAATGGCCTGTTGCCCATTTGGTTTTAACAAAAGTCACCTTAGTCCAAATTATTCTATTTTATATTTCTCCATGTACCTATAAATTCATCAAGTTTAGTTTGTTTGAACAAAGAAACATATTGTTTAGGAAAAATTGCACTTTTGGTCCTTTAAGTTTAGGGTGGGTGTTTAAGTGGTCCTTGATATTTCATAATTAAAACATTTGGTCCTTCAACTTGTAATTTGGTTTCAATTTGGTCCAATTGGAAAATCTACTAGGGAGTTTTGGACGGATTTCCATTTGTGCAGGAGCATTTTCCTCTTTCAAGGACTAAATTTGTTCGCCATTTTTTTTTTTTTTTTTTGCTAAATTTCATTTTTGAAGACCTTTCAATTTTTTTTTTTTGTTTGTTCTATCCTTTTTCTTTTTATTTCTTTTTCTGTTTTTTTACCTTTTTTTTTTCTTTGTTCTTTTTACCTATTCTTTCCCCCCGTAATAAACCTAAAATTGTCACCTCCTGTAGCATGTGGTTAGTGTTTCACTTTTCTCATCCCACTTAGGATAGGATGGGATAAAAATTCTGTTTCCTTCTATGAACAGAATTACGTTTGGTAACTATATAATTTCGTTTATTTTTGGGAACAAAATTGCATTTAGTAACGATAGAATTCTGTTTCTTTCTGAGAACAAAATCACGTTTAGTAATGACATTATTCTAAAATTGTTTCCTCAACAATTATTTATTTATTATTATTTATTTATTTATTTTTATCTATTTCTTTCTTTAAATGTATGAATAAATATCAAATTACACCAAATTCAAAAAATAAAATAAAAATAAACATTAATTAAAAATAAATATCTAAAACTATTGACATATTATTAAATATAACAATGTACATATTTTACAATAGATGTTCAATTTGATGCATATTGAAATTAGAAATAAACATATGATAATTTTCACGTTTTTGCATGTGTTCATTTCAAAGTGACTAAAGGGTGTCTTCGGGGTAGGGCAATCTCAAGAAAAAAAAATTATATTTTTCTTCTTAAAATCCAATACCTCACTTAAACAGATCATAATAGTTGAACCCTTTTGCAAATATCACTATTTTCACCATCTATAAAACCTGAAAAGTAGTAATAGCAAAGACAATCTATATATAATAACAAAAACATCTTACAAAATGATCTACGTTCAACATACAAAATGCTACAAACCAGTTCACATAAGCTATCCGCAAACCGGCATATACATGTCGGCACCACCTATGAGCTCTGTGTTTGGCTCATCAGTCTTCCTTAAATGTAAAAAGTCATCAGGCAGTCCACTTTGTTATGGTATTAGCAAGCGGTATTATGTCAAGAATAGAACCAAAACTCTTGAAATCAAAATTTGGATTGTTCAAACAATGAGTAAATTAGGTGTTGTTTGATTAAATTAGGCAAAAATAATTAAGGTGGCATTTGTTTTAGTGTCTCTCTTTTTCTATTTGTCCTCAAAATATTTGAAGCAAAAACATATAGAACAAAAAACTATAAATTTTTGTTCTATTCTTAGAGTTGTTCCATTAATCTAGAATCTTTTAAAAAAAAAAAAAAAAAAAAAAAAAAAAAAAAACAAAACAAACAAACTTCAAAATTGAACTCAAGTCAGAATAATGTCTGATTTTTCAAAATTATCCATAATTTGAGTGTCAAAACCCCACGAATTGAAAGAGATTTACATCAACGAACAAACCCATGCAAATAAAACAACCAATTCCGCGAAATTAAAGATTGCAAAAACCTGCCATTGTTTCCGCTGAATTTGACCCGGCAGAGAAGAGCCGTAGTTTTACTGGCGAACCTAGGGCCAACAATGACATGAATCTCACCAGATTTTAAACGCCCAAAAACAAAAAAAAAGAAAGAAAGAAAAGAGCAGAAGAACAACAATGCAAAAAATCTGGACAATTTTCAGAAAAATTGCCAGAAAATCAGATTGTGCCTAAACTAAGAGAAATGTTGCTATTCAATAATGATGAGCAAAGGAGCAAAGCATACCAACAAACGACAAGAACAATCAACAGAAGATGGTAAATCTGAAAATCTATCTAAAATTCAATCATGTTATGTTCTCAGATTTTGAGAACAAATGTCTGGGAACAGTACAGTTTCCAAATTTCTGTCTCTTTCTATTTTTTCTGTAATTTATGAACAGAAACACTGAACAAACCACATGAAACAAAAAAATTAGGATTAGATTTTGTTTTGATTTCTTCACATCTGTGCACTTGCTCTCTTGCGCAAACCCCTGCACCCATATCAGATCCAATAAAAATTGGATAAACCATAGAAAAGCTCCCACCCTTCTAGATAATCAAATGGAAAAGACATGGAAGTGGTCTTAGAAACATAACATTCAAGATTATGGGCATAACCTTTTTGCTTACCTGCCCGTTGAAAGAACCCAAAGGCGAGTCGATTTTCCCATGGAGCTGATCAGATTTCAATACGAATGCAGCAAAACTGGGTGATAATCGGATAAGAAATTTGTGACAGAACTCATTCAGCTTGTGTGAATGGAGGAACATGAAAGTTGTTGCCATTCCCGTACGCATGATGATGTGCAAGGATTGCAAGCTCTGAGGCTTTATTATGGTTTTTCTCATCAGGGTTCAGTGAAATCAACCCAACATCAAGAAATCAACCCTAATTCTGAAAAATCAAATCCTAAATCAAGAAATCAAACCCTAATTTTGAGAAATCGAACCCTAAATCAAGAAATCAAACCTAATTATGAGAAATCGAACCCTAAATCAAGAAATCAAACCTAATTCTGAGAAATCAAAGCCAAAATCGAGAACTTGAACCCTTACTTCGATTTCTGAAATCGAACCCTAAACCTATTTTGTGAATGGAATCGATTTCATCAATGAAACAAAATTGATTTCGTGAACCCAGATGATGAAGGCTAGAAGACGAGAGAGAGAGAGAGAGAGCTAGCTTACATAGACGAGTGGTGAGGATGATGAGGACGACGAAGATGACCGCGACGAGGACGATCTCTATCTTATCGATCGAGCTGGTTCAAACCATAGGGAGCGACAAGGATGATGGCAATGGTGATGGAACGAAGAACATAAAAGAGAGAAGATGATGGCGATGAATTGATCGAACGATTTCGGGAATGAGTGGGATGAGGATGGATCAAGGTTCTCATTAAGAATGAAGAATTAACAAAATACCGAGTGTGTCCTTCAAGTTGAATGGGAATGGGATGGGATGGAAAAGAAATAATTCTTTTTTGTTTCTCACTTCCTTAAAGATTTCAAGAATCAATCCCAAAATTTTGGAATGGGATAGGAACGGAAATGAGTTTACTAAACGTGTTACCAAAAATCAATCCAAAAAATTTGGGGATTGGGAACACTAACAAAATATGTTTGTGTTGGCTACCAGATTTTAGAACAAATTTCTGAGAACAGAGTTTGTTCTCAGATTTCTGTTTCTGTTCAAAAAATTTTGGGAACAGAAACACTAAAACAAATGCCACCTTATCAATTTCCATAAGATTTCCTTCAAAGATATGATTTTTCATTTACAAAGTCCCCTTATATTGTGATTTATTGTTTGCAGATCTTCGAAACTTTTCTTTAAAATGGAAAAAGGGGCGATTTTCTAATGTTTTTAAAACCAAACTATGCCCAAGTGTTTAGGTTCTTGATTTCTGTTGAAACTGAAACATGGGAACAAACAAGAGTTGTTTCTCTTTGCCCCCCAGAATTTCATAACAAATTCTGAGAACCGAACAAAGTTGTCCTTAAGTTTATGTTTCTGTACAAAGAATTCTGGGAACAGAACAATAAACAACTGCCACCTAAAAATCTAATATAAGATTTCCTTAACGTGGTGTTTGGTTTTATGGAATTGGAACCTAGGAATTGGAATTAGAAATTAAGTCATGTAAAGTTTTCGTGTGTTCATTTCCGATTCCATTTTGGCAACTCCAGTTCCATGAAACCAAACACTGCCTTAATATATTCCTTTAAAAAAAAACAAAAACAGATTCCCCTTATATTGTGATGATTTATCCTTTGCAGATCATCCAAACACTGCTTTAAAAAATGGAAAATGGACAGTTGACAAATGTTCTCATAATGGATCATACGGAACAATCCAGTAGCCATGATGTAATGATCCGTCGCCTCAAAAACCGAGAAAGGCAACGTCGATACAGGGCTCGGAAGAGGCTCGAAGTTGTAAATCGAACCACTCCCGAACGAGTTGAAATCGGAACAAATGGGTCCCATGAGTTGGCGACCCGAGTTCATTGTAAAAGAGATTGGAAGAAGGATGCTAGGAGGGCTCACATTTTGAAGGAACAAGAAGAAACTGAATCAGCGTTAGTTAGTGCGAGCCAAACAGGTCCTAATTCTAGCAGCTCTTTGGTGGTGTTTAGTAGTGAGATGCGTAGGGTTACGCCCCGAAGAAACTGGAAATCTGAGGCCAGGAATAAGAAAAGCTGAAAAGAGGGTTCCTGTACTTATAGGTTTAGGTTGTTAGGAATGTTCTCTCGTTCAATGTGATTTTCCAAAATGGTCTTTCTTTGAATTCGTAAATTATGCAATGGTCTCTCTCTGGTATACTAGTGCTGAAATTATGAATGTTCTCTCGTTAAATGTAATTTTCCAAAATGGTCTTTCTTTGAATTCGTAAATTATGCAATGGTCTCTCTCTGGTATACAAGTGCTGAAAATATTCTTTTCAAGGCCTCTTTGTACTTAAAATTGAACGTTAAGTACTTACTAAATTAAATACGTTTGATAATAAAATTAGACAATCATTTAAAAAATTGTTTAAAATTTTAAGTGATGATTTAGTGATTATCACTTAAATGTCTAATTATCATAACTAATATTTTACACAAAATTATATATAAAAAAAAAATAGATGGAAATAATATTAAATTAAGAAAAATAAAGAGAGAGTTGTAGAGTAAAAATATTTTTAAAAAAATAAAATTGTAAAAATTATTTTAAGAAAAACAATTTGTAAATATTTTTTTTGAAGTTAAAAGTATTAAAAAATTGAATACTACTTTGTAATTTTAGAATTTGAAATGCAACACTTAGAATTTTTAGTAATTAAGATCCTTATGAGTAGGATTAATTATTTTCTAGGATTGAAATCATCTTGATTGAACCCACCAATATTTTAGAGTATCGAGTACGTTTTTTCTCATGATTCGAGTGACTTTGAGGATTGATTTAGAATATTTCAGAGTATCAAGTACGTTTTTTCCCATGATTCGAGTGACTTTGAGGACTGATTTAGACAACTGAAGTTAAAACTGATGTTTCAGCCAAGACGGTCGCATTAGACAAGGGTAGATTGAGATACAAATGCCATTCCGTTAGTTCGACCATGGTCTTTTCATGAACGAGCGGGATGCCCTGAATCTTTTTAGATATTGCATGTGCTCCTTATGTGAAATAATTTTTGATAATTGACCTAATTGAAAAATATGTTTTAAAGTATAAAAATATGTGTTTTTGGGTCACTTCGGTCAATCGAGAAAACTAATCGTTCGTCTGATTAAAATAGTGAGTTTTGGAGTTAAAAATGAAGTCCTATTGATCCAGTCGGTCAATCGAGAAAGACAATTGGTCAACCGTTTGAAACAGTAGCTGAAATGGATAAAGAAGTGAACACACTGATCCAATTGGTCAACCGAATGAAAAGGGTCAGTCATCTATTTGAGTCAGTAGATGAAATAGTGAAAATTGGAAACACACTAATCTAATCGGTTAGCCGACTGGTGTTGTGTCAATGGCTAAATTGGAAGTCTAGCACAGTCGGTTAACCGAATAGGACAGGTCGGTCAACCGACTGCTTCAGTTACAGATTCGCCTGATTTGGTCTCTTGATAAAAGCTATTCGTTTTTTATGATTCCAAGAGATGGATTTGGAGGATTTGAATATATTTCAAGTGTAAACAACCTATTTAGTAATCCTTATTGATATTGTCCATATATTTTTAGATTCTCTTAATTTAAATGATTTAATACTTTATATTTTTGTGGTTTTTAAATAGATAATAGTTTTATAGACTTAAATGAGAGATTTGAAATATATTTTTAAGTGGAGCATACCTAAAATGAAAGGCTATGATACATGGGGTCATAGAGCGTCATTTTATGACATATCTTTGAAAAACGAACCGTTAGAGGGATGGTTATTGGTCTATTAATGGAGAAATGCAGGAATTGAATTACATACATCAAGAACATCAGTTTGAGTTTTTCTAAGAGTGAGATTTTCGTTGAGATTTTTACAAGTGATTCATTATAAGTTCTTGATCTAAAATGCTTATTGTTTGGCATCACTGATTTGAGTTCTACTTGCTATATTGTCTAAGCTTTATTAATTCGCTTTCAATTTTTATTTATCTTGATTGCTTGGTATAGGACTGTTAGAAAATCATTTGGAACTTAAAATTCTGAAAATCTTTTTAAACAATTTCTGCCTTATTATCTGATTACATGCTAAATTTGTGCTACTCATTTTATTTGTTAATCAGATTTGAATTGTCTCACATTGTATCTATCACGTAGTAATTATTTGGAACATTAATCGAGTATATTTGTATTGAAGTGGTAGAAGCTCCTTGTGGGAAGAAACTCATATTTTATTTTTTTGTGTTTGTGAGTTTGAGTAGATTAGATACGTTTGGGATGATGTCTAGTCAGGGTAGCTAGGTTTTGATATTTTTCTTGAGAAAAAAATTAGAGTTTTATCTTTATTCTGGTAAAAAGATTAGGTTATTGTTTTCCCTTCAAAAGAATTAAGTTTTGATACATCCTGCAATTGAATTATTATTTTGAGTGATTTGTAAAGGTTCGCCATTCCCTATGAAATGGATAAATGAGAAAGTGTTAGGTTTTTCTTTAGTATGGTAAAAAGATAAGGTTCATCCTTAACCTATGAAAAGGATAAATTATAAACATTAATTCTGTGCTTATAAAAGAATCATGAGTTGTAAAGGTTTGATTCCTACCTGGTAAATGAATCAGGGGTTTAGTGGATTGTGAATCGCCGTGGAGCTCGAGCGACTGGACGTAGGCAAGATTAAGTTGACCGAACTAGGACAAATTCTTGTGTGCCACATTGATTTATTATCTATATGGTGTTTGGGTGTGCACTTAGTATTAAGCATATATCGGTGCGTATAAAGATAATAATTGATTAAGGGATGTTAAAATAATTGAGAAGTGAAATGATGAACATGAAACGATTGTGTTGATGTTCAAGAAAACAATGTACTTTATAGAGATATACAATGTGAGTATTTATAGGAAAAGTGGGGAACCCTAGGGTTAGGGTTTTGACCTAATGGGTCAAGTTGACCAAGTCTATATATTACATTAACATCCCCCTCAAACTTAAGGTAGTAAATAAGACATGAATTGAGTTTGGAAATTAGAGAGTAAAAGCGTCCGGGTGGATGAGCCTTAGTGAAAATATCTATTGTCTGATCGGCTGAACTAACGGATTGTAGACGAATCGCATTTTTGAGAATGTGATGACAGATGAAGTGACAATCAGTCTCGATGTGCTTTGTACGTTGGTGGAAGACATTATTGTGGGCGATTTGAATAGCACTCCTATTGTCTAAGTGTAAAACAATAGCAATAGGAGAAGAGATTCCCATGTCAGCGAGGTGCCACTGAAGCCAAAGTAGTTCATGAGTTGCATCAGCTATAGCACGATATTCAGTTTCAGTACTGGAATGAGCAACCATAGTTTATTTCTTACTGCGCCAAGAAATGAGGGAGTTGCCTAAGAAGAAGTTATAGACACTGCATTTTGTCCTGCTCAGCTAGTGTCGGATCAAGTATAAGTTTAGTTAAACTTTAAACTTACGTTTAAAGGGAATGAATTTCAAATTGATATCACACTATATAATATACAACAATACCCAAAAACAAGAGAAAAACACGAAAATTGTTAAATTTGACTAGATTTAGCTAAGTAAAAGTTTCGGGTCAACCTCGAAAGTCCTACAATTTAAGGGGATCTAAAATGACTTTATTAAAGGTTTTTTTTTTTTTTTCATTAAATCATCTTTAGTATAAATAAAAATTAGCTGCTACCATTTAATTCTAGGATATTTTACAAAATTACCTCAGTTACCTACTTTGACCCTGAAATATTTACTATCACAAATTTTTTCCGGTTTAACACCAAAAATATTTATTTCATTTATGCACATTACATAAAATACCATAGAAGCAATCCAAGAGACCTCAATCAAGGCTTGGAAAGGTCACGACAAGCCCTAAATCACCAAGGTGATTAAGGACTTGGGCTTGGTTTAGATTTACACTAATCCAAGTTTGTCTTGACAAACCACCCTCGGCCCAATGAATCAAGGGACTACCCATCATTAAAAGGACCAGAAAGGAGCCTTGAAATAATCAAGAAACCCATAAATATTCTCTACACAAATATATAAGGAGGAAAACCAAGACACTGAGCAGATAACCAATCGTTATCGAAACTAAACCGATTTAGTTCGCCACGTAAGTTGGGCATTTAATATATGTTTAATGCCCATCCCATCAAGAATTAAATTCTTGGGATGACATGGATAGGTCACATTTCAAGGTATCAAGATATTTTGATCAAAATATCTTAGAGTTAATCGAAAACCTTGACATGTGACTACTCGTAACTGAAACCAAACCAAATTGGTTTGCCACCTAGCCAATGCATTAAATTCACACCCCATCAAGAATTGAATGCTTATGGATGATCTGGAATGGGTGGATGGATTGAATCTAGATATTTTCACCAAAATATCTAGGGGTAAACTAAGAAATTTGAAAACCAACCATCGATTAGAAGAGAAGTTAACCCAATTCAATCCAAATCCAACCGAATGAGTGCTCACCAGTCAATGACTCATTATGTAGCATTAAATGCAAAAGAACACTTCAAGACTAAATTCAATGCACTTTGAAAACATTAATGGCAACGAAATCGAAATCGTAAAACTAACCGATACTTAGCCCTTAAACTGAATCAGAAGTGTCAAATGAAGCCATTAATGCACCCATGTGCAGCCAATATGATTGGAAGAGAGGTAATGATTGGTGGTGATTTCCAATCATTACCAAATCTAGGAAAAGATTTAGTGATGATTACCAAATCTTTTGTGATCTTTCCTTGCGTCTAAAATTTGTTCAAAGGGGAACAAAACCAAAACAAGATAGGAAGTCCCCTAGGCCAAACACACCTCAAGGAAGAGGCTAGAATAGCCTGCGCATGGATGAATGCACATGCTCCTGGCCTATAAATAGAGGTGCTTGGGTGTTCATTTTTCAAGACTTGAAGTTCTAGATTCTCTCTCTATACCTCGAGCAAAGTCTCAGGTTCTAGGATTCTCAAGTAGATTTCTTGAATAACACGCCTTTATTATGTTGAAATCTATTCTCGGAGGGCGTTCTTGAGATTCTTGGAGTAAAAACTCAAGAGGAAGACGATCATCGATCAACACCAAGACAAGAAAATCAAGGAGGAAAAGGAGATAACTACTTAGGGAAGAATACTTCCCCTAAGTTGGGTATTCCTGTAGTTCTTGGAGCAAGAACTCAAGAGATCAACGGTGATTGATCGAGTTCCAACCATGAAGACCAAGAAGGAGAAGAAGGTTCTTGTTTAGGGAAAGACCACTTCCCTAAACTAGGTATGTACCTTGAGGTTCCTTAATCTTGACTTAAATTTCATATACTATGCTTGTACATATCATAATCATGTAGGTCATACACTCTAATTTCATGTATATAACACACATGATCCATAATCAACAAAATAATACCTAATTATTTCTATGATGACCAAACTATGTCCAAATCATACAAAACTATCTAAGAAACATCAAGAATGTCTAAAAACATGTTAAGAACATGTGAGGACCCAAATTATACGAGAACATGTTAAGAACATGTGAGGATTCAAACAAAACATTTATCACACCGTGAGTTGTACATAACCTCTATGATTCTCTCAAGAATACTTCAAACCAACTTTTTACTAACTGTTAATCTAACTATATACTATTAATAACTAGATTTACTTTCCACTAACCAGATTTACTGTTAAAAACCATATATATATATATACTACACCAACAGATTCTTGTGGCTAAAAGTCCAAGATAAATGGAGGGTCTCTATTCCTTCAAGGATATGTGCGATTCTTCTTCAGAAACCTTATTGTTTTTTTTAGTTACTAGGAGGACTGACATAAATATATGGTATTTCTTTTCAATTTCAACTAACAAACTCACACACTAACACTAACGAACCAAAACAAAAAAGTTCGGTTAAGGTGTTCTTGACAAAATCAAAGCAATCATGTCCATATCACGTTATGATTCATGTTGTACACAACTAATAATCAACTAAAACCAACTAAACCTAACCCAGTTTTTAACTTAACAAGAATGAACTACGTGATGACCTGATTTTTGGTTACCCGCCAAAGTACGTAGGTAACCCACATAGGGGTTCGATTACCTTTCATAAACAAACCATATAGTTTAACATAACATAAACAAACTACATGAAGATCTGATTCTAATTAATCCGAGATACGTTGGCAACCCATGTGCAGGTTCAATCGCATATCCAAATAATTTAGTTTTAGTTTGCATTTCATATAGCTTGCATATTTATATTATTGTCTCTTATAAACTGCTATTAGGTTATTGCTTCCTAGAATAGTGTAGATTAGTATAGTTAATGCTTTCATTATGTTAAAAAATACAAAAATATTTTCATGTGAATCTGCTTTAGTTGTAGTTGCATATAGATAGTTGAACCATTTACTAACTTTAATCATGTCAAAAACACATAAAAAAGAGAAAAAACTTTAAAAAAGGAAATTGTTTTGTTTAATTAAATCAAAGAAAATTACTTGGATATTGTTAAACTATGAAAAATTATTTAGACTAAAGTAAAATTTACAGATGGGTATCTTGGGATGCGTAAAATCTTCCTTGAGCATAACCGACCCCCGAACTTTAAGAATATCTTTTATACATAGACCTTATGAAGTCAAAACACAGTGACCTAGCACACCATTTAACCCCATGCTAGGTGGCGACTCTGATTTTAACATAAAATATCGGCCCAATAAGTTTTTCAAACCCAACGCCTAGAAAAGCCCTAGAAAAACCGTTTTAAAAATGAATAGATTTGGACGACTTAAAGAGGGAGGATTGAAACTTGTTTCATCTTCTTCCTGATACCTACTTCATTTGCTATCAAAATCCGAGGTGCTTCAGCTGGCGACTCTGTAGGGGACTAATAAGAGGGTCAAGCCTAGTTGGAGTCAAAATTTATGCTCACGTTAAATAAAAATCGAGAAATACGTCTTTGATTTTTAAAACATAAATAATTACCTTCCAAAAATAATATATAATAATAAATAAAAATGATAATGAATAATAAAGTAAATAAATAATAATAATAATAATAATAATAATAATAATAATAATAATGATAAATTTTTTAAGTTAAGACTTATTTTACATATCCTGTCTATACTAGTATGCGTGCATATTTACTGTCTTTAATGCATTTATATTATCATATTTCAATACTGCATTTTAAATACCGTCTTTACATTCTTGCATTTCATTACTATATACTCTCTCCAACGCATGAGCACTCACTATTGCATTGCAAATCATGATGGAAAAACCCAAGTCGTAACCCTCATAGGGATATAGAGAGGTGTACGTTGATGTTTTTTACATGCTTGCGTATTGACTACTCGCAAGTATACGAGGTCAAGTTTTAATAGAGTGGATCTTTAAGATCATATGTCGTTCCACAGGGACAGTATGAATAATTAAATTCCGTAATTTGCATAGTCTTATATTATCCCGACGGTTAAAGAATTATTGTAAAATTAAACTAATTAAAACTAAATTAAACTACAATTAGTGGGTTAATCCTAACTAAGTTGATTATCTAGGGATTGATTTCATTCACTTAATACATGTTTGATTTCATTTAGTTAACAATAACAGTGTTTAAAAACATATCCGACAATCTCGGTATCTAAAACTCATTCACTCCCTCTCCCGAGTGTTTAGTGAATGAATACATGACTTCGCGTTGACGCCGAAGTCCCCCTCGAACGTATTTTCCAACACATAGTCACGTGAGTCTTGACCCAACCTCATGGATTGCACACCTTCTAACGCCCTCCCGGGTCGTTAGAACGTCGCGTTGTGTTTACCCTAGTCCGAATCCGGGGTTATCTTTCTCGAGTGTCAAACCTCGTATTCTGAAATCCAACCCTAATACCTTAACAAGCATATTAAAAGTGTAATAAAATGATAAACACAATCAGATTTAAACACAAACAACCATTAAGGAAACATAAATTAGATCAAACATGTATTTACACAACTACATCGATCCCTAACTAATATTTATCTAATCTAGTGTGATCTTAGCCATTAAAACATTAAACCAAGAGGGATTCAACATAATTCACAATAAAACATTAAATTACAAAGATAGAAACATAGAAAGAAAGATCAAATCTTAAAGTGGAGTGGTCCACTATCGCCAAAGATCGATCCGCTAGTGTTTCTTCTTCTCCGGATAATGAATATTCTCTTTGAGCTCTTCAAGATTGGCCAAGGACCAAGTTCTAAGGGTTAGGGACGTCCAAGAAGGTTTTTTGTAAGTGCGAGAACAAGTTTTATAGGTACAAGGATCCAAAAATATCTAAAAAGATCTTAATTTTGTGTAGAGCTTGACTGCAACGGGGGTAGGGGTCACCGCTGCAGTGGTGGGTATGTCGGCTGCCTCATATAACTCTCTGATCTTTCATTGCCGTAGCGGTGGAGATCAGTGCTGCGGCGGTGAAACAACTCCAACTCTCTGCACTTTTACTGCCTAGGCGATGACCATACCGCCTAGGCAGTGCAACTTGTGTATTTTTAGCACTCCCAGCATTCTCACCACTGCGGCGGTGGCCTTACCACTGTGGCGGTGGGTCTGCTGTTCTTGAAACCTTGCTTCTTCACCGTTTTTCTACCGTTTCACTTGTTTGTCACTTGTTTACGTCCCTACACCTGATTTAACTAAAAACAAACTAAAACATAATTAAATATTAATAATACACTCGAAAACTACCAAATTCGGTTTAGAAGTAGATAGGTATTTTACACCTATCAAATACCCTCAAACTTGAAATTTTGTTAGTCCTCGAGCAAAACACCCTAACACTAAATTAAACTAACTATACTAATTGACTAACTACTTAACTAAAAATGAATAACTTTAACAAAGAAGAAGTAAGCGCATGCAAGTTCCAAGTTCAATCAAAGAAACCAAGTGGTTATTCTTTCAATAACCCTCAATCAGATCAAGTTCGAGAAATAATACACACCAAGTGGTGTTCTAGAATTTTAACACTCAATATCAATAAAAATCATTCTAGATCCATTTGAAATGTGTGTGTATGACAGCTCAAATGTATAACTAACGAAACATTGGATTGGATTATTCAGTAGCTAAGCTCATGACTTAAACCTTAAACGATTCAGGAAAACCATACGCTTGACTGGACTCGACTATCCACTAATGTAGGTTCGGACATTCACAGAGATCAATAGGGCATGGTTTGGCTTTGGAGAATGACCAAGGGTATCGCAGGAATAGAAAATAGAAAATCGTTATAATTGAACGATACCCGAGGCACAAATGCTTGTAGCTAAATCTCTCTCGTAACCCCAAAACTTTGAAAATACAACCTTGAACAAGAATTTAAGAACTTTGTATTCACTTGTCGAAAGAAACGAAATTAAAAACTATATTCACATATTTTTTTTTTAAAGAAGCATACGAGCACACTCCCAAACTTATTCGAATTTGTACAATTTTAGGGGCGTGCAAATAGAACTAAAAGACTGACAAGTGAATACGCTAATACTGAACCAATAATAATTCATCCGAAACCCCGATCGCTCACTTCAAGTAGCATAAATTAATACTAACTTGATTTCACTCAATTTGAAACTTAGGCTTAGCGAAAATGGTTTGGAAAAATTTAATTGGATAGAGTATTGAAACCAGTTTAGAATTGAAAAGTTTATCGGGTTCGACAGGGGAACGAGGGAATAAATTTTCCAGGTTAGCTTCAAAAAGTTCAAGCGAAAAAATTGAAGGCCTAAATCATACCTCCGGAATTACCTCACTTATAATTTCGCCTGAAGCCTCCCGCAATCAAGTTCTAGATTTCTTATTCTATCATGAACTTATTACTGAATAATCGACGTCAAATCATTCAAATAATTATACTGTTGAGTCCATGCGATTGTGCGATTTAAGGATCGAAATAATTTTTACCTAATCGACATGCTAAGCACACACAACACACATGAATAGCATCATCCCCGACCTCGATATATAATTGGGGATAATTTTCATCATCGAGAAATGGCCCTAGACAAACTCAACAACTCATCAAGCATATACGACTTCATACAAAAACTCTAAATACTATATACATACACGAAACTAAGCATTTAACATGCATAAACAAAAAATCAAAATAAAGCTTAACTAAAAATTAAAGTTTTTACATACCAATTTTTTTTTTCCATACAAAATATTTCCATCCTTCACATCTTTCTATCAACACAAAACAAAATGGACATTCCCTACCCTATCCTTCACATCTTTCTTTAACAACACAAAACAGAATGTAAATTCCATACCCCCAAACTCGAATAAGGCAGTGTTCGCACTGTCTAAGCAGTGAACCCAATACAAGATATAACAATTATAATGACAAACTGGGTTCCAAACACATACCTAGGAGATAAGACATAAAAGTCTCATCTCCTACTGTCCACCTGGGGGAACGTCATTGCCATCTCTAACACGTTGGAATGGAAATTGTGGCAGTTGCAAAAGGTGTGGCGGCACATGCAACATAGGAAGATAAGTACTCATATCTAGGCCGAAGCGCTTGTATATGAGCTGGTGGATTTGATCTTGATGTCTCGAATACTGATCTAAGAAAGTTTCGAGCTCGTATTGCCCTTGGCGACTCAATACGCGCACACCAATCGCAACGTTTTCAATAAAATTTCAAATATGTAGTATGCAATTTTGTTTCACACAATTTGACAATCCATAGAAACTTAGTTTATCACCAAAAATCAAACCAAAATCCCATAGAAATTGAAAATCGCGAAAATAGGGGTTAAATATGATTTTTGGAGGATGATTTGAGGTGGAAACCACAAATTTTGTAAAGGGAAGGATGGATTTGAGGGTTGGAAATGGTTTGAGAGGATGAAAATAGAGAGATTTTGGAGTTTTTGAAGTGGTTGTGCCTTTTTTGTATAGCGGGATGGTTTTAATCAAACAAAGGCTCACCGCCGCGGCGGTGGAGCACCTTTTTAAAACCCTTTGCATTCTGTCGTTTCACCGCCTCGGCAGTGAAGTGTCTTTTTTTAAAAACTAACACTCTGTTGTTTCATTGCCGCGACGATGGAGTTCACCGCTGCGGCGGTGAGGCATTTAGGTTGAAAACTTGACATCCAATATTTTTTTACCGCCTCAGCGGTGCGTCCACGGCCTAGGCGGTAAGCCTGCTACTGGATTTTTATTTTTTCTTCAAGTTTTCACATGAAGGCTCCACTTCATGCCTTTCCACTTCGCTTGTTCAATGTTTTTAAGTGCGAAACACATTCCCGATTATCCTCACTCCTTAATTTACCTCCAAACGCGCTCCGAGACCATTCTGGCCTCCAAAAAAATAATTAATAGCAAAAATCATGTAAAACTTGATACCCTCGGTTTCATCTAAAAAAAAATGTGACGTGCTTGATTTAACATCCCTTGCTGGACTTGGTTAAGCATTTTTCACCAAAATCCCTCATAGATAAGGAATTTGGGATAAAATGCTCCATTGGATCTCAATTCATGGCTTTGAAGTTGGCTTCTTCTCTCTCTCCTTATCGTTTTCAACGTATGCTCGATCTTGGGATCAAGAACCAAGAATTTCAAACTCCTTTTTCGTTGCATGCACTGTTTGATCACAATGCACGAAACAAATTAAACAAATAATTTAAAAGAAAATAAAATAAAAGAATTGTTAGGATTAATATTCAACCACTTAGTTGCAATATCAACTAATTCAAAACACTATCCCCGACAACGATGCCAAAAACTTGTACGTCGCGGTTTTTTACACGCTCGCGTATTGACTACTCGCAAGTATACGAGATCAAGTTTTAATATAGTAGATCTTTAAGATCGAATATCGTTCCATAGGGACGGTGTGAATAATTGAATACCGCAATTTGCGTAGTCTTATATTATCCCGACGGTTAAAGAATTATTTTAAAATTAAACTAATTAAAACTAAATTAAACTACAATTAGTGGGTTAATCCTAACTAAGTTGATTACCTAGGGATTGATTTCATTCACTTAATACATGTTTGACTTTGTTTAGTTAACAATAACGGTGTTTAAAAATATATCCGACAATCTCGATATCTAAAACTCATTCACTCTCTCTCCCGAGTGTTTAGTGAATGAATACATGACTTCGCGTTGACACTGAAGTCCCTCTCGAATGTCTTTTTGAACACATAGTCATGTGAGTCTTGACCCAGCCTCATGGATTGCATACCTTCTAACGCCCTCCCGGGTTGTTAGAACGTTGCGTTGTGCTTACCCTAGTCTGAATCCGGGGTTACCTCTCCCGAGTGTCGAACCCTGTATTCTCAAATCCAACCCTAATACCTTAACAAGCATATTAAAATTGTTACAAAATGATAAACACAATCGAATTTAAACACAAACAACCATTAAGGAAACATAAATTAGATCAAACAAGTATTTACACAATTGCATTGATCCTTAGCTAATATTTATCTAATCTAGCATGATCTTGGCCATTGAAACATTAAACCAAGAGGGATTCAACATCGTTCACAATAAAACATTAAATTACAAAGATAGAAACATAGAAAGAAAGATCAAATCTTAAATTGGAGTGGTCCATTGTTGCCAAAGATCGATCCGCTAGTGTTTCCTCTTCTCCGGATGATGAATATCCTCTTTGAGCTCTTCAAGATTGGCTAAGGACCAAGTCCTACGGGTTAGGGACATCCAAGAGGCTTCTTTGTAAGTGCGAGAATAAGTTTTATAGGTGCAAGGATCCAAAAATATCTAAAAAGATTTTAATTCTACGCAGACCTTGATCATCGCGGCGATGGGGATCACTGCTGTGGTGGTGGGTATGTCGGCTGCCTCATATAACTATCTGATCTTTCACTACCACGGCGGTGGGGATCAGTGTTGCGGCGGTGAAACAACTCCAACTCTTTGCACTTTCACCGCCTAGGCGGTAGCCATACTGCCTAGGTGGTGGGACTTGTGTATTTTTAGCACTCCCAACATTCTCATCGCCGCGGTGGTGGCCTTACCGCTGCGGCGGTAGGTCTTCTGTTCTTGAAACCTTGCTTCTTCATTATTTCTTCACCGTTTCGCTCGTTTGTCACTTGGTTATGTCCCTACACCTGATTTAACTAAAACCAAACTAAAACACAATTAAATATTAATAATACACTCGGAAACTACCAATTTTAGTTTAGAAGTAGATAAATATTTTACATCTATCAAGAGGCTAGCAGTAAGGGCTTTCACTGGTGGTTTTATTGCACGGATCTAATCTTCAAAAACCCTTAGTATAGAATGTAAGACCCCGACTTAGTAAGTACGTCATTTATAATTGCATTCTAAAGAATGAAAAAATTCGGGGAGAAATTGGATTAATTAAAATTCAAACCAAACATTTAGGGGTCAATTTGCAAATGTAGAAAACATTCAAGCCAAAATTGGCATTTGACTTTCGAATTAAAACTTTTTGGGTGGAATCATAATTTAAGAAACTCATAAGTGACAAATTGAACTAAAAAAGAGAATTATAGAAATTAGGGGGGGAGGAAAGAGAAATTAACCGAAAGTTTTTTTTTATATATATATGTAAAATAACAGTGACGATCAGCTGGCCGGCAGGAAGAGTGACGACGTGGCTTGAAGAGGAAGCATGATCGATCCACTAGATCCATGCATATAAATTACACACATGCATGTAGCGATAGGAAAATCAGAAAGAATCGTCCAGAAATAGGAAAAATCGAAGAGAGAGAAAGGAAGTTGCCGGTGGTGAGTTGTGCGTCCATCCGATGACCGTGTGTGTGTGTGTGTGTGCGTACGCTGCTGTGTGTAGGTATGTGTGTGTGTTCGTTGTGGCTACGTGAACGGTGATGTGTATGTGTGTGATCAGTGTGTGTTTGTATGTGCATGGTGGTTGCCGTCATCGTCGGAATGGAGGGTAGAGAGAGAAATATGGAGGTTGGTCGGAGGAGGGGTCGATCGCTGTGGTTTGGGGAGTGCCGTTTGCCATTATCATTGATGGGTTGTGGGTGTGTGTTCCATTCGGTTTAAGTAGGCGATCGTGTGTGTGGCGTGTCGGCCCTGCTCGGTTGAGTTGAAGGAGAAGCAGAAATAGAGAAAGAGAGAGAGAGGTGGGTCGCCGGTAGTGAGGGCCGGTGGAGATGCCGGCGGCTGAACCAGGAACACATACGAAAAACAGAAGAAGAAAAAAGAAAAGGAAGAGAAAATAGTGGCCGTCACCGGCGGTGCAGGCCGGCGAAAGAGAGAGAGAGGCTCGAAGAAGCGGGCGTAAACCAAAAAAACGAAAAAGAAACAGAAAGAAAAGAATAAAAAAAGAAAGAAAAAAAAGAAGGGGAAAATTCCACAAACCACCCTAACAAAAATTAAAAATCCAATTTTGCGATCGACGGAAAAGTTGGAAGAGGTAAAATTCCTATCACTTTTAATATATGCATTTAATTGTGTTTAAATTGTCTCATAAGTAATTGAAATATTAATCTCTAGCACCGAAATATCGAAATGACGATAATAAATATTGAGACCATTCGCGTGAATGAATTCGATACTGTAAACGGTAACGGAGCCATAGTCATTAAATAGTGATATAGAATGCGGGGAATAGGAAATTATGAAAATTAGGGCCTATATTTAATGGTTAGGTTATTTTTACATAAAATATTAATTTAGGCCTTGTCACGAATAGGTTCTCGATTTCCAGAGGATCAGTAGCAGAAAGTCGGTGGAACTTTTGGAAACGGATATTCAGGTGAGTGTACTGTCTTTTTGCCAAACTATTTTTCTATGAATATATATGATGAAATATGTGATTATTTAAACTGTATGAATTTATAAATGATATGGATCAAGCAGGATTTTAGTGAATTGGTAAACTGGATTTTCGGAAGATTTCGATAGTTTTCAAAAAGAAGTTGAAAATGAATTTTTGTTGGATTTGGTGAAATTAGATGGTGTTTTTAAAAAGAGAATAGAAAACATCTATTTTTCTAAAAATGCCTGGTTTTCTAAAAATAAAGGGTGGAAAAGTGGGTTTGATAAAATCGGACGTTTTCTTTAAAAAAAAGTGTGAAATATGATTTTTGGATTTAAAAGTTAGTTTTGAGGAAAAGAGGTAGACGTGGTGATTTGACGATGTTGAGTAGACGATATTTATTGAGTTGTGATTCGATGATGCTGTATTTGATTTTGACGATGCCATGATTGTTCTCCCCAAAAGGGGTGTGGATTATATTTCTCCCCGTAAGGGGTGTGGATTCTTCCCATGGGATATAGATGTTTCTCCCCGTAAGGGGTGTGGATTATATTTCTCCCCAAAAAGGGGTGTGGATATTTCGGAGAAAGGCATTTCTACGAATGTTACGGTATCGTTGCAATTCCCGATCGTGAGGTTAAAACGATCACTAGGGCCGGCCAGCGTGTGTGTGTTTGAGATGATGCTTGAGATGTGATGTTCTGCTTACATTTGGTAATTTACTATTTATTATGGTGATTGGTATTATTTTACTAGATGGGTTGGAATGAACTTATATTTATTGCTTTATTTTCACTGCTTATATTATGGAGAATGTTACTAGATACATGTTGTTTCTATACTTACGCTTGATCCATTTAGATATGGTAGAATGAATTATTATTTTAAAAATATTTTTACTAAGAAGGTAGTACACTCGCCGGTAAAATAGTTAGGAGTCGGTCGATCCCCTACTGGCACTAGATAGAGTTATGAGGGTCATGCAAATGAGTCATTTGAGGAAAATTTTGGAGACGAGATATCAGGAATGGAATCTAAGGAAGGTTCAGGGGACTTGTTTGATTGTATTTATATTCGGGACGGTGTATCCCTATCAGATGGGACTATTATATGTGTTGTATAGATTTACAATTTTGTTATTGACGTATTGAGGTTGGCTAGTGAGTTGGGCGGTGTCATGTCTACGTCACGCCAGCCCCACATGATGGGTGTCCGGTGTGGGGTGTGACATAGAAAGAGGAGTTAGTAGAAGCAAGGCTGGGGGGTCTCTCTCTCGAGATTTGGCTATGAACCTTGCCTTGCTCGGACCACCAACCAACGATGGATGTTTCCTTAGAGAGGATGTCAGAGGTCTGAAGGTCTGTGAACTGAAACTTTTTAGGATGCGCTAGAAGAAAAGCCATAACCTCATGTAGTAAGTTTAGGATAGAGCATAACAGGAACCCTGGTGTACTAAGGACACTATTTTGGAGAGAGCCACATATGTTGTTATCAGTATATAACTACCTTGAAATGTTATAAAAAAGTACCTCTAGGACTAATAGAGAACGAAATAACCAATTAAGAATCTTTATTATTCCTTACCTATGAGCCTGCTCATAGTACTGAATTGTATCCAAGAAAAACTTGACTGTTGAATAAGCCATGGGAATGGATAAAGAGAATTCTTATTATGACTATACGAGACTTTATTAGACTTGGAAGCTTTATTTTGTTTGGGTTTAGGTATTACTTTAGTTTGAGGTCGATAATGACAAGAAGTTGATACAAGATTTCCATGTGTCCAAATAAAATGTGTCCATCGAGTCTGTAAATATATGGCCACCCTGCTTGAGGTGTTGTCATGTCAAAATCCTATGTGATTTGTAAAATTTGGAAGTAGTGGAAATCGCATCTCAAACTAAGTCATAGGCAAAACCCTAAATGCCTTTGTAAGAAAATAATAATAACATAGCCTAAGTTACTTAGGAAAAAATTGTGTTGCATAGAAAATCTCTCATCTCCCATTTGCCAGTTCGCACTTGTACGCAAGTGCGATGGCCTATCCAATTGGAAGACATAGAGGAATGACTGAATGAACCTATCAGGGTAGTCTAATTGATAGAAAACATGGTTTTGTTGAAACAATCCATTGGTTAGATTTTTGAGCTCCTATAACAACTTTGTCAATCTCGACAGAATCTTGTGACCCCTGTTCAAACCCCGAACCCAATGGAACCAATAGCCAACCATCAGCCCTCTAGTTCCCAAGGCCCTAGCCCAATTGCCAAAGAGATAATCCCCGTTGAACCTCAGCCACAAGTCATTCCAACTGTGATTGACCAAAACCCAAGTACCACCTCAACTAAACCAAATACTAGCACAGTTATACTAGAAGGTAGTGTCTAATTCAAAAGAGAGGTTAAAGAATAATTTGAGGAAACATCCATACTGACAAAAAAACTATTGCAAATGGAAAGGGAACTCTTGGAAGTAAAGAAGGGAGAATCTTGAACCAATGCCCGATATATTGACCTATCTTCTGTACCTTAACTAAAGTTCCTAGACAACTTTGTCATGCCCACATTCACGAGACATGACAGATCAGGGTGCCCAAACTAGCATATCCAAAGGTATAAGAATGAGATAGGGCTGTATATCCACAACGAAGCATTAGCCGTTGAGCTCTTCCAATAATCGTTAGTCATACTTGCCGCTTATTGGTATTCGACAATAGAACACTCAAAGGTGAAGGTGTTCCTCGACATATTTAAAGTCTTCTGTAAGCAGTACAACTATAATTAGGAAGTGTCGCCGGATAAGATTTCTCTCCGAGCCCTAACTAGGAAGAATGAGGAAAGTTTTAGGAATACATTGTTTAATAGAGGGATAGATCCGCACAAGTAGTACCACAAATGAAGGAGGCGGAGAGGGTCCAAATGTTTGTCTAGGCTCAGCCTCACCCGTACTACGAGCCTTTATAGAACACACTGAATGACCCTTTTTCCAACGTGATCCTTCAAGTGGGAATTTTTAGAAGAAGGTGTTAAGACCGACATAATTTAGAAGCTGATTGAGCACAAACATAAGAGAGTAACACTTAAGAAGAAAGACCCTGAAGTGGCAATGGTAAGCCAAGGTCAAAGGAACCACTAGAACTTCCAACCTCAGTGTAAACCTCAGCAGCCCATTTCTCCCAAGTTTGAAAACCAAGTCTTCCAAAAGCAACCATCTCAATACACACCACCACCTCAATACGCACCACAACCTCAATTCGCACCACCACCTCAATTCACATTTCTACCTTAGTTTACACCACTATCTCAGCTTACACCACTACCTCAGCTCACACTGCTGCATTAATTTGCTCATTTTCCATCTCCAGCATACAACTATATCCATATTAACCCCCTTATAAAGATCCACCACAAACTTCAAACACATCCAACTACCAATAGAATTATAGACCCAATCTACTATATAGAGAACCAAGGCAATTTACCCTTCTCCCTATAACCTTTTCTCGGATCTTCGAGGAATGTGTTAAAAACAAAATGCTTGAACCTGTACCCCCAAAATGACCAAACATTAATAGCCCATACTATAATCCAAACTAGTTCTGCGCTTATCACTGTGGAACACTTAGTTACCATGCTAATAATTATGTCTCTCCGAAATACAAAATAGAAGATCTGATAAAAACCAAGGTGATATGTTTCCCAAAAGAAAGAGAGACATCTCAACCTAAATTTTAGCAAAACCCATTACCCAAACATGATAACTCAACTCTAACTGTTAACATGGTCGGACGAGATTGGGAGACCGACGCAAGTGACTATATTTGGGCATGGAAAATTGATCCCAAACCTCCTAGAGTAGTATGAGTAGAAGCTAAAACTTACCCTAAAGCCTATTAGATAGATATGTTGGTCTTAGCTTCCGGAATGAATGATAAACCTATCTCTCCTACCAGCTGGGGAAGTGAATTTGAGGAGGAAGACAGTAAATGAAACGAACCTATGATAGAAGAGAACCCAGAACTATTAGGTAAAGAAGGATGAACCTTTCAAGGGAGAAAATAGTTAGACTAGATGTAGGGAGAAATTGACATGTTAAACAAGAAAGTCCTCGATATAGCTATTGTAGTCGAATAGGTCTTGAACATGAATCAACCACCCAAGAAAGAACCTCAGAGAAATGAAGTGTTGCTCCCACCTAAGGAAAGATTTGACCTGAATTACCCAAGTCAAGATGATGATAAGGACAAGTGTAACCAAGCCTCTAAAATGTGGTGGAAAAATAATCCCCCCACCAATGAGAATTCTAGTACCCAGAGTAGACTACCAAGCTACACAATCTAGGATAATCCTTGGATTAACATGCTTGATTGTGGATTTATGAAGTTAAACCTTGATCAGGCTTGGGGTTTAGATGTTTCTTACTTCACCATATAGCCACAAGTGTGTCAGAACTTGATAATAATTTGACCAGAAACCATGCTAGCCTTCAAAACGCTAAACCAAGAACCGATGAAAGACTTGAAAAAAGTGCCTTGCAAATACTCTACTACAATTAAAACCAATGTCGTAAAGAACAAGGACTAAGTGGATAAGATCGGACGTATTACTCGGAGTGGAAAAGTATTTCTCGCCCCAGATTTGCTGAAAGTACCAGACAAAGAACCCAAGGGTATCCCTAAGAAGTTTGTCACTAAGGAAGAAGTACAAGATTTCCTAAAGGCAATTAAGAACACTGAGTACAAGGTCGTCGAGCAATTGAGCAAAGGACCAACATAAATTTTGATCCTGTTGTTGCTAATAACCTTTGAAGTACATGAAGATGCACTGCTGAAAGTCCTTAATGAGGCCCATGTACCCATCTCCATATCACAAGATCATTTCACTAATATAGTGGAGAATATATGATAGGTAAAATTTATCTATCTATTTTCAAACATAATTTGGTAGTTTTTGAGTATTATTGTAATGTTTTAATTTGTTTTTGTTTAAAGTAGGGGTTAAGAGAGAAAACGAGCAAATCGGTAGGAGAAACAGTGGGAAAACAAGCAATAAGGCCAAACAAAGCATAAAAGGGCACTACTTCCACTGTTGCAGTGGTCAAAATGCAAAAAACATTCTGCCTGTCCACCGTTGCAACAGAGAAAGAGTAGAATGCCACTGACCTCCCACTGTTACAGCGGTGAGCCCACTGACATCCCTACCGCTGCAGCGGTGTAGCCCCTAGCTGTAAAGTGTTTTAGAATATTTTTCTAGATATTTGTTTTTGTTCTATTTTGTTCCCTGATCATTCCCACATGTTTAGAGAACACTTTGGGAGTGTTTTTGGAGATCTCTCAACCAACCAAAGAGAAGGAACACAATTGGAGAAGAGGAAACAAGATCGGAGTGGTTTTTAAGGACTCCACCTTCAGATAACGACTATTCTCCCTTATTTCTCTCTTTATTCTTAACTCATTTTTGGTTGTTTGATCATGTATATATGGATTATTATTGAATATATGGTTATGACCAAGAGCTAAACGTTGATTATCTATGGGATTAATGTAGTTTACTAAAATACGATTGTTTATTTGAATTCGTGTTTTGTTAATGGTTGTTCTTACCTATTTGATTGTGTTTACCTTTCTTTCACTTCATTTATTTGCTTGTTAAGATATATTGAGAAATTGGGGTTTGACACTCGGGAGAGGTAATTCCGAATTCGAACTAGGGTTTAAACGCAACGCGACGATCTAATGACCTGGGAGGGTATTAGAAAGTGTGCAATCCTTGAGGTTGGGGCGAGACTCGTGTGACGAAGTGTTGTATAGACGCTAGAGAGGACTTCGGAGTTGACACGAAGTCGTATATTGGTAGCATGTAAAATACGTCGCTACTTTCACTTGGAAGTATACGAGGTGAAGTTTTAATATAGATCGGAAGAGTTAGGGTTATCGTGTCCACAGGGATTGGTTGTGACTATTATCGAGTACCATAATTGTCATGACCTCACTTTATCTAGGTTAAAACAAATGTAATTTAATTAATAAATACTACTACTAAGTTAATTAAACTAATTAAATTAACTATACTAATAATAATATGAGATGGTTAAGGGAAGACATTGCATAGGGATTAACTTTGTTTACAAAAACGTGCTTGGTCTCATTTTAGTTTACATTAAAAGCGTTCGAGTATCCGACAATCTCGGTTCGTAAACTCACTCGCTACCTCTCCCAAGTGTAAGACGAGTGAATACATGACTTCGCGTTAACGAAGAAATACCCCTCAACGTTTTAACGATATTAGGTCACATGAGTCTTGCCCCAACGTCATTGATTTCACACTTTCTAACGCCCTCCTGAGTCGTTGGATTGTCGTGTTGTGCGTACCCTAGTCCGAATTCAGGGTTACCTCTCCCGAGTGTCAAACCCCATATTATCTAATTATCTAAACAAGCATAATAACATGACAACACGACAAACACAATCGAAATTATTATAAAACACACATTAACGAAACACAAACTCAAACAAAACTACATTTTCATAAATACATTAATCCCTAGACAAAAATCCGTTTAGCTCATGGCCCTACCTTATCCTCTGCATGTACTTATTGTGCTTCCCCTCATTCTTTGCCCTGCTCCGGCGCTCTCTCTTTCTATATTCTTTTTATCGTTGCTTGATCAAGCTGAGAGATAGGGCCCAACAGGATATCCCTAAGGATCACCACCCTGGCTGGCTTGAACAACTCCGTCAATAAGGATGGAAAGGGTAGGCCACCTTTGGTTGTTCGCTCGACATGCAGAATTGACAAGTACATGAAACATTCGACATTGAGCGGATTTTTCCTCTAAATGGAATGCAAGGCTATGGCGGGCTCCTTTGAGACATCAGATAGGTGCGAGGTAGTAATCAGGTTGCCACATATGAAGTGGTGTAATATCTTCGGTACCGGATTCAGGAATGTGGCGAGAAATGTGGCTTGATCCGGCCTTGTGATGTTCTATTGCCCGTAGTCAGGGCCTGGATTACTTCCTTCATGTTTGGCTGGTACCTTGGATATGGCTTCTAAAAAGGTTCTAGCGATCCCAATCTCAATAATCGTTGAATTTTTTGAGACTGAAAATGATGATCTTACCGTAGACCCTTGTCTGGTTATTCTCAGCTTCTGTGATATTAGCGTAGAATTCCTTGACCAACGAGACTTTACCGACGTGAGGCGATTGACAAAAATACTCCCAACCTCGACTCTGGATAACCTCCCAGAATTCCGCCGGTAGATCATCTAGTGGCCCAAAGCCTCTTTGCTTTATGCATGGTCTTTTGAACTCGTGCCGAAGGAAATGCTCTTCGGTTGTCTTCAAAACAAATCAGGTGGCATCGAAGTCAGGAGCCGACTCCGATGCTTTGCCTTGGGCCCTTTTGGAAGCAACTCTTTCCAGCATGGTCCCTAGCAATCAGTGTCACAGAATATAACAATGCAATCAAATTCGAACAACGCAAACCAATATCACGAAACCAAACCGTTAAGAATACCACTCATTTACAATCCGCACATACCAACCACAATTGTTTCAACACAATTTCAACAATGTAGAAATGTAATCTATCTCCACACAACGCAACACTCCATAGAAATAATATTCATTACCAAAATTCTAGCAAAAACCCCAAAATGAAAAGAAAAATCGCGAAAATGGGGCCTAGGGTTTAGGACATAAACCAAATTCAACCATTTTTGAAATGTAGATGCAAATCATCCTATAATTTCATCATAAACATGAAATATAAGTTGCAAAACACTTACTTGATAGAACAAATCAGATCAAACGGCTTGAAATTGGAAGAAATTGCCCTCTTGGTTCGCAAACCCTAAAAATTCAAAAATTGGGCTTGAATATCAAACTTGGTGGATGATTTTAGGTGTAAATCTCTAATATGGAAAGAGGAAGGTGGAATTTTGGGTGTTGGAATGGTTTGGTAGGAGGAAACTAGAGAGTTCTTAGAATATTTGGGTTTTGAATTCAGTCAAAAGAAGCGGGTATAGTGTTTTAATCAAACAGATGGCTTCACCCGCGGCGTGGGATCACCGCTATGATGGTGAAGCACCTTTTTAAATCATAACATCCTAATGTTTCCCCGCCCTGACAGTGGATTTCACCGCTGCGGCAGTGAAGTGTTTTGCTGGAAATGTACCCATCATTTATTTTCACTGCTGCGGCGGTAGATTCACGCTGCGGCGGTGGGCTTCTGCTAATTCTTTTCATTTTTCTCAACAAAACTTCTCTCCACTCCCTTCCACTTTGCTATTTCAATGATTTTCAGTACAAAACACAACCCTGAATATCCATATTCCTAGATTCACCACAAAACATATTTCGAGACCATTCTGGCCTCCGAAAAGTAATTAATAGCAAAAATTGGGCAAGTTTTATACCCTTGGAGACATATTAAAAAGATATACTTGATTTAATGTCCCTAGTTAGACTTGCATTCCCTCAGGTTAGTTTCCGTAATTTGATCGATTTGAGTTTCCAAAGATTTCACGGTTGCATTCATGTTCGTACACGTGGTCTCAATTGCGTCAAGCCTCGCCTCATGTTAGTTAAGCCAGCTATGCATCTCATGCAAAATTGTCTGAGTCTCCTTGATGAAAGAACCCAACACTTCATCCAAGTTTGGTTTTGGATTATGCATTGGGGGTTGTTGCATTTGACAGTTTTATTGCATTGGAAATCCTTGAGCTTGAGTTCTATATCCGGTCGGTGGCCTCAACGTGTTCTGATTGTTTGCATATGAAAAATTTTCATGATCGCGAAGACCCAGATTGTAGTGAGTTGGAATGTTTGTGGCGGGCCTAAAAGTATAGGTCCGATTATTTACGAAATAACATTCTTCAAAATCACTATCCAAACCGGGTTGAGAACCGATTGCAAAATTCTCCTCTCCAAAACTTGACGAAGCACCCTTAGTAGACATGGAGACCAATTGTTCTGAGATTTTGGTGACTTGGTCCGATAATGTCTTGATTTGATTGGCTTCTTGAATTGTAGTAACCCTTTGTCCCATATTCCTCTCATTCAGCCATTGATAATTATTGGCTGCCATCTCTTTCAATAACGCCCTTTCTTCAGCCGGAGTCTTTGATAACAATGATCTGCTCGAGGCAACATCAATTGTGGTTCTAGTTTGGCCATCCAACCCATTGTAAAAAAGTTGGGTTTGAAGCTAATCTTGGTACCAGTGTTGGGGGCACTTTCGCAACAAGTCCTTGAACCTATCCCATACCTCAAAGAGTGGCTCGAAGTCTCGTTGGAAAAACTGCGCAATCTCGCTTCTCAACTACGAGGTCTTCGACGATGGGAAAAATTTGGTAAGGAACATTTGAGCAAGGTCCTCCCATGTATTGATACTACTCGGTTGGATTGATTGAAACCAACCCCTTGCTCGATCACGAAGAGAAATGGAAATAGTCTCAACCGAATTATGTCCTTCGCAACTCCATTGATCTTAATCGTATCACAAATCTCAAGAAAGGTTGCCAAATGAATGTTGGGGTCTTCGTGAAGATTCCCACCATATTAGTTCTGTTGTACCATGTTAATCATGGCAGGCTTCAACTCGAAGCTATTAGCCTGTACTGGATGCCTTCGAATTCCAGAATAATTATCCAACATCATCAGCCGATAATAGTGTTTGAGGACTCATTGTTGATTCTCAGGCACCGGGGGTTGCTGAGGAAGTACCTGCAGCACTAACAGTGTTGGGGCATGTTTTGCATAGACTCTTCTCCACCGGTCATAGATTTGGCTTGGTTTTTTCTCTTTCTTCTTATTTATCACAAAGTTTTCTCAATCACGAGATCTAGAGGGAAAGACTCCAAGCTCTTACTACGTCGCATGCACTGCTCAGTCACAACAAATAAATCAAATAAACAGATGAATTGAATAAAAATAAAACAAAAGAATTATCTTGATTAATATTCAACTACTTGGTCACAATATTAACCAAATTAACAAATATCCCTGACAACGGTGTCAAAAACTTGGATGCGACCATTTAAAATGCTCACGTCTGACTTTACTTTCAAGCTCATGAGGTCAAGTTTTAGTGTAGATGAATCGTGACATCAGATATCGTTCCACTGGGGATAGTGTAAATTAGTTGAATACTGTAATTTGCATAGTTTCATATTATCTTGAATTTTCAAGAATTGTTTGTATTTTAATTAGAACTAAGATAAATTACAACTATTGGGTTAGTTCTAACTATATTGATTACCTAGGTATTGATTTCTATCACTTAATACATATTTGACTTCATTTAGTTAACAATAATGGTTTTTATCCTATCCGACAATCTCTATATCTATAACTCGCTCACTCCCTCTTTCGACTATAAAGAGAACGAATATATGACTTCGCATTGATGTCGAGGTCCCCCTCGAACGTCTTTTCAAACACATAGTCACATGAGTCTTGAACCAACGTCATGGATTGCATACCTTCTAGCGCCCTCTCGGGTCGTTAGAACGTAGCGTTGTGTTTACCTTAATCCGAATCCGGGGTTATCTCTCTCGAGTGTCAAACCCCATATTCTCTATTTATCTAAACTAGCATAATATAAAAAATAACGATAAACACAATCGGATTGAGACAAACAACCATTAACGTAACGTATATTCAATCAAACTAATATTTATATGACTTACAACAACACCTAGATAATATTTATCTAACCTACATAATCTTAGCCATATAAACATACAAAATAAGAGTGATTCAACATAATTAGATATGGAAAAGTAATTACAAAGATAAAAACAAGGGAAGAACGATCAAATCTGAGAGTGGAATGGTCTACTGTCGCTAAGGATCGCTCTGTAAATGCTTCGTCTTCTTCCAAATGATGAACCTCCTCTATGATCTCTCAAGAATGGCTAAAGAACACTATGCTAAGGTTAGGAACATTCAACACTCTTTTTTACAAGTGGGGGAGAATCTTTTATAGGCTTAAGGTTTAAAAAATATCTAAAAAAATATTATTCTCTGTGCAGAGCTGACTACCGCGGTGTTGGGTAAGTCGGTTAACTCACCACTATGGCGGTGATGTCACGCTGCAACGGTGGGCCAAAATCTTAACTCTATGATCTTTTATCACTGCGGCGGTGGCTTTCCGTTGTGGCGGTGGGACGTTGGGCTCAAATAGCCCTTCTTTGCATTCTCACCGCTGCGGCGGTGGCTTGCTGTCCTGAAACCTTTAATTTTTCCTTCGGTTTTTTGTTGTTTTCCCACCATTTCGTTAATTTATAGCCCGTTAGTGTCCCTACACCTGCATTAAATAAAAACTAACAAAAACACAATAAAACATTAATAAAACACTCAAAAATTGGAAATTTCGGCTTAGAAGTAGATAGGTATTTTCAACCTATCGCCTATACAGTAGGAATTATGCACCATTAGGAAGACATTTTGTTTAAGTTCAAAATGCCTTAAGAACGTCAAAATCTATCCTGATGAGATGCCACCTAAAGTTTACTGGTCAGACTGACCGAATAATGCACCCTTAGTAGATATCATGAGATCAAAAGTTTCTTACACCTTTCTATAAGTCCTAGGAATGATAATCTATCTTTTGAGGATGGAAAATGATAATTTATTCTATTAGGTCCTAGGGAAAAATGATCTATGTTTTAGGAGAAAATATGGCAATCCTGTCATTAAGTATTAAGAGAAAATAAGACAATCCTATAATCAAGCCTTAGGAGAAAATAGGACAATCCTGTCATTTAGTCCTAAGAGAAATAATTCAATTTTGTCATTAGGTCCTAAGAATAGTAATCCACTTTTGAGAAAGAAATTAGACGAGTCTGTTATCAAGTTCTAGGATCAATTATCCCTACTTTGCAAAGAAAGAAAAAAGGATAATTCTGTTATTTAAATCTCAGGAGTCATGATCTGTCTTGAGGAAGAAGATGATGATTCTGCCTTAGAGTTCCAAGAAGAATGATCTGTATCTTGAGCATAAAAGGTCAATTATGCCACAATTTTAAGATGACTGTAACTTTTAAACTTGAGAATGAACCAAAGTTGTAAGTTACCCTGACTCTATGAAGTGTTGTCCAAGCTAAAGTCTGTCCAGAACATATTTGAGAATTGCTTACAAGAGATACATCTCCCTAGGATTACATACATATAGCAAAAACATAATAATCTAGGTAGACATACTCACACATAGTCAAGAATATAACAGTGCATAAAGATATGGTAATTTGCATCCTTAAAAAGTTCATTAGTAGAAGTTTAGGTTGTTAATCACTTAATAAGTCTAAAAAACCTACTGTAGGTAACTTTTGCTAAAATCCATCCGAGATCCATTCACCAAGATTGTAAAATGGGCCCGATCACTCCCTCTGTTGGAAAATGATAGGTGTAATTTATTTATTTATTTATTCCCAACCTGATTTTGGTAGTTTTCGAATATTTTTATAGCATTTTATTTTGTTTTAATACGTTTTTATTTATTTTTGTTATAAATCAGGTATTTGAGGTGAAAAGGGACTAAAACGGTCCATAAACGAACATGTGGGTAGAAGAATAGTGGAGAAAAAGAGCAAAATGGACAATTTTTAGAACTTGCATCCACCGCTGCAGCGGTAAAAATACAGAGAGTTATTGAATTCTCTACCGCTGTAGTGGTGAAACCACCACTACAGTGGTCAAAATATAGAGAGTTGCTGAACTCTCCACCGCTGCAACGGTCACTCGCTAGAAGCCTACCGACCTCTCCACCGCTGCAGCAGTCAGGCGCCAGATAGTTTAGATATTTTAGGATATTTTGTTGATATTTTGGATCCTATAAATATCGTTTCTTCTCCTCCAAACACAAAGTTAACGTTTTCGGGAGTCTTGAGAGCTCTAAGGCCATTCAACCAAGAGAAGATCATTAAGGCCAAGAGGAGGAAGCGTTCTCGGAGCAGTTTTAGCGTCAGATCTTCGGATAACAGTTAGTCTCCTTATTTCTCTCCTTTATTTCTTAGTTTAGTTGAATGTTTTGAATATGTTTAGCTCATTTCTATTTGTATATAGGGCTATAGCCATTTGTAGCTAGACATATATTGTCTAGGGAGCGATGTATTCACGAAAACGTTGCTTGAATAAATTGATCTTTTGTTAATGGTTGTTCTTGTCTATTCGATTGTGTTTACCGTTCTTCCACGTTTATATGCTTTTTATGATATATTGAGAATACGGGGTTTGACACTCGAGATAAGTAACCCCGGATTCAGATTAGGGTTTAAACACAACGCGACGATCTAATGATCCAAGAGGGCATTAGAGAGTGTGCAATCCATGACGTTGGGGCAAGACTCATGTGACTAAGTGTCGTATCGACGCTGGAGAGGGACTTCGATGTTGACGTGAAGTCACATATTCATTCATTTTACACTCGGGAGAGGTAGTGAGTGAGTTTATGATACCGAGATTGTCAAATAGGATGAACGCCGTTAATTTAAACTAGATTGAAAGAAACACGTTTAAGTGAACAAAGTTAATCCCTAGGCAATAATTTCCCATAAATGTCATATTAGTATAGTAGTATAATTAGTTAATTAGATTAGTATAATATAGTATTTATTAACAAAAATATAAATTTAAGTCGCCTAGATAAAATTAGATTATGACAATCGCAGTACTTAACGACAATTCTAATCCAATCCCTGTGGATATGACAATGCTTACTCTTCCCAATCTATACTAAAACTTGACCCGTACACTTGTGGTGAAAGTAACAGTGTAATTTACATGCTACTAAGTTTTTGGCGCCATTGCCGGAGAATTGGTTTTTAGATTGTTGTTGATATTATGAGTAAATAACTTGATTTGAATTTAGGCATTTATTGTGTTTATAATTTATTTATTTATTTATTTTTTTAAATGCAGGGTACTTAAAGATGCTAGATCAACAAGTATTGTCATATTTCTTTCAACGAGATTCCGAGCTATTTTGTTGTGCTTGGGATCGATACAAGGAGTTGTTGTTCCAGTTCCCAAACCATCATTTTTCGAAGGAGTGTCAACTACTAAACTTCCTCGATATGTTACAAGTCGCAACAAGAATTTGGGTTGAAAGAGGAAACAATACCACTTCTTTCAACCAACTAACCGCGGACAAAGCCCATTAGGTACTGGAAGACATAGCGGAGTTTGATTATCAATGTTGGAATTATTCAACAAGCTACCAACGCTTAGGGGATAGTTCCACCATTTTGGCACTATGATTAACATCCCGGACCAACAGGAGGAGTCTTCCCCCGCCCTGGAAGAGATATTTGCTGTAGTTATAGGGGAGACTCAGGCTTTCTAGAGGGAAACGAATAACCGGCTCAACGAGCATGAGGATTGTCTTGACAATATTGAGATGACCTGCGCTGAAATTGATGCTACCATAATGTCTCTTCAGATGCAAATTGGTTAGCTAATCTACTTTATTGAGGCTGAGTCAGAAATGGTGGCATTGGGAGACACAAATGCCACATGCATTGAAAGCCACCACGAGAAATCGGAAACAAGTGGGAGGAACTTGGATCACTTCAAAGACAATGCAAAATCACAAGATAACACTTGTGATTATCCACCGTTTGAGATCCACCAAGTGTTACCACCATCGATCGAAGATGATTATATCTACGTGGATTCGATATAGATCACTTGTCCTTTGCCGCCTTTAGCACCATTCTTTTATGCCTTCCAAGAACACGAGAAGATGACTAATCGATTTGAAAGTATGGGCCATACAATGCCAAATCTGGCTAGTCTTGAGGGCATTCTGAATCAAGACCCATACGTTGTGTTGTATGACACACACTATGGATGGAAGCCGCTCTTTGACGAGCCCTTCTTTGTGTCAGGCCATTAACAATAAACCAAGCGCTTCTTGAGAGACAACCCAAGTTCAAAATAAATTAGAACTTGATTTAGAGGCGAGATTGTCTCGCCTCCCAGGTGCGTGTTCTAAACCCTATTCGTCGGCATGCTTTATTTCAAATGTTGAGATTGATGATTGGCTTATTGTGGACACTGCCCATTTTAAATTTAGGGGAGATATGTAGTATGTTAGTATGTTTTATTGTTTAACTGTACGCATGTTTGTTTAGTGTAAATGTGTTTATTGTTGTAGTTGTTGTGTATGTGTTGAGTTTTGCGTTTATCTGGGCTATTACCCGATGATGATATTGTCCCCTAGTTGTTTATTGAGGTCGAGGGTAATACCTATTCATGTGTGTTCTATGTGCTTGACATGTTTTGGTAAAAGTTATTGTGGATCCTAATTTGCACGAGCACGTAGACTCAACGAATAACTATTCAATTGATTTGAGGCCAATTATCCATTAGTCAAATTCATGACAATTTAAAGGATTCTAGAACCTGATTGGGGAAAACTTGAGGTAAAATCCTAGGGGAGGTAATTTAGGAGATATGATTTAGGCATTCATTTGATTCGCTTGAGTCTTTGAAGCTTACCTTATTATACGTTTATCCCTCGTTACCCTGTCGAAGCCTATAACGCCGGTTCAATTCTGAACACATAAAAAATAATCTTGGCAATTGAATTCTTTCCAAACCTATATCGTAAAATCAAAGGCACAATTTGAGTGAATCAAGTCAGCATTCGTGTATGCTACTTGAAGTGAGCGGTTGGGTTTAGGGCGAACTTTTGATTGGTTTGGTATTTGAGTACTCACTTGTCATTTTCTTTTGTTTTAACCACACCCATGAAATTGTAATAATCTAATAAGTTTGGGGGTGTGGTACGTTAAAAAAAAATATATGTAAATATCGTTCTATTTTCATTTCTTTTGACAAGTGAGTACGAAGTTCTTAAATGTATGTTCAGGGTTGTTTTGAATTAATCTATGGGGGTTCAAGAGTGATTGTTTTCCAAGTGATTGTGCCTTCGGTATTGTTAAGTTAACAACATTAACCTGTTTAATATTCCCGATATACCCTTGCCCATGTTCCAAACTAAACTAAGTTCTATTGATCTTTTTGAACTTCCAAGCCTACATTAGTGGAGAGTAGAACCCAATCAGGCGTATGAAAATCCTAATCCTTATCAGTTTAAAGTCGTGAGCTTCGTTGGTGGATAATCCAATCTAGTCTTTGAATGGTTATATAATTGAGTTTTGCACACACACGTTGAAAGGATCTAGAATGGAAGTTACCATTATAGAATGTTGAAATTCTAGAACATCACATGGTACGTTTAACACTTGAACTTGATATGATTGGGGGTTGTTGAGGGAAATATGTTTTGGTCGATAGTTGAATTCAAAACTCGCGTATCGTTATATTTAGGTAGTTTATGTTTTTATTCATGTTTAGTTTTTGTGTTAGTTAATTTAGTTGTGTTTTTTTATTTTAGTGTGAGTGTTTTTTGATCGAGGACTAGAAAAATTCTAAGTTTGGGGGTATTTGATAGGTGTAATTTATCTATTTATTTCCAAGCCGGTTTTGGTAGTTTTTGAGTATTTTTATAGCGTTTCATTATGTTTTAATATGTTTTTATTTATTTTGTTATAAATTAGGTATTTGAGGTGAAAATGGACTAAAACGGTCCATAAACAAACAAGTTGGTGGAAGAACGGTGGAGAAAAAGAGCAAAACGGATAATTTTCAAAACCTGCATCCACCGCTGCAGCGGTCAAATACGGAGAGTTGTTGAATTCTCCACCGCTGCAGTGGTCAAAATGCAGAGAGTTGCTGAACTCTTCACCGCTACAGTGGTCTCCTACCAGAAGCCTACTAACCTCTCCACCTTTGCAGCGGTGATCCCACCGCTACAGTGGTTAGGCGCCAGATAGTTTAGATATTTTAGGATATTTTATTGATATTTTGGATACTATAAATATCGTCTTTTCTTCTCCAAACACAAATTTGACATTTTCGAGAGTCTTGAGAGCTCCTAGGCCATTTAATCAAGAGAAGATCATCAAGGCCAAGAGGAGAAAGGGTTCTTGGAGCAATTTTAGCATCGGATCTTCGAATAACGGCTAGTCTCCTTGTTTCTCTCCTTTACTTCTTAGTTTAGTTGAATGTTTTGAATATGTTTTGCTTGTTTCTAGTTGTATATAGGGCTATGGCTATGTGTAGCTAAACATATATTGTCTAGTGAGCGATGTACTTCACAAAAACGTTGTTTGAATAAATTGATGTTTTGTTAATGGTTGTTCTTGTCTATTCGATTGTGTTTACCGTTCTTCCACATTTATGTGCTTGTTATGATATACTGAGAATACGGGGTTTGACACTCAGGAGAGGTCGACGATCTAATGACCTGGGAGGGCATTAGAAAGTGTGAAATCCATGACATTGGGGAAAGACTCATGTGACTAAGTGTCGTATAGATGCTTGAGGGGGACATCTGCATTGACGCAAAGTCACATATTCATTCACTTACACTCGGGAGAGGTAGTGAGTGAGTTTACGATACTGAGATTGTCGAATAGAATGAACGCCGTTAATTTAAACTAGATTGAAACGAACATGTTTAAGTGAACGAAGTTAATTCCTGGGCAATAATTTCCCATAAATGTCATATTAGTTTATTAGTATAATTAGTTAATTAGATTAGTATAGTATTTATTAAGAAAAATATAAATTTAAGTCACTTAGATAAAATTAGGTTATGACAATCGCGGTACTTAACGACAATTCTTATCCAATCTCTGTGGATAGGACAACCCTTACTCTTCCCAATCTATACTATAACTTGACTCATACACTTGCGGTGAAAGTAGAGGTGTAATTAACGTGTTACCAGAAGCACTCAGACCGACTCCAAGAGTTCGACGATGCAAGCTTATATTACCTCCCTTAAACAAATATTGAGCCAGACAAACCCAGCCTTATTATTTTGAGAAAAGAGAAAAGAAGACCATATCTATCTCATTCTTTCCCTTAGCTTTTTAAGTCATTTCTAATTAATTAGGTATGATCTTGTACGCATATGTACTAGATCTACCTATCCCTAAATTCAGGCTTATTTTGTTTATGGTCCACTCAGGTCTTTATACTTTACCTTTCATAAATCAATTTGCTTGTCACAATTTACGCACCGCGAACAGTTAAAAAATAATGATAATATAATTTCAATACTAAATTAGACCATTATCCAAAGCAAAAGGTTAACAAAAATGTCTTGTTTCAACCAAACGATGGTGATATATTGATAAAAAATCTGAGAACGTTCGAAGGAAAACCTAATAACCCTGATGTGGAATCATTACACATGTTCCAACCTGGCAATGTCCGAGTAACCATGAAGAAATATAGAAGGCCTCTTCAACCGAAACAAAAAGAAGAAATATCCCAAAAAAATTCGATATGAAGAATGATAGATAAAGTCTTAAAACTTGATCTCTCCATAGAAAAATTGAATAGCTGAACAAAGAAAGATTAACTAATAAAAACTAAGATTTTATCTAGATATTACTAATTTAGGCATACATGAAAACTTACCTAAAATAAAAGTAGGAGAAACCCTATAGAATTGAGGACAATCAAGGCTGGAAGAGGACAATGAGCTTTTATCAAGATAATACCTAATAATGGGGAAAGTAACTGAGAAAATGGGTGAAATCAGCGAAGACCTCGACACTGATTGAAATTACTCTAATTCTCTAAAATGTAAAATCTTGAAAGTATGTGTATAGATAAAGAAAATAATAAATAAAGACTGGTCTAAAAAAGTATCTAAACACTGAGTGGTCGCATGAAAACAATTAGGTGAATCACACTCTCTATATAGTCCGAGTATTAAGTCGTAGGGGTGTCTCAACACCTAGTGACTTGGGCTAACTAGACTTGGATCACTACCCAAAGCTCACTACATGGATTATTTAGAAAGTACGACTCCCTACCTGCTGGGGTGAATCAAATGCAAACATTCTCTCAACACGACTAGGACAAAATAACATTTGTTAGTCGTTAGTAACTAACACTTGTTTCTTTGTTAATTCTATTCTCCCTCCTCAGAGTTATCTCGGGAAGGCACATCTCATCTGCCCTCAGTAAAAGGCAGAAAAAGTGAACAAGAGCCATCAATGAAACCTTGGGTAACATATAGGGCCTAGGTAATCTTGATAACAATCTTACAAAATATCAATATCAGAACTTGATGGAATTGAAACTGGACGAACTCTTTAACTAATAACTATAGATATTTGGTCAAAATTACTATTGAGCTTATCTTTATCATAATTTAGATTAATCCGATGCAAAAATAGTGACAATCATTGAGATAATTGGACGTTTGAATATGATTAGTAGAGTATACTCTAGTTGAAATAATCTTGCACAAAATTAATAGCAAAATATACACGACATGTATAGGTTAGTACTTAAAGAATTAGAAATAGACTTGGGAAAATACAAGAAAGGAAGTGAAAAAGTCTTATTAAATAAGCCATTCACTTGAACACTCTCTCAAAACTCATCTAAAAGTCATTCAAAGCCCAAGCCAAATCAACAATGATCCCTATTCTAAACCAGATGTTCCTATTCAAGGAAATCCCGATCTTACTCAAGAGAGACACAAAAATAACCCTCTACTCATCCTGCCCAAACCTTTCTATATTGCAACCACAACCGAGAGACCATTGCTAGAAGAAATCCCGATCAGAATTCTAGCTGCAACGCAAGAAGGAGCAAGGAACAAGAAGCCTCTTAGAGGAACCAATTAGTTTTTCATATCAGAAATGACATGGAATTAACCAGGGGAGATGGATAATAGAGAAATATACTTAGCACAAGTATTCTAGGAAGCATTGTAGGAAACGACTGGTATCTCTGAATAGATGCTTCTTTCCTTAGGAAAACATTTTAGAATTGGGTGTTATAAAAATCATACAATACAAAAGTTGGTAACAAATGTTACACAAAAACCATGCATCATGATTCACTTAGGCATACATCACTTGCATACACGATAGGTGCGATCTACCTACATACTTCCAAACCGAATTAAGTTAATTTTCGAGCGTTTATATAGTATTTTATTACATTTTAATTAGTTTTTACATTTTTGTATTAAAACAGGTGTATGGGGTGAAAATATGGGAATCTTGATAAAAAACAATAAGATCGAACCAAAAATGGTCGAAGAACGGTGAAAAAATAAGCTCGGAGGCAATAATCTGAAAGAAGACCACCACTGCGGCGATGAAAATGCATAGAATAACTTACCTTGCTAAACATCCACCGCTGTGGCACTGGAGATATAGGATGTCAACCAAGTCTACCGCTGTCTTCACCGCCTAGGCGATTAACTAACCAACCTACTCACCGTCGCGGCGGTGACCTTTGCACTGACTGAAGATATTTATTAGATATTTTGAGATATTTTGCAAATATATAATCCCATCTCCTCCCTCATTTTCAGACTCTCTTTGAATTTTGAGCCCCTTAGAATATATCTAAAGGTATATAGAGGAGTTTTAGAGGGAGATCTCATATCCCGAGGTGGAGAAGACGGTGAAGCAATCGTTGAACGGTTCTTAGCTACAAATCTTCGGACGAGGCTAAGTTCTTCAATTTCTTCCCTTATTTATTTAACTTTGGATATTGTGAGCATGTTTAACTTGTTCGTTATTTGTAAATACGGTTATGGTCGTAATTAAACATGGATTGTATAAGGATTAACACTATATTTGTAAATATGTGATTTGGATGATTTTGGTGTTGCGTTTATGTTTGTTCTTCATAGTTTGATTGTGTTTATCTTATTATTTGTTTATTATTCTTAATCAGATACATGGAGAATACAGGGTTTGACAAACATCGGATTTAGATTAGGGTAAACAAATGCCACGATCCAATAATCTGGTCGGGGTTAGGATTGTGAACAATTGATGACGTTGGGGTAAGACTCATGTGACCTAAGGTCGTTAAGATGTTGAGGGGGACTTATTCATTGACTCGAAGTCATTTAGTCTCCCATATTACACTCGGGAGAGATGGCGGGAGAGTTTTAGAACTGAGATTGTTGATAGGGTAAACACAACGCGACGATCCAATGACCTGGTCGGGAGTTGGATTGTGTGCAATCAATGATGCTAGGCAAGACTCATATGACCTAGGGTCATTAAGACATTGAGGGGGACTTCTTCGTTGACTTCCACCATCTTACACTCGAGAGAGGTGGCGGTGGAGTTTACGAACAGAGATTGTCAAATAGGTGGAATACCGTAAACGTGAGTAAATCGAGATCAAACACGTATTTGTAAACAAGTTAATCCCTAGGAAATTCGTTCCCCTAAAACATATTAGTATATTAGTATAGTTAATTTAGGTTATATTAGTATTACTATTAATTAATTAAAAATATTTGTTTTTAGCCTATATAAAGTTAGGTCATGACAAACGCGGTACTCGATAGTAATGACACCAATCCTTGTGGATACGATAACCCGATCTTTGATGATCACACTATACTAAAACTTTGACCTCGTACACTTGCGAGTAGTCAATACGCGAGGATGCGAATCCCTTGACGTACAAGTTTTTGGCACCGTTGCCGGGGATTGGTCGTTAGGCAAATTCAGTTCTAAGTGATCGTTACCAAGTTTTTGGTAATGATTTCCAGGGATTGTTTTGTTTGTTATTGTCGATATTGTGAGTTAATAACCCAATTTTACTTTAGGCATTTCTTTTGTATATAATTTTTGTTTGTAGTTTTGTTCTTATTTCTTATGCAGGGTACCTGGAGATGTTAGATTAACAGGTATTGACGCATCCCTTTCGATGGAATTCCAAGTCATTTTATGGTGCGGGGCTATGCACATAAGCCGGTGAGGTGTTTCGTTGAAAGATCAAGCCGTACAAAGCAAAACCTCACCAAGCTTGAGGGCGTTCTGAATGTCGGGCTGAGGACATTAAACCACACACTTCTTGGGAGGCAACCCAAGGTCAAATAAATTAAATACATCTCCGTCGAATTTAAATGGAGGCGAGAGGTACGTGTTCTAAACCTCCTTCGTCAGTATGCTTTAAATTTCATATGTTGAAGAATGATGATTGGGATCGCCTAGGACACTGTCCATTTTGAGTTTGGCAGTGATGTGTAGTATATTATGTTAAATGTGTTATTGTTTTGTTGTGTGCATGTTTGTTTAGGATAGAATGTGTTTATTTTTATGTTGTTGTTGTGTGCATGCAGAGTTTTGCGTTCATCTGGGCCATTACCCGGTGATGAAAATTACCCCTAGTTGTTTTTGAAGTCAAGGGTAATACCCATGCATGTGTGATTCTGTGTGCTTGACTATGCATTTTGGTCAAAATTGTTGTAGATCCTAATTTGCATGAGCACATAGACTCAATGTATAGTTATTGAATTAGTTTGAGGACAATTATTGATTAGCCAAACTCATGACAATTTAAGGATTCTAGAACTTGATTGAGGGGAAGCTTGAGCCAAAATCCTAGGCGAGGTAGTTCAGGAGACATAATTTAGGCATTTTTTTTTTTTTATCACTTGAGCCTTTGAAGCCTACCCTATAATATGTTTATCCCTCGTTACCCTATCGAAGCCTAAATGCCGATTTCAATTCTAAATAGATAAACAAATACCCTGGTTAATTGATCTTTTTCCAAACCTTAATCTCTTTATTTAAAGGCACATTTGAGTAAATCAAGTTAGCAATTGTAAATGCTACTTGATGTTATCGGTTGGGTTTAGGGCGAACTTTGGATTGGTTTGGTATTCGAGTACTCAATTGTCGTTTTTCTTTCGTTTTAACCACACCCGTGAAATCATACTAATCGAATAAGTTTGGGGGTGTGGTTAGTTAGAAAAAAAAACATATGTAAATATTGTGAAATTATTTTTCTATTTGACAAGTGAGTACGTCGGTCTAAAATTTTAGTTCGGGATTGTTTTCCAATTTATCTATGGGGTACGAGAGTGAATGTGCCAAGCGTTGAGCCTTGGGTAACATTATGTTAACAACGTTAACCCGTTTTCTATTTCAAAATACCCTTGACCAAATATTCCTTAACCAAACCAAGTCCTTCTGATCTTTATGAACTACTCAACCTACATTAGTGGAGAGTGGACCCCAATCAGGCATATGGAAATTCTAGTCCCATATGGTCTAAGTCATGAATTTCGTTTGGGGATAATCCAATTCGGTCGTTGTATAGTTATATTATTGAGTCTCGTACAAACACGTTTACAGGATCTAAAATGGTGTTCACTATTATGGCATGTTGATATTCTAGAACATTACATGATGTATGTGATAGGTGTGAAAAACCTATCTATTTCTAAATCAGATTTGTTAGTTTTCAAGCGTTTTAGTTATATTTAATTGTTTTTTAGTGTGTTTTAGTGTAGAAGAGGGGAAGGACATCAAAGGGCGAGAAACAAGTGAAAAAGGTGGAGAAACAGTGAAGTAAATGTGCGAAATAGGGTTTCGGTGAATGAAGACCACCGCCTAAGCGGAAGTTCCACCGCCTAGGCGAAAAAGAGGCAGAATGTTGGAGTGCTGAAGGGATGAACCACCACCTAGGCGATAAAACCACCGCCTAGGCGAGAAAATGACAGAATGATATGCCAGCATGTACCGCCTAAGCGGAAAAACCACTGCTTAGGCGAAGTTACTGACAGAAGTTAACCGACTTAAGTCTACTGCCTAAGCGGTGAACCACTGATTAGGCGGTAACACTCTGCACATAAATATCTATTTTTAAATATTTTGAAGATATTTCCAAACCTTACGTATTTAACCCTTTTCTCCACCAAACCTCAAAAAGGTTGAGACGTGAGAGGAGGCTCCAGTTGTTCTTGAGGGCTCTCCTTCCACCTTAGTTAGGTTTAGGTAATTTAGGAAATAGATTATATTAAGTTTAAGAGGTGTTCTTGGCCAATCCTTGAAGAGCTAGAAGAGAAAGTTCATCAACGGAAAAGAGGAAGCTCGAGAGGATTATTCTTTGGCGAAAGTGGACCACTCCACTTTGAGATTTGGCTTTTCTTCTCTTGTTTCCATCTTTGTATTTAATGTCTCTTGTTGATGATGATGATATCCTCTTGATTTATTGTTGTATTGGCTAAGAACATGTTAGTGTAATTTAGAGATTAGTTAGGCAAATGTGTAGTTGTGTAAATTCTCGTTTGGTTTAATATACGTTTCTTTAACGGTTGTTGCTTTTAAGTCCGATTGTGTTTATCATTTGATGACGATCTTAATATGCCTGTAACAGTATTAGGGTTGGATTTGAGAATCTAGGGTTTGACACTCGAGAGAGGTAACCCTGGATTCTGACTAGGGTAAACACATCGTTACGACCTAACGACCCGGGACGACATTAGTTAGTGTGCAATTGATGATGTTGGGTCAAGACTCACGCGTCCTAGAGTCATTAATACATTGAGGGGGACCTCTTCATCGGCACGAAGTCACGTATTCCCTCGTCTTACACTCGGAAGAGGTGGCGGAGGAGTTTATGAACCGAGATTGTCGGATATCTAAACTCCATTATTGTTAACAGAACGAAATCAAATGTGTATTAAGTGAACGAAATCAATCCCTAATTAATCAACCTAGTTAGAATTAACCCACTAATGATAGTTTAGCTTAGTTTAATTTCAATTCAAGTCTTCCGTCATCAGGATAACACGAGATTACGTCAATTGCGGTATTCAATTCAATTATTCGCACTTTTCTTTGTGGGAACGATATCCAATCTTCAAAGATCCACTATATTAAAACTTTAGACCTCGTATACTTGCGAGCGTAAGTAGGCATGCACGAACGCGCCCCTACCAAGTTTTTGGCACCATTGCCGGGGATTAGTGTGAAGTTTATTTGAATATTGTCAAATTCTGTTCCCGTCAATGCCTACCAAGTTTTTGGCGCCGTTGCTGGGGATTAGTATGAAGTTTATTTGAATATTGTCAAATTCTGTTCCCATCAACGCCTACCAAGTTTTTTGCGCCGTTTCCGGGGATTAGTTTGAATTTTATTTGAATATTGCAAAAGAAACGCAGTATCGGCTCAAAACTTAAGTTTTAAATAGGAAAACCAAATGTATCGTATCCTAGTTCCGTCAGCACACCAAATGTTTGGCGTTGTTGACGTGGGATTAGTGTGAATTCTAAGTTGATATTGCGACTAAGTAGTCGAGTGTTAATCCTGACATTTATTTTTGTTTTGTTTTTAATTTTTATTTTTGTTTAATTGTGTTAATGAGATCAAGCAGAGCGAGAAAAGATGAAGAAGATTGGAATTCTTAATTCTCAATCCCGAGATTGAGCTTATTGCAAATGATAAGGACTGAGAGGAGAAGCCAACTTCAAGCCATGATCTTGATCCAACTGAGCATTTGAGCCCAAATTCCTTGTCTATGGGGAATTTTGGTGAAAAATACTTAGTAACACGATAGTCCAGCTGGGGACGGTAACTCAAGCACTATTTGTTTTGAAATGAAACTTAGGGTATCAAATTACCCGATATTTGTTACTATTTATTTGATTATTTATTCTTTTTGGAAGCCGGCATGGCTTCGGAACGTGTTCCGAAGTGAATTTAGGAATGTTGACACTTGGGGAAGTATTTTAAGTTTAAACATGTTGAACAAGCGAAGTGAAAACGTATGGGGAGGAGCCGTATTTTGAAAATTTAAGAAAAACATGAAATTGGAAGCTTCAGGCCCACCGCCTAAGTGGTAAACCACCGTTTATGCGGTAAAAATACAGAGTGGGTGAAAATAGCCTACCGCCCAACCGGTGAACCACTGCTTAGGTGGTAAAAATACAGGATGCACCAAATTTTCAAAATACGCTCCATCGCTTACGAAAAAAAAAAAAAAACAAAAAACAAACAAACAAACCACCGCCTAGGCGGATGAACAATAGAACAAAATATTTTCACACTGGTGTAATTTCTCTTAGGCGGAAAAACCACCGCCTAGGCGGAATTTCGTCAGAAGGTTTGTTTTTAAAGGAAAGAGTTCCACCGCTTAAGCGGTGAACCTTCTGTTGTTAAAAACAACCCGTTCGTTCAAAAATAGAAAACGCAAGGTTCCCTCCCCAAATCCTTCACCTTCTCTCTAAAACCTCACTCCCAAACCGTTCCAATACTCAAAAATCATCCGTCCATTACCAAAAGTAGTCATTTCCATCACGATTCAACCACCAAGAATCGGATCTCCATCCCTATTTCCGAAAATTTAGGGCTTTTTGTGAAAGGTGCGATTTCTTCATTCTCTTTTGATTGGACCATTAATTCTCAACAAGTAAGTTTCTTTTACATTAAATTTAGTCTATTTGTTGAAATTATTGGTTGGTTTACATGATTATATCAATGAAATCATTGGATTTTGAAATTTTGCCCAAAACCCCTTAACCCTAGTTTCGCGATTTCGAAGTTCCATGGGTTTTTGGTTTGATTCTAGGTGATAAACATGTGTAATTGGATTGGTTGAGTGTGTGAACTAATATAGGATGTCACATTTGTGAAATTTGTTTGAAAAATTCAAATGGGTATTCGTTTTGGGATGTAAGTGTTCTTGACAAAGTGATTAGGGAGGTTTATGTTTTTCAATTGTTCATATATGATGAGGTTTTATTAGGTTTTTGTGATTGTGATTATAGGAAATGCCGAAAAGAGCGGCAAAGAAGAGGGCTAGAGGAGAAGGGTCGAGTTCACACCCTAGGGTGCCGATCGACGTTGACTACGATGCTACCCGCTTTGTGTCAAAACAAGCGGCGGAACACTTTAAAGAACATGAAAAATATCGTGCCTGCATACGTCAACGGGGTTTCAGTCCGATTAAAGATCTCCCGGTGGAATTTCAAAATAAAATCCGTAGCTGTCACTAGGGGTAATTCTGCAAATCGCCACCCTCAGGCGAGATTGCTTTGGTCAAAGAGTTTTATGCTAATGCTACAGAGGCCATTGACGACCTAGCAGGGGTTCAGAATTAACCTATCATCTTCAGCCCTGACTTTATAAATCATCTCTTTGGACTGTCGGAACCAGAGTCCCTTGAAAGCCAAGACCCTACTTTGCATAGGGTCATCCAAAAGATCACATCTGGAAAAGTAAAGTGGAAACACTAAGGGTGAATGTCTCTACCTTTTCATTAAGTTGCCTCAAGCCAGTTTCAAAAATTTAGCACCACTTCATCTGCGGAAGCCTCCTACCGACGTCACATTTGTCAGACGTCTCAAAGAACAGGGCCTTTTTGATCTATAAAATTCAAACCGGACAACCAATCAACGTTGGATTTTTGATCTATTCATCGATCATTCATTCTACGAAGATGGTAAAGTCTGGGCTCCCATTTCCGTCACTATTGACCCATATTTTCAGATTAGCTGATGTGACTGTATCCGAGGGAAGCCAATGTGACCCTATCACTCTACTTACTCTATCAGCGATAAACCAGTTGTGGAAGACTGGGGCGCAAAAGGCACCCGAGCCTGAGCCTGAGGAAGGGAAAGAGCAAGCAGACGAGACAGCTGGACTTTTTGGAGCCCGAGATGAAAACTCCCAAGAGAGGATAAACAACAAGCTTTAGACCGTCCTCCCAAACCAATATGAGATTGCTTCTTTCTTGGACCAATTTTCGAGGCAATAATATCGAGTCCAACGGAAGATTTGGGAGGGCCTTGGCCTTGAGATGGATGATTACCCTCCGATGCCATCTGTGCCGCCACATCTACTCCAGAGACCACACTCTCCTTCTCAAAGTGATGATGGTGATGATTCGTCTTCAGGTGAACAGTACGGAATAAGTCTTATTCCCTAGGTATGTGTTCAACCCATTTTGTGTGCAAGCATGCTATATGTTTATTGGGTTCGCTGATATTGGAACACTGCCATGTTCAGGCCTGGATGGTATGGATTGGATGATAGATTAGTGGATGTTCATCCATATTGACTTTTTGTAGAAAATGATGAACAATTATTATTTTTTGAACAAAATGGAAATATTTTGATGTACAAATTTAAGTTTATGTATGTATTTTAATTTGAATGTTTTAGTTTCAAATTTTTAGTTTAGTTAGATTAATTTTTGTTTTTGCATGTTTAGTGTTAGATTAAATTATGTATGTTAGTGTTAGAATTAGTTTAGATTTGTGTATGTATAAAGTTGTGTTTGCATGTTTAGATATGAGTTCATTGGGGCCAAGACCAGATGATAAGAATTATCCCCAAATTGCATATTGAGGTCGGGGGTAATACCTTTCTTGTGTGTTTTGTGTACTTAACATGTCGATTGGGTAAAAATTATCTCGATCCAAAAATTGCACGACATTTGAACTTAATGTATAATTATCTGAACGATTAGACGTTGATTATTCGATATTAAGCTCATGATAGAAAATGAGGAAACTAGAACTTGATTTGGGGAAAACTTGAGGCGGAATCCTAGGTAAGGTAATTCCAGAAACGTGATTTAGGCAGTCAATTTTTCGCTTGAACCGTTGTAGCTAACCTAAAAATGTTAATTCCTTATTTCTCCTGTCGAAACCGATAACGTAATCAATTCTGAAAACATTCAAATACTCCTTTCAATTAAATTTTTCCTAACCCAATGTCGCTAAGCCTAATTTTCAAAATTGAGTGAAATCAAGTGAGCGGTCAGGTTTTTGATAAATTTTTATTGATTCGGTATTAGTGTATTCACTTGTCACTTTTGTATTTCTTTTTGCATGCTCCTAAAATAAGTTTGGGGGTGTGTTTCTATCATTTCTTTTTACATATTCCTAAAATTTTATAAATTCGAATAAGTTTGGGGGCGTGTTTCTCTAAATTCTTTTTGCACTCTCCTAAAACTGTAATCATTCGAATTAAATTAGGAATATGTTAAAAAAAAAAAAGAAAAAAAAAAGGTGAATATAGTTTTTCCTTTTCTTCTCTTTCGACAAGTGAATACCAGGATTTTCATTTCTTATTCAGAGTTGTACTTTAAATGTGGGGTCATGAGAGAGGATAGCGACAAGCGATTTTACCTTGGGTATCGATCGATTAAACCAATTTTCTATATTTATTCCAGTGATACCCGTGGTCGTTCTCCAAAGCCAAACCAAACCCTATTGATTTCTGTGAATATCCGAGCCTACATTAGTGGATAGTGGCCTCCAATCAAGCGTATGGTTTTCCTAAATCCTTCAACGGTTTAAATTATGATCTTAACAATTGAATAATTGAATCCGGTATTTTACTAGTTATACATTTGAGTTCTCACACACACACTTCAAATGGATCTAGAATGGTTTTTATTGATATTGATCGTTGAAATTCTAAAAGAGCACTTAGTGTGGGTTACTTCCCGAACTTGATCCGATTTAGGGATGTTGAGGGAGGAACAAATTGGTCATTTCGATTGAACTTTATATTTACATGCATATACTTCTTTTGAGTTAGTTTAATTTTTCAATTTTAGTTGGTTAGTTCGTTAGTTAGTTTAATTTAGCGTTAGTGTTTTGCTAGCGGACTAGCAAAATTCTAAGTTTGGGGGTATTGATAGGTGTGAAAAACCTATCTATTTCTAAATCGGATTTGTTAGTTTTCAAGATTTTTAGTTATATTTAATTGTGTTTTAGTGTGTTTTAGTCTAGAATAGGGGAAGGACATCAAAGGGCGAGAAACAAGTGAAAAAGGCAGAGAAACGGTGAAGTAAATGTGCAAAACAAGGTTTCGGTGAATAAAGACCACCGCCTAAGAGGAAGTTCCACCGCCTAGGCGGAAAAGAGGCAGAATGTTGGAGTGCTGAAGGGATGAACCACCGCCTAGGCGATAAAACCACCGCCTAGGCGAGAAAACGACAGAATGATATGCCAGCATGCACTGCCTAAGTGGAAAAACCACCGCTTAGGCGAAGTTACTGATAGAAGTTAACCGACTTAAGTCCACCGCCTAAGCGGTAAACCACTGATTAGGCGGTGACACTCTGCACATAAATATCTATTTTTAGATATTTTGAAGATATTTCCAAACCTTACCGATTTAACTCTTTTCTCCACCAAACCTCAAAAAGGCTGAGACGTGAAGGCTCCGGTTGTTCTTGAGGGCTCTCCTTCCACCTTAGTTAGGTTTAGGTAATTTAGGAAATAGGTTAGATTAAGTTTAAGAGGTGTTCTTGGCCAATCTTTGAAGAGCTAGAAGAGGAAGTTCATCAACGGAGAAGAGGAAGCTCGGGAGGATTGTTCTTTGGCGAAAGTGGACCACTCCACTTTGAGATTTGGCTTTTCTTCTCTTGTTTCCATCTTTGTATTTATTGTTTATTGTCAATGATGATGATCTCCTATTGATTTAATGTTGTATTGGCTAAGAACATGTTAGTGTAATTTAGAGATTAGTTAGGGAAAGGTGTAGTTGTGTAAATACTCGTTTGGTTTAATATACGTTTCTTTAACGGTTGTTGCTTTTAAGTCCGATTGTGTTTATCATTTGATGACGATCTTAATATGCTTGTAACAGTATTAGGGTTGGATTTGAGAATCTAGGGTTTGACACTCGAGAGAGGTAACCCTGGATGCGGACTAGGGTAAACACATCGTTACGACCTAACGACCCGGGAGGGCGTTAGTTAGTGTGCAATCGATGACGTTGGGTTAAGACTCACGCGGCCTAGAGTCATTAAGACATTGCGGGGGACCCTTCATCGACATAAAGTCGCATATTCCCCCATCTTACACTCAGAAGAGGAGGTGGCGGAGGAGTTTACGAACCGAGATTGTCGGATACCTAAACTCTGTTATTGTTAACCGAACGAAATCAAATGTGTATTAAGTGAACGAAATCAATCCCTAATTAATCAACCTAGTTATAATTAACCCACTAATTGTAGTTTAGCTTAGTTTAAGTTTAAATCACGTCTTCCATCGTCAAGATAACACGAGACTACGTCAATTGCGGTATTCAATTCAATTATTCACACTTTTCTCTGTGGGAACGATATCGAATCTTTAAAGATCCACTATATTAAAACTTTAGACCTCGTATACTTGCGAGCGTAAGTAGGCATGCACGAACATGCCCCTACCAGTATGTTACCGCCTGAACTAGATATGACTGGCGGTTGTTGAGGGAAAAATGACTTGGCCAGTAGAAGAAGTCAAAACTCATATCTCGTTTTGCTTAGATTGTTTTTAGGATGTTTGTTATTTAAATTTAGTTATGTTTTTCATTTTCGTGTATGTGTTTAGCTTGAGGACTAGCCAAATTCCAAGTTTGGGGGTATTTGATAGGTGTGATCAACCTACATATTTCCAAACTGAATTAATTTAGTTTTTAAGCGTTTATATAGTATTTTATTAGGTTTTAATTAGTTTTTATCTTCTTGTATTAAAATAGGTGTGTGGGGCAAAAATATAGGAAACTGGAGCAAAAATGATAATATCTAACCAAAAATGGTCGAAGAACGGTGGAAAAACAATCTCAGAGGCAATAATCTGAAAGAAGCCCACCGCCACAGCGTCCAGACCTCTGCCGCGGCAGTGAAAATGCAAAGACTGACTTATCTTGTTGAATATCCACCGTCGCGGCACAATACCATCGCCATGGCACTGAAGATGCATAATGTCAACCAAGTCCACCGTTGTCCTCACTCCCCAGGCAATCAACAAACCGACCTACTCACCTCCACGACGGTGACCTCTGCATAAACTGAAGATATTTTGAGATATTTTGGCAATATATATCCCCTCCTCTCTCATTTTCGGACTTTCTTGGAATTTTGAGCCCCTTAGAATATATCTAAGGGTATATAGAGGAGTTTTAGAGGGAGAGCTCACATTCCGAGATGGAGAGGACGGCGAAGCAATTGTTGAATGGTTCTTAGCGACAAATCTTCGGACGAGTCTATGTTCTTTGATTTTTTCCCTTATTTATTTAACTTAGGATATTGTGAGCATGTTTAGCTTGTTCTTTATTTGTAAATGTGGTTATGGCCGTAGTTAAACATGGATTGTATAGGGATTAACACTATATTTATAAATATGTGATTAAGATAATTTCGGTGTTGTGTTTATGTTTGTTCTTCGTAGTTTGATTGTGTTTATCATATTGTTTGTTTATTATGGTTAGTTAGATACATGGAGAATACGGGGTTTGAAAAACCCCAGATTCAGATTAGGGTAAACAAACGCCATGATCCAATAACCCGATTGAGGTTAGGATTGTAGACAATCGATGACGTTGGGCCAAGACTCACGTGACCTGGGGTCGTTAAGACTTTGAGGGGGACTTGTTCATTGAATTGAAGTCATCTATTCCCCTGTCTTACACTCGGGAGAGGTGGCGGGGGAGTTTTAGAACTAAGATTGTTGATAGGGTAAATACAACGTGACGATCCAATGACCCGGTTAGGAGTTGGATTGTGAGCAATCAATGACGCTGGGCGAGACTCACGTGACCTAGGTTCGTTAAGACATTGAGGGGGACTTATTCATTGACTCGAAGTCATGTATTCCACCATTTTACATTTGGGAGAGGTGGCGGTGGAGTTTACAAACCGATATTGTCAAATAGGTCAAACACCGTAAACGTGTGTAAATCGAGATCGAACACGTATTTGTGAACAAGTTAATCCCTATGCAATTCTTTCCCCTAAAACATATTAGTATATTAGTATAGTTAATTTAGGCTATATTAGTATTAGTATTAATTAGTTAAATACGTTTGTTTTTAGCCTAAATAAAGTTAGGTCATGACAAACGCGATACTCGATAGTAACGACACCAATCCCAGTGGATATGATAATCCGATCTTTCACGATCACACTATACTAAAACTTTGACCTCGTAAACTTTTGAGTAGTCAATACACGGGGATCGAATCCATTGACGTACAATACGCATAACAAAAAATAGTCATCTTCCTTGAAACTAGAGCTTGTGATATTCTGCATATCATTTAGCATTAATAGGCCATCATCAACACGACACAACACTTGCACCCATACACCATATTTGGGAGATCTAGTAAGCTAGCGGGAAATCCTCGATAGGTAATTTGGTCAAGTAACCTCACTATGTCACCGCACCATCGACCATCCCTAATAATGGTTTTCAACCAAATTAGTTTTAGACAAGGAATTGACCTCAGATACAGTGTACTTGATAATGGACCTTACTCATTCCTAATAAGTGTCAATATGAAGTAGAGTGTCATTAGAAAGTCAGACTTACTAGGATCTAGCACGATCTTCTTAGAATTGAACTAATCCTATAGTCGTACTAAGCCTGCAGTCGACCAAAATGAAACAGCATAATTTAAAGACTTAAATACACTAACCAATCAAAGTTAATGATCTATTTTACCTAGCTAAGGTTTAGACAAAAATTCTAGCCAGACGAGCCAATTTGGCATCATAATCCTGTAGCTAATCATTCTCTTCCCTAGCTCGTAGGTTGGGGTATATTTTACACTACTAATAATAACAAATTTCATGATAGGAAAAGTTAGATTAGATTCCCCAACAAAAATTATCCAGTCGCTGCCCCAGTCTATGATTGGCGCACATTTAATCATTTTCCATGTTTTCTTGATGGAAATAGTGTTTATTTCGTCTCACGACATAAAATGAGATGCCCGAATCATAATGAACTTAATTAAGTTCATTAAACCTAAAGATTTTGAACTACATGTCAACTAGATTCCCAACAACTTCCGAGATATGTAGGAATCCCTTGTGGGTTCGGTTGACAAACTAAAGAGGATGAACTACGTTCCGACTTGATTCTTAGTTATCAGAGATACATAGGCAACCCATAATATGGGTTCGGTCTCTATTAACAAAAACCCACACTAATTGGGATTTAATCATGTCATCAAATATTAAAAATTCCCACAGAGTTACTCAATAATAAAGAAAACCCCAATCAAGGAAGAATTAGGTGTCGACCTAAATCCTAGTGAATGCTAGGATATGTAAAACGTTTATAGGTTGGGTAGTCACTTTAACAAAATTCCTCCATCCCTAACAAACTATACTTCGACTTGTCCTTGGTAGAATAACAAAGTTCATAATATGCCCTAGTAGGTATGGTCAAAGTCAGGTAAGTGTCAGCCTTATAACATTCTCTCATCCCTGTATCAAGGCACATATGTCGAGAAATCCCTTGACTTTCATTGAGAAAGCTGATTTTCAATCCTTTTGTTAAGCAGACAACAAAGGATGCCCGTGTTTGCACTACGCATCAACCTGATCCTTCGTAGATTACCAAGGTACGTAAGAAGGCCTTGTGGGTACGGTGGACAATCTAAGATAGCACAACAACGACTAAACTACATTTTGACTAGATTCCTAACCTAGGAAATTAATTTATGTAGATAGCCCGGGTGGGTTTTAGTCATCCAACGATCATTATCCAAAATAATAATATCAATATACATAAACAACCTAACAGGGTTTCAGACTAAAACAAACATTACAATCACACAATCAGTTCAGGATATAGAGGCAACCCATATGGGCTCTGCTACATCCTTAGAACACTAAGGAGGTAGTCTTGTGCCCTAACTTGAGCTGTGATACATTATATCTGGTTTCTCTATTAAGATTCTGTAACGGGGCTCGCCCTAGCTACAACTATGGCACATTATATCAAGTTTCTCCATAGAGAGTTTCTTGATAAAAGACTCGCACCAATCATAATCCACGAAATTGACAACTTTGTCATACCTACATTCATGAAATATGACAGATAAGAGTACCCAGATTGGCACATCCAAAGGTATAAAAATAAGATGGGGGCGTATATCCACAACAAACCATTAACCATTTAGCTCTTCCAGTAATTGTTAGATGGATCTACCGCTCGTTGGTCTTCGATAATAGAACACTGAAAGGTGAAGACATTCCTCGACATAGTTAAGGTCTTCTATGAATAGTATGGGTATAATCAAGAAGTGCCGCTTCAGAAGATTTCTCTTCGAACCCTGGCTAGGAAGAGTGGGGAATTTTTTTGGGGAATACACTATCCGATGGAGGGATAGAGCCGCACAAATAGTTTTGCCAATAAAGGAGGCTGAGATGGTCCTAATGTCCATCCAGGCTCAGCCCTACCCATACTATGAGCCATTACTAAACATATTGAATGACTCTTTCTCCAACGTGATCCTTCAAGGGGAATATAAGAAGGTGTTAGGATCAACCAAATTCAGAAGCTGACTGAGCACGAACGTAAGAAAAAAACACCTAAGAAGAAAAACCCTGAAGTGGTAATGGTAGGCCAGGGTCAAAGGAACCAACAGAACTTCTAACCTCAGTAGCCAAATTATCGCAAGTTTCAAAACCAAGTCTTCCAAAAGCAACCACCTCAATACACACCATCATCTCAATGCATACCAATATCTCTATTCACATCACTACTGTAATTTACACTTCCACCTTAATTCACACTTTCGTCTACCGATTCCCCAGTTAACAAGAAAAATCATGGTGCTAGTACATTTAGTGAGGAATGTCTTGGGTTATTTCGATAAAAATATAATATCCCTTTGTCGATTTCAATTAGGGTTCCATCTGAGGACGAACGTCCCTATGGCACCAAAGAGGATGAGATATGCCTCTTTGTGTGGATGTTCAAATATGGCCTTAGGCTTCCCCTTACCCCTTTTCTTCGCAACCTCTTTCGTTAATTAGAGACCACTCTAGCCCAATTAGCACCTAACAGATTCCATCAGATGATGGGGGCTTTAACCCTTTCTCGGAGAAAAATGTTATCCTTACCATAGGAATGATTAGGAGTGTCTATTTCCTCAAATTATGTCATAATACTGGGAGATTCAATTATTCCACCATCAAGAAGTACTCTTTCCTTACCGACCTTCTTGTTGCTGTAAAAGGAGGTTGACAGAGGTAATACCTATTCTTCAAGGGTAATTGGGAGTTTTATTCTTAGGAGATAGGGCTGCCTCCAGTCATACTAAATCACTTTAACTTCTCGAGTAATTTCTTTTCCTTTTATCGCTTATAATCCAAATTTGTGAATTTTGCTTTGGTGATGTCGTTATATTTTTCTAGGTTATTTTGTACAGGAGAAAGTGTCTGCAAGAGTTTTCACCTTACACCTAAGGTTGAGGACGAACAGAGGAAGATCTTGGTCCCAAATGAAAGATCTTGCAAAGTCCTTACCTTCGACCCATTTGAACCACCAAAGATGAATGCATTAAGAGTCAACCGTCTATACTATTTAGCTTTGGGAAAGAGGAACAAAGCATCTAAGAAGACCACTTGGCTATCTGGGTAACCAGCTCATTAGACAATTGCCCATCCTGCTGCTTAGCCAACTGCAGCTCGTCCCGAATCTTCTCGATCCCTAGGAGCTCGGCTCATTCTTCCAACGTCATCAGACTCTAACGACTTGCAATCTCTGAGCAGGTGACATTGTGGGGTGGTTTCTATACCAGTCCCAGTACACAAGTTCTAGTTCCCACTAAAATTTGTGGGTAAGAGCACGTTACCCATGTAGCTAGGACCCCTATAATGTGTGCCTCCAGAGTCTGCCATAACTAGCATTCCTCTACCTCCTCGTACTTTCATGGCTTCTAGTTAGGGAATGCTTACTTTTCTAGCAGTCATGGCATATCTCATGAGCAAATATGTCATCTGCTGAAAGAGGTGAGCCCTTCAATCCCAAATCGCTAATGCTATTCAAACTTAATTTGAGTAGTCCCAAGACAAGAGTTGGGCCAATATCAGGAGTCGTATCCATGCAGAGCTCTTTCAAACTCTCATTTTCGTACTTCTCAAGGTAATATTTATTTTTCGTTAGTATGTGTGGATTCTTTGAAGTTGGTTTATAGATTTTAGATCAAAATTGATGCTTTCTTGTAGTGCATCCACTTATCTTTTGCGCTGGCAGGGTACTCTAATGACATAGCTGAGTTAGATACTCAGTATATACATCAGCTGACAAAGTCAAGCTGACTAGAGGAGGACCTTCGTGTTCTTCGAAAACAAAAGGTTTCTCTTGAGGCTGACATTGGAGTAGCAAGGTCAGCGAAGGAGAAATTTGAGGCTGATCTGCATGCTGCTAATGCTTAATGTGAAGCTCTATAGAAGAGAAACTAGCTGCTGATCACTGAGAACAGAAGGTTCCTTGCTGAGAGTGTTCTGTTAAGGGGAGAGCTCTGCTTAGCAAAGTCCGAGATTAACTCTCTAATGATTGATCTTCAGGTAAAAGAGGATGCCCTCCAGTATTCGGAGAATACGAAGAGTTGTGTTTCTACTAAGCTGGACTAGGAGAAACTTAGGTCTACTGGATTGGAGAAAAGGTCTGCTAGTTTGTCAAAGGTAGTGAAAAGACTGGCTATAGAGATGGAGCAGAGGGAGAAAGAGAATGAATTGGAGATTTCTAAGCTCTGGGAGTAATTCGACACCCTGAAGGAGAGCATCAAGTTGATCAGCTACCGACATTACCGAGGCTTGGTGGGGAGGGAACATCTAGAGATTGACCTTTCTTTTTTAGAGAAAGAGATGGAGGGTGAGGCGGAAGAGGAGGATTATGCCATTGTTGAGGGTGAGGTGCCATCTGCTGACCTAGAAATCCCTCCTACGGAGACTTCTATGTCTGTCACTAAGGTACCTATTACTACCTCAGTGCCAAGTCCCTCTAATCAGCTCATCGTCGGTCCAACTCTTCCTTTAGCGGATCAAGCCCTAACTCTACTTTCAGTGACGTAGTCTTTAGCTCAACCTTTAGAAGACCAAGTTCAAGCTCTGCCCAATGATCTAGTCTCTACTCTCGTTGGACTCCAAGTTACTGGAAAACCAAATGTTGTAGACCAGAGTTTGATGCCCTGATTTGATGATTGTCATTTCAGTTTTTATTTCCTACTATTTTTGTAATGATAATATTTTTTTAATTATGACCTGTTTAAATAGATGCTGCCTCCATTAGTATTGGAAATACGCTTTCATAATTACCATACATATTTTTTTACTTCACTTCACTAATTTGTTATCAATGAATATGCTCAATGATTCGTTTTCAGTTTCTTTGTGCTTATTTTTCATCGTTTTGGCTATTTAAAGACAAATCGTGCATTAGAGTTTCATATAACCAACACTTTCGTTTTCTCTATTTCAGATTTTACAAACCCTTATTTTTCTTTTTTTTTTTTATTTTCTCATCCATGTTCTTATGAAACTATATTGATGCCATTCTCGTTTTTCTTCTTCAATGCTATTCAGAACAAGAGGCAGAAAGAGATCGATATAGGTTATCACTTTTGCGACTTGATGACAATGGCAAAGACCCTCTCAGAGGAGAATCTGCGTCTCCATGCTATTGAAGAGGCCTACACCGTCTTCTACTCCTTGGAGGTTGCTTATTTTTATGCAACCTCTAAGCTCCATGAACTCAAAAAACATCTAAGGAGGGCATACAAAGAGAATCACGAGCTGATGGGCCTCGTAGAACTCCATAAGAAGTTTGCCGATCTGATGAATAATAGAAGAGATAAGCTATGGGAGAATAATGAGAAGAAAAATGAGAAGATTCGAGAGTTCGTCCATGTGATCAACCAGTATGAGGAGCATGACTTCTACCATTCCAACTCGGACTCAAAGGAACTTGGTCATCTTCTTTTTACTAGGTCAGATTAATGCCACCCAATTCAGTCCCGATTTTATTCATTGGAAGTTTTAGGCTTTTTTTTTTTTTTTCTTTTTTTTTTTTTTTCATTTTTCATTTTTATTTTTATGATGATGTACACTGATAGGTGTAAATTACCTATCTATTTCCAATTCGAACGTTGTTAGTTTTCGAGTATGTTTGGTACGTTCTAATATATTTTGATGTGTTTTTATTCTTTTTATACTAAATCAGATGTTTGAGGTGAAAAGGTATGAAAATGGATAAAAAAAGATCACATCAGATCAAAGACGTGGAAAGAAAAGTGGAAAAAGGGCAAAGAAAATGAAATTCAGAACCTACAACCACCGCCGTGGTGAACAAAACCATCACCGCGGCGGTCAAAGTACAGATCCATGCCTAAACTCATTGCAGTTTCACCACCTAGGTGGTGAAACCACCGCCTAGGCAATCAGAATGCAGAGACTTGGTTAATTGTTCCACCGTCGCGGCGATAATCTAACCGACCTTCCCATTGCTACGGCGGTGAATCCCACCCCGCGGCGATTACCTCTGCATAGATTAGATATTTTCCTTATAAATACCTCAAGTCTCCTCACTTTCTGCCATAAGAACTCCATTAGGGACAATATATTTTAGAGAGAGGTTTTGGGAGTGCTCATTCAAATCCTAAGGAGAAGATCACATTGCCAAGAAGGGAGAGCGATCTCGAAACGTTTTTAGCAATAAATCTTTGGACTAGACTAAGTTTCTCTTATTCCTTCTTTTATTTCTTAACTTAGGATTGTTGTTTGAGCATGTTTAGCTTAGTTTTCATTGTATAACCGACTATGACCATGATCTAAACGGGTTTTTGTCTAGAGATTAATATATTTATGAAAATGTTGTTTTGTTGAGTTTAGGCGTGGCTCTATAATTTGACCACCATGGCAGTGGTTTTGGTTGCCACGGTAGTGGCTGCAGGTTCTGAATTTCATTTTCTTTTTCCTTTTTATACCGTTCTTCTACTGTCTTCGATCCGATGTGATCGTTTTTGATATGTTTTCATACCTTTTCACCTTAAACACCTGATTTAGTTGAAAAAAAATAAAAACACATCAAAATATATTAAAACGTACTAAACATACTCGAGAACTAACCACGTTCAGATTGGAAATAGATAGGTAATTTACACCTATCATACCCCCCCTTTTTTTGTCAATATAAAATGGGATTTTGTGTTTCTTCTAAGTGTCTTCATAGAATATTTGTGTTTTTATTGCTGCTGTGTATGTGTTGGTATGATCTTTCTTGTTCTTTATTTGCTTGCCCTCCTTCATAACGTATTAGTTTTACCAAATTTGTTATGACCCGGCTTTTGGCTGAATGAACAAGAATGTTTATGCATAGACTAATCTTATACACAGAATGCAAAATCTCAAATGTTTTTTTTTTTTGAATTGCTAGTATTTCGTTTCACCAGTTGATTTGAGTTCAACTAATGTCTTAGTTAAAACTTAGGGATTTTACCGTTGGAAGTGTTAGGTGAGTTTTCAAGGGTTATTGTTTAAATGGTTTTGGTTTTTGGTTGACCTACTTAGTTTTTAACGCAATTTACACTTGTTGATTTTTACAAAGAAGTGTTTCTTGCTGAGTTGATTTGCTCAACTCTCCTATCATTTCACACTTACTTTTCACTAAATATTCATCGGTGAGTTGATATTCTCAGCCCACTCACACATAGTGTTTCTCGCTAAATGTTTTCGTTGGTGAGTTGATATGCTCAACTCACCTATCATTTTACAGTCAGTGCTTATCACTAAATGTTCGTTGGTGAGCTGATATGCTCAGCTCACCTATAATTTTACACTCAATGTTTGTCAGTGAGCTAATCTGCTCAGCCCACCTATCATTTTACACTCACTGTTTATTACTAAATGTTTTGTTGGTGAGCTGACTGCTCAGCTCACTTATCATTTTACACTTAGTTTTCACTAAATGTTTCCCGGTGAGCTGATCTATATAGCCCACCTATCATTTTACCCTTAGTGTTTATCAATAAATGTTTTGTTGGTGAGCTGATTTGCTCAGCTTACCTATCATTTTACACTTAGTTTTAGCTAAATGTTCGTCGGTGAGCTGAATATGGTAGTTATAAAAATTAAACAATTAATTCCTTTAAATACTTGATGTTAAATAATTAATTTTTCTAAATTAATTATTATCTTTGTCATGTAATGGATATGTGTTTAATACTAAGTGCACACCAAAACACAATATAAGAAATTAAATAATGAAGCACACAACGATATATCCTGGTTTGGTCAAGCTAGTCTTGCATACGTCTAGTCCCCCGAGCTCTACAAAGACTCATAATCCACTAAACCATTTGATTCTTTTACCAGTTGGAACCAAACCCTTAGAATGATTATTTTACAGGCACAGAATCAACTTTACAAATTCCCTTTTATCAGGTCAAGGAAGAACCCTTTCTTTTAATTTCAAATAATTTTCTAATCAATCCTATACCAAGTAATAAATTGAAATATAACTTCAAAGTACATAATAAAGCTTGGATAGATCTCACTAGGAAACACCGAATATAATGACATAATAGAACTTGAACTCAAGCTGGTGAGGCTAAACCAAAAGCGCTTTAGATCAAGAACATAGAATAAATCTCTCTCAAAAATCTCAGCGTAAATATCACTCTTAGAATAACTAAACCTGATTGTTCTTCATATGCTCGACTCAGTTCCCGCATGTCTATTTTAGTTGACAAATATCAAGCCCTCAAATGGCTAGTTTCACTAAGATACGCCACTTAATGACACTTTGAGACCCTATATATGATAACCTTTCATTTTAGGTGTATTTCAATTAAAAAAACTTTCAACTCTCTCATATAAGTCCATAAAACTATTCTCAATTTGAAACCATAGAGATTGGAAGTAGTAAACTATTTAAATTAGGAGAATCTCAAAATATATGGATCAAATCAATAGGGATAACATAATAAGTTGATAACATCTCAATTAGGTTCAAATCCCTCAAATCCGTCTTTTGGAATCATAAAAAATGTAAAGTTTTTGACCAAGAGACCAAATCTCCTGAAATCGCAATTGACTCCGTCGGTTGATCGAGTCCCATAGGTCGATTGGCTGACCTCTCTAGTTCCAGATTCAACGGTTGGCTTAAGGCCAGTCGGTTGACTGATTACTTCCAATCGGTTAATCGATTGGATTAGTGTGATCCATTTTTCCTTTAATTCATCAATTGACTCAAACGGTTGACCGACTTTATTCATTCGGTTGACCAATTGGATTAGTGTGCTCACTTCCTTTGCCAATTTAGCTACTGTTTCAAATGGTTGACTGAATAATTTCATTTAATTGACTGACTAGATCAGTAGCACCTCATTTTAATTCCAAAACTCATAGTTTGATTTAGTTGACTGATTGATTTTCTCGGTTGACCAAATTATCCCAAAAATTCAACTTTTGTTACTTTAAAACATAGTTTTCCAATTAGGTCAATTAGAAATTTCATTTCACATAAGGAGCACCTACGATAGGTGTAAATTACCTATCTATTTCCAAACTGAACTTGTTAGTTTTCAAATATGTTTAGTATGTTTTATTATGTTTTAATTTGTTTATATTATTTTTGTATTAAATCAAGTGTTTGACGTGAAAAGAAATGAAAACAGAGCACAAATGATTAGATTGAACCAAGAATGGTCGAAGAACGGTGGAAAAACAAGTGAGGAGGCCATATTCTAAAAAGAAGGCCACCACCTCAGTGTCCAGACCACCCTTGCGGCAGTGAAAATGTAGAGAAGGGCCTATAGATGCTGTAAACTCACTGCCTAGGCTGTCAAACTGGAGGATGGTCCCTGAATCTACCACCTCATCCACCATTGCGGCGATCATTGAACCAACATACCCACCGCCTAGGCGGTCATCTCTACATAGATTTAAGATATTTTTAGGATATTTTTCTATTTAATCCCCTCTCCTCTCTCCAATTTCGGCCTTTTTTTTTTTTTTTTTTTTATCTCCAACACCCCTAGAACACTTAGAACATATTTTAGTAGGAGATTAGAGTGTTTTTGAGGAAGAGCTCACAATCCGAAAAAGGAGAAGTTTAAGGAAGCGATCGTTCTATGACATGATCTTCGGATTAGGCAAAGTTATTTTGTTTTCTCTTTTATTTTTTTAACACAGGTATTTGTTGAGCATGTTTAGCTCGTTTGTATTGTAAATATGGTTATGGCCGCAAGCTAAACTTGGATTGTTTAGGAATTAACAATACATTTATAAATATGTGGTTATTTTGATTTTGGTGTTTCGTTAATGTGTGTTTTATAATAATTTCGATTGTGTTTACCGTTATTTTTTGATATTATGCTTGTTTAGATAATTAGAGAATACGGGGTTTTACACTAGGGAGAGGTAACTCTGGATTCGGACCAGGGTAAACAGAACATGACAATCTAATGACCTGGGAGGGCGTTAGAAATTATGCAATCAATGACGTTGGGGCAAGAGTCACATGACTATGTGTTCGAGATGACATTTGAGGGGGACTTCGGCGTCAACGCAAAGTTATGTATTCATTCACTAAACACTCGGGAGAGGGAGTGAATGAGTTTAAGATACCGAGATTGTCGGATACCGGAACACCATTAATGTCTTTCCCTGAAAACATCTCATTATATTAGTATAGATCATTTAGTTAATTTGATTAATTAAATTAGTATTAGTATTTAATTATAAATACCATTTTTGTCACCTAGATAAAGTCGTGTTATGATAGTTATGGTACTCGACAATATTCTCAACCAATCCCTATGGAATGATATCCGACCGAATGGTCCACTATATTAAAACTTGACTCATATACTTGCGGTGAAAGTGGCGACGCGAAATTACGGCCACCAAGTTTTCAGCGTCGTTGTCGGGGATTGTGTTTTAGATTATTGTTGATATTGTGAGTAAATAACTTCATTTTAATTTTGGCATTTTTTTTAGTATTTATAATTTTCTTTGTGGTTTTGTTTTTGTTTTCCTGCAGGGTGCTTGAAGATGTTAGATCGACAGGTACTCTTGCGTTTTTTTCATTACAACATCTCGCCAGTCTTGAGGGCATGTGTCGGGCCGAGGACAATAAATCAAGCGCTTCTTGGGGGGGGGAACCCAAAGAAAGAATAAGTTAAATCCGTCACTGCGACTTAATTCGGAGGCGAGATTCTCTCGCCTCCCAGGTATGTGTTCTAAACCCCTATCTTTATTATCATGCTATAAACTTTCATTGGGATCGCTGATAGGGTTGTTGTGATCATTGCCTGTTTCAGTCGGGTGTGATGTGTTAGTATAGTATTATATGTTTAGTTGTAGTTTATGTTTTGTTTTACGTGTGCATGTCTATTTAGTATAGTTTTTGTGCATGTGTTGAGTTTTGACTTCATTTAGGCCATTACCCGATGATGAGTCTGTCCCTTGGTTGTTTAGAGGTCGAGTGTAAAACTCATTCATGTGTGTGCTTGACGTTTTGTTTTAGTAAAAGTTATTATAGATCCTAAATGCACGAGCACGTAAACTCAATGTAGAATTATCCAATGGATTTGAGAACGATTATCTTTTAGCCCAGTTCGTAACAATAAGGATTTTAGAAATTGATTTGGGGGAAATTCAAGGTGAAATCCTAGGCGAGGTAGTTTAGGTGATATGATTTAGGCATTCGTTTTTGTCGCTTGAGCCTTTTTAAGCCTACCATGATATATCATTATGCTTCGTTACCCTATCGAAGCCTAAAAGCCATTTTAATTCTGAATACTTAATCAATACTATGGCTAATTGAATTCCTTCCAGTCCTTTATCGCTAAACCAAAGGCACAATTTGAGCTAATCAAGTTAGCATTCATTATGCTACTTGAAGTGAGCGGTTGGGATTAGGGTAAACAAACCATGTGAACATAGTTTTATTTCTGCTTCTTTTGACAAGTGAGTACGTTGGTCTTAATTGTATTGTTCAGGGTTGTTAAATCTTATCTGTGGGGTTTCAAGTGTGAGAGTGCCAAGCATGTGCCTCGGGTATCGTCAAGTTAACGACGTTAACCTGTTTGCTATTTCCAATATACCCTTGGCCATTTTTTAAAAACCGAACCTAGCCCTAATGATCTTTGTGAACCTCCGAGCCTACATTACTGGAGAATAGAACCTGGTTCAAGCTTATGAATTCCCTATACCATAAAGGTTTTAGTCATGAACTATATTGAGGGATAATCCCATCAAATCAATAGATAATTGTATAGTTGAGTTTTAAACACATACACACTTTAGTAGGATCTAGAGTGGCACTTACTATCATCGAAATGTTAAAATTCTAGAACACCACACGGTGTGTTTTTTTTGCTTGAACTTGATAGGATTGGGGGCCGATGAGGGATAATTTGTTAGGCCGGTAGATGATACTCAAAACTTGCACATATTTGTTTTTAGTGTTTTTCATTTTTAGTTTTTAGTTGTTATATTTTTCTTTTATTGTGTGGGTGTTTTGCTTGAGGACTAGCAAAATTCTAAGCATGGGGATATTTGATAGGTGTAAATTACCTATTTATTTCCAAACTGAACTTGTTAGTTTTCGAGTATGTTTAGTATGTTTCATTAAGTTTTAATCCGTTTATATTCTTTTTGTATTAAATCAGGTGTTTGGGGTGAAAAGGTATGAAAATGGAGCATAAAAAATTAGATAAGATCAAGAACGGTCGAAGAACAGTTGAAAAACAAGCAAGAAGGCACTATTCTAAAAAGAAGCCCACCGCCTCGGCATCCAGACCACCGCCGCGGCAGTGAAAATGCAAAGAAGGGCCTATAGATGTTGTAAACTCACCTCCTAGGCAGTGAAACTGCAAAATGGTTCCTAAATACACTGCCTCTTCCACCGCTGCGGCGATCACTGAACTGAATACCCACCGCCTAGGCAGTCACCTCTGCACAGATTTAAAATATTTTTAGGATATATTTGCTATTTAATCCCCTTTCCTCTCTCCATTTTCGGCCCTTTTTGATCTCCAACACCCCTATAACACTTTGAACATATTTTAGGTGGAGATTAGAGTGTTTTTGAGGGAGAGCTCACAATCCGAAGAAGGAGAAGTTGAAGGAAGTGATCGTTGTACGGCATAATCTTCAGACTAGGCTAAGTTCTTTCGTTTTCTCTTTTATTTTTTTAACTTAGGTATTTTTTTAGCATGTTTAGCTCGTTCGTATTGTAAATATGGTTATAACCGCTAGCTAAACATGGATTGTTTAGGGATTAACAATACATTTATAAATATGTGGTTATTTTGATTTCGGTGTTTCATTAATGTGTGTTTTATAATAATGTAAATTGTGTTTACCGTTATTCTTTGATATTATGCTTGTTTAGATAATTAGATAAAATGGGGTTTGACACTCGGGAGAGGTAACCCCGGATTCGGACTAGAGTAAACACAACACGATAATCTAATGACTTGGGAGGGCTTTAAAAAGTGTGCAATCAATGACGTTGGGGCGAGAGTCACATGACTATGTGTTCGTAAAGACATTTGAGAGGGACTTCGGCATCAACGCGAAGTCATGTATTCATTCACTAAACACTTGAGAGAGGGAGTGAATGAGTTTTAGATATAAAGATTGTCGGATACTCGGACACCAATAACGTAAGTTAAACGAGATCGAACACATATTTGTAAACAACATTAATCCCTAGACAATTCTTTCCCCGAAAACGTCTCATTATATTAGTATAGATAATTTAGTTAATTAGATTAATTAAATTAGTATTAGTATTTAATTATAAACACCATTTTGTGGCCTAGATAAAGTCAGGTTTTGATAATTACGGTACTCGACAATATTCTCAACCAATTCCTGTAGAATGATATTCGACTGAAAGGTCCACTGTATTGAAACTTGACCCGTACGCTTGCGGTGAAAGTGGCGACGCCAAATAGCGGCTATTAACCTATAATATCTCATTTTAGGATCATTAGCTTATCACTTCTTATGATGACACACATATAATTAACTCATTTAAAGTATCAAGTGTGATCCTAATTTAGGTTGCATTAAGAGTATATATGTAGAGAGTTGTTTTCACCTATTTTTCTTCAAGTTCTTCAAAACTCTTCACATGTTCATTATGTCCATCTTGCACCCTTTATGTTTTTTTCATGTGGTCTTCTTCTTAATAACATACATGAAACTATAAATCTGAAACACTCAATTAAACCATTAGTTCCACAGAACATATCAATACTTAATTGTTCATCAAAACCTTGGATTTAACAATCTCCTTCTTTTTTATGATGACAATTAACTTTAATGTTTTCTTCAATAAAAAATGTAACCACGCTCCCCCTAAATCCGAGGATGGGTATTTCAACTGATTTAAGCATTGATATAAAAACATACATAAACAATGATAAATATATTTAATATAAGCCCAATTAAACAATAATGATATTAAACATTAAGCCTCATAATAACTTCTCCCTTTAATCAATGCAATGCTAAGGCGATTGAATTCCTAAACATTAACTAACTCATTAAATAACAAATCCCAAACATCAACTATCTCATTAAACATCAACTTCTCCCCCTTTGTTCTCACAAAAAGTGGGGACAAAATGAAGTTATTCTTTATACCCCTTGATAAATATTCTAAAAAAGATATTTTCTTTAAAATATCGTAAACCTTGATTTTCAATAATAAGGATTAAATCCATTTTCAATTTTAGGATATATGTGGATCATCATAAGAAATAAACATTAATGCATAAAATATCTTAACTAGACAATAATTCACCATATTAGACTAATTACCACTTAATCCTACTAAGTCTAGATCAAGTACCATAATTCTTAAATTAACTATTACATAGCATAGTACTGCCAAAATACAATATTGCATAAAGTCTAATGGGGACGTTATCCCATGAACGGATAATATGGTCCCAATAGACTGGTGGCTGGTGGCTGTGGGTATTATCCTATGGGTTGTATGCTTGAGCTAGAAGGCATTTACCGATAATATGATGTGGATGGTCCGACTCTTGAAGGTCCTACTGGCGAAGGCCCTCCAAAGGACTGTTGTCCCCCAAAATGAGTCTTCTTACTGTACTGCTATTGAGCACTGTACTGCTACCAACTACTGGTTGTAGTTGAATATGAACATTTGTTCCACGTTGCTCGTGACTCTTTTGAACTTAGCTTCTATCGTATCAGTCTGCCTTCCATGGACACCCTCATCTTTGCTATATCGTCTAATATCCTGGACACTATGGAATAAATCACCTCAGTGTATTGTTGGAAGTCATCAAATTGACTCCAAAGCATGTCGATTTTGTGATCCATGTACAACTCTTTCTCATCTTCTTCTACATCCTAAATCATTCTCTCTCTCTCTCTCTCTTCTCCTCTTTTGCTCACCTATATATTTCTTTTGAACTAAAACCCCATCAAATTACAACTATTAATATTTAACCATCTCGGGGTTATCGTGAGAAGCACATGTTATTCAAGATCGCTATCAATTTTGAAGTGGTCACAGATTTTTCGAAGCGCATCAGTATAGGGTAGTACTCTTGTTGTTTTCTTCACTTGATATTCCATATGCTCATATATGATATGATCCAAATCAATATTTCTATAGTTGACAATCTCATTCCTTAAATACAAATCAAACTAATTGATGCTCGCATGACTCCATCCTTTAGGTACAATAGAATGAGTGATTATTGAATGAATGAGACGGTGTTCAAGTGATTATGACCCCGCTCTTCCATCAACTAAATTAAATTTGTTCACTACCTCATTTTTCTTAAGATCTCTTACAATCCATATGGTGGTATTATAAGGATGAACATCTGCATTTTTGAATTTTAAAAGTTTTCTAAGATCTTTCATATCCAAATTAATTTCAACACATTTAACAAACGACCTCAACTCTTCTTTACCTATCGTAAGATTATTGTAAAATATTTTTACCCAATGTGGCATCCACTCATTACTTTGGGTAAGAAAATCGGTCTATGCCATCTTCTTGATATAGTTTTCAAGATCAATGTTCTTCTTTTTTAGGTTGGAAAAATCAATGGGTTTAGAGCAAATAATGTTTCTACTCTTAGTTTTATTTTTGTATTTTTCTTCCTCCTCTTTAATTTGAATGTATATAGTGTTAAACTTAGGTTTTTCTGATAACGTACACCAAATTTCGATTAGCGGAAGAAGTAGAGAAACGAGAAGATGGTGAAAACAAGTTTCACCCCTTCCTCTCTAAGTTATCCAAATCCATTCATTTTGAAAATGGTTTTTCAAGGGATTTTCTAGGAGTTGTTTTGAAAAATGTCTTGCGCCAAGATTTTTGTTAAAAATGGAGTCTCCACCTAGCATGGGGTTAAATGGTGTGCTAAGTCACCAGGATTTTGTAAATTCATTTTTCCTTTTGAAATGGCCTGTGTTTTAACTTCGATAGGTTTATGTAGCAGAGATATTATTTAAGTTCGGAAGTCGGTTATGCTTGGAGAAGATGTTAGACAACCCAAGACACCCGTCCAAAGATGGTACCTCAGTCCAAATCGATATTCATTGTTAAACACTATCCAAGAAGGTTTCTTTTATTCACTTAAACAAGAACAATTCCCCCTTTTAACGTTTTTGTTCTTTTTATGTATTTTTTACATGATTTAATGGAAAGCAAGTAAATACAACATCTAATACTAGTCAACAACACCCAATAATAATTTATATATAGATAGGTATGTAAATATGCAAGCAATACTAAATAAAATGCAAACTAAAACTAGGTTATTTGGATTTGCGACCGAACCTGCACATGGGTTGCCTAGGTATCTCAAATGAGAATTTGGTCATCATGTAGTTCATTCTAGTTTGGGAAAGAGCATGGTTTATTATTAGAGATGTGATCGAACCCTTAGGGGTTGCCTACGTACCTTGGGTGGTTACCAAAGATCTGGTAAGACGTAGTTCATTCTGGTGTTGTTTGAAAACTAGATTCATTAATAGAGGTGTGACCAAACCCTTATGGGCCGCCCACGTACTTCGGGTGGTGACCAAAGATCATGTTTAACTTTGTTTAGTCCTGTTATATTTGGAAATCTGGCTTCGTTTTGGTTAAATCTCAGTTAATTTATTAAGTTTTGGTTGATTATCAGTTAGTTTTGGTAAAACAAACTTGAATAACAACTTTGAAACAAACTTTTGATTTTGTTAAGAACCTCAAATAAAATCCTTTGCTTTGATTAGTTTAGTTTTTGTGTGTGAGTTTTAATTTCAAATATTAAAAGAAATACGATGTTCTTGGGGAGAATTGTATAGATCATGTAACATTCATGGTGTGAATAGTCATTTTGCTCAAAACCACATGCTTTTTTAACAACATGTTTGGATGAGTCGATGTTTTTGAAAGTCTTGGCATGTTTTGAATGCTCTTGAAGGATTTTTGTATGATTTAACCCTAATTTGGTTGTTATGGTTAAGATTAGGTGTTTACTTGATGTTCTTGACAAAATCAAATACATGTTAGCTTGTTTCTAGGGTTGGTTTGAGTTTTAGGGGTTTTATGTGTTAAGAACATAAAAGTAAGTATATTATTTACATGATCCTACTATATCCAAGACAATATGCACAACATCAACCAAGAATCATAGGAGGTATGGTAGAAATATACCTACGTAGGGGATATGGTCTTCCCTAAGTGTTTACCTCCTTCTCTTTGATCGGTGGTTGGCCAGTGGTTGATCAGTGGTTGTGGTTCTTTGAGTTCCTAGCCAAGAACCAAAGAATAACAACCTAGTTAGGGGATGTAGTCGTCTCTAAGTAGCCTACCTCTTTTCCTCATTGGATTGGTGTTGATTGGTGATCGTCGATCCTTGAAGTTTTTGTTCTAAGAATATCAAGAATTTCTTCCACGGTTAGATTTTGATAGAATAATGATATTCTTTTTGAGAAATCCACTTGAGAGGCTTAGGACATGAGACATGTGCTTGAGTTTAGAGAGAAAATCTAGGCCTTTAAGTCTTAAAAAAATAAGAAGAGGGTACCCCTATTTATAGGTTGGCGGCCTGTGTATTAGGCAATGCACAGGCAAAACTAGACTCTTTCTTGGGGGGTGTTTGGCCTAGGGGACATGCTATCTTGTCTTGGTTTGATTTGGCTTGGAATGAATCTAGTAGAGAATGATAGATTCTCAGAGTTTTGTTAACGATTACTAAATCATTTCAAAGATTTAGTAATCATTGGAAATCATTACCATTGATTACCACTGATTGCCAATTATTAACTCTCCACCAGTGGCATTCCTTGCATATGGGTACATTTATGATTTGATGGGATGGATCTAGTTCGGTTTAGGGGCTAAATGTGGGTTAGATCTACTATTTTGGTTTGGTTATCATAAATGTTCCCGCGATGCATTGAACCTAGTCCTTAAGTGTTACTTTGCATTTAATGCAAAGTGATGAGTGATAGAGTTTTTTGCTATACATTGCAAGTGCACGACTGTCAAGTTTTAGTTTAGTCATGGGTGTGAGTGTCGTATCCACAAGGATTGGTTTACATCATCGCTAACTACTGCGATTATCGTAACCTAACCTCATTTAGGTGTTCAAAAGTCACTCGCCTCTCTGCCTCACAACGATCAAAATCCTAGTTGATAAATCTAGAACTTCATCACCTCCCAATCTCACAAGATCCTAAATTCCCAACTCAATTATCTAGGTTTTGATCTCCTATCGATCTCACAACAACCTAAACTATGCACTCTTAATTCCGGTCACAAACTCAATCTTTCTCGAGTATAAAATTCAAAACCTAAAATCATCTAACTCATTGGACACATGAATTAAAAGCATTAAACATAGAGAGGAATAAATGAATTAAAATGGAACTCAACTAACAACAAACAAAATGTTTAAAACATACTTCAAACAAGATTACATCAAGCTCTAGAAATAAATTCTAACTCAATGATAAATTAATTTCTGATAATTATATCTTCATAATTAAGTGCTAGTTTTGAGTGATTTTCAATATTTTTGTGGTTAGTTTATAATTCTATTCGGTTTTATTGTGTAGGCTCAGGAAAAACGAAAAAAAACGGATAAAAATGGGAAAATCAAGAGGAATAGGCCAATTGCAGCTCAGTCCTGGAACGCCAAATAGACGGTGCTGCAGCGTGACCGTTTACCATACTTTGGCGCTGCAGTGTGAGCCAGTTTCGCCTTTTGACGCTACAACACCAATACGATGGCACTACAGTTCCATAAATTCTACCCTAATCCTAATTAGGATTGGCGCTGCAGCGCCAACCTATGGATCTGAATAATGTATCGAATCATTTTTAGCTAATTAAAAGAGGTTAGAAAGGAGAAGCTTGGAAGTGAATTAGATGGGGACTTTTGGAAAATTGAATCGACCAGTTTCAACTGGAGAAATCACAGCTCTGGAAGCTAGGAGACTGGAATAGAGATTAAAGATTTGAAATAATTCGCCGAATCTAGTTTTTTTCTTTATCTTATCTCTTAATTTCCTATACATGCTAAATCTGATATTTGTGATTGTTAATTCATTAGGAATCATGAGTTCATGTTTGAATGATAGTAAAGATATGTTTATAAACAATATGATCATGCTTGGCTTAATCGTTTTTATCTAGGAGGTGTTGAATGACTTTGTAAGAATTATGTTTTAAGAATCTAAGACGTTATTAATTGGATTTTATGTTTTAATCATTTGTATTTCTTTGTGCATATTGGCTAACTTATGCGAGAGGTAAATTAGATATCCTAGATGTGTAGGATTAGGTACTCGAGAGGTGATAATCTTACATACTGAAATTGGAGAAATACAACCTTGATTGTATTAAGTGCGAGAGGATAATGTAATATAGGTCGCCATTTGATGGGTACGACATAATGATTGGACAATTAGTTGAGTTGAATAAAGATATTAACTAAAATAATTATACAAGTTATCTCACTTGGTATTCGAGAAGTGGAAGTGACGTTAATTTAGACACTTACAGTTAATGATTGGACATGAATTCAATTAGCAAACTTGAGGCTTAGAATAATTCATCAAAGTGATTTCAACCCCCCCAGAACTTTATTTTCATTGGAAGTTCCATAAAAGTCCATTAGTTAGTTAATTTCCACGTTAATCGTGATTCAATTATTAATCAAATTTCTCACCAATTTATTGTTGATCACTTAAATAAAATTAGATCATTCTAATTGCGACACTTAGTTAATTTATATTTACCAATCCTCAAGGGAACGATACTTACTCACACACTTTATTACTTGTTTAATCTCGTGCACTTGCGAGTAACCAACAACAATAAAAATTCACAATAAAGTTTTGGTGCCATTGCCGGAGATTGAGTAATTTAGAAATTTTATTTGATAGTGCAACCAATTGACCTGATCTTAATTTAGGAATTTTTCTTTTGGTTTTAATTTTGTTCAGTATGTTTTGTGGTTAGCAAGGTGCATACTAAGAGCTCGAAGATAAAAAATCTTTCATTTTGATCCAAAGTTGAACGTACACTCAGGTAACTAAGGAAATTAAGGAAAGACTGAGCTCAGGAAATGAAGAAGGGTGGTGATGACCTTCTACCACCACCATTGCTATAACAACAACGGGTTCTCCAAGTCTATTTTAGACCCGTTGTGCATGACAACTATTCTGGGATCAGACGACCATCAATTCAGGCCAACATCTTTGAATTGAAGCCTGCCCTAATCAACATGGTTCAATATAATCAATATGGCAGACTTGCACATGAAGATCCCAATGTTCATTTGGCTACTTTCTTAGATATTTGTGACACTGTGAAGATCAATGGAGTCATGGAGGATATCGTACGGTTGAGGCTATTCCCGTTTTCTCTTCGAGATCGAACAAGCGACTGGAACGAATCATTATAATCGGGGAGTATCTCTACTTGGGAGGATCTGGCCCAAATGTTCCTTACTAAGTTCTTACCCCCATCGAAGATTTCTCAACTACGAGGCGAAATTGCTCAATTTTGCCAACGGGATTTCAAGCCACTTTTTGAGGCATGGGAGTGGTTTAAAGATTTACTGAGATGGGTTCCTCAACATGGATATCTTGATTGGTTTCAAATTCAACTCTTTTATAACGAGTTTGATGGACAAACTTGAACTATTGTAGATGCCACATCTGGGGGTTCCTTGTTGTCTAAAACCCCTAGGGAAGCTAAAGAGTTATTAGAGGACATGGCGGCCAACAATTTCCAATGGCCCAATAAGAGGAATATGGGATGAAAGGTAGCCAACATTCAAGAGGTGGAACCTATAACTACCTTGTTGGCCCTAGTGTCGAAGCTTACACTTCAGTTGACATCTTTGAATACTAAGGACGCATCGTCAAGCAGAGAAGTGGTAAATTTCGTTGATGGGTCTCAAACAGTAAATGAAGGGTAGTTTGAGGATTGTCACTTTATCAATAATTGGGCATATACTTTTAAGCCTGCGAATAACATCCCAACTCACTATTACCCCAGAATTCGAAATCACAAGAATTTTTCTTATGCAAATAATCAAAATGCTTTGCAAGCTCTTCTCGGATATCATCCACAACTATAAGGGTCTTTTCCAAAACAATTGAATCGTCATTCGTAACATTTGGTGGAGAAGAATAAACTACTACTGATGATATCTTGGCTACCTTTATGAGCCAAACTAATGGTTTCGTGAAGGAAACTCAGGGTATAATGTGAGAAACTCATACTCGTCTATATAGATATGATGTTCGAATTGATAATATCAAGATGACATGCATGAATATCAATGCGACTATGAAGTCACTCAAGACGCAAATCGGTCAGCTGGCTATATCTATCAAGGGGTAATCTTTGGGAATGTTTCCAAGTGACACAGAAACTAACCCAAAGGATTGCAAGGCGATTACATTGAGGAGTGGAAAGAAGATTAAAAATTCAAGGCCAGTAGAGAATGAGTTTAATGAGGAAGCTAATGCATATAGAGATATTAAGGTGGAAGCAAAAAGTAAAGAAGCCCCAAAACTGAATCCGGGATCAGTTTCATTTCCGGATAATCCTTTTGTCATCAATCCACCTTTACCATTTCCAAAATGGTTTCAAAAGAAGAAGTTGGAAGCTCATTTTTCTATGTTTCTTGAGATCTTCAAGAAAATTCATATCAATATTCCATTCGCGGATGCATTAGAGCAAATACCTAATTATGGAAAGTTTTTGAAGGAGATTATGGCTAAGAAGAAAAAGTTGGAAGATTATGAAATAGTCAAGCTTACGGAGGAATGTAGTGCAATTCTTTAACGAAAACTACCACAAGAGTTAAAGGATCCTAGAAGTTTTACAATTCCATGCACTATTGGATGTTCAAATTTCTAGAAGGCATTGTATTACCTCAGTGCCAGTATAAATCTTATACCTTTGTTTGTCTTCTAGAAGTTAGGGTTTGGAGAAGTTAAGCCCACTACCATTACTTTTTAAATGGAAGATCCTTATCTTACCTACCCAAGGGGAGTCATTGAAGATGTGTTGGTGAAGGTAGATAAGTTCATTTTTCAGATTGACTTTGTGGTGTTAGATATGGAGGAAGGTCGAGAAATTCCCATTATTCTTGGGAGGCCTTTTCTCATATCTGGAAAGGCTTTGATTGATGTGCATAGTGGGAATCTAACATGAAGGGTTAGTGAAGAAGAATTAAAGTTCAATATCTACGAGACCATGAAGTTCCAAGGAGAAAATCCTACCTCTAATCGAGTGAAAATGATAGACTCTTGCGTTAAAGAGTTCTTTTAGGAGGTTGTGTATAGTGACCCTTTGGCACATAGCCTCGCCAATTCTTTATCTATGAGGGATGTCGATGTGAAGAGATATGTCAAGGAAGATAGTATAGCCGATTGCGTTATAGCCCTGAATGCTTTGCCTAGTGAATTAGTGAATGTGGCTAAAGTGGATATTCTGGAGGGGCACAAGGAGTCTTCCAACCCTTCAAATAAAAACCAAGGTGGGATAGTGTTTAAACAATTACCTAATAATCTGATATATTCATTTCTAGGGGTTGAATCTATTAATCCAGTGATTATTTCAGTGTCGTTGAGTCAAGAAGAAGAAAATAAACTACTCTTTATCCTGAAGAAGGATAAATCAGCTTTCGCTTAGTCCGACATCAAGGGAATCATCCCAACCATATGCATGCACAAAATTCTTATGCAGGACTCCTACAAGTCCTCAATCGAGCATCAATGAAAGCTAAACCCAATGATGAAGGAAGTTGTTCGTGTTGAAGTTCTAAAATTATTGAATACCGAAATTATTTATGCAATTTCGGATAGTCCGTGGCCAAGCCCCATGCAAGTGGTACCAAAGAAAGGCAGCATGATCGTCGTGAAAAACGAGAAAAATGAATTAATTCCCACAAGAACTATCACAGGATGGAGAGTATGTATCGATTATCGAAAGTTGAACAAGGCTACAAGGAAAGATCTTTTTCCTCTTCCATTCATCGATCAAATGTTGGATCGGTTAGTGGGGTATGAGTACTATTATTTCCTTGATGGGTATTAGGCTATAATCAAATAGCCATTGCACCATAGCATCAAGAAAATACTACGTTCACTTGCCCATATGTTACTTTCACAAACCGCCGTATGCTATTTGGACTATGCAATGCCCTAGCAACCTTTTAATGGTGTATGATAGCAATATTCTTAGATGTGGTGGAAGGCATTATGGAGGTATTTATGGATGATTTCTTAGTTTTTGGTTCATCTTTTGATCATTGCATCCATAATTTATCACTGGTGTTAAAGCGATGTGAGGAGAAGAATCTTGCTCTCAATTGGGAGAAATGTCACTTTATGGTCAAGGAGGGAATTGTTCTAGGCTATCGAGTTTCTTCTAAAGGACTTGAAGTGGATTTAGAGAAGATTGAGATAATTGAGAAGTTGCCTCCACTGACTAATGTAAAAAGGGTTCAGAGTTTTCTAGGCCATGCTGGTTTCCATAGAGGATTCATAAAGGATTTTTCAAAAATTGTAAAGCCTTTATGCAATTTACTAGAGAAATACACTCCGATTATCTTTGATGATTCATGTTTGAAGGCATTTAATATGATGAAGGATAAATTGATCTCGGTTCCAATTGTTGTCATACCTGATTAGAAAGAACCGTTTGAGATTATGTGTGACGTGAGTGATTATGTAGTTGGAACAGTCTTGGGCCACAAAAAAGAAAAAAATTGTCGTGCAATATACTATGCAAGTAAAACTTTTGATGATGCAAAAGAGAGTTACATGACTACAGAAAAAGAGATGTTGGCGGTTGTATTTGTATGTGACAAATTTTGGTCGTACATCATTGGCTCCAAGGTAGTTGTTTATACGGATCATACGACTATTCACTATTTGTTCATGAAAAATTATGCAAAACCTTGATTAATTCGATGGATTCTACTGGTTCAAGATTTTGATGTGGAAATTTGTGATAAGAAGGGTAGTGAGAATGTCGTTGTAGATCACGTCTCAAGACATGAGATCGAAGACATCGGTCGTGAAGAGAGCATCTTGAAAGTCTTTCTGGATGAACAACTCTCCAATGTAGAAGTAAGACTCCCTTGGTTTGCAGATATTGTGAATTTTCTTTCTTGTAAGGTGTTGCGCACAGATATGTCGAGTGTTTAGAAGAAGAAAATTCTAAATGATGTGAAGAACTATCTTTTGGATGATCTCATATTGTTTAAAAGATATTTCAATTAAGTGATTCGGAGATGTATTCCTGAAGAAGAAATCCTAAACATCCTCTACTATTGTCATGCGTCACCTGATGGAGGACATTTTTGCGCAACAAGGACTGCATCCAAGGTTCTTCAATTCGGATTTTATTGGCCGACCCTATTTCGAGACACCTATGCATTTGTATGAACTTGTGACCGATGTCAAAGGGTGTATAGTATCTCAAGGTAGCATGAACTTCTATTGACTAATATCTTGGAGGTAGAGATTTTTTATGTATGGGGTATTGATTTTATGGGTCCATTTTGCCTTGTCGTTTGGCAAATAATACATTGTATTGGCAGTTTGTTTACCGTAATATCTTAACAAGATTTGGTACCCCAACAGCTATTATCAGTGATGAATGAACTCATTTCTACAATAGGGTATTAGAAGCACTTTTAGGAAAGTACAGAGTGAGACACAAGGTGGCATTAGCCTACTGGTAGGGGCGATTTTCGCACGCCTACTTATCCTCACAAGTATATGAGGTCTAAAGTTTTAATATAGTGGATCTTTGAAGATCGGATATCGTTCCCACAGAGAAAAGTGTGAATAATTGAATTGAATACTGCAATTGACGTAGTCTCGTGTTATCCTGACGACGGAAAACGTGAATTGAAATTAATCTAAGCTAAATTACAATTAGTAGGTTAATTCTAACTAATTTGATTAATTAGGGATTGATTTCTTTCACTTAATACACGTTTGATTTCGTTCGGTTAATAATAACAGAGTTTAGGTATCCGATAATCACGGTTCGTAAACTCCTCCGCCACCTCTTCCGAGTGTAAGACGAGGGAATACGTGACTTCGAGTAGATGCCAAGGTCCCCTTCGATGTCTTAATGACTCTAGGTCATGTGAGTCTTGACCCAACTTCATCGATTGCATACTAACTAACACCTTCTCGGGTCGTTAGGTCGTAACGATGTGTTTACCCTTGTCCGAATCCAGGGTTACCTCTCTCGAGTGTCAAACCCTAGATTCTCAAATCCAACCCTAATACTGTTACAAGCATATTAAGATCGTCATCAAATGATAAACACAATCGGACTTAAAATAACAACCGTTAAAGAAATATTGAACCGAACAAGTATTTACACAACTACACCTTTCCCAAACTAATATCTAAATTACACTAACATGTTCTTAGCCAATACAACACAAATCAAGAGGAGATCATCATTACCAATTATAAATATTAAATAAAAATATGAAAACAAGGGAAGAAAAGCCAAATCTCAAAGTGGAGTAGTCCACTTTCGCCAAAGAACGATCCTCCCGAGCTTCCTCTTTTCCGTTGATGAACTTTCTCTTCTAGATCTTCAAGGATTGGCCAAGAACACTCTTTACAACTAATCTAATCTAATCTAACTAAGGTGGAAGAGAGCTCCCAAGAACAACCGGAGCCTCCACTCACGTCTAAGGGGTTCTAACCTCTTTAGCAAATAGGGGAGAAAAGGGTTTTATAGGTAAGGGTTGGAAATATCTTCAAAATAGCTGAAAATAGATATTTTTGTGCAAAGTGTCACCGCCTCAGCGGTGGCTTTAAGTCGGTTAAAGTTTGTCGGTGATTTCGCCTAAGCAGTGGTTTTTCCGCTTAGGCGGTAGCTGCTGGCAAGATATTCTGTTGTTTTCTCACCTAGGCGGTGGTTCAGCCCTTCAGCACTCCAACATTCTGCCTCTTTTCCACTTAAGCGGTGGAACTTCTGCTTAGGCGGTGGTCTTCATTCACCGAAACCCTGTTTTACACATTTTCTTCATCGTTTCTCCACCGTTTTCACTTGTTTCTCACCCTTTGAGGTCTTTTCCCTGTTCTACACTAAAATACACTAAAACACAATTAAATATAACTAAAATGCTTGAGAACTAACAAATCCGGTTTAGAAATAGATAGGTTTTTCAAACCTATCACCTACCATCCTCAAACCAATGGGCAAGCCGAAGTCTCCAATTAGGAAGTTTAGCAAATTCTTTAGAAGCCAGTTAATGTAAACTGAAAATATTGGGAAACTAAACTTGACAATGCATTGTGGGGGTACCACACTACCTTTAAAACACCAATTAAAATATCCTCGTATCGATTGGTACTTGGAAAGGCATACCACTTACTTGTGCAGTTGGAGCACCCTATATTTTGGGTAATCAAGAAGTTCAACATTGACCTTAAGGCCTCTGGGAACAATGACTTCTAAAACTCAAAGAGTTTAAAGAAAATTCAAAATGAAGTGCTCAACTTAAGACAACAAGTACTACTTTTCAACTCCCGACTGAAACTCCTCCCGGGAAAACTGAGATCAAAATGGTCTGGTTCATTAAAGGTAAATCAAGTGTTTCCATTTGGTGAAGTAGAGTTAGAAGATAAAGATGGACAATTCTTTCGAGTGAATGGTTAGAGACTCAAACACCACTATGGTAGAGATGAGCGCTTCGTGGAAAAAATTGTGCTTAATGATACAAATTGAGACTGATAACTGAGTCCAGTTAGGAACATTAAATTTAGTACTTCTCAGGAGGCAACCCAATCAATTTTTATTTCGTTGCTTAAAAAACATAAAAAGGAGTTCGAGCCGACTTTTCCAGATTCAGATTAATATTTTTGGGATGAAATTGAAGACAAAAAGGAGTGATCAGGTCTGAGCATACTTTTCAAGATTCAGATGAGTATTTCAGGATAAAATTGAAGAGAAAAAAGAGATATCAGGTGTTCAAATAAAAAACATGGGGTTACAATGCGAAAAAATTGGGTTGGAACGCAAAAAATAGGTGAAGTTTGGTCTTCCAAATAGAATGTTGGCACAGCATCGGGGAAAAATAGGGTCGTAGCTCAAAGACAAGAACAAATTAAGTTTGGAAAATAGAACGTTGGCACTGCAATGCAACCTAAAAGGCACTACAGCGCCAACCCCAAAGAGAACTAAGGCACCGCCTTTTGACGCTGCAACGTAAGACCTTTTCTAGTTGATGTCAGCACCGATTAGCATTACACCACCACTTCTTTTGCATTACAGCATGAGCCCTCTGTTGTTTTAAAGTATCCCTAACCCCACAAGCGGTGTTGCAGTGCCGTTCTCCCCCGCTACAGTGTCGTTGTTTAGTTTTGAACCCCCAATAGTACCGAAATCCTTTATTTCTCATCCCACAACAAAATTCCAATCTTCTTCCTCCCAAAACGCCCCAAATCCAAATCCTAACCCTAAAATCCAACCATTGTTCATCCCCAAGTAAAAAATAACCCTCAACAATTCAAGATTTACTCAAGAATTTCAGATTTCGTCACTTGTCTCATACCAAGAACTTCTAGTAAGTGTGTTCTAATCGGGTTTTGAAATAATCTTTGGTTGGTTGCTAGTATTGCTCATTTTCATGTAGATCTTGTTAATGTGGAACATTTGGTCGAAAATGTCGTGGATTTTTTGATTTTGTGTGTGGTATTATTTGAGATATTGGGTATTTGTTGCAAGTGTGAGGTGATTCTTAAAAAATTGGGGATTAATTGCGGTAGATGATAGTACGTGGAATTGTTGTTATTGTGGTGTGGAGTATTCAACTGTTGAAATTTTTGCCACGTTATTTCCTTATATTGTCAAAAATATCGTTAAAAAAATCTACAAAGAGGAGCCAAGACTTTGCATCCCACTCATACGACTCTCAAAGATTCATATCTGCGACTACTGAGGCACGATTTAATGAGTCAGTCATTAAGAAGGCCAGATTAAAAGAGAGGGGATTTGAAGTGACGAAATCACAAAATCCAGATATCCTTAATATTATTGAGTATCGAGGATGGCATGTCTATTGTAAATAGCCGGGTGCCACGACAATGACGATTGTGTAGGAATTCTATGCTAATGCCAAAGAAGCATTGAATTTCACTACGAAGGTGTAGGGGAAAATAATAAAGTTTGATAGTGTGACTATCAATAGGCACTACAAAATCTCCATTCCTGGTGTGGATTAACTATCTCAAATTACCAAAACCATCAATCTTGACAACGTCACAACCACAATATGTGGGAAGGTAATCGAATGGTCTGTTGTACAGTGGACTCAGACAACTTTCTTAACCAAGGAGCTTACGACACTGCAAAACGTTTGGCACCACTTTCTCTGTGCCAAGATGTCTCCTACCTCTCATTTGATGGAGATAACCTGAGAGAATTCTTAAATTCTTTACTGTATCCACAATGATTATAAAATCAATGTCGGGAATTAGATTTGTATGGCCATTTGGCATGCTGCTAATAATCTCGCGGTTGGTCTTCCATTCCCGAATCTTTTAACGGAGTTGATCACTATAGCTGGTGTCTACATGGAAGGTCTAGAGGTCCTCTAGCCTAAAAAGCCTATCACTGATAATGTAATCAATCGGATCCTGAAGAATGAGGCTGAGGCTAATAAGGCGGTAGGTCTATCCCAACCAACTCCATCACGAACTACACACCACATCTCCACGTTTGATATGTAAGCTTTATTGCAGTAGCATGGTTCACAAATCGATGCACTGTATGCTTGACAATCGAATTTTGAGCAATATGCAATGGGTCGACAAGCCCATTTTGCGCAATACGTGATGAATCGAGCGGACCAAGAACACCACTGGAATCTACAAAGAGCTGAATACGATGCTGCATGCTACCAAATGATTGGCTAATTATATCATACGTTGGGCTATATGTTTATGCAATTTGGATTGCAGTTGGACCTAGGGACGCCGAACTTCCTGCAAATGCCATAATTTCCAGACGATCTTCGGCGACCATTTCGGGTATTCCAGCCTTATCCACCATACTACCTGTATCCACCACCACAACAGCTACCATGACACAAAGAAAACCAGTAGGAGTCAAGACATTAGCTCTCGCTTCCCAGGTATGTCTTCTCATTCTTTATGCAATTTAAATTCTCTTTTTTTATCATTGAGGATAATGATTGGTTTTCTTCTGGGGGTGGGATGTCATACTACGTTGGGTGTTGGGTGTTGAGTGTGATTTTATTTATGTTTTTGCTAAAAAAAATATTTTTAATCGGTGAGCTATTTCGTTATTCCCAGTAGTCATTAACCAATGATAAAATTATCTCCTAAGTCATTTTTCGAGATCTTGTGTAATGTGTCCCTTGTGTGTTTTGTGTGCTTAACATTGGGTGAGTATAGGACATACTTGTTTCTAATTATAACATGAACGAAAGACGTTGACATTTATCATCTAGGTGTCTAAAGGATAATTATTTGTTAAATTTTGATTCATGACGTTTTAAACATTCTAGAACACGATTTAGTGAAACTTGAGGCAAAATCATAAGCTAAATAGTCTAGGAGAGACGATTTACGCATTCAATTGGATCGTTTGAGCCATGTCAAGCCTACTTATGGAATCTTACTGATAGGTGTAAAATACCTATCTAATTCTAAACTGAATTTTCCAATTTTCGAGTATTTTATTGGAGTTTGAATACCTTTTTAGCTATTTTTATTAGTCAGGAGAAGGGACGTAAACAATCGGCAAACCGAGTAAAATGGTGGAAAAAAGGGTAGCCAAAAAGATGAAAAAATGAGGTTTCAAAGAACAACGCAATTTCTCCTAGGCGAAGTATCCACCGCCTAGGCAGAAATTCATCAAAAAGTTACAAATGCTAAAGAGTTAAAATCCGCCTAGGCGAAGTTTCCACCGCCAAGGCGGAAATCCGTTAGAAGGTTGCAAGGGCTGAAGTATTGAAATCCTCCTAGGCGAATTTCCACCACCTAGGCGAAAATCCATCAGAACGCTGGAAGTGCTGAACTGCTGGAAGAGCTGTACTACTGTAAATCCGCCTAGGCGAAATAGCTACCGCTTAGGCAGAATTTCGTCAGAAAGAAAAGAGGCCCAAGGAGTTAGTCCTCCGCCTAGGTGAAGAAACCATCGCCTAGGCAGAATTCTAACCAACTTAAACTTCTCCTAGGTGAAGATTCTACCACTTAGGCGAAATTCGCAGAACAGCCCAAAATATCTGTTTAGATATTTTTGAACCCTTAGGCCTATATATATCCCTTTCCCACTTTTGAAACCAGTTGTTGTAGAACCCTAACCCTAGTAGAGAGCTCTTAAGCAATATTTTGAAGATCAAGAAGGAGGTTCATCATTCGGACAAAGAAGGATCACTTGCGGGTCGATCATTAGCGATAGTGAACCGTTTCACTTCCAGATTTGATTGTTTTTCTCTTGTTTTTATCTTTGTAATCACTTTTTCACATCTAAGAATGTCGAATGAATTAATGTTACTTTAATGTAATTGTTAAGTTGAATGAATTAATGTTACTTTAATGTGTTGTTTGTCTAAATTCAATTGTCTTTACCATTATTCTTGTTATTATGCTTGTATTGATAAACCAAGAATACGAGGTTTGACACTCGGGAGAAGTAACCCTAGATTCGGACTAGGGTAAATACAACGTGACGTTCTAGGGAGGGCGTTAGAACGTATGCAATCCATGACGTTGGCTAAAGACTCATGCGACCTAAGGTCGTAAAGGCATTGAAGGGGACTTCTTCGTTGACACAAAGTCGTGTAATCCCCCGTCTTAAACTCGGGAGAGGTAGTGGAGGAGTTATTGATACAGAGATTGTCGGAATAGATAGAAAACAATTATAGCTAACTTAATGACTTCGATTATGCATTATGTGAAAGAAATCAATACCTAAGTAATTAGTGTAATTATAACTAACTTCATAATTGTAATTTATCTTAGTATATTAAATAGAAAACAAACAAAATTTGATTAGTCGAGATAATATGAAACTATTGAAATCACAATACTCAACCGAATTACCTGCCAGTCCCAGTGGAATGATCCGATCTTACATGATCCATTATATTAAAACTAGACCTCGTATACTCGCGAGTAGTCAATTACCGCGAGGACGATGGTTGTGAATCCTCGCGAGTACAAGTTTTTGGCACCGTTGCCGGGGACGACAATGTGTTTTTCAATTAAGTTGATACTGTGATCAAGTAGTTGAATGTTAATCACAATAATTTGTTTGCTTTTAAAATTGATTCAATTCATTTATTTATTTGATTTATCTATTGAATTTGAGTAGTGCATGCGGCGTAGTCAACGTATTGGTAAACAAAAAGAGAAAAAAAGCTACCGCTATGGCCGGGGGATATGAAAATGTTCCACAACTACCGGAGCTACACGCACTTCAGCCTCTGGAGCCGGAAACGCCACAACAAGTCCTTAGGGACTATTATCGGCCACTCATGTTGGATAACTATTTAGGGATCCGGAGGCAGCCGATCCAGGCAATGAACTTCGAATTGAAGCCCGCCTTAATTAATATGGTTAAGCAAAACCAGTTTGGTGGGAACCTTCACGAAGACCCCAACGTCTACTTGGCAACCTTTCTCGAGATCTGTGACACTGTCAAGATAAATGGAGTTGCCGAAGATGTCATAAGGTTGAGGTTATTTCTGTTTTCTTTACGAGATAGAGCATGGGGTTTGTTTCAGTCGATTCAACTAGGGAGCATTAATACTTAGGAGGACATTGCACAAAGGTTCCTCACTAAGTTCTTTCCACCTTCAAAGACTTCTCAACTCCGAGGCGAGATTACATAGTTTTGCCAGAGAGACTTTGAGTCATTGTTTTAGGCATGGGAGAGATTCAAGGACTTATTGAGAAGGTGCGCCCAACACGGGTATCAAGATTGGTTTCAAACCCAATTATTTTATAAGGGGTTGGATGGCCAGACTAGAATAATAGTTGATGCAGTCTCAGGGGGATCGTTGTTGTCCAAAACCCCTACCAAAGTAAATGTATTATTGGAAGAAATAGCGGCTAACAATTATCAATGGCCGAATGTGAGGAACACGGGAAGACGGGTCTCTTCTATCCAAGAATCTGACCATATTGCAACGTTATCGGCCCAAGTGTCCAAGCTCTCGGATCAATTGGTTGTCTTGTCTACAAAAGGAGCTTTGTCGAGTCAAGGAGAGGAGATAGAAGCAAGTTCTTCTCAATCTGGATTGGAGAACGAGTTCGAGGAATGCCATTTTCTAAACAACCGTGCCTACACTTTCAGGCCGGCTACCAACATTCCAACTTATTACAATCTTGGATTTCGTATCCATGAGAACTTCTCATATGCAAACAATCAGAACGCTTTGCGGCCACCTCCGGGTTATGGAAATCAAGCTTCAGGATATCCTATGCAATCCAACTGTCCAATGCAACAACCACCAATGCATAATCCAAAGTCAAATTTGGATGAAGTTTTGGGTTCATTTATGAAGGAGACTCAGACTATGATGCGTAAGATGCATAATTGGTTGAACAAACATGAAACACTGCTGGCCTCAATCGATACCACTTGTACAAACACTAACGCCACGGTGAAGGCTTTAGAGACTCAAATCACGCAGCTTGCTAGGGCCATTCAAGAGAAACAAAAGGAGAAGTTTTCAAGCAACACAGAAACCAACCCTCAGGAATGTAACGCAATTAAGTTGAGGAGCGGAAGATACGTGAAAGTGAGCAGGCCTATGAAAATCGAGCCGGGAGTGAGTCGTGAGTTTTCGCATGATGAACCAAGAACAAGTGCGGAGGAGGAAGTTGAAGCAAAAACCGATGAAGGAAAAGAGAAGCCGAGTGGAGACTTGAATGGGGATAAAAACCAAGAGAAAGTCGAGGAGAGAATAAGAGATGAAAGGGTGATACCAGGGCGATTAACATTTTTAGAGAATCCAGTGATTCTAGTAACCCTATTTCTATATCCACGAAGATTCCAAAAGAGGAAGTTGGATGCCCAATTTGAGAAGTTTCTTGAAAGTTTCCAGAAAATCCACATCAACATACCTTTTGCGGATGCATTGGAACAAATGCCCAACTATGGCAAGTTCTTGAAGGACATCATGACAAAGAAGAGAAAGTTGGAGGATTACAAAACGGTGAAGCTAACTGATGAGTGTAGTGCAATACTACAGAGAAAGTTACATACTAAATTGAAGGATCCCGGTAGTTTCACAATTCCGTGTACTATCGGGAAATCTCATTTTGATAATGCGTTTTGTGATCTTGGGGCGAGTATTAATTTGATGCCTTCTTCCATTTATCGGAAGTTAGGACTTGGAAGTGCAAAGCCGACAATGATCTCTCTTTAAATGGCGGATCGTTCGTTAACCTATCCGAAAGGTATCATTAAGGATGTGCTAGTGAAGGTAGACAAAATTCATATTTCCGTTGGATTTCATTGTACTTGAAATGGAAGAAGATAGAGAAATCCTGATCATCCTTGGAAGACCTTTCCTTGCAATGGGAAAGGCCTTGATTGATGTGCATAACGAAAATCTGACGTTAAGAGTCAATGATGAAGAGATAAGGTTCAACATTTTTAGAACTATGAACTTTTCGGATGAACCTCTCAATTGCAATCGAGTTGACGTTGTGGACTCTTGCGTGTGGGAGTTCTTTCTTGCAACTATGGAGATGGATTCGTTAGAGCATACACTCACCAATTCCTTATCTATGGGGAATCTTGGTGAGGAAGGCTCTACCACGGAACTTGAGGTTGTGGACTACGTGCTGACTTTGGATGCTTAATCTAAAGACGTAGAAGATCCTTCTCATGTGGCAAAGATTGAAGAAGTTGAAAACTCTCCCAAGGAATCAAATCTGCCTCACGGTGGATCATTACTCAAGCAATTACCGGAATACCTGCGATATATTTTTTTGGGAGAGAATTTGATCGATCCGGTTATAATTTCATCAACTCTGATGAAAGAAAATGAGAGTAAGTTGCTAAGAATCTTGAAGAGGCACCGATCTGCTTTTGCTTGGTCTATTTTGAGTATCAAAAGAATTAGCCCCTTGGTTTGCATGCATAAGATTTTGATGGAGGATGAGTTCAAACCCTCCATTGAGCATCAACAGCAGCTAAATTCGGCTATAAAAGAAGTGGTGAGAGTGGAGATGTTGAAGCTCTTGAATGCGGGAATTATCTATGCTATATCCAATAGTGAGTGGGTTAGCCCGGTGCAAGTGGTGCCTAAGAAATGAAGTATGACGGTGGTAAAGAATAAGAAGGATGACCTTATTCCTACATGGACCATCACAGGATGGCGTGTATGCATTGATTATAGAAGATTGAATAAGGCGACGATGAATGATCATTTTCCTCTTCTTTTCATTGACCAAATGCTAGATCGATTAGCCGGATATGAGTATTATTGCTTTCTTGATGGCTATTTAGGTTACAATCAAAGAGCTATTGCACCGAAAGACTAAGATAAGACTACTTTCACATGCCCATATGGAACGTTTGCTTATCGACTTATGCCGTTTGGCCTTTGCAATGCACCGACAACTTTTCAACGGTATATGATGGCAATATTTTCTGATATGGTGGAAGAGAAAATGGAAATCTTCATGGATGACTTCTCAGTCTTTGGGTCATCCTTTGATCACTATCTCTACAATCTGGCTCTTGTTCTTGACCGATGTGAGGAGAACAATTTGGTTCTAAATTGGGAGAAGTGCCACTTTATGGTTAAATAGGGGATCGTCTTGGGTCATCGAGTCTTTTCCAAGGGGCTTGAGGTGGACTGAGCAAAGATTGAAACGATTGAGAAGCTTCCGCCACCGATTAATGTGAAAGGAGTTCGAAGTTTCTTGGGGCATGCCGGCTTTTACCGGTGCTTTGTTAAGGACTTCTCGAAGACGGTGAAGCCGTTATATCACCTTCTTGAGAAGGATACCTTATTTGAATTCAATGAGGCTTGCATGGAGGCTTTCAAGACGAGAAAGGAGAAGTTGATCACGACTCCAATAATGGTCGCTTCGGACTGGCAGATGCCATTTGAAATAATGTGCGATACGAGTGACTATGCCATTGGTGCGGTGTTAGGCCAACGGAAGAAGAAGATCTTCCGCTCAATCTATTATGCAAGTAAGATATTAAATGATGTCCAGGAGAATTACACCACGACTGAGAAAGAAATGCTAGCGGTGGTCTTTGCTTGTGACAAGTTCCGGTCTTATATCATTGGGTCAAAAGTGATCGTCTACATGGATCACACGGTTATCCGGTACTTATTTGCAAAGAAAGATGCCAAGACGAGATTGATAAGGTGGATTCTTCTATTACAAGAGTTTGATGCTGAAATAAGGGATAAAAAGGGGAGTGAGAACGTTGTTGCCGACCATTTGTCGAGGTTGATTCAAGAATACGTTGGTGAAGAGTCTAGCATCACGGAAGTGTTCCCTGACGAACAACTATTTTCATTGAAAAATGTACTTCTTTGGTATGCGGACATTGTGAATTATCTTGCATGTAACGTGTTACCACCTGAGTTGACGGGCAAAATTATCTTGCATGTAATGTACTTCTTTTATGTCAAAATTGAGTTTCTTAATCGCCCAGAATGCACAGTGCTCCAATTCAACGCCTAGGCGGAAAAATGAAGAAAAGTTGAGTTGCTACACTGGTGTAAATTCGCCCAGCGGAAAACCTACCGCCTAAGCGGATTTACAACAAAATCAGGGGTTTCACACTGGTGTAAACTCGCCTAGGTGGAAAAACCACTGTCTAGGAGAATTAACACCAGAAGGTTTTTAAAAAGAAAAAGGCACTACTTCGCCTAGGCGAAAAAAACGACCACCTAGGAGAATTCACACGAGCCCTGTTTTAAAACGCAACAGTCGTCTTCGCAAACGACACTTCCCTCCTAAAAATTTCAAGAAACCTCTCAACTTCACCATCCCAAATCCCTTTCTCCCATTAAAGATTCATTCTATATTGCTAAAAACTTGGATTTTCACCAAGAGTCTTCGTCCAAACGTGGAATTCTTCTTCCCATTCTAAAAAATTAGGGTTTGAATGGTGAAACAGTGCGAGATCGCCATTCTCTGGCGATTTGATCAAAAATTTTCAACAAGTAAGTGTCAATGATCCTATTTTTCATTTAGTTGTTGGAATATCTGCTTCATTTGCTCATTTATTTCAAAAATCATTGGATTTGGTTAGAACCCTAAACCCCTTTAAACCCTAAGTTGCGATTTTCATGCTATTTGGGATTGAGGAATGATTAATGGTAAACCCGATCATGTTTTTGTGTTGATATACAATTTGAATCATTTATTTTATGCTACATTACGACAAAAAATGTGATTTGGTTATGGTTGGTGGGATATCTTGTGAAATTTGTATTGTTTGGCTTTGGTTGGCATATGTTTGATAAAATAGGGCATTGTGTGTTCGCTGACAAGGGCTTGAATTGCATGTTCCATTGTTATTATTGTGGTTGGTGTTGTGATTTTGATTTATAGGGAATATGGCAAAGTGCCATGCAGCCAAGCAACCACGAACAGACGAACCTCCACCTGCTTCGGATTACAACTACCTCAAATTTGTCTCAAAGCAGGCTGAGGATCGTTACAAAGAACATGAAAGTAAGCGGCCTGGCATCTGTCAGAGGGGGTTCGGACCTTTGAAGAACTCCCAAAAGAAATCAGGACTGTTATTCTATAAAGACGATGGGAACAGTTCTGTGCTCCACCCCTACCAGGGGAGTTGGCCCTTGTACGAGAATTCTATGTAACCTTTTGCGGAGGCCACAGGATTTCAAACAAGGGTCCAGAACATTCCCGTTCTGTTCAGTGCAGACCATTTCAATGAGTTGCTGGGATTGACGAGGCCGAAAGCCTCCAGAGATTTATCCGATGCCGCTACACCGACTATGAGTGCGGTGATTCAGACCCTGACGACAGGAAACGTCCAATGGACGAACATATGGCAGGGTCAAGTAATCTTCAAGTCTCGGTTTCTAAAATCGATCCCAAAGATTTCGCATTCATTTATCTGCGCCAATCTGCTCCTGACCACCCATGTGTCCGATGTATCCAAGAAGCAAGTATTTATGCTCTATGGCATTGATAGAGGGACACCCATCAACGTCGGTTGGCACATGTACTCTTCAATAATTCATACTGCCAGGACGAAGAAGGGTGGCCTTCATTTTCCCTCCTTCCTCAGTGCGCTCTTTCAACGAGCCGAAGTTCGTATCACGTCCACAAGCCCCTTTCCACCTGTAAAGTCACTCGATCTTGCAATGATTAACAGGGTATGGAAAAGTGGACCAGGTGAAGGAGAAGAGGGTCAGGAAGAGGAAGAAGCCGACCCTTCGGAGCCACCGATGCCTACAACCAGCTGCGGCCAACTCATCCAAATTTCACGAGATGTCCGTAGTCTCCAGTCCGGTATGAGCCAACTTCAAGCTTATTTGGCTCGAATGGAGAACTACATGGATTCCTACATCCGGCAACAAGATCAAAACCAAAGAGTTATATTCGAACATCTCAGAATCGACATGGCGTGTTATACGCCCGTGCCGCCTTCCGAGACTGATGAGCCGCCACCGCCATCTCCTCCATAATGAATGATAGGAGGTTAGACTTGTATGTCTTCCTTCCTAGGTATGTGTCCTCCCCAGTTTTCAATACGTATTTGTCTATTATGCTATTGGGTTCGCTGCTTAGGCAGTGAGGACACTGCCTTGTTCAAGTTTGGGGGTATATGATATGTAATGCAAGCATGTATTATTATTTTTTTTTGGGGGGGGGGGGGATTTTTTGATGTAAAGAGGGACAAAATTCTTTTTGTGTACAAATTATTGTTTATAATGATATTAATGTTAAAATATTCGTACATTTTGAAATTGTTTTTGTTATGCATGTGTAATGTTTGGCTATGCATGTGTCAGGATCATTAGCATAAGTAATGTTAGTTTGTAGAATTAGAGTAGATTTGTTAATGAATATAGTTGTATGTGCATGCTGAGTTTTTGAGTTCGTCCGAACCATATCCCGATGATGAAAATTACCCCCTAAATTGCATATTGAGGTCGGGGGTAATGCCATTCACGTGTGTTTTGTGTGCTTAGCATGTCGATTAGGTGAAAATTATTTTGATCCTAAATCGCACGATCACATAAACTCATTGTATAACTAGTTGAACGATTTGACGCCAATTATTCAGTAATAAGTTCATGACAGAAATAAGGAATCTAGAACTTCATTGGGGGAGGGTTGAGGCAAAATTATTGGTAAAGTAATCCCGGAGGCATGATATAGGCCTTCATTTTCATCGCTTGAACCATTTGAAACTAACCTGAAAAGTTATTCCTTTGTTCTCCTGTCGAAGCCATAAATTTTTTTCACTTCTGAACTTGTTTCTATACTTTAACCAAGTAAATCTTTCAGAACCATTGTCTCTAGGAATAAAAGTGAAAATTGAGTGAAAACAAGTAGCATTAGATTATGCTAACTTGAAGCGGGCAAGCGGGGTTTCAATTTAAAATATTTTTGGTTAAGTATAAGAGTATTCACTTGTCAATCCTTTAGTTGTATTAACGTGCCCCTAAAATTGTACAAAATTGAATAAGTTTGGGTGTGTGTGTAAAAAAAAAAAAAAAACAAAAAAAAACAACCTATTTGAATATAGTGTTTAATTTATGTTGTTGTGACAAGTGAATACAAGTTTACTAAATCTTGTTCAGGGTAATATCTTCAAAGATAAGAGGGTCATGAGATAGATTTAGCGACAAGCGTTTGTACCTTGGGTATCATTAAAATTATAACGAGTTTCTATGTCTACGATACCCTTGGCCATTCTCCAAAGTCAAACCAAGCCCTATTGATATCGGTGAATGTCTGAACCTACATTAGTGGATAGTTGAGCCCAGTCAAGCATATGACTTTCCTGAATGTTTTAACAAGTTTAAGTCATGACCTTATTCATTGAATAATCCAATCCGGCGTTTGATTAGTTATATATCTGAGTTCTCAAACACACACATTTCAATAGGATCTAAAATGATTTTTACTGATATTGAGTGTTAAAATTCTGGAACACCACGTGGTGTGTGTTATTCCTTAATCGGATCAGATTACGGGCTGTTGAGGGAAGAATAGCATGGTTTCTTTGACTAAACTTAAATCTCACAGGTGTGTACTTCTTATTTGTTAATCATTACTTATTTGTAGTTTAGAATGTAGCTAATTAGTGTAGTTAATGTTATTTAGCATTAGGGTGTTTAGCTCGAGGACTAGCAAAATTCCAAGTTTAGGGGTATTTGATAGGTGTAAAATACGTATCTAATTCTAAACCGAATTTGCCAGTTTTTGAGTATTTTATTGGAGTTTGAATACCTTTTTAGCTGTTTTTATTAGTTAGGAGAAGGGACGTAAACAATCGGCAAACTGAGCGAAATAGTGGAGAAAAGGGTAGCCAAAAAGATGAAAAAATGAGGTTTCAAAGAACAGAGCAATTCCGCCTAGGCGAAATATCCACTGCCTAGGCAAAAATTCATCAGAAAGTTGCAAATGCTGAAGAGTTGAAATCCGCCTAGGCGAAGTTTCTACCGCCTAGGCGGAAATCCGTCTGAAGGTTGCAAGGGCTGAAGTATTGAAATCCGCCTAGGCAAAGTTTCCACCGCCTAGGCGAAAATCCATCAGAACGCTGGAAGTGCTGAACTGCTGAAAGAGCTACACTGTTGTAAATCCGCCTAGGCGAAGTAGCTACCGCCTAGGCGGAATTCCATCAGAAAGAAAAGGGCCCAAGGAGTTAGTCCTCCACCTAGGCGAAAAAACCATCGCTTAGGCGAAATTCTAACCGACTTAAACTCTGCCTAGGCGAAGATTCTACCACTTAGGCGGAATTCGCAGAACAGCCCAAAATATTTGTTTAGATATTTTTGAACCCCTAGGCCTATATATACCCCTTTCCCATGTCTGAAACCAGTTGTTGAAGAACCCTAACCCTAGTAGAGAGCTCTTAAGCTATATTTTGAAGATCAAGAAGGAGATTCATCATTCGGACAAAGAAGGATCACTTGCGGATCAATCATTAGCGACAGTGAACCGTTTTACTTCTAGATTTGATCGTTTCTCTCTTGTTTTTATCTTTGTAATCAGTTTTTCATATCTAAGAATGTTGAATCCCTCTTATTTTGTACGGTATATGGCTAAGATCTTATAGTATTAGTTAAATGTTACTTAGGTGTAGTTTAAATCATGTAATTTTTAAGTTGAATGAATTAATGTTACTTTAATGTGTTGTTTGTCTAAATCTAATTGTGTTTACCATTATTCTTGTTATTATGCTTGTATTGATAAACCGAGAATATGAGGTTTGACACTCGGGAGAGGTAACCCTGGATTCGGACTAGGGTAAATACAACGTGATGTTCTAACGGCCCGGAAGGACGTTAGAACGTATGCAATCCATGACGTTGGCTAAAGACTCACGCAACCTAAGGTCATAAAGGCGTTGAAGGGGACTTCTTCGTTGACACAAAGTTGTGTAATCTCCTGTCTTACACTCGGGAGAGGAAGCGGAAGAGTTATTGATACAGAGATTGTCGGAATAGATAGAAAACAATTATAGCTAACTTAATGACTTCGATTATGAATTATGTGAAAGAAATCAATACCTAAGTAATTAGTGTAATTAGAACTAACTTCATAGTTGTCGTTTATCTTAGTAGATTAAATAGAAAACAAACAAAACTTGATTAGTCGAGATAATATGAAACTATTGAAATCGCAATACTCAACCGAATTACCTGCCAGTCCTAGTGGAATGATATCTGATCTTACAACATCTATTATATTAAAACTAGACCTCGTATACTTGCGAGTAGTCAATTACCGGGAGGACGATGGTTGTGAATCCTCGCGCGTACACTTACTCCTCTGTAGTCCTCTTTGAGCCTAGTAGCCATTTCATTTTTCACCCGCATAAATCTCTCTCAGCTAAATATATACAAGTCCCTGCACTCTAAGCATGTTTGAATTTTTTCTCTTCTTGTGTGGACTTTGGGTTATGAAATTATGGGGGGTTTGTGTCGTAACACATTTTAAGGGACTCGATATTGTTCAATGTGGTTTTATTTCCTGTTTGATCGATGTTTGTAAAGAAAAATTAAATTTACAAATGCGGGTTTACGAGTCAAAGTAATTATATGTGATATTTTTCTTTGTTTTGTTGAGAATAAAAGGGTGACAAGGGAGATGGTTGTAATTGGGGAATTTTGAGAGTTTCTATTGGAAATTAATAAGGTCTGAAAAGGTGAGTGATGTGCCTAGGGTAAAACGAGCCTAAACTTATCACTCCTTGCGTAACCATTACCTTAGCCAAATGTTATAAGCCACTAAAGTCCTACTGATCTCCGATATTAACTTAGTTTATATTAGTGGAGAGTGGAGCCAAATCAAGCCTTTGGAATCTTGATTTTAAAAGAGAAAATTTTGAACTATCTTGGTGGAATAGTGAATCCAATTATTATTTGATTGAATGTCAAGGCACTAGTGCATGCTTTAAGAAACTTTTGTGTTTTGTATAAATTCTATTTTGTGTTTTCTATAAATTCTAATTGTTGAAAATCTAGAACATCACAAGGGATCACCTTACATTAGAGATCGAAACGCTAAGAGATGTTGAGGATAAAAAGTGATAATTGGGACAATTCAGAATAATCCCCAAATGTTTTAAGTTTCTTATATTTTCATATTTTGCTGTTTTTCTTGTTTGTTTACTATAATTTATTTTCTTGTTTTAATTTTGCTCGGGACTATCAAAAACTTAAGTGTGGGGGTATTTGATAAGTCGTTTTCTGATCATTATATCTTCATAGTCAAAGGTTATTTTTTTTTTTACATATTTTTAGTATTTTTGTTGTTAGTTTATATTTTATTATATGGGGTCAGGAAAAATGGAGAAAACGGATAAAAACGGATAAATCAAGAAGAAACGGCCAACAATAGCTTGAGGCTGTAGTACCAAATAGACAGTGGTGTAGCATGGACATCCACCATACTTTGGTGTTTCAGCTCCAAAGTCTTGGCGCTGTAGTGTGAGCTAGTATTGCCTTTTGGCGCTGCAACACTAATACAATTGTGTTGCAGCGCTGTCTTGCCTCATTTGGCACTGCAACTTGGATGATTTGGTACTACAATGCTGTTATTTCTACCTTAATCTGGATTAGAAGTGGAGCTGCAGTGGGGACTTGGGGCTACAGTGCCAACCTACAAATCTGAATAATAAAATAAAGCTTTTTGGCTGATTGAAGGGGGTGGTTAGAGAGGGAAAACATAGACGGAAATTACATGGGGACTTTTGGAAAACCGAATTGACCAATTTCAACTGGACAAATCACAGCTCGGGAAACTAGAAGATTGGAATAAAGATTGAAGATCTGAAATAATTCGCCGAATCTAGTTTTTCTTCTTTCTCTTATCTCTTAATTTTCTGTACAAGCTAAATCTGAGATTTGTGATTGTTAGTTTATTATGAATCATGAGTTCATGTTTAAATGGTGTTAAAGATATGTTGTTGAACAATATGATCATGCTTGGCTAAATCGTTTTTCTCTTGGGGGTGTTGAATGACTTTTTATGAACTATGTTTTAAGAATCTAAGACGTTGTTAATTAGATTTCATGTTTTAATCATTTGTATATCTTTGTGCATATTGGCTAATTTATGTGAGAGGAAATTATATATCCTAGATGTGTAAGATTAGGCATTCGAGATGTGATAATCTTATATAGTAAAACTGGGGAAATATAACCTTGATTGTATTAAATGCGAGAGGCTAATATAATTTGGGTAGCCATTTGATGGGTAAGATGTAATGATTGGAAAATTAGTTGAGTTGAATAGAGATATTAACTAGAATAATTACACAAATTATCTCACTTGCATTCAAGGGGTGGAAGTGAGGTTAATTTAGAAACATAAGGAAATGATTGGATATGAATTCAATTAGCAAACTTGGGACTTAGAATAATTCAGCAAAATGATTTCAACCCCCCTAGAACTTTATTTGCATCAGAAGTTCCATAAAAGTCCATTAGTTAGCTAATTTCCTCGTCAGTCGTAATTCAATGATTAATCAAAATTCTCACCAATTTATTGTTGATCGCTTAAATAAAATTAGGTCATTCTAATTGTAGTACTTAGTTAATTTCATTTTACCAATCCTCAAGGGAACGATACTGGTAGCGCGTAGATACGTTGTTAGTTTTATCGCAAGTGTACGGGTTAAGTTTTAGTATAGTTTGGAAGAGTAAGGGTTGTCGTATCCACAAGGATTGGTTGAGATTATTATCGAGTACTGTAATTATCATAACCTATCCCTATGGATACGACAACCCTTACTCTTCCAACCTATACTAAAACTTGACTAGAACACTTGTGATGAAATTAGTGACGTATCTACGCGCTACTAAGTTTTTGGTGCCGTTGCCGAGGGTTGTGTTTTAGATTATTGTTGATATTGTAAGTAAATGACTTGATTTTAATTTAGCCATTCATTTTATTTATAATTTTTTGTTCGTAGTTTTGTTTTTAATTTCCCTACAAGGTACTTGGAGATATTAGATCAACAGGTACTTATGCAATTCTTTCAACAAGATTTCGAGCTGTTTTATTATGCTTGGGATCATTACAAGGAGTTGTTACTCCGGTTCCCAAATCATGGTTTCCCGAGGGAGTGTCAACTTATGAATTTCCACGACGGGTTACAAGCTGCAACTAGAACATGGGTGGAAGGCAGAAATGGTACCTTCTCTTTCTTTAACCTAATTGTGGACGAAGCCATTTGGTCGTTGGAGAAATTGACGACATTTGATTATCAAAGTTGGAATTATTCACCAAGTCACCAAAGCCTGGGGGATTTTTCAAACACCACGGTGCCTTGGATTGACACTCTGATTCAAGATGTGGAGTCTTCCCCCACCTTGGAGGAATGCTCACTACCGTTATGGGAGACACTTTGATATTCTTGAGGGAAACACATGATCAAATCAACGAGCAAGACGGTCTACACAAACATCAATACGACCGTAACATCTCTGTAGATGCAAATCGATCAACTTATCTGCTTTGTTGAGGCCGAGTTAGACGCGATGGCACTGAGAGGCGAATAAATCACATCCGAATGTAAAATCTACCGTGAGGAACCAGAAGAAAGTAGAAGGTACTTGCATGAGATTGAAGACAATCATGAGGATGCTACAACCCAAGTGTGGATTGGCGATGGATATTCACATATTAATCGTTGTGAGTTTTTACCGTTTGAATTACAGTTGGTGATGCCACCCCTGAGCCAAGACGATCACATTTATGAGGATCCAATGTGGCTTACCTATCCTACCCCAATTCCCGCTCAGTACATTCAAGCTCCCCAATCACAAAATCTAGAGAAGAATTGAGTTGAAAGATCGAGCCGAGTAGAGCCAAATCTTGCTAGTTATGAGGGCGTACAAAATCAAGACCTGTACGCAGTGTTGTATGACACTTACTATAGGCAAAAATCACTCTTTGATGAGCTATTCACCGTATCAGGTTGACGACCTTAAATTAGGCGCTTCTTGGGAGGCAACCTAAGGCAAAAATAAGTTAGGTCCATCTCTGTCGACTTGATTCATAGGCAAGATTCTCTCGCCTCCCAAGTATGGGTTCTAAACTCCCGTCTTTATTATAATGCTTGATGGTTTCATTGGGATCGCTGATGGCATGATGTGGACACTATCCATTTTAAGTTCGGGGGTGATGTGTAGTATGTTAGTATGTTTTATTGTTTTTAATTGTTTGCATGTTTGTTTAGTGTAGAATGTGTTTTTGTTTGTGTTGTTGTTGTTTGCATGCTTGGTTTTACGTTCATCTGAGATATTACCCTATGATGATATTATGCCCTGGTTATTTTTCAAGGTCAAGGGTAATACCCATGCATGTGTGTTCTATGTGCTTGACAATGTATGTTGGCCCAGTAAGCTACCCAAGAGGGGGGCTGAATTGGGTAGTATTAAAAATTATCAAAATAATAACACTTAATAAATCAAAAAATTAATTTTATCTTAAAATTAATTATTATCTTTATAGCAGCGGATAAGTGTAATAAGCTCTAGGTGCATACCCAAACAACACGAGATAAAATAAAGAAAATAAACAATGTAATAGACACCGATATATCCTGATTCATCAAGATACTCTTGGATAATCTAGTCCTCCGAGCCCCACAGAGATTCGCACTCGCTAAACTCAAGATTCTTTTAAAGGTAGGAACCAAACCCTCACAATGATTCTTTTCGCAGGCTCCGAATCAACCTTTACAAATTCCTTTTCACAAGCTTAGGAATAACCTCTATTTTTACAGGCTCAAGCATAACCTAATTCTATTACAGGAAGAATCAATACCTAATTCTTTTCAAACATTAGGCTCAACAATCAAAACCTCACAAAAAATGCTCCAACTATGCTTTTCTCAGGTAAGGATGAAACTGTTACAAATCAATCACAATTAATTTTGTAAAGGAAGAATTAACACCTCAATATCTTCACCGGAAGAGATTGAAACCAAGCTACCCCTAATTAGATACTCCTAATAATACCTAATCCGCACACAACTTACCAATTACAAGAAATTGATAAGTTCTTCCTACTCGGAGCTTCTACCACCTCAAATTAATTTAAACTCGATTAATAGCCTGATAATTACCAGTGATAGAATTAAGTGAGCAAACAAAAATCTGATTATAAAAATAATATGAGAAGCACAAAATTGAGCACGTAATCAGATTATCTCACAAATCGTTTTAAAAGAATTTTTATGCTTTTGAAGTTCAAAAACGATTTTATCAACCAAGCAAATATAGAAAAATAAATATGAAGTACAAATTAATAGATTGGAAAGATCTTACCCGGATAACACCGAAGAATTATAGATTGGAATGCTAGACAGCTCAACTCGGTGACACTTACACAATCAGCGCTTTAACTAAAGAACTCTTCAATAATTAATCTCATAATTTAATCTCTCAAAATAATATCAGTATGATAACTCTTATAAAAGCTTATGAACTGAATAGTTCTTGATATTATATGTATGTCATGTGAAATCCGCAGGTTTATATATAGGGAATTAAAACAAGCCCTCCAACGGCTAATTTTTAAATGATTAGTATCTAAAAAGAACCTATAGACCCCATATATCATTATCTTTCATTTTAGGTATATTTAACTTAATTATAGCTTTCCAAACATTCAAATTAGTCCCTCAGATATTTCTCAAACTCAAATCAATAGGATAGAAAGAATTATATGAACGAATTCGAGAAATAACCAAAATATATGAACCATATCTATAGGGATAACAAAATATCGATGATATATCTTTAATACTATTATATCCCTAAAATTTCTCTCATATCTCAACCATAAACGGCTAGTAATGGCTACTATTTGATCAAAATTCTTGAAATCCTCTAAACCTGAAACAAACCATTAGTTGACCGACAAATACCCATAAGTCGACTTCTCGATTCAGGATACTAGCCAAGCCAAAATTCCTTCGCGCATCGGTCAACCTATCTGTCGACCTAGAGATCAGAGAGTTTCATTTCTCGTCCTAGGTCGACCTCCCTGTCGACTAATCAATTTAAAGAGTTCACTATTCAAGCGCAGGTCGACTTATCAGTCGATTGACTAATGCTGGAACACTTCTCCTAATTCGATTTTAATTTATTTTCTTTGATTTTTTTGCCCATTTAACCGATTTATTTTCTTGGTTAAATCCACTAACTTCTTAAATTCAATTTTAATCAATTGTCTTTATTTCTTTTTCAATTACACATAGGAGCAAATAATTTCACTAATTCGGATCCTATCAAAACACACATAAACATAAAATTATTTTTGTGCCATGCGTGATCCTAATCAGGATACATTAAGAGTAAAAATTAACTTGAGTTGTTTTCCCTTAGATTCTTCAAAATCTTCGGCCTCTTAATGTCCATCATCTTTGTCAGTCTCTTTACCATGCATTCATTACTTGTCATCATATCTTCATCATTGGAACTAGTAAACTGAAACACTTAATCAAATCGGTAGTTCCACCAAAAACATCAACCTTTAATTGTTCATCAAAATCTTAGGATCAACAATGTAGTTTTGGTAAAAGTTATTGTGGATCCTAATTTGCACGAGCACATAGACTCAACATATAGCTATTCCATTTATTTGAGGACAATTATCCATTAGCCAAACTCATGAAAATTTAAGGATTCTAGAACCTAATTGAGGGGAAGCTTGAGGCGAAATCCTAGGTGAGGTTGTTCAGGAGACGTGATTTAGGCATTCATTTGATTCACTGGAGCCTTTAAAGCTTACCTAGCAAAGTGTTTATCCCTCATTACCCTGTCGAAGCCAATTATCCATTTCAATACTAAACACATAACAAATACCTTGGCTAATTGAATTCTTTCCAAACCTATATCGCCGAACCAAAGGCACAATTTGAGTAAATCAAGTTAGCATTCGTGTATGCTACTTAAAGTGAGCGGTTGGGTTTAGGGTGAACTTCTAAATGGTTTGGTATTCAAGTACTCACTTGTCTTTTTTTTCTCTTTCGTTTTAACCACACCCATGAAATTGTAAAAATCAAATAAGTTTGGGGGGGTGGTTCATTAAAAAAAACCCCATATGTAAATATAGTTCAATTTTCGTTTCTTTTGACAAGTGAGTACGTCGGTCTTAAATGTGTATTCAGGGTTGTTTCCAATTTATCTATAGGGGTTCAAGTGTGAGTGTGCCAAGCATTGTGCCTTGGGTATCATTAAGTTAACAACGTTAACCTATTTTATATTTTCGATATACATTTGGCCATTTTCCCAAAATTGATTCCAAACCTACATTAGTGGAGAGTGGAACCTAGTCAGGTATTTGGATAATCCTAATCATTTATGGTTTAAGTTGTGAGTTTCATTGGTGGATAATCCAATCCGATTATTGGATAGTTATATCATTGAGTCTCCCACACACACGTTGAAAAGATCTAGAATGGCATTTACCATTATTGAATGTCAAAATTTTAGAACATCACATGGTGCATTTCACCACCTGAACTCGATATGATTGGGGGTTGTTGAGGGCAAATGTTTTGGTTGATAGATGAATTAAAAACACGCATATCATTATGTTTAGGTTGTTCTTGTTATTTAATTTAGTTATGTTTTTCCTTTTAGTATGAGTGTTTTGCTCGAGGACAAGCAAAATTCCAAGATTGAGGGTATTTAATAGGTATTATTTATCTATTTATTCCTAAGCCAGTTTTTGTAATTTTGTAGTATTTTTATAGAATTTTTATATGTTTTTATTTATTGTCTTAAATTAGGTATTTGGAGTGAAAAAAGACTAAAATGGTCCTAAATGATCATATCGGAGCGAGACTGGTAGGAAAACAAACAAAGAGGCAAGATTTCAAAGCAGCAGACCTATCGCTGCAGCGATAAAAATACTGGGAGTGCATAAATCTCACCTCCGCAGCAGTGAAAGTGCAGAGAATTTGCTGAATAGACCACCACCGCGGTGATAAAAATACATAGAGTTTGCCTACTATTCCATCACTGCAGCGATCAGCCACCGCCTCAGTGGTGACCCTACCAACATGCCCACCGCCGCAGTAGTGAACCCACCACCACAACCGTGACTCTATAGATATTTTGAGATATTTTAGGATATTTTGAGATATTTAAAATCCTATAAATATCATCCCTTTTCTCCCCAAACAAGAGGTTAACGTTTTCAGAAGTCTTGAGAGCTCGAAGGACATTCGACCAATAGAAGAACACATTATGAAGAAGGAGGAAGCATTCTCGGAGTAGTTTTAGTGGCGGATCTTCAGATAATGGCTAAGTTTCTCGTTTCTTTTTTTATTTCTTAGTTAGTTGAATGTTTGTATATGTTTCACTTATATTTAGTTGTATATAGGGCTATGACCATGTGTGGCTAAACATATATTATCTAGGGATCGATGTACTTCACGAAAACATCGTTTATATAAAATCTATGTTTCATTAATGGTTGTTCGTGCTTATCTGATTGTGCTTTCCATTTCTCCATGTTTATATGCTTGCTTAGATATATTGAGAATACAGGATTTGACACTCGATAGAGGTAATCCCGGATTCGGACTAGGGTTTAAACACAACACGACGATCTAATAACCCGGGAAAGAGTTAGAAAGTGTACAATCAATGATGTTGGGGCAAGACTCATGTGACCTAGTGTCTATACGACGTTGAGGAGGACGTTTTCATTAACACAAAGTCACATATTCATTCACTTTACACTCGAGATAGGTAGTTAATGAGATTTCGATATAAATATTGTTAGATAGGATGAACGCCATTAATGTAAACTAGATTGAAACAAACACGTTTAAGTGGACAAAGTTAATCCCTAGGCAATAATTTCCAATAAACGTTATACCACTATAGTAGTATAATTAGATTAATTAACTTAGTATTAGTATATTATTAATTATAAAAACCATTTTTTGTTTCCTAAATAGAGTTAGGTTATGATAATTACGATACTCGATAATAATCTCAACCAATTCCTGTGGATACAACAACCCTTACTCTTCCAAACTATACTAAAGCTTGACCCATAATTTTGTGGTGAAAGTAGTGACGTATCTACGTGCTACCAAGTTTTTGGCGCCGTTGCTGGGGATATGTCGCTACTTTCACCGCAAGTGTACGGGTCAAGTTTTAGTATAGTTTGGAAGAGTAAGGGTTGTCGTATCCACAGAGATTAGTTGACATTATTATCGAGTACTGTAATTATTGTAACCTAACTTTATTTAGGCGATAAAAAATGGTTTTTATAATTAATAATATATTATATTAAGTTAATTAATCTAATTATACTACAATAGTGGCATGACGTTTATGGAATATTATTGCCTAGGGATTAATTTCGTCCACTTAAACATGTTCATTTCAATCTAGTTTATACTAACGGCGTTTATCCTATCTGACAATCTCTATATCGAAATCTCATTTATTACCTCTCTCGAGTGTAAAGTGAATGAATATATGACTTCACGTCATTGAATAAGTCTCCCTCAACGTCTTAATGACACTAGGTCACATGAGTCTTACCCCAACATCATTGATTGCACACTTTCTAATTCCCTCCCGGGTTATTAGATCGTCGCGTTGTGTTTAAACCCTAGTTCGAATCCGGAGTTACCTCTCTCGAGTGTCAAACCCTATATTTTCAATATATCTAAACAAGCATATAAACATAGAGAAACAACAAACACAATTGGATAAACACGAACAATCATCAACAAAACATAGATTTTATATAAACGACGTTTTCGTGAAATACATCGATCCCTAGACAATATATGTTTATCTACACATGACCATAGCCCTATATACAACTAAATAAAAGCTAAACATATACAAACATTCAACCAACTAAGAAATAAATGAGAGAAATGAGGAACTTAGCCGTTATCTGATGATTCGCTGCTAAAACTGCTCTGAGAACGCTGACTGCTTCTTTGCAACGTGTTCTTCTATTGGTCGAATGACCTTGGAGCTCTCAAGACTCCCAAAAATGTCAACCTCTTGTTTGGGGAGAATAGGGACGATATTTATAGGATTCTAAATATCTCAAAATATCGTAAAATATCTCAAAATATCTGCAGAGTCACTGCTACGGTGATGGGCATGTCGGCAATGTCACCGCTGCAGCGATGAGATTTTTGTACTCCCAGTACTTTCACTACCACTGGGGTGGGTCTGCTATTTTGAAATCTTGCCTCTTTGCTCGTTTTCCCACCGGGCTCGTTCCGATATGATCGTTTAGGACCATTTTAGTCCCTTTTTACCCCAAATACCTAATTTAACAAAATAAATAAAAACATATTAAAACATATAAAAATGCTATAACAATACTAAAAAACTACCAAAATCGAATTTGGAATAAATAGATAAATAACACCTATCAGATACTCACTCACACACTTTATTACTTGTTCGACCTCGTGCACTTTCGAGTAACCAATAGCAATAAGAATTCGCAACACACAACATGGAAGAATCCATGGCTAATCCTTTCAAGGAATCTATAAATGAAAACATGTTCAACACAATATCCACAAATACAAAATTCAGTAAGAGTTTTTTTTTTTTTTTTTTTTCTTTGTGGAGATGGGCTTCTAGTTTTCAAAGCTTCAAGAATCTTCAACTCCAATCTCTGTCCCTTGAAATTTTTGTGCCTCCAATGGTGTTTTCAATCCTGAATCTCCACTCTATGGTTTGAGGCATAAGATGCTATAAATAAGGCTATGAAATGAGTTATTTTTAGCTATTAACATGAAGCGGTGCGCTGTAGCGGGCTTTAGGTGTTACACCCAAAACCCTGGGGTCGTGAATCAGGCCCAGGGAAGACCAACTTAAGTAGTCGACCAAAAACCCTATTGTGATTTTTTGTATTCCTTGATGCTTAATTTTATTTAATTACCTAATTTTATTAGGTGTGTTATTTTTCTAGCCTTGATTTGTTTTATAGTTACCAAGTATGCTTAGCAGGTGTTACTAACTAATTAAATATGTGATAATATCGTGGTGAAAATTTTCAATTGATACTAAATAAAATATTGAATTGGGCCTCTATATCATGCACGTGTGACAACTCCTGAGGCAAGGTTAGACGGTAGGCGACTTCTCCAATTGTTCCCATAATTTCAAAAGGTTTGATATACCTCAGAGCCAATTTTCCTTTCACACCAAATCGAGAAATTCATTCACGAGGCTTTACTTGCAAAAATACAAGATCGCCTATTCAGAACTCTAATGGTGTTCTTTTCTTATCAGCATAGTTGTTTTATTGACCTTGAGTTATTCTCGAATGAGCTTAATCTTTTTTGTAGTCTCCTTGAGAGGTGTGAAAAACCTATCTATTTCTAAACCAAATTTGTTAATTTTCAAGTGTTTTAGTTATATTTAATTGTGTTTTAGTGTAGAACAGGTGAAACGACGTCAAAGGGCGAGAAACAAGTGAAAAATGTGGAGAAACGGTGAACAAAATGTGCAAAACAGGGTTTCGGTGAATGAAGATCACCGCCTAGGAGGAAGTTCCACCGCTTAGGCAGAAAAGAGGCAGAATATTGGAGTGTTGAAAGGTTGAACCACCGCCTAGGTGAGAAAACGACAGATTGTTATGCCAGCATGCACCGCCTAAGCGGAAAAACCCCCGCTTAGGCGAAGTTACCGACAGAAGTTAACCGACTTAAGTCCACCGCCTAAGCGGTGAACTACCGCATAGGCGGTGACACTCTGCACATAAATATTTGTTTTCAGATATTTTGAAGATATTTCCAAACCTGACCTATTTAACCCTTTTCTCCACCAAACATCAAAAAAAGGATTTGAGACGTGAGAGGAGGCTCTGGTTGACATCTTGAGAGCTCTCCTTCTACCTTAGTTAGGTTTAGGTAATTTAGGAAGTATATTAGATTAGTTTTAGAAGGTGTTCTTGGTCAATCCTTGAAGAGCTAGAAGAGGAAGTTCATCAACGGAGAAGATGAAGCTCGGGAGGATTGTTCTTTGGCGAAAGTGGACTACTCCACTTTAAGATTTGGATTTTCTTCCCTTGTTTCCATCTTTGTATTTAATGTTTATTGTTGATGTTTATGATCTCCTCTTGATTTAATGTTGTATTGGCTAAGAACATGTTAGTGTAATTTAGAGATTAGTTAGGGAAATGTGTAGTTGTGTAAATACTCGTTTGGTTTAATATACGTTTGTTTAACGGTTGTTGTTTTAAGTCTGATTGTGTTTATCATTTGATGACGATCTTAATATGCTTGTAATGGTATTAGGGTTGGACTTGAGAATCTAGGGTTTGACACTCGGGAAAGGTAACCCTGGATTCGGACTAGGGTAAACACATCGTTACGACCTAACGACCCGGGTGGGCGTTAGTTAGTGTGCAATCGATGACATCAGGTCAAGACTCACGTGGCCTAGAGTTGTAAAGACATTGAGGGGGACCTCTTCGTCGACGCGAAGTCACGTATTCACTCGTCTTACACTCGGAAGAGGTGGCGGAGGAGTTTACGAACCTAGATTGTCGGATACCTAAATTCCATTATTGTTAATCGAATGAAATCAAACGTGTATTAAGTGAACGAAATTAATCCCTAATTAATCAACCTAGTTAGAATTAACCCACTAATTGTAGCTTAGCTTAGTTTAATTTCAATTCACGTCTTCCGTCGTCAAGATAACACGAGACTACGTCAATTGCGGTATTCAATTCAATTATTCACACTTTTCTTTGTGGGAACAATATCCGATCTTCAAAGATCCACTATATTAAAACTTTAGACCTCGTATACTTGCGAGCGTAAGTAGGCGTGCACAAAATCTCACCTACCACTCCTCAATTAGATCTTGACCGATGGTAATCCACTCCTCTGCCTCTGCCCAATTAGTAGGAGACCAACATGGTCGTCCATAGAGTACTTCGTATGGTGCCATGCCAATGTTAGTCTGGTTACTATTATTGTAAGTGAATTCTACCAGAAGTAAATGCTTGCTCCAACTACCCTTGAAGTCCAAGATACACGCTTACAACATATCGTCCAAGATCTAAATTACTGCCTTAGATTTCCCGTCAATTTGGGGATGAAATACAGTGCTGAACTGGAGGTGTGTGCTAAGGGCTTTCTGGAAGCTATTCTAAAACTTGGCTGTGAATCAAGGATCTCGATCATAAATCATTGATAGCGGAACCTCGTGTAATTTCACAATTCGGTCTATGTAAAGCTCGCTTAACTCCTTGAAGGAATAGCTTGTCTTAACCGGTAGGAAGTGAGCTACTTTTGTTAACTGATCTACTATTACCCATATAGCATCAAATCAATCAGGAGTTCTTAGCAATCTGGTCACAAGTTCTATAGTGACATGGTCCTACTTTCACTTAAGGATGGGTAGTGGCTTTAGAGCTCCTTTTGGTCGTTGATGTTTAGCTTTAACTTGCTAATAGGTCAAACATAGAGAAACATACTAAGCTATATCATTTTTTATGCCACTCCACCAATACTGTCTCTTCATATCCTGATACATCTTTTCACTGTCGATTTGTACGGTGAAACAAGTCTTGTGTGCTTCATCCAGTATGGCTTACTTTAGATGTTGATTATCTGGAACAACTATTTTCTTCCTGAAATGGAGAGATCCATCCTAATAAATCTCCCATCCCTCAAAATATTGGCCATTCTTGATTCTTCTCCATATTTTACAAAGTGTATTTCTTGGTACTAATTCTCCTTAATGATCTATAAGAGTGATGGGGTAGTAATGGCGTTATATATGAAGGTTGGGTTATAATTATTAGTATATTGAAGATTGTAATCTCCAATTACTGTCGATCTCTTCTAATGTACCAAAGCCAAACTCACCATAATTCCTTGATTCTTACGACTTAAAGAATCTATTATCACATTGACCTTCCCAGGATGTTATTGTAGGTGAAATTGTAATCCTCCATATATTCTATCCATCTCCTTTACCTTAAATTCAACTCTCTTTGTGTGAACAAATATTTGAGACTTTTATGATCTGAGAAAATCGAGAATGTTACGCCGCAAACATAGCATCTCCAAATCTTCAAGGTAACGATCACCATTGCTAGTTCTAAATCATGGTTGCATAATTTTGTTCATGATGTTTGAGTTTTCTGGAGGCGTAAGCGACAACTCTTCTATGTTGCATCAGAACACATCCTAACCATCTTCCTGAAGCATTAATATAAACTTTGTACGGTTCATTTGGGTCAGGAATGATCAAGACTATATGACTTGTTAATCTATCCTTTAGTTCTTGAAATGTTGTTTCGTATTCATCACTCCATTCAAATTTAACGTCATTCTTGGTGAGTCTGATCGTAGGTATGGCCATTCGGGAAACGTTTTCCACAAAACACTGATAGTATCCAATTAATCCTTGGAAACTTTAAACCTCCATTCCTAGGTCTCGGCTAGTCCAAGATGTCTTCAATCGTAGATGGATCAATTGAAATTCCTTGGCAAGAAATAACATGACCAAGGAATTTCACTTTTATTAACTAGAAGTCACATTTTTCAAACTTTGCATAAAGTTGGTGGTCACGGAGTTTGAGTAAAGCAATTTGCAAATGTGTCTCATGCTCTTCTTGTGTCTTAGAGTAAATCAAAATGTTATCAACAAACACTACAATGAACTGTTCCATGTAAGGTCGGAAGATCTGGTTTATCAAGTCCATAAAAGTTGTTGGAGCATTTGTCAGTCCAAAAGGCATAACTAGGAACTCAAAGTGTCCATAAAGGGTTTGGAAAGTTGTATTAGGAATATCTTCCTTCCGGATCTTCAACTAATGATATCCTAATCTCAAGTCCATCTTGGAAAAGAACTGGGTCCTCCTAGCTGCTCAAATAACTCAACGATTATAGGTTAAGGATATTTGTTCTTCACTGTAACTCTGCTAAGTTGTCGATAGTCAACACAAAATCTTAATGTCCCGTCATGTTTCTTTGCAAATAAAATAGGAGCTCCCCACAGTGAAGTACTATTTCTAATAAACCCTTTCTTAGCTAGTTTTCCCAACTTTTTCTATAATTCTGCTAGCTCTGCTGGGGCCATTTGATAAGGAGTAATTAAAATTGACGTAGTACCTGGGTAGAGGTCAATAAAGAACTCTATCTGTCTATCTAGTGGTAACCCTGATAATTCTTCTGGGAATATATCCGGGTATTCATTTACGGCTGGGAGATTCATAAGTCGGTTTATTCTACCTACTTCATTATCTAATTATGTGTACAAGACTAGTGCGTCTCTGTTTCTCCTACCAAAACAGGCCTTTAATAGCAAGCTGGGGGATAAGTGACTTGACTTTCCTTGGTATACGACCGTAGTACTATCATCTGGACACAGTGTGACTCTTTGCAATTGACAATCCACTATAGCTCAATATTTGGATAACCAGTCCATACCCAGGGTAACATCAAACTACTCCATGGGTAGAACTATCAAGTCGGTAAAGAACTTCTTGTCTGGTTTGGTGATTCGATATCTTCGACAAGTCGAAGTAAGATCGGCATAATCGCTAAGTAGAGTATTTACACATAAAGGTGCATCTAAATTTTTCATACTTAAACCAAGTAATGAGGCAAATAGAGCAGAGACAAACGAGTATGATGCACTCGTATAAAACTATATACGGGCCCATGAGTGAGAGATAAGAAGTATACTATCAACCACGGTGTGACTAACTTGTGTCTCAGTACCTCCCTCGCCAATACCGTAATTATGGACTCAAGCCATGTAGTTTTCTTTATTGCTTTTTCTTTGATTGCCCTATCCTATTTGAGGTGCATTCTGGTGAGATGTGGGTGTAGGTGGCCGATACCGCAATGGATACTTTGGACAATACTGATATTGCGGTTGATAACCATATGTTTGATAATTTTAGGGTGGATAGCTTGGCACAGACTGTTGAGATTGTATAGGTCTCACCTGATTGCTTTGCCTAGAGTCCTGGAGATTGTTGCATCACTACTGCAATTGTTGCAGATAAACTAGACAATTCTTCTTGACAAGTCTTGGCTGCTTACACACGTAGTAGGTGTAAGGTCTGAAACGTCTACGTCTACTGTCAGATGAGCTACTTTTTCCACCACAGTCGCTGGTGTTTTTAGTACTGTCCTGATTTTGGCTATGGTTCTGGCTCTTACAAGTTATCTTCCAGGAACTTCTATTTTTTTTTTCTTACCCCTTGTTCTCTTTTAGATAGAAGAGATGATCTTGCTCTACCCTAAATACTGTTGCCACTAGTTAAAAGTAGGTATGTGCACCAACCACTAGTACTTGTCTCCGAATATTATGTTGGAGTCTTGTCTCGAATTTTACACACCTTTCTATCTCATTGGACACAACTCTCGGTGCAAATCGAGATAACTCAGAGAATTTAGCCTTGTACTCTAATACTGTCATGTCTCCCTAAGTGAGGTTGTAAAATTCCTGTATCTTATCTTTTTTCAGTGAATGGGAAAAAACGTTCTCATTGAATAAATCACAAAACCTCTCCTAAGTCATATTAGTAGTGTCATGGCTTCTCTTGGTTCACTTCAATCAAAATTCTGCTTCACCTTCGAATTTAGTGGCTGCAAACTCAACTCGGTAAACTAATGGGATCTGGAGTATATAAAAATAGTGACCCATAGTCCTTATCCAATACTCTACTTTGATGACATCTGGGCCACCTCAGAATGGCTCAATTGGAAATCTTAGGAATTTCCTTAGGCATGTCCGTTTTTCATTATCTGCCGCCACGATAATGAGATGTGGTTGTAGGTGGCCGGTACCGCAGTGGATACTTTGGACAATACTGATATTGCGGTTGATAACCATATGTTTGATAATTTTATGGTGGATAGCTTGGCACAGACTATTGAGATTGTATAGGTCTCACCTGATTGCTTTGCCTAGAGTCCTAGAGATTGTTGCATCGCTACTGCAATTGTTGCAGATAAACTAAACAATTCTTTTTGACAAGTCTTGGCTGCTTACACACGTAGTAGGTGTAAGGTCTGAAACGTCTACTGCCAGATGAGCTACTTTTGCCACCACAGTCGCTGGTGTTTTCAGTACTATCTTGAATTTGGCCATGGTTCTGGTTCTTACAAGTTATCTTCCAGGAACTTCTATTTTTGTTTTTCTCACCCGTTGTTCTCTTTTAGATAAAAGAGATGATCTTGTTCTACCCTAAGTACTGTTGCCACTAGTTAAAAGTAGGTATGTGCACCAACCACTAGTACTTGTCTCCGAATATTATGTCGGACTCTTGTCTCGAATTTTACACACCTTTCTATCTCATTGGATACAACTCTCGGTGCAAATCGAGACAACTCGGAGAATTTAGCCTCATACTCTAATATTGTCATGTCTCCCTAAGTGAGGTTGTAAAATTCCTGTATCTTATCTTTTTTCAGTGAATGGGAAAAAACGTTCTCATTGAATAAATCACAAAACCTCTCCTAAGTCATATTAGTAGTGTCATGGCTTCTCTTGGTTCACTTTAATCAAAATTATGCTTCACCTTCGAATTTAGTGGCTGCAAACTCAACTCGGTAAACTACTTGGATCTGGAGTATATGAAAATAGTGACCCATAGTCCTTATCCAATACTCTACTTTGATGACATCTGGGCTACCTCAGAATGGCTCAATTAGTAATCTTAGGAATTCCCTTAGGCATGTCCGTCTTTCATTATCTGCCCCCACGATTCTCTCGGACTTAAGTGGATATTTCTTAAAATGCCTCATACATGGCTGCCATGAAATTCTAATTTTCTCCAATAGGTGCATTTCCATTTGGGAGCCTGGGCATGGGTATTCCTTCTTAGCGGTATGTTTTTGGACTGTAAAGAAAACTTGTTAGTGTCTATTAATGATGCTGCATTTAACTTCTTTTTTTTAATTCCCAAGGCTACTTAAAACCTTGGCTCTGATACCGAAAAGGGAAACTATCATACCCCACACCCTAAGGTCATGAATGAGGCCCCAGAATAGCCAACTTAAGTAGTCGACTGATAACCCTATTGTGATTTTTTGTATTCTTTCATGCTATTTTTTTTTTTAATTACCTAATTTTACTAGGTGTGTTTCTTTTCTAGCATCAATTTGTTTTACAGTTACCAAGTATGCGTAGTGGATATTACTAACAAATTAAATATTTAATAATATCGTGGTGAAATTTAACGATAAATACAAACTAAATTATTGGATTGGGCCTATATATTATCTATAGAGCCCCTAGCCACATCAATAAACACATAGTTAATAAAGGTTACAAACAAACTAACAGTCCAAACGTTTGGGGCCCCCAGGGCCTACTATTACAGGCCGTGCTTAAAATAAAAAAGTGGTCCATAGCGACAAAAAGCATCAAAATTGTAACGACCCGATTTCCTAGAGGCGCCACGTGGTTTTCCCCCTTCGAGAATTAACACTAAAACGAAAAAGGTAAATATTTTGTCTTATAAATCAAAGATTTTTTTTTCTTCAACATTTTCATTCCAAATTCCAATTCCACGCTATCAAACACCACCTATTTAGTTGATATATATATATATATACATATATCCTTTGGATAGTTTACATTGGATTAACGACAACCAATATTTATTTTATACAATCTGATAAATTTTACAATGTGACGATGACAAGTAATCAATAATTTGTTTTATAAAAATATTTTAATTTACAATACGGCAGCGATAATTATACTGATCGAATTTATGATTAATCGAGTCGATTTTACAATGATGAATAGTAAATACAACTACTACCTTTTTAATTAGAAATTCAACTAAAACTCCTGTTTTCGTTTTCCTCTTACCAGCCCTGCAATCGAAACTATAGGGTTGTGAGGTAATGCCCAGTAGAATTTCAACCCCTCTAAACGTGCATTTAATTAATAAAACAAATAAAACATATTGGCATGATTTACACATAATTTTCACATACTCATAACTGTTTCATAAAATTTAACAGTTAAAATTCAATAACAATAATAACATAAATTCCACAGTAGGAAAATTACATACATATATTAGAAGAGTTAGAAATTCTACCTGAAATCTAAAGCCGGAATCCATAATTTGTTTCCAATAGTAATGAAAGCGTAAATCCAATCACTCCCAAAATAGGACCCCAATTATATTTTGAGCCGTCAAATCGAATATCTGACGATTGAGAATGAATATGGACAAATTATGTATTTGATACATTTTAGACCGTCGGATCAAATATCAAACGATCGAGATTGCATAATATTAAGAGATATTATTGACTGTTTGATCAGTTTTCATTGGATGGTCAAGATCAAATCCATTTTGAAAAATACCTAAAAATTATTTCCAAATTTCTCAATATCCCTAACAAATCTCCATATTCTCTCCTGACCTAATCATTGTCCATATCCATCGCTATATCTAATGTTATTTTTGGGAGGAAAACAATTTAGGCCTTTGGATCTCATATCCAATGGTCTATATTGCACCATGTGAGAGACATTTTTAACCCTCATATCACTTTTGATCCAAGGGCTTAGATCAAATTGGGTTTGAAAACCATTCTCACCACTCTCTATGCTCTTTCAATCAGATTTCAACCTTTCTCTTGCCTTACTCTTACAACCCCGTTCTCTCTCTCTCTCTCTCCATTCCACCCCATCTCGCTCTTGGTGGCTCCCCATCCATCGCTAATATCCTCGTCGTTCTTGGTCCACCATCGATAGCCGTCACGCTACCACACTTCAGGTAGGTCTCGAATGATTCTTTTCTACTCCATTCACGATTGATTTCATGACGTCACTGCTCACTCACTTCAAACTCTCTCTATCATTGAGGACAAAGACGACAATGCCAACACCAACATCCAAACCGTCGTCGCTCTCCGTCATACATCGCCTTGCTTTGCCGCTGACATCGTCGTCTAGATTTGGCCACCTATCGCTGTCAGACAAAATTTCTCGGCACAGGATAACTTTGATTTGAGTTTTATCGTTTCTACCATTCGTGACCACAATGTGAGTCTCGATTCAATTTTTAATTTTTTCAAATTCAACAACGACGATGAACAGGTAGCCTCGACTCCTAGAGATTAAAGGATTCTAGCTATGGCATAAACAATTGGGTCTTAATCCTTCTTGTCGCAATAACAATAGCCATTGATCTAGCGCCATCGCTATGTCTATTCCTTTTTTTTTTGTTCCCTGATTTTTTTTTTTTGTTCCTGGCCCGTTATTCAAACAAAATGCCTAAGAATAGCTCCAGATGGAGATGGGTTAGCTGTCATTCTTCAATTTCTTCTTAATATCCACCGCTTTTTTGGTTCGTAGATGTACAGGTCACACACTCTTTCTCTAGCATGTTCTTCATTTTTGTGTGTTTGCTCTGTGTAATATTTTTTTTTCATGAAATTCCCTGTGAGTTTTCTTTCATTTCAAAATTTTATACAGTTGAGATCTGGAGATCAACAATTTAAGTTTTAATTATTGGATTATGTCTTCCTATGTTCTTCTTATATGCACTATGTTTCCGGCTTCAATACAAATTCACTAAAATCTATTGTTTCTCTACTTAAATTCGAACACGGTAAGTTCTTCAACTAATTACCAACTAATCATGATGTTCGAAAAATTATGAACGCTTCTTATAGTAATGCTTAATCTTCAAACCCTTAAAAAAAACACCATTTAGTTCTTGGGTTTTAGATCTCATTATTTGGTTCATTGTTTTTTGGCAGCAAACTGCTCAAATCCAACCCAAAATAGGTATTGAAATATTATTTGATCTACCATTTTCATATCCAATGGTTAATTTCTATGTTCTCTATTAATTGTTTCTAATTCTCTGTTAGTTTGAGGTGGCAAAAGTGGTTATCTTCCCTGTTGGTTGTTCAAATTGGGAATTAAAATATATCACATTACATGGGTGTTTTGATGACAAAAATAATATATAGGATGAATTTGTAGTCTGTTTTTATGTTAATTATATAAAGTTTGATGTTAATTATATTCATAATTTTGATAGCATTGAACCTGTTCGATATGAGAGAGATTCCTTTGCGGGTAGAGAGCATGTCGTTAATGAAACTGAATCATCGGCATGTTCTGAACTCTGCAAAATAATCTATAGATTTATTTTATTTTATTCAAACTGCTTTAATTTCTTGAATCCTGTAATTTTTCATTAATTTAGGGAGGCTTGACCATGGAATGTACTAAAATAAAGGCCAAAATGGAGCTTTTACAAGAGAATATTATTTAATGGACCTTATTTTATTTCTATATTCATTTAGTTTCAAGAAAAACAAAGTATGTTATATATTGCTTAACATTGTCTCAGTTTTTATTTTTATGTTTTGATTCAAGTTACTTTTTGGGTTTTAGATTATCATAGTAGTGATAATCTAGGTACAGTTTAAATGGTTTTTTTATCCCCTTTTTTTGGAACATAAACTTAAATCGCTCATGAATATAATCACATCGAGGTAAGATTTGTAGGCGGTGACAATCTTATGTCTATAAGCAATATGAATCGCGCATGGAGACATTCGACCCGTATCTTGGCTGGGTAATTCGGAAGGTATGTCAGATGCGTTGATCTTGTCTTCATTCTCTTACGCACAACCGATTTTTTAGCCTTGGTGGTGTCCCCTCCTTATGCCTGGTCAAACACCAGGTCTGAGCCTCAATAATTAAATTTTCATAATTTTTGTTTTTTTTTTTTGTATTTTTGTTTCAACTTTTTTTTTTTTAGTAGCAGTGATTTATTTTGGATACTAGGTTTTAAAAACGGATTGTCGGGCGGTTATGAAGACTGTACCCACACAATGTAATCACTGAAAGTTGTCAAAAATACTTTTTTTTTTTTTGGTAATTCGGGTTTTGAGAATTCTATGTTTAATTTTGATTTTTTGTCCCCCTGTTTTTTGTTTTTCTTTTTCCATTTTTCAGTTTTTTTTGGTGTGCTGTTATTTCGTTAGTTGTGAATATATGTTTGCATTACTTCATTAGTTGTATTTGTTAAATGTAACTTCGGTGGGAAGACGTATATTTTTGTTTTGTGATTTATATGATTTTTGCGATATTAAGCTGCAACATATTCAGAATCAAGTGCAAAATTTGATTGGCATGAGTCCATTTTTTTTTTCTCGTTTCGTTCCCGAATCTTTATTTTAGGAAATGAAACTGTTGTCTGGGAACAAGGTTGAACATAAACTAAACAAATAGAGGACCTGCCTTTTCTATTTGTGATTTTTCTGTGTTTTTTTCCCATAAAACAATTTCAATTAAAATATGGAATTGTAACATAAATCTAAGAATATAATTAGAAATGTAAAAATACATTTGTTGTGTTTCCAGAAAATTTACTTGAAACATCTGTTATTTACAAATTTGAGTTCGAGTAGAGACGACAAGAAGCACGAAATATATAAGGTATGGAATAAATTTGATAATCTTTTATCCTTGTTTCCTGTTTTTCAGTTCATTTGTTGTACTTATTCAGCTTCTGGTACTATTTTTTAGTTCGTCAGTTTTTTAGATGGAGTTTGTTTAGTGCTTCTATTCCCATATTTATTTTTATGTACTCTGAAAACTTGAAACAAAAGTACAAATGTGGGAATAATTTTATTGTGTTTCCAGAAAATTAAGCTGAAAAATTGGAAAGCAAGACTGAAAAATATATATTTGCGGCTTCATTTCTCTGAGAATAGGGCATCCGTTTCTAATTCCCTTCATTTGCTTCATTATTTTGATTTTATATCTAGTTGGCATTGTTTATATTCTTCATACGTTTAAGCTAGAGTGGACATAATGAGAAGCGCTAAATAGAAAAGGTAGGAATAAATTTAACCCGATCTATTAATTATATGTGTTTAATTTTGATTTTTTGTTCCCCTATTTTTTATTTTTTTTGTGTGTGTGATGTGAGTTCATTAGTTTTGTTTATATAGTTGTATTTATTCAACCGTTGTTAAATTTAGCTTCGGTGGAAAGACATTTTTATTTTGAGATTTTTATGGTTTTTGTAATCTTTCAGTCGCTACATATTCAGAATCAAGTGCAAAATTTGTTTGGTATGAGGTTTTTTTTTTTTCCTTCCAGATTTTTTTAAGGAAAAGACACGTAAATCTGTGTATAAATTCAATATTCCAAAACAAAATTTTGTGAACATAACTAAACAAATGGGGGACACATAAAAAATTCAATACATTGAGACAACATCAGCAAGCATAGGGTTTAGCACCGGCTTTGGTTTCTCTAAAACCATGTACTGATGTTTTCCAAGAGTTCAATTTTCAAGGAGTATAATGAGTCCCTACTCTCTGCGATTGAGTTAACCTGCCTCAAAACCAAAGTCTATATTCAAGCTTGCATATTTGACTTCAGTTTATTTTAATTTTTTCATTTCCCTTTGAATTATGAGATATATATATTGATTTACTCGTAGATATACTTCCACCATATTTTTCTATTGATTTATATTTTCATTCCTGAGCATTTCATACAGATGTATAGAATGGATGAATCATTTGGAGCTGCAATTTTTATTACTCTGATCTTTGAGTTGCTTCTGGTAAGTGTGCTTCCCTGATAGAGTTGATGATCTGTTGATGGTAAGTGTCTAATTGTAATACTAAATTGTATTCTAAATTCTTGGATACCTTCAAGGGATCCAATTACTCTTTAGTGCTTCACAATGCTTGCATATATAAACATCAATAATGCATCTTGGATGTTGAAAGTTATTGTGGTTGTATTAAAAGTTGTGATTTTTTTTTTCCTTTACCAACATTAGAGAGTTGAATCTCACTATTTTCATCCCCTTCCTCTCTCTAATGTTGATTGAAAACTGTTTAAAGTTTCCATATGTAATTAATTTTTACTTTTATCATTTTGTTAAGTACTACATTTTGTCTGATGCTAGCAGTTGTTGGAAGTATGTTGCAGAAATATGCTCTTGGTGATTAAGGTAAGTTCCAGTAGTTCTAGGTGGTGGACTTAAATTACTAAGTTTGTAGTGTCTATAATATTGTGTTGTTTAAACATGTGAGTTGAAAATTTGGAATGTCAAATAAATAAAGGGGATTATGTTCAAAATTTAAATCATATTGGACTGTAGCATAAGAAAAGAGTATTATGCCCAAATTTAAAATTTTGTATTGGTTGAGTTAATAGTTTGATATCGTTATAAAAATAAAAGGGATTGTGTTAAAATCCGTTCTCAAGCACGGGTTATTGGTTGGGGCACGGAATGTACGCATCTACTTATACTCGCAAGTATACGATGTCTAAGTTTTAGTATAGTGTGATCGTTAAGATCAGGTTATCATATCCACAGGGATTGGTGTCGTTACTATCGAATATCGCAGTTGTCGTGACCTAATTTTATCTAGGCGAAAAACAAATGTATTTAATTAATTAAACTAATACTAATATATCCTAAATTAACTACACTAATATGCTAATATGTTTTAGAGTCAAGAATTTCCTAGGGATTAACGTGTTTACAAATACATGTTCGATCTTGATTTACTCACGTTTACGGTGTTCGACCGATTTGACAACCTCGGTACGTAAACTCCACCGCCACCTCTCCCGAGTGTAAGATGGGGGAATACATGTCTTCGCGTCAACGAAGAAGTCCCACTCAACATCTTAACAACCCTAGGTCATGTAAGTCTCGCCCAGTGTCATTGATTGCACACAATCCAACTCCCGACTGGGTCATTGGATCGTGCGTTGTATTTACCCTATCGACAATCTCCGTTCTAAACCTCCCACGCCATCTCTCCCGAGTGTAATACGGGGGATATAACACAACTTTGAGTCAATGAAGAAGTCCCCCTCAACGTCTTAATAACAATAGGTTGCGTGAGTCTTGCCCCAACGTCATCGATTATCCACAATTCAAACCCCAACCGGGTTATTGAATCATGGCGTTCGCTTACCTAAATCCGAATCTTGGGTTTGTAAAAACCCTGTATTCTCCATTTATCTAACTAAGTATGATAAACAAACAATACGATAAATACAATCAAACTACGAAGAACAATCACAAACGAAACACCGAAATCATCTAAACAAACATATTTCTAAATTAAGTGTTAATACCTACTACAATCCATGTTTAGCTATGGCCTTAGCTACATTTACAATGAAATAATAAGTTAAACATGCTCACATGATCCTAAGACAGAGAAATAAGGAAAAACAACCAAAGAACTTAGCCTCGTCAGATAAACAGCTAAGAACGCTCGACAATCGATTCGCCGTCTTCTCCACTTTGGGATGTGAGCTCCACCTCTAAAACTTCTAAACCCTAGCCTAAATATGGCCTAAGGTTCCCAAATGGCTGTCGTCTTCTCCACTTCAGGCACGGGTTATACCCTAGTATATATACATACGCATATCCCTCCATCTAAACATTAAGTCGTAAATTATATATATGAGTGTTTGATTATTATTATTATTATTATTTTTATTATTATTATTATTATTATTAATATTAATATTAATATTATTATATTCAATACCATTACACATGTCACCATTTATATATATATATGTATATATATATAATTATACAGATGGAATTGGTTTTCTTCATTAGGAAGGAAACAAATTTCAGCCGGTAATTTATTTATATATTTATTTCTTTACACAATATCTCCTTAAAATGAAAAAAATATTAATTATACCCCAAAACTCTAAAAAGTATATTTTAAATAACGTAATAGTCCCAAAACTTTTTAAAAGTCAAATTAAACTAATATTTAACCCAAAACATTATCAAATTTTATTTATATCATAAATTTACAAAATTGACCCAAAAATATTAAACTTATATAAAATAATATTTTTCAAAAATATAAATTTCCGAGGTATTACAAAAATGTTCCAAATACACCAAAGCAAGAAACTTGATATAGCACACTTTCAGACCGGAGTTCACTCTCGCTCACTACCCTATGCACTACCTAGAGATGGGGTAAAAAGGGGGTGAGCTCAATGATAGGTGGAATTTATCCATTTATTTCCAAATTGAATTTGGTAGTTTTTGAGTAATTTTATAGTATTTTAATTTTTTTTAATTTTTTTTTTTGTTTTTGTATAAAATAGGTGTTTAGGATGAAAATGAGCTAAAACGGTTGAAAATCAAGCTAATCGATGAAACAGCAGTCGAAGAATTGTGGAAAAATGAGTAAAAAGACTAAATTTAGAGCTTACATCCACTGCTACAGCGGTGAAATCATCGCTGCAGCGATCAAAATACAGAGAGTTTCCAAACTTTCTGCTTGACCACTGCTACAGCGGTCACCCACCAGAAAACCAATCGACATGCCCACCGCTGCAGCGGTGAGCCCTGCACTTGTAATTTTATTTTTTTATATATTTTTAGATATTTTGTTCCTATTAGTTCCTCCTCCTCCATTTTTGGAAGATAAATCGGTAGAGAGACATTGGGAGGGGAGATTTTTGGTGTGCTCAACACAACCAAAGGAGAAGATCACAAAAGTCAAGAAGAGAGAATGATCTCAGAGCGGTTTTAGCGTCAATTCTTCGGATAACGGCTAAACCCTTTCGCTTATCTCTTTATTTCTTAACTTTGGTAGTTTGTTTGAGCATGTTTAGCTTATTTGTTATTGTATATGTGGTTATGACTATTAGCTAAACATGGATTATCTATGGGATTAATATAGTTTATGAAAATGTTCTTTATTTGAATTGTGTTTCGTTAATGGTTGTTCTTCGTTATTAGATTGTGTTTACCATTGTTTAAGTTCCTTTATACGCTTGTTATAATATACTGAGAAATTGGGATTTGACACTCGAGAGAGGTAACTCCAGATTCAGACTAGGGTTTAAACATAACACGACGATCTAATGACCCGGGAGAGCATTAGAAAGTGTTCAATCCGTGACGTTGGGGTGAGAATCATGTGACAAAGTGTCATATAGATGCTCGAGGGGGCCTTCGGCATTGACACGAAGTCACATATTCATCCACTTTACACTCGGAAGAGGTAGTGAGTGAGATTTCGATACCTAGATTGTCGAGTAGGTCGTATACCATTAATGTAAATTAGACGAAATCAAAGACATTTAAATAAATAAAGATAATCCTTAGATAATCCATTCCCCTAAACGTCTCATATTGTATTATAGTATAATTAGTTCAATTAGTTAATTAAATTAGTATTTTATATTTATAAACAAAAACCTATTTTTTATTGCCTAAATAAAATTACGTTATGATAATTATGGTATTCAATGATAATTTAATCCAATCCCTGTAGACAAGACAACCTTACTCTTCCTACTATACTAAAACATGACCCGTACACTTGCGGTGAAAGTAGTGACATAATTTATGCGCTACCATATTTTTTGCGTCGTTGCCGGAGATTGGCTTTTAGATTGTTGTTAATATTGTGAGTAAGTAACTTAATTTTAATTTAGGCATTTATTTTATTTTTAATTGTTGTTTTTAGTTTTTGTATATTTTGTGAGGTGGTTGGAGATATCGCACCAACAAGTCCTCTTATGTTTTTCTCAGTGGGATTTTGAGTCATTTTATTGTGCTTGGGATCGATATAAGGAGTTGTTCATTCGGTTTCCATATCATTGTTTCTCGAGAAAATGTCAACTACTGAACTTCCTCGATGGGCTACTATCCGCAACAATAAATTGGGTTGAAGGAGGAAACGGTACCACCTCTTTCGACGAATTAACTGTGGACGAAGCCTATTTGGTACTGGAAGACATGGCAGGGCTTGATTTTTAGTATTGGAATTATTCACGAAGTTACCAAAGCTTGGGGGATAGTTTCACCATTTCGACGCCGTAGATTGACACCCCAAACCAAAATGTGGAGTCTTTCCCCACCCTGGATGATATGTTCACTGAATTTATGGGAGAAACTCAGGCTTTCTAGAGGGAAATGAATGACTGGCTCAACGAGCATGATAATCGTCTTGACAATATTCAGACGACCTGTGTTGAAATTGATGCGATCGTAACATCTCTTCAAATGAAAATCAGTCAGCTAATCTGCTTAATTGAGGCTGAGTAAAAAATGGTGGCACTGAGAGACACAAATGCCACATGCAATGAAATCCACCATGAGAAACCTAATGTAAGAGGGAGGAACTTGGGTTCATGCAATATTGATGATTCTATTGAGACAAGAACCCAAGTGTGGATCGATGATTGTGATTCTTTATCATTTGAGATCCATATTGTGATTCCACCATTGATCCAAGACGATCATATCTACGAGGATCCGATGTGGCTTACTTATCCTTCACCGCCTTCAGTACCGTTCGTGCCGATGAACCAAGCACATCAGCAAGAGACGAGTCACTTTGAGAGCTTGGGCCAAACGATGCTAATTATCTCCAATCTTGAGGGCATTTTGAATCAAGACCCATACGTGGTGTTGTATGACACATACTACGGGCGGAAGCTACTCTTTGACGAGCCCTTCTCCATGTCAAGTTGAAGACCTTAAATCAAGCGCTTCTTAGGAGGCAACCCAAGTCCAAAAATAAACTAGATACGTCACTACCGACTTAATTTCGAGGCGATCTTGTCTCGCCTCCCAGGTATTTGTTCTAAACCCCTATCTTCGTTATCATTCTTTATTGGGATCGCTGATGGGTTTCTATGGACACTGCCCATTTTAAGTTTGGGGGTGATGTATAGTATATTTGTATGTTTTATTGTTTAACTGTATGCATGCTTGATTAGTTTAGTTAGTATGTTATTGTTCATAGTAGTTGTTGTGTGTGCGGAGTTTTGTAGTTGATTTGGGCCATTACTCGATGATGAAATTATCCTCTGGTTGTTTTCCGAGGTGATGCGTAATGCCCATTCATGCGTGTTCTGTGTGATTGACATTTCACTGTGGTAAAAGTTATCGTGGATCCTAACATGCACGAGCACTTCAACTCAATATACTAGCTATCTATTGATTGGACGCCGATTATCCGTTAGCCAAGTTCATGACAATAGGGATTCTAGAACCTGATTTGGAGGAAATTCGAGGTGAAATCCTAGGCGAGGTAATTCAGGAGATATGATTTAGGTATTCATTTTGATCGCTTGAGCCTTTGAAGCTACGATATAACATAATTTATCCCTCGTTACCTTGTCGAAGCCCGTTAGCCATTTCAATTTTGAACACGTAACCAATACCCTGGCCAATTGAATTCTTTCTAAACCGAAGGCATGAACCGAAGGCATAATTTGAGTAAATCAAGTTAGCATTCGTTATGCTACTTGAAGTGAGCGGTTGGGTTTAGGGAGAACTTTTGATTAGTTCGGTATTTGAGTACTCACTTGTCATTTTTCTTTCATTTTAACCACACCGGTGAAATTGTGATAATCAAATAAGTTTGGGGGTGTGGTACATATAAAAAAAAACATATGTAAATATAGTTAAATTTTCGTTTCTTTTGACAAGTGAGTACGACGTTCTTAAATATAAGTTCAAGGTTGTTTCGAAATTGATCTGTGCGGGGTTACGAGTGTGAGTGAGCCAAGCATGTGCCTCGGGTATCGTTAAGTTAATAACGTTAACCTGTTTTCTATTCCTGATATACCCTTAGCCATTTTCCACAAACTGAAAACATTAGTGGAGAACAGAACCTTGTCAGGTATATGGATTTCCTACACCTTATTGGTTTTAGTCATAAGCTTTATTGATGGATAATCCAATCCGGTTTGTTGATGGTTGTGTGATTGAATTTTCGCACACACACTTGAATATGATCTAGAATGGTGCTTATTGCTATTGAATGTTGAAATTCTAGAACAGCACATGGTGCACTTTACTCTTGAAATCGATATGATTAGGGGGCTGATGAAGAAAAACCTTTTTTAGTTCGTTTATGTTTTTCATTTTTAGTAATTAAATTCATTAATAGTTGGGGTAGTTTAGTTTATTATGTAGGTGCTTTGCTCGAGAACTAGCAAAATTCTAAGTTTGGGGGTATTTGATAGGTGGAATTTATCTCTTTATTTGTAAACCAAATTTGGTAGTTTTTGAGTATTTTTAGTGTTTTAATTTATTTAATTAGTTTTTATTTGTTTTTGTATAAATCAGCTGTTTGGTATGAAAATAAGCTAAAATGGTTGAAAATCAAGCTAATCGGTGGAACAACAGGGAAAGAACGGTGGAAAAATGAGTAAAAATGCCAAATTCAGAGTCTGCATCCACCGTTGCAGCGGTCAAAATGCAAAAAGTTGTTGAACGCTCCACTACTGTATCGGTGAAACCACTGCTACAACGGTCAAAATACAGAGAGTTACAAAACTTTCAGCTTAACCACTGATGTAGCACTGAGCCCTACACCTATAAAGTTTTTTTTTTTTTTTTATAGATATTTTTAGATATTTTGTTCCCATTAATTCCTCCTCCTCCTCCAATTTTAGAAGATGGACCGGTAGAGAGACATTAGGAGGGGAGATTTTTGGTGTGCTCAACACAACCAAAGGAGAAGATCACAAATGTTAAGAAAAGAGAACGATCTCAGAGCAGTTTTAGCGTCGATTCTTCGGATAACGGCTAGACTCATTCGTTTCTCTCTTTATTTCTTAACTTTGGTACTTTGTTTGAGCATGTTTAGCTTGTGTGTTATCGTATATGTGGTTATGACCACTAGCTAAACATGGATTATCTATGTGATTAATATATTTTATGAAAATGTTATTTGTTTGAATTGTGTTTTGTTAATGGTTGTTCTTTGTTATTAATAGGTGTGAAAAATCTATCTATTTCTAAACTGATTTTGTTAGTTTTCAAGCGTTTTAGTTATATTTAATTGTGTTTTAGTTTATTTTAGTGTAAAACAGGTGAAAGGACGTTAAAGGGCAATAAACAAGTAAAAATGGTAGAGAAACGGTGAACAAAATGTGAAAAACAGGATTTCGGTGAATGAAGACCACCGCCTAGGCGAAAAAGAGGCAGAATGTCGGAGTACTAAAGGGCTGAACCACCGCCTAGGTGAAAAAACCACTGCCTAGGCGAGAAAAGATCAGAATGTTATGCCAGTAGCCACAACCTAGGCAGAGAAACCATCGCCTAGGCGAAGATCCGACAGAAAGTTAACCGACTTAAGCCACCGCCTAAGCGGTGAACCACCACTTAGGTGGTGACACTCTGCACAGCAATATCTATTTTTAGATATTTTGAATATATTTTCAAAATCCCTCATTTTAACCCCTTTCTACACCAAACCTAAAGGAGGCTTAGACCCTTACCTTAGACGTGGGAGAGGGCTTGGTTGTTCTTGAGATCTCTCTTCCACCATAGTTAGGTTTAGTTAATTTAGGAAGTACATTAGATAAGTTTAGGAGGTGTTCTTGGCCAATCCTTGAAGAGCTAGAAGAGGAAGTTCATCAACGGAGAAAAGGAAGCTCGGGAGGATTGTTCTTTGGCGAAAGTGGACTACTCCACTTTGATATTTGGCTTTTCTTCCCTTGTTTCCATCTTTTTATTTAATGTTTATTGTTTATATTGATGATCTCCTCTTGATTTAATGTTGTATTGGCCAAGAACATGTTAGTGTAATTTAGAGATTAGTTAGGGAAATGTGTAGTTGTGTAAATACTCGTTTGGTTAAATATATGTTTCTTTAACAGTTGTTGCTTTTAAATCCGATTGTGTTTATCATTTGATGACGATCTTAATATACTTGTAATGGTATTGGGGTTGAATTTTAGAATCTAGGGTTTGACACTCGGGAGAGGTAACCCTGGATTCGGACTAGGATAAACACATCGTTACGACCTCACGACCCGAGAGGACAATAGTTAGTGTGAAATCGATGACGTTGGGTCAAGATTCACGCAGCCTAGAGTCATTAATACATTGAGGGGGACCTCTTCATCGACACGAAGTTGCGTATTCCCCCGTTTTACACTTGAAAGAGGTGGCGGAGGAGTTTACGAATCGAGATTGTCAGATACCTAAATTCCGTTATTGTTATTTAAACGAAATCAAACATGTATTTAGTGAACAAAATCAATCCCCAATTTATCAACTTAGTTAGTATTAACCCACTAATTGTAGTTTAGCTTAGTTTAATTTCAATTCACGTCTTTCGTTGTCAGGATAAAATGAGACTACGTCAATTGCGGTATTCAATTCAATTATTCACACTCTTCTATGTGGGAATGATATCCGATCTTGAAGATCCACTATATTAAAACTTAGACCTCGTATACTTGCGAGCGTAAGTAGGCGTGCACATTTCACGCCCTACCAAGGTTTAGGCACCGTTGCCGAGGATTAGTGTGAATTTTAATTGAACATTGCAAAAGAAATGCAGTAATGGCCCAAGACTTAAGTTTTAAATAGGACAAGCAAATGTATCGTATTCTAGTCCCGTCAACACACCAAGCTTTTGGCGCTGTTGACGTGGGATTAGTGTGAATTTTAAGTTGATATTGCGACTAAGTAGTCGAGTGTTAATCCTGACATTTATTTTTGTTTTCTTTTTAATTTTTATATTTTTTGTTTCATTGTGTTAATGAGATCAAGCGGTGCGAGAACAGATGAAGAAGATTGGAATTATTAATTCTCAATCTCGAGATTGAACTTATTGCAAATGATAAGGACTGAGAGGAGAATCCGACTTCAAGCCATGATCTTCCGACTGAGCATTTGAACCCAAATTCCTTGTCTATGGGGAATTTTGGTGAAAAATACTTAGTGACACGAAAGTCCAGCTGGGGATAGTAACTCAAGTGCTATTTTTTTTAAAATAAAACTTAGGGTATCAAATTACCCGATTTTTGTTACTATTTATTTGATTAATTATTCTTTTCGGAAGCTAGCATGGCTTTAAAATGTGTTCGGAAGTGAATTTAGGAGTATGGACGTTTGGGGAAGTTTTTTTAGTTTAAACACGTTGAACAAGCGAAGTGAAAATGTACGGGGTAGAACTGTATTTTGAAAATTTGAGAAAACCATTAAAGTAGGACCTGCAGGCCCACCGCCCAAGCGGTGAACCATCGCTTAGGCGGTAAAAATACAGAGTGGGCGGTAAAAATACAGGATGCAACAAATTTTGAAAATACGCTCCACCACTTAGGCGGAAAAATCCCCGCCTAGGCGGATTAACAGCAGAATAAAATGTTTTCACACTGGTGTAATTTCACTTAGGCGGAAAAACCACTGCCTAGGCGGAATTTCGTCAGAAGGTTTGATTTTAAAGAAACGAGCTTCACTGCCTAAGCAGTGGACCTTCTGCATTTAAACAACCCCTGTTCGTTCAAAATTACAAATCGCAAGGCATCTTCCCCCAAAAACCTCCACATTCTCTCTAAAAATCTCACTCCCAAACCGTTCCAATACTCAAAAATCATCCTTCCATTATCAAAATTTGTGAATTCCACCCCAAGTCATCCACCACTAATCAATTTTCATCCCTATTTTCGTGATTTTCTTTATCACTTTGGGATTTTAGTTTGATTTTTGGTGATAACTTAGTTTCTATGGATTGTTAAATTGTGTGAAATAAAATTGCATGCTACACTGTTCATATTTTGTTGAAACATTGTGATTAGTGTGCGCGCCAGATCAAATCCACAGGTTCATGTGCGACCACTTCGGCATTGCCGCCGCACTTTTTGTAACCGCCACAATTTCCATTCCAACTTGATAGTGGTGGAGAGGAATTTCTCGTCAGGCGAACAGTAGGGAATAAGTCTTATTCCCTAGGTATATGTTCAACCCATTTTGTATACATTAATACTATATGTCTATTGGGTTCGCTGACTGAGGAACACTTCCTTTGTTCAAGCATGTTTTGGTACGGAGTGGATGATTAGTTTAGTGGATGTTCATCCATTTTGATTTTTTTGTAGAAAAGGATGAACCATTATTTTGAGTATGTATTTTTTTTATTATGAGTGTTTTAGTTTTTAAATTTTTAGTTTAGTTAGTTTAATTTTTGTTTTTACATGAGTAGTGTTAGATTAATTTATGTATGTTGGTATTAGATTTAGTTTAGATTTGTGTATGTATAAAGTTGTGTTTGCATGTTTAGATGTGAGTTCATTTGGGCCAAGACCCGATGATGAGAATTATCCCCTAATTGTATATTGAGGTCGGGGGTAATACCTTCCTTGTGTGTTTCGTGTGCTTAACATGTTGATTGGGTAAAAATTATCTCGATCCAAAAATTGCACGACATTTGAACTCAATGTATAATTATCTGAACGATTAGACGTTGATTATTCGATATTAAGCTCATGATAGAAAATGAGGAAACTAGAACTTGATTTGGGGAAAACTTGAGGCGGAATCCTAGGTAAGGTAATTCCGGAGATGTGATTTAGGCCATCATTTTTTTGCTTGAACCGTTGTAGCTAACCTGAAACATTTCATTCCTTATTTCTCCTGTCGAAGCCAATAACGTAATCAATTCTGAAAATGTTCAAATACTCCTTTCAATTAAATTTTTCCTAACCCAATGTCGCTAAGCCTAATTTTCAAAATTGAGAGAAATCAAGTGAGCGGTCGGGTTTCTGATAAATTTGTATTGATTCGGTATTAGTATATTCACTTGTCACTTTCGTTTTTCTTTTTGCACGCTCCTGAAATAAGCTTGGGGGTGTGTTTCTATCTTTTCTTTTTACATATTCCTAAAATTTTATAAATTCGAATAAATTTGGGGGTGTGTTTCTCTAACTTCTTTTTGCACTTTCCTAAAACTGTAATAATTCGAATTAATTTAGGAATATGTTGTAAAAAAAAAACGTGAATATAGTTTTCATTTTCTTCTCTTTCGACAAGTGAATACAAGGATTTTCGTTTCTTATTCAGAGTTGTACTTTAAATGTGGGGTCATGAGAGAGGATAGTGACAAGCGATTTTACCTCGGGTATCAATCGATTAAACAGAATTTCTATTTTTATTCCAGTGATACCCGTGGTCGTTCTCCAAAACCAAACCAAGACCTATTGATTTCTGTGAATATTCGAGCCTACATTAGTGGATAGTAGACTCCAATCAAGCGTATGGTTTTCCTGAATCCTTCAACGGTTTAAGTTATGAGCTTAACGATTGAATAATCGAATCCAGTATTTGACTAGTTATACATTTGAGTTCTCACACACATACTTCAAATGGATTTAGAATGATTTTTATTGATATTGATCGTTGAAATTCTATAACACCACTTGCTGTGGGTTACTTCCCGAACTTGATCCGATTTAGGGATGTTGAGGGAGGAACAAATTGGTCGTTTCAACTGAACTTTATATTTACATGCATATACTTCTTTCGTGTTAGTTTAATTTTTCATTTTTTGTTGGTTAGTTCGTTAGTTAGTTTAGTTTAGTGTTAGTGTTTTGCTCGAGGACTAGCAAAATTCCAAATTTGGGGGTATTGATAGGTGTGAAAAACCTATCTATTTCTAAACCGAATTTGTTAGTTTTCAAGCATTTTAGTTATATTTAATTGTGTTTTAGTTTGTTTTAGTGTAAAACAGGTGAAAGGACGTTAAAGGGAGATAAACAAGTGAAAACCGCGGAAAAAACGGTGAACAAAATGTGAAAAACAGGATTTCGATGAATGAAGACCACTGCCTAGGCGGAAAAGAGGCAGAATGTTGGAGTGCTGAAGGGCTGAACCACCGCCTAAGTGAGAAAAGATCAGAATGTTATGCCAGCAGCCACCGCCTAGGCGGAGAAACCACTGCCCAGGCGAAGATCCGACAGAAGCTTAACCGACTTAAGCCACCGCCTAAGCGGTGAACCACCGCTTAGGCGGTGACACTCTACACAAAAATATCTAGTTTTAGATATTTTGAAGATATTTTCGAAATCCCTCCTTTTAACCCCTTTCCCCACCAAACCTAAAGGAGGCTTAGACCCTTACCTTAGACGTGGGAGAGGGCTTGGTTGTTCTTGAGAGCTCTCTTCCACCTTAGTTAGGTTTAGTTAATTTAGGAAGTAGATTGGATAAGTTTAGGAGGTGTTCTTGGCTAATCCTTGAAGATCTAGAGGAGGAAGTTCATCAATGGAGAAGAGGAAGCTCGGGAGGATTGTTCTTTGGCGAAAGTGGACTACTCCACTTTGAGATTTGGCTTTTCTTCCATTGTTTCCATCTTTGTATTTAATGTTTATTGTTGATATTTATGATCTCCTCTTGATTTAATATTGTATTGGCTAAGAACACTCGGGAGAGGTAACCCCGGATTCAGATTAGGTTAAACACAACGCGACGATCTAATAATCTGGGAGGGAGTTGGAAAGTGTGCAATCAATGACGTTGGGGTGAGGCTCATGTGACCTAGCATTGTTAATACGTTGAGGGGGACTTATTTGTTGACGCGAAGTCACGTATTCACTCGTCTTACACTCGGGAGATGTGGCGAGTGAGTTTACGAACCTAGATTTTCGGATAAGTCAAACACCGTTAATGTAAACTAAAACGAAATCAAATGCATTTAAGTAAATGAAATTAATCCCTAGGAAATCTTTTCTCTTACACGTGTCAAAATAGTATTATAGCTTAATTAGATAAATTAGTAGTTTTGTATTAGTTTTTATTAATTATAAATTACATTTTTAGCCGCGTAAATAAAATTCAGTTACGATAATCATGGTATCCGATAATAATCTCAACCAATCCCTGTGAACACGATATCCTTACTCTCCCAACCTATACTAAAACTTGACCCGTATACTTGTGATATAAGTTAGCGACATAACATTCCGCTACCAATAACCCCGGATTTGGACTAGGGTTTAAACACAACGTGACGATCTAATGACCCAAGAGGGCATTAAAAAGTGTGCAATCCGTGACGTTGGGGCAAGACTCATGTAGCCAAGTGTCATATAGACGCTCGAGGGGGACTTCAGCATTGACACGAAATCGCATATTCATTCACTTTACACTCGGGAGAGGTTGTGAGTGATATTTAGATACCTAAATTGTCGAATAGGTCGAATATCGTTAATGTAAATTAGACAAAATCAAACACATTTAAGTTAATGAATTTAATCCCTAGCAAATCCATTCCCCTAAATGCTTAATATTAGTATTATAGTATAATTAGTTTAATTAGTTACTTAGATTAATATTTTTATAAACAAAAACCTATTTTTTATCGCCTAAATAAAGTTAGGTTATAATAATTACGGTACTCAACGATAATTTAATTCAATCCCTGTGGACACGACAACCCTTACTCTTCCTACTATACTAAAACTTGACCCATACACTTGCGGTGAAAGTAGCGACGTAATTTAGTTGCTACCACTCAACGTGCACAATAGGAAAATCCACCAATTTTCTTACCTTTTCCTATTTGTTTATTGAAATAAGTGATTTTATAAAGCATAATACCCTGGCTCGAACTTTACAAATAAAATAATATATAATGCACCCGCACATCATAATAACACATGTACTTATAAAATTCGAGTAGAAAAATTTAGAACACATACACAACAAGTATATTACTGCGATACCTAGTGGCCGAACCGTACCATAGGGAATCTATAGCATCTAGCGAGATACTCACGTAACATGGAGTATCCCCCATATGGGTTTAGGGATTTTCACCCAAGGTTAGCTACACGGTGACCCAATATCCTCGGTCCTCACATGATACCATTGCAATATCACTCTGTCAAATATATTTAACACACAAGTATATATATTTTTTTTATAATACTCGATTTGCCCAAACTTTAACTTCTTACCATAAATCAAATTTCATTTAAAAACACAATTTTTAAATAAGCACCCAAAATACATACATATAATGCATGCTAAAAAAACACATAAAAGAATGAACAGAATTCCCTACCTCAAGATGCGGGTGGTCACTTAGCAATCTCGAATCACCATAGTTCAGCTTACCCAGCTAATGGAAGCAAAATTAAACATCATCTTATTAACACCATCACTTTATGCGCATACCCTTAATACCCTATTATTTCTTAGGGGTGTTTATGATGCATTATGAGAGTAATTTACTGTGAGGAGTCAGGTATCCTACTCGTTTTATCACTGTTAAAAATATTTTTCTGTCTTTTTTATATGTTTCTACGAAAATATACATCTCAGGATTTAAAACTCATTTTCAATCATCAAATTTTAATTGTTCTACATTAAGTTATGATTTTTCAAAGTTCAGTGAACAAAGTTGTCAACATCTTATGGGATTATTTTCAGCTATATTTTGGGGTCTATAAAAGTACTATATCAGGTTCAAATCACAAAATATAATTGCTCCAAATGATCCTCATTGAGTCTAGTTTAATTTTCAACCAGTTTTTTAGTTTTATTTTAATTTTTCTACGAATTGTTATAAATTTTTTAAGACAAATTGTTTAGATGAATCGAGTACAGAATTTGAACTTCCAAATTTCGGTTCTTCAATTCGTTTTAATATACAATGCTCCTAAATTATGTTTTTGATTTTCCTGAGGCCTAGAGTTCATCCCAAACCATTATTCAACCTTTTCAATTCATCTAAGGTTCATTTACATCATGGTTTTCTCAGATTTTCTCTCCCAAAAACGAATATAACAAAGTTAAAGTTCTAAACCATATTTAAAAAAAGAAAATTAGATTTCATGCATGGTGATTTCACCCGAATCTCATGTTTCATTCAACCTAACAAGCTCATAGTTGACGAAATCGAACTTTTACTAGGTTTAATCCGAATATACTTTACATCTTAGCATTTAGAATCATAAAAATTCATGCGAGAACTCTTAATAAAATTTTGTATGGTTAGTACCTTATCAAACTTGAGCTTAATCCATCACCAAGACTTGATTTCACTTATGGATCTTCTCAAATTTCTTGCTCTAAATCACCCAAGACCTTTCTTCTCCCCTTTCCCTCTCTTGATCGCTCTCTTTCTCTCTTTTTCTTTTTCACTTATGTTGATGGAGGGTGAAAAAAGAATGTAAGAAGGGTTTTTTTGTCTTAGTCTTTGGCCTCTCTCACATGAATTCTAGAGGCTTCTTTATTTTTTTTTATGGGTAGGATCTTGGGTCATGGGTTATGGGTATGGATACTAACAATTAGGGAATTGGTTATGGAACTTGAATTGGATATTTGGTGATTTCAAAACAAAATTTATGTCTTTTGTAATATACCTTGGGCTTTAAACATTTACATTGGATTCTATAATTTACCAATTTTTGCACCTTTTATTTGTGATGTTTTTAAAATAGTCTTAAGTGGTCCAAATGTACACTTGGGGCCAAGAGTCATGTGCCCAAACCATGATGGGCCATTAGATAATTTAATTTTAAGTTAATTCCATTAATTCGGCACCTAAATTTTGTGATTTTCACAAGAGGATTTTTAATTGCATTAAAACTGTTGATCTCGAGAGTTTGATGGATAATTAAGTGTTGATATTTTTTGTGGAACTAACGGATTTGTTGAGTATTTCAGTTTAAAAGAGTTCCATTCAAGATCAAATATTATGAAGTAATTATGAAAGATACAGGACGATAATATCATGAAGGATGCAGAGACAATAATTTGATGAAGTAATTATGAAGGATGGAGAGACGGACATTAAAAAAATGAAGAGATTGAAGATTCTGAAGAAACTAGGTGAAAACAACTCAAATCTCTTTTTACTCTTAATATATCTCAATTAGGATCACACGCGATACAAATTAAATTAGTTATATTTATGTGTGTTTTATTTAATGAAATTAAGTTCCTAATTAGTGTTCAATTATTTGCTCCAATGTGAAATTGAAAAAGGAAAATTGACCTAAGATTAGTTTCTAAAATTGATTAATAGTGTAAATTAAGTTAAACGAGAAAAGAAATTAGTTAAAGGGTTCAAAATATCAAAGATTAGAGTAGAGATAAATTAAGGAGAAGGTGTTCCAACATTGATCGGTCAACCAACCATAAGGGGATCGGTCAACTGATGGGCAGAGACTCGGAAATGGGAAAGTCTCTAAATTGATCGGTCAATCGACCTAGAGAGATTGGTCAATGGATTACTGATATGTGTTATTTGTCTATATATTCCAAAGCCGGTTTTGGTAATGTTGGCCCAGCGGAATACCCAAGAGGGGGGATGAATTGTGTATTTCAAAATTTATCAGAATAAAAACTTCAATAAATTAAATAATTAATTTTATTCCTAAATTAATTATTATCTTTATATCACAGCGGAATTAATTAATCAATTAGGTGCACACACAAATAGCAAAAATAAATAAATTAAGAATGTAGCACACCAAGATATATCCTGGTTCACCAAGCTACTTTTGGCTAATCTAGTCCTCCGAGCCCATGAAGATTCGCACTCACTAATTCTCAAGATCCCTTTAAAGGTAGGAATGAAACCCTCACACCAGATTTTTTTACAAGCTTAGAATCCACCTTTACAATATCATTTTCCCAGGTTAAGGAAGAACCTCTACTTTTTAAAGGGTAAAGAATAACCGAATTCTTCTTAACACTAAGGCCAAATAATCAAAACCTTACTAAACACTCCAAATATCCTTTTACCTAGTAAGGATTGAACCGTTACAAATTTCACTCAAAAATCACAATTCTATCTAGGAAGAATCACTACCTCAATCTCTTTACAAGAAGACACTGAAAATCAGCTACCCCTGATTAAATACTCCCAATAGTATTTAACATGTCACACTACTCACCAATACAAATTGATAAACAGAAAATCTCACTCGGAGCTTCTACCACCATAGATAAATAATAAGTCAATTAATATCCCAACTAGTGATAGAAAAATGTGAGATAAAAAATTTGATTTTAACAAGATATAGGTAGCAAATATTTGAGCACGTAATCAGATTCGAGAAATTATTTATAAAATATTTTTCTTTAATAAAAAATAGAAACAATTTCTAAGATGAATTTCCAAAATATAAACAAGTAATGCAATGATAGAATATAATTGGAAAGATCTCACCCAAAATCCAAATAAAGAATAAATAGATTGATGTAACTTCAAATCCGGTAGCAGCAAAGATTGATCGCAATTAATTCTCAAGATCACTATTAGAATAGCTTACAAACTCTTAGAAATATAACTCTTAGAAAAGCTCACTCTTATGATATAATATGATTTCTCTTCCTTAATGAAATAAAAAATTCGCAGGTCTATTTAAGGGAGAATGAAAATAGCCTTCTAACGATTAGTTCACATGTGTCATGACAATTAATAGCCCTTATAGACCCCTTATATCATACTCACTTCATTTTGGTTCAATTCACTTAATAATAGCTTTCAAATCTTTCAATTAAGTCCCCCAAATATTTCTCAAACTTAATTAGATAAAATAGAAACAATTTTACGTACCAATTTGAGAAACATTAAAAATTAATAAACCAAATCAATAGGATTTATATTTCAGGTGAAGCATATCTTAAATATAAAAATATCCCTGAAATCTCTCTCAAATCCTTACCTAAAAATGGCTACTTTTGGATATAATCTCAAAATAAACAATTTCCTTAAACAGCGCGTCTAGTCGACTGACCAGTCGACTAGTAGATTCAGGTTATAGCCAAGGGCGTTCATCGGTCGACCCGTCTATCGACTTGTAGCTTCAGACAGTTCATTTGGCGTTTATCAGTCAACATACCTGTCGACTTGTAGATTCAGAGAGTTCAGCTTGTCTTGGTCGGTCAACTTACCTATCATGCTGATTGGTCCGGTCGACTTACCAGTCGACTTATGTCTTCTGGATCTCTATTCTGAATTCGTTTTTAACTTATTCTGTTTTATGTTTTCTCACCTTTAACCATTTTCTCTTCTAAATAAGCTCCACTAATCTTCTTATATTCCATTTTAGTCATTTAAAATTATTTCTTTTCAAATCACATATTGGAGCAAATAATTTTACTTAATCAAAACACACATAAATAATAAATACTTTTTGTGCTGTGTGTGTGTTCCTAATTGGAATATTAAGAGTTGACATTTACCTGGATTGTTTTCCCTAATTTCTTCAAACTCTTAATTCTTCAATATCTTCAACATTATCGTTTAGCATCCATTTAATTTGCATTTTAATCACTGGAACTTTAAATCACTGAAACACTCAATTAAAACATTAGTTCTACCAAAATATCAACACTTAATTATTCACCAAAATCTTAGGATCAACAGGTAGTTTTCGAGTATTTTTATAATGTTTTATTATGTTTTAATACATTTTTATTTATTTTGTTTTAAACTAGGTATTTGTGAAAATTACTTTCTTTCACACTACTTTTTGTTAAAGAGAGCTTGAGTTTAAAAAGAAAAATTGATTATTTTGAAAATGGTGGAAATAGTGTCCGAAAATCTAAAATGGCTTTGGGTGATTATTGTGGTACGAAAAGAATTTTCGGATGTTATTTTTGAAATTAACAATATGTTCTCTAAAGTGGATTCTCTTGAAAATAAAAATATAGTTTTAAAAAATAATCTTGAGATGATTTCTAAGCAAAGGTCAGATCTTGATTCAAAAATTGATTTACTTAAGAAAAAATTTGAAAAATCAAAATCCAACCTTAAGTTTGTTTCGAGAGATTCTGAAAATGATTTTTCTAGGCAAAGTGGACATGCTTCATCGTCTCATCCTTCATAACAAGCAATGATAGTTATGCTTCTATTGTTAGAAATGATTCTTGCTTTAAATCTCGTGCTTTTTATGGTAAATCAAATTTGAGATGTTTTTATTGTAATAGGGTTGAGCATTTTAAAGTATGATGTCCGTTTCGGAACCCTAAGATTATATTTAACAAAGACGGATCCAAAATGAAATGGATAAAAAAGAAAATTGTTGAAATGTCTTGTGCATAATTATAAAATGTCAGAAGTGGACCTGAAGGAACAATTAAGGAGTTTATATCAAAGCCAAGATGGGATATCACCATAAAATCACAAGCGATACGTGCAAGGAGAATCATCAATGAAGTAAATGGAAAAAATCAAAGGAATAGATGATACTAACAAGCCAAGAAGAATTGAGCACCTAAATCAATTATGAGCTCAAATGAGGTAAAAAGTAAAGTCGTCCCGAAAGATATAAAAGATACTCCTAACCCTCTGCATTTTAAATTCATTAAATTTGTTAAAGAAGGAGGTGCCCAACTTGCCAAATAGGTAAGTTGGTGATCGTTTCTAAGACCTATTTTCAATGATGTGTTTATTTGTTATCTTAGAAACATTACATGGTGATTCTGGGAATCACATTTAGTTAAGGAGTATTAACATGTTTTTATGTGCTTATATCAAGTAGTGATCATGAGTTAAATTTTGAAACATGTTATGTGATTTAGAAAATGAGTTAAGTGAATTGAGCTGATATTTTATGCATTTTAAAATGATATCTTGATATATTAAAGGTTTTCAAATGATTATTATTTTGGAAGGGTTTTCAAAATTTATTATGCATGTTATTATTAAGATTCATGTTCTTATGCGAAGCATGTTACTTGGGATAACTTTATTGATTGATAGGTGTTGGCTCAGTGGAATACCCAAGAGGGGGTGAATTGGGTAATTAAAAAATTATATCAAAATAATACTTCAATAAATCAAATAATTAATTTTAATGCTAAATTAATTATTATGTTTATATCACAGTGGAATTATATAATCAACTAGGTCCACACTAAACAGCAAAAATAAACAAATTAAATATTGTAGCACACCAAAGATTTATACTGGTTCACCAAGCTACTCTTGGCTAACCCAATCCTCCGAGCCCCACGGAGAGTCGCACCCACTAATACTAAAGATCCTTTTAAAGGTAGGAACCAAACCCTCACAACGATTATTTTACAGGCTCAGAATCAACCTTTACAAGATCCTTTTCACAGGCTAAGGAAGAACCTCTACTTTTTACAGGCTAAAGAATGACCTAATTCTTTTTAACACTAAGCCAAAAGAATCAAAACCTCACCAACATTCCAAATATCCTTTTACTCGGTAAGGATTGAACCATTACAAAATTCACTCAAAACTCAATTCTAGCCAAGAAGAATTACTACCTTAATCTTTTTACAGGAAAAGATTGAAACCAACTACCCTTTGATTAAATACCCCCAATAGTATTTAATCTACCACACTACTCACCAATACAAATTGGTAAGCAGATTATCTCACTCGGAGCTTGTACTACCCCAGATAAACTAAAACTCGATTAATATCCCAAATCTAGTGATAGAAAAGTATGAGATTGAAAATCTGATTTTAAACAAAATATGAGTAGCAAATAATTGAGCACGTAATCCGATTCAAGATATTGTTTATAAAATATTTTCTTCAATAAAGAATCAAAAACAACTTCTGAAGATCAATTTCCAAAATTAAACAAGTAATGCAATAAAGAAAGTAATTGGAAATATCTCATCCAGAATCCACAGAAAAAATAAATAGAGCGATGTTACTTCAGATTCGGTAGCAGCAAAGATTAATAGCCAATGATTCAAGATCATCTTGTAGAATAGCTCACAAACTCAGTATGATAAGTCATAGAATAGTTCAATATGATCTCCTAATCTTTTAGCTCACTTTTCTTCATTATTAATCTATGAAATTCGTAGGTCTATTTATATAGAAAATAAATCATCTCTCTAACGGCTAGTTCCCATGTATCATGACACTTAAATGCTCTCTTAGACCCCATATATCATTATGACTTTATTTTGGTTCAATTCACTTAATTACATCTTTTAAATCTCTTAATTAAGTCCCCCAAATATTTCTCAATCTCAATTAATTAGAATATAAATAATTTTATGTACTAAATTGAGAAACATTAAAATTTAGTGAACCAACTTAATAGGATTTAAATAATAGATGAAACATATCTTAAGTATCATTAAATCCCTTAATCTCTCTCAAATCCCAACAAAAAATGTCTACTTTTAGATATGATTTCGGAATGCACAAAATCCTAAAACAGCGCCCTCAGTCGACCGACCAGTCGACTACTAGATTCAGGATCAAAGCTGTTGCGTTCATCGGTCAACCTATCTATCGACTTGGAGATTCAGAGAGTTTGATTTACCTTCACCAGTTGACCTACCTGTCGACTTAGAGATACAGAGAATTCAATTTCTTTTCACCGGTCGACCTGCGTATCGACTTAGAGATACAGATAGTTCATGCTGCTTTGTCCGATCGACTTACCAGTCGACTTATGTCTATTGGATCTCTTTTCTGAACTCGTTTTTAACTTATTATTTTTTACGTTTTTGCCCCTTTAACCATTTTTTTTTCTAAATAAGCTCCACTAACTTCTTAAATTCCATTGTAGTCAATTATAAATATTTATTTTTAAATACACATAGGAGCAAATAATTTTATCTTATCAAAATACACATAAACAAGAAAAATATTTTGTGCCGTTTGTGTGTTCCTAATTGGGATATTAAGAGTTGAAATTCACCTGAGTTGTTTTCCCTAATTTATTCAAACTCTCAATTCTTCATCATCATTTAGCATCCATTCATAATTTTTCATTGCATCTTCATCACTGGAACTTAATTAACTGAAACACTCAATTAAACCATTAGTTCCACCAAAAAATTAACACTTAATTGTTCATTAAAATCTTAGGATCAACAATAGGATTAAGAGTGCTTAAAATTAATTAGTGATCATACATGTTGATGAGAGTAATTGATAAATTATTCTTGAGATATACTTCCTATTCTAGTGTGTTAAAGATTACATGTTTCTAGATTCTAGGAAGATATTAATTGATATCATGCTACATTACTGAAATGTTATGATTATTCATATGATCATGAATTTGCTCATTTTTAATTATATAGAGGAAGATTACATGCTTAGAATGATGTTTTTGGTATAGCCTAGGCATAATAAAGTTTGCCTAGAGTAGTGTTTTTTATTCCGTCCTCCCTAAATTTTGTTTTTGAGATGACAAAGGGAAGAATTAGTTGATGTTTTATTGAATATCAAAAGGGGGAGTTTATTTTTATATTTGTGCTTTGTTGATAATTTTTTAATATCTTCATTCATATGCTTAAATGAGTTATAAAATCCGTCCTCAAATTCAGGTAGAGTATGGTTATATTATTGTTTTGAAGAAAATATCAAAGTTAATTGTCATCATAAAAAATGAGGAGATTGTTGATCTTAAGATTTTGATGAACAATTAAAGGTTGATGTTTTTGGTGGAACTAACTATTTAATTGAGTGTTTCAGTTAATTAAGTTCCAATGATGAAGATACGATGACTAGTTATGAATGGATGCTAAATGATGACGACAAAGATGATGAATGTTTAAGAGTTTAAAGAAATTAGGGAAAACAACTCAAGTTAATTTCAACTCTTAATATCCCGATTAGGATCACACACGACACAGAAATGATTTTATGATTATGTGTTTGATAGGATCCTAAATTAGTAAAATTATTTTCTCCTTTGTGTTATTGAAAATAAATATTTATAATTGATTAAAATTGGAGTTAAGTATTTAGTGAAGGTTATTGAGAAAAGAAATCAATTAAAGTGGCAAAAACATAAATGAGAATGTATCAAAAACAAGTTTGGAAAAGAGATCCAGCATGAATAAGTCAAATGGTAAGTCGACCGGACAAAACAGGTGAAATTCTCTGTATTTCTTAGTCAACAGTAAGTCGACCTCTACTTGAGAATGAAATTTCTAAATCTTTAAGTCGACAGAACGGTCGACTGGAGAAGAGAAATGGAACTCTCTGAATCTCTAAGTCAACAGATTGGATTGATGGGCACATAATTTTTGGCTTGGCTACATCGTGAATCAAGCGGTGGACTGGTCGGTCGACTGATGCCGCAATTTCAGGATATTGAGGATTTCGAAACTACCCATTTTTGGTTGGGATTTGTGAGAGATTTTATGGATTTTATGATATTTAAGATATGCTACACCTATTATTTAATTCCTATTAATTTGGTTCATTAAGTTTTAATATTTATCAATTTGGTACATATAATTGTTTCTATTCTATTTAATTTTGATTGAGAAATATTGGAGGTACTTAATTGAGAGATTTAAAAGCTATTATTAAGTGAAATATACCTAAAATGAAAGGTATCAATATATGGGGTCTATAGTTGATTTTAAAAGATATATCTTGTGGAAACTAGCCGTTATAGGGCTTATTTCAAATGCCTATAAAAAGACCTGTGGATTTCACATAATTAAGTGACACCATATCAAGAACTATTCAGTTCATAAGTTTTTATAAGAGTTATCATTATGATATTTATTTTGAGTGATCAAATTGTGATATCAATTATTGAGGTGTTCTTGAGTTAAAGCACTGATTGTGTAAGCGTCATCGATTTGAGCTGTCTAATATTTCAATCTATTATTCTTAGGTGTTATACGGGTGAGATCTTTTGAAGCTATTAATCTTTATCGCATATTTATTTCTATATATTTGCTTGATTGATAAGATCTTTATAAAATCGTTTTCTAAACTTTAAATCACATAAAAATATTTTAAAACAATTTTTGGTGAAAATCTGATTACATATTTAGTTGTGTCTCATTCATATTTATCATAATCAGATTTATATATTTTTTTGGTGAAAGTGTTCTATGCATATTCTTAATTGAATTTATTGCTATCACTGTTTACTTGGTAAATTGATTGTCTGAGAAATCATTTTTGAACTTTAAAAGCATAAAAAATCTTTTAAAATGATTTGTGTGATAACCTGATTACGTGCTCAATTTTGTGCTACCTGCATTATTTTTATATTCAGATTTTTGTTTCGTCATATTAATTATATCACTAGTATCAGGACATTAATTGATTATTAATTTATCTGAGGTGGTAGAAGCTCCGAGTGGGAAGAATTTATCAATTTTTGTAATTGGTGAGTTGTATGCGGATTAGATACTATTGGAAGTGTCTAATCAGGGGTAACTGGATTTCAATCTCTTCCGGTAAAGAGATTGAGGTATTTGTGAGGTTTTGATTTTGGAGCCTAAGGGATAAAAACAATTAGGTTGTGATTCTCCCTGTAATAGAATTAGGTTATTCTCTAGCTTGTAAAAGTAGAGGTTATTCCTGAGTCTGAAAAATGAATATGTAAAGGATGATTCTGGGTCTGTGAAGAGAATCATTGTGAGGTCTGGTTGCAATCTGTAAAAGAATATTGAGTTTAGTGGGTGCGAATCTCCGTGGGGCTCGGAGGACTAGATTAGCCAAGAGTAGCTTGGTGAACTAGGATATATCTGTGTGTACTGTATTTCTTATTTCCTTTATTTTATCTTGTGTTGTTTGGGTGTACACCTAGAGCTTATTACACTTATCTGCTGCTATAAAGATAATAATTAATTTTAGGATAAAATTAATTGTTTGATTTTTGAAGTGTTATTTTTTTCTCTGATATTTTTTAATTATCCAATTCACCCCCCCTATTGGGTATTCTACTAGGCCAACAAATATGTTATGAGAGCGGTATTGACACTTCAAAATATTCAAGTACGCCGAAAAGTGTACAAAATTTGATAACTCGGTTATACTATGGAATTAGTAACTGAACTCTATATGAAGTAATCGATAAGATGGAAAAATGTCAATTAACATATATAGTGTAGAGGCTAAGCATTTTAAAGCCAACTAAAAGTAAAATTTTATGTGTAAATTCTACCCCTAATATGTTATGTTTTCCTTCTAAGGAATAAATTATAAATTTTGGGAACAATATGCTAAAGAATAAGTAAATTCCAACATTCCCCCGAGTAAATAGATGACTTACAATTAGTACCTCTACATTTTTCTATACATACAAAGGTCACTTAGTGTGACTAGATGATTTAATAAATTCCATGATTCCCCCGAGGGAATAGATTGATTCTTTTGGTTAGAAAGTACTTGGTGCAACGAATGATAAAATCGTCACTTAGCGTGACTAGATTATTTGATGAATATACAGTTCACTCACACTATTATTGATTGGGTAGAGTACAAATTCAAGCATTAAGCATCTTAGTAGGAATTCTTAAGATCCCAAAACGCAACTTGACTCAGGAACTGCTTTGGTCAATTACACCATTACAACGTATCTTAGAAGTTGAAATTGCATGAATAAAAATCAAATACTCGTTTGAGATTGTTTTGCGTTGATAAATGATAAGAAACCCAATTTAACTTGTAACATGAATATTCATAAAATTATGAATTTGTATTACATCCTGAAGAATGAAACTATTTGCTTGTTAACGATTATTATGTGGCATACAAACTGCGATTCCTATAAAGTAGGTTAAAAAGATACATATCCCACTCAAATACCATAAACAAGGGGTAACTAGAGGGATATAGAAAGGGAAGAAGAGTTCAACCCTTCCTAAAAGAATCAATTATGAAGAATTTAAATTCGAATGCAAATTTGAGAAGAAGACTAAGTTCAATAACCCAATCATGCTTGTGGAATGAGCATAGGTTAGGATCATTTTTAATGAAATCACAAGAACAATCACAGAAGGAGTAATAAGTCCATCGTCCCTTTAAAGCCAATTTTGTATTCATAGCTCATTCAACAAATAAACCAGTTATGAAAGAGGACAAAGGGGACGACATAAAAATTACAAATTTCCTGGGTTTGAGGGTTATTCCCTGGTAGTACAAATTCTTTGGGTTTGATGGTAACTCCTCGTCGGCAAAAGACAGGTCTGAGAATGCCTCCCCGATAATGAAAAACTTGTAGTGATAAAAATCACCAAGTGTAAAGTGTAAATTGAGCTGCTTAGATGAGTTCGTTGAGCTACTTAGATCATCTTTTCAAATAAATTGAGTTTCTTAGATCAGTTTGTCGAGCTTCTTAGATGCTTCTTGGATTAGTTCGTCAAATAAATTGAGCTGCTTAGATCAGTTCGTCAAATAAATCGAGCTGCTTAGATCAGTTCATCGAGCTACTTAGATCAATTCATCCAATAAACAGAGTTACTGAGATCAATTTGTTAAATAAACCAAGTTGTTGAGATCAATTCGTTAAGTTAAACATACAGCTCAGATCAGGTCATCCAATACACAATTGGTGACAAAAAATCACATCTCAAAGTCTATAATAAGCTGCTCAGATCGATTCATTAAGAGAACCAAGTTGTTTAGAACAACTTAGCCAAGAAATGGTTGGTGACAAGTCATCAAATTTCAATTTGGTAAGCAAACTATTCTTATCAATTTACTCCATTTTTTCCTAAAGATAAACTAAGAATTGAAAAAACATAGAACATTTATACTCCACATATAAAATATTAAATTCTTAAACATAACTTTTAAGAATAAATGGAAATAATCCTAGTACATTAACTATCCACATATATAATATTAAATTCTCAAACATAACGTTTGAGAATAAATGTAGTAAATTCTCAAATATAATGTGTTTATCTTGAGGTTTTGATGGACAGTTAAGGGTTGATGTTTTTTATAGAACTAACATGTTTATTAAGTGTGTCAGTTTAAGAGTTCCATTTCAAATCAAACCATGAAGTAATTGTGAAGGATGCAGAGATGGACATTAAAGAGATGAAGAGTATTAAAGATTCTGAAGAAATTAAGTGAAAACAATTCAAATCTCTTTTACTCTTACTGTATCCCGATTAGGACTACTCACAATACAAATTAAACAGTTTATATTTATACATGTTTAATTTGATGAGATTAAGGTCCTAATTAGTGTTCAATTATTTTCTCCAATGTGAAATTAAAAAATGAAAATTGACCATTAGTGTTTAAAATTGAATATAAGTGTTAATTGAGTTAACTGAGAAAAGAAATCGGTTAGCGGGATTAAAACACCGAAGTTTGGATTTGAAATAATTTGACAAGTTGGTGTTCCAACATTGATTGACCAACCGACCACAAGAGGATTCGTCAACTGGTGGGCGTAGGCTGGAAAAAGTTTGAGTCTCAAAAATGATCAATCAACTGACTAGGGGAGATCGATCAACCAATGGACCAAGGTGAAACTCTCTTTATCGATCCGTCAATCGACCATTAGTGAACAGTCAACAAACCAAGGCCGAAATTAGGCCTAGAAGAACATCCTAAATCGATTAGTCAACTGACCCATAGGGGATCGATCAACAGACTGGTGTTTGAACAAGGCTCGACTGGCATCTTGTATCTATCGGTCGACTGATGTTATCGAGGTCGGTCAATTGACTGTGTAGTTACAGTTTTGAGGATTTCGAGGATCGATTCGAAAAATCCGCTAAGTCGCCATTTTTGGGATATCTGACTGAGATATTTTTGGGATTTGGATATATTGAAGATATGATACACTTATTTTAATATCCCTATGGATATGGTTCATAAAATTAAATTGTTTCTCAATTTGGTTCTTTTAATACTTCCTATCTATACAATATGAGATTGAGAACTAATTTCGGGATTAAATTGAATGTTCTAAAAGCTACATCTGAGTAAATTAGACCAAGAATGAATGGTGTTAATATATGGGGTCTATATATGCATTTAAATGTCATATATTGAGAAAATTAGCCATTAGAGGGCCTGTTTCAAATCGGCTTAAATATACCTGCGATTTTTACAAATCATAACTTTTCAAGGTTATATGACATCCTTCTCAAGGTTTTCTCCTTTTCCCATCTTAAACTTATCACATTTTACTATAGAGAACTGAACGTGTGTTTGGACTTTAATCCTGGTTGAGTGAGTAATGTTTTGAAATCGAGCTGCTTAGATCAGTTCGTCAACAAAATCGTACTGCTTAGATCTATTTGTTCAATAAATCAAGATGCTCAAATCAGTTCATCAAAGTAAATGTTTGTAAAATTGACAAAAACACTTTGGATCAAGAACAAAGTGTAGGAAGAGAGGTTGAGCTTTCGTCTCTATTTTTTGATTCAACACTCAGGTTAGGGGGCGAATGAGGCAGGATAAATTCCCGCCTAGTGTTGACCTTCCGTAATTCCCACCTAGTGTTGACCTTTTGTCTCACTTCTTCGAATCAACACTTAGGTTGGGGGGAAAATGATGCAGAAGAAATTCTTGCCTAGTGGGAGAGCTAAAATGGTGTAATTCTCCAATAAATGAGGGTGTAACTCAGCATTAAATAACAATATAAATGTGGGTGTAGCTCCCCATTAAATAAAAACATAATGGGGGTGTAACTCCTCATGAAATAACAACATAATGGGGAGCCGAAAGAACATAAATGCTAGGAGATGATTAAGTCTATAAATATGGGGTATGTATCACATTTACATTTATATTAAGTAGTTTGTCTAATATCATAAAGCAGGCTAACTTATTCTCACGCTAGACGTTCTTTGGCCAATACCACACCGTTGTGCGCTTATAACTAATCAGTTTTACAGGACAAATTTACAGGTTGCAGAGATCTTTAGCATGTGAGGAGCTATTGCATGTGTGAGGTTTTTTTTTAGCAACATTATCACCCTAGGCATGAATCACAACTCATGGATCTTGCAAGATTTCCAAGAGGTTTTTTTCACCAACTTCGCTTTTCATCATATGTCTTCTTTCAATTGATCCCACAAGGTATTATTCACAAAACAAACCAAAACAAACATTTTATTTATTTTATTTTATGTTTCAAAAAGAAGGAATAGGTATGAAATATAAACCACACCCCTGAACTCAAAATCGACATTGTCCTCAATGTTACAAGAAAATACAAGGAAGTGACTCAACTCATCACCCAAATTCTTTATTTTTATTTTTTTAAACTACACCCACAAACTCAACTCAATGATTCATGCAAAAATGCTAATTAGTAATGTGTTTAGGAAGTGGAAATTCATTTAGTGTGTTGGATGTACATATGAGGGTAATGAAAGAATTAGACAATAAGGCTCAATAGGGGTAACAAAGGATAAACAATTTTTGAAGGTTAGCTTTAAGGGCCTAAACAATCCAAAGAAATGCCTAAATCGTCTCTCAAACAACAGGTAACCTAGTATTTTGCCTCAAGTTTCACTTGAATGGGTTCTAGTGTTCATGAGATGTCAAATCCTATCTAAAGCAATAAATATTCTCCAAATGCTCAAAGATTAAGTGACTATGATTTTTGATTTTCAAAAGTAAAGAGTCAAGAGTGAACTTCAATCAACGCTAGTCAAGCACACAGAAATCTCAATGAAATACATTTCAAAAGACCTAAGAGATCATCAAGTGTCTATACTCATCATTGATATCAAGTCATTTCTTCGCAACAAGACTCACAATTTATTGAAACAAAAGTAAAAAAGAAAAAAAACTAAAAACGTTGCCAAAAGAACACAAATCATAGGAAGTAAGTCATAGCAACCAATATCCAAGCAATCCTCAAAACCCAATAAAAATCAACCAACAAGTATCTTACCCCCAAATCAATATCAATCATACATTAAAGTTAAGCACAAGGGAATAGGAACACATACTGGAGAGGCGAGGCAATCTTGCCTCCTAGTGTGGTCGGAGGTGATACGCATGTTTGCATAAACTTCGGTTGATGTAGGGCTTCCCTCCATAAATGGCATCTTTGACTCAATTATTTGAAAACTTGGTTTACCTCCCAAGAAGTACTCAGTTTAATGTCCTAGGATTAATAACAGAGAAGTGCTCATCAAAGAGCCACTTCCGCCCATAGTATGTATCATACAACACAATAAATGGGTCTTCGTTTTGAATGCCCTCAAGCTTGGTGGGATGTGGAAGTGATGGTATGTATGCTCAACTTGACTTGGATTTAGTATATGTACTTGGTGGGCATGAATGAATGGTATTAGAAGTGGTGGAGGACACGTGAGCCACAACAGATCCTCAAAGATGTAGTTGGCTTTGATCGGTGGTGGCATCACAACATGGCTCTCAAGAGGTAGAGACTCACAAATGTTGTCTTGTGATTTTTCATCGTCGATTAATTATTGGGTCTCTTTCTCATTAATCATCATCATTGAGCAAACCCAAGTTCTTTCCACTTGTGCGCGGTTCCTCACGGTGGCTTTCACATATGGACGTGGCTTGTGTGTCTCTCATTGCCACCGTCATTGTTATGGATTCAATGGAGTCGAACGGAGATTCTACTCGTAAGTCATGAATGGTCTCCATCCTCTCCAACTTCTCTATACAGAGCCTTGTCTCTTCCAAAAATTGGGCAACAAGGTCTTTGTGGGTAGGAGAAGAATCCACTTGATGATGTGGGGTGTCAAACCGTAGCACAAATATGTTAGAATTATCCCCCAAACAATAGAGTTTCATTGGATAATTCCAACTCAGGTAGTCAAAATCAGTCATGACTTCCAACAAGTAATAGGCTTCGTTGGCGGATAGTTGGTATAAAGAGGTGGTACCATTTCCTCCTTCCAACCATGTTCTTGTTGCGGCTTGTAACTTGTTGAGGAAGTTTTGTAGTTGACACTTCCTCGAGAAACGATAATTGGGGAATCGAATAAGCAAAGACTTGTATCTTTCCTAAGTACAATAAAACGACTCGGAATATCGTTGAGAAAATCTCAAGAGGACTTGTTGATCAACCATCTCCAAGTACCTCATAATATAAGAATCCAAAAACAAAAGTTAAAAATGAAAATAAATGCCTAAATTAAAATCAAGTTACGTACTCACAATGTTAACAACAATCTAAAACGCTAATCCTTAACAACAACGTCAAAAACTTGATATCGTTTTTTGCTATACACCGCAAGTGCACGACTATCAAGTTTTAGTGTAGTGGTGAGTATGAGTATCGTAATCATAGGGATTGGTTTAAATTATCGCTAACTACTATTATTATCGTGACATAACTTTATTTAGGCATCCAAATTTAGGTAATATAAAAATAAACGAAAACAAATTTAAATTCAAAAGGAAAAAAAATGGACTTCCTATGCACAATTGTTTTAGGAACTTGATTTCATCTCGTTATTCCCATGTCATACTATTAAACAATTATTAGCCAATTTCACCCAAATCATTAATCAAGGGTCCTAATTAATCTTTTAACCTATATTTAGTGCCTCACAAGATAATATGCACGAATATATGAATTGATATCTCTATCAAACCCGTTTAATCACACATTCATTAAGTTTAGCCATCAATGGAAGTTAAAACTCGCTCACTTCTTAGCCTCACAACGATCGAAATTATAGTTGATAAAACTGGAACTTGATCACCTCCCAGTCTCACAAAATTCTAAATTTCCAACTCAATTATCTAGGTGTTGATCTCCTCTCGCTCTCACAACAACCTAAACTATGTACTTTCAATTCTGTTCAGAAACTCAATCTCTCTCGAGCATAAAATTCACAACCTACAATCATCTAACTTATTGGCCACATGAATCAAAATCATTAAACATAGAGATTCATAAATGAATTAAAATGGAATTCAACTAACAATTAACAAAATATTTAAAACATAGTTCAAACAAGATTATATCAAGCTCTAGAAATAAATTCTAATTCAACATAATAGAATCCGTGGCTAATCCTTTCCGGAATTTCATAAATGCAAACATATTCAACACAATATCCACAAATATAAAATTTGATAAAGATTAGGGTGATAGAAATGAAGAGAAAACTCTTTGCGGAGATAGGATTCAAGTCTTTTAATCTTCAAGAATCTTCAACACTAAGATTTCTTTACCAGAATTGTTGTGCCTCCAATGGTGTTTTCTTTCCCAAATATCCAACCTAGGGTTTGAGGCATAATATGGTATAAATGGGGCTCCAAAATGAGTTCTTTTCAACCATCAGCATGAAGCGGCACGCTGTAGCGAGTTTTAGTTGCATTGGAGCACACCATTCAAGGTATTAGAAGCTCAAGGAAGTGGGCTGGAGAGCACTCAGGCACACTGGAGTATGCCTCCAGGTAGGAAAGAGCATTCTTAGGTGCACTAGAGCATAGCTCCAGGTAGGCTGGAGTGGCTATTGGGGCATTAGAGCTGAAATCTGAGAGTGTCTCTAGTTCGGGATTATGCTGGAGCGGGCTTTAGGTAAGTTGGAGTGCACTTGTTGATTTTGAATTCCTTCCAAAGGCCTTGATTTTCAACCATTCCAAAAAACTTCCCATTTTTCCTTACTTTCACATTTTTTCCCAATTATTTATGATTCTTACAAAATAACACAAAAATACATTAAACTACAAAAAATGCTTGAAAAATCACAATTATTTGTACTCAAAATTACTTGATTTGTTGGTAAATAACCTCCTCATCAATGATTCATGAATTGGAGGCCACACATTCGGCTCATTTCGGATAGAATCAGGAGAACTTTCCTTGTAACCATAGGTTGGTTTCCAAGTACCTTAGTTACCCTTAAATATTTTTGTGAAAATATCTATATAATTTGAACCTATCCTTGTCTTGGCATCCCAACAATTTAATACGTGATGGGATGTGCATCAAATGCTTTGCTCGGAGGCTACTGATTTGGTTTGGTATCGGTAACGGGTTATCACAATTCAAGGCTTTCAGTTGGTTTCAATGATATTTTTATTAAAATATATAGATACCTTGAGTGTGGTCTTGACATGTCATCCCAAGCATTTAATTCTTGATGGGATGGTCATTCAATGCTCATTAAATACCTTGCTTATTTGGTGAACTGAATTGGTTTGGTTTCGATAACGGTTGGTTGTGCCCTAAGTGTCTTGTCCTTTTTCTTTGCCATTTGGTAGGAAATTTCTAGCAAGGCTCCTTGGTCATTATAGTTCTTCATTTTTGGCCCATAAATGATGGCTAGGCTCTTTGACTAGTTGGGCCTAGGGTGGTTTGTCAAGACTACTTGGATTTGGTGAAAATCCAAGTCAAGTCCACATCTTAATTCACCTTTCAATTTTGGGCTTTGTCATTACCTTTCCAAGCCTTGATTAAGGTTTCTTGGTGGTATGTGATGTGGTATGCATCAGGGAAGGAAATGTATTTTGTGTTAAATTTGACAAGATTTAGTGAAAAGTAAATGTTTCAAATTAGGGAAATTCGGGTTGGGGTAATTGAGTTAATTGTTTGAAATGTCCTATGTTTTAATGGTAGAGACTAAGATTTACCTATAATAAAGATAATTTTATAAAAATCAAAACTTAGTAAATTAATTTTAGACCTCCTTGAATCATGGGAATTTCAATTTTTACCCACAACTTTTGCTTAGTTGTGTTGTGTCAAATCCAACATTTTTGCATTTTTGTCATGTTTTTGGTTGTTTTTGTATATCTCCTAGTGTGACCTAAGGTATAAATTCATTCCATTTAAACCTGAGTTTAAAGTTTATTTGAACTTATACTTTATTCGACACTAACTGGGCAGGACAAAATGCGTTGTCAGCATGATTGTTTCGCTCGACCTTTAGGCATTTTCTATCAATAATGATTTTCAACAAGTGATTTAGGAAAAAAAAAAAAAAAACTTAAGAGGATGAAGCATAAGAAGTAGATCTAATGAAACCCTAAAGTAAAGAAGAAAGACCAACCTTTTGATGAAGTTTTTGCTTCAAAGTGATTGATCTGAGCCCATAATCTTCTAATATAAGCCAATATTTGAACATCTCTTGTAACTTTGGAAGGAACTCTCTTAGGTAGTGAAGGATTTCTAGAGAGAGAAGGATAAAATCGAAATGGGAGTGAAATAAAGGCCCAAATGGATACTAATCCTGTAACAGTCGATTGATCGATCACTTTCGGTCAGTTGACCGACTAGAGCAGAGTTTGCCCTTTGCAGGCTCTGTTCATGTCAGTTAACCGATAGGAAGGTTTTGTCCTTAAGTACTACGTTGTCCTATTTGATCTATTTACTCCATTTTTATCTCTTATTTTGATCCGCACATATTATTTAAAATATTTTAAAACACACACACTAATCGGGTGAAAATACCTATCTACTTTCAAGACGAATTTGGTAGTTTTCGAGTGTTTTTTTTTTTTTTTTATATTTAAATCATTTATATTTGTTTTTATGTAAATCAGGTGTAGGGACATAAAGGGTTGATAATCAAACCAATTGGTAGGAAATTGGTGGAAAAATGTTGAAGAAGATCAAAGATTAAGAATTGCAGCCTCATTATTGTAGCTCCAGCGTCAAGGGTTACTGACCCTTGACCACTGCAGCGGTGAAAGGGTTAGTAGCATTCTTCCCAACCACCACTACAACGGTGGTCCTCACCACTATAGCGATGAAAGGACAGAACGGCCACTGATGAACCATCACTGCAACGATCAATCAACCAGTTGTCTTTAATATTTTTAGGATATTTTCACCCTAGTTTTTGTACACCCACTCATACCTTTCAAAGAAAACATTTTTACACTTGTTCAATAGCCAATATTTAGACCTAGAAGAGGAGAGCTCATTTGGAAGAAGAGGAAACGATTTTGGAATGGTTTTGGTGGGAAGTGGAACACTCCACTCTCCAAATTTGCTATTCTATCCTTGTTTCCTTCTTTGTATTTAAACTTTGTGTCTTGAATGATGAAGTTATTCTCTTGTTTTAATGTTTATTTGGTTGGGATCATGGTTGGCTAAGAAAATATTATCTAGGGATTGATTAGTCCATGTATATGTATATTTGATTGAATATATATTTCGTTAATTGTTGTTTATCTTAATCCGATTGTGTTTACTGTTTTATTGCATCCTTGATATGATTTTGTACGTTATTAGGGTTGGTTTGAGAATACAGGGTTTGATACTCGGGAGAGGTAACTAATAGGTGTAAATTATCTATATATTTTCAAACCGAAATTGTTAGTTTTAGAGTACATTTAGTACGTTTTTATTAAGTTTTAATATGTTTTTATTTTTTTTGTATTAAAACAGGTGTATGGATGAAAATGTATGAAATAGGAGTACAAACGATCAATTTGGACTAAAAACAATCAGAGAACGGTGGAAAAATGAGCAAGGAGGCAAGATTCTGAAAACAACAACCACTGCCCAGGCGTCTAGACCACCGCCTAGGCGGTGAAAATGCAGAGTGCACCAATTCTTGTTGAATGTCCACCGCCACAGTGTTGAGATCCACCACCACGATAGTGACAATGTAGGATTTCACCAAGTCCACTACCTTCTCCACCGCCTAGGCGAACAGTAAACTGACATACCCACCGCCGCGGCGGTGACCTCTGTACAGTTTAGATATTCTGTTTAGATGTTTTCTCTATAAATATCCTCTCATGTCTTATCCTATTTCCCCTCTCCGTCCATTAGAGCCCTTAGGTCTTAGTTTAGCATATAGAGAGAGTATGGGGAGTGCTCAAACATGTCCGAAGGATAAGATCAACACGCGGAGAAAGAGAATCGATTGGTGGACGGTTTTAGCAGCAAATCTTCAGATATCGGCTAAGTTCATTCATTTTTCCTTTTATTTATTATATTAAATATATTTTTGAGCATGTTTAGCCTAGTTTCAATTGTATAAATCGCTATGGCCATAGGTTAAACGTGGATTATGTATGGGATTAACATATTGTTTATAAAAGCGTAGTTTTGGTTTACTTGTGTTTCTTTGATGATTGTTCTTCAATGTTTGAGTGTGTTTATCATATTGTTTGTTTATTATGCTTAGAATGATAAATGGAAAATACTGGGTTTGACAAAAACCCAGATTCATATTAGAATAAACAAACGCCACGATCCAATAACCCGGTCAGGGTTACGATTGTGGACAATCTATGATGTTGAGGCAAGACACACATGACCTAGGGTGGTGAAGACGTTGAGGGGGACTTCTTCGTTGACTCAAAGTCATTTATTCCCCTATCTTACACTCGAGAGAGGTGGCAGGGGAGTTTTAGAATTGATATTTTCGATAGAGTAAACACAACGCATGAAATCAATGATGTTGGGGGAAAGACTCACGTGACCAAGGGTCGTTAAGACGTTGAGGGGGACTTCTTCGTTGACACGAAGTCGTGTTATATCCCTCATCTTACACTTGGAAGAGGTGGCAAGGGAGTTTACAAACTGAGGTTTTGTGTGCAATTGATGATGTTAGGGCAAGACTCACGCAACCTAGGGTTGTTAAGATGTTGAGGAGGACTTATTCATTGACACAAAGTTGCGTATTCCCCCGTCTTCCACTCAGGAGAGGTGGCGGAGGAGTTTTAGATACCGATATTGTCAAATAGGTCAATCACCATTATTGTAAACTAAACAAAATCGAACACGTTTAAGTGAATAAAGTTAATCCCTAGATAATTCATCACATAACTATCTCGTATTAGTAATTAGTGTAGTTAAATTAGTATTTTAGTATTAGTATTTAATTTTATATTCCATTTTTATCGCCTAGATAAAGTTAGGTTATGACAATCGAAATACTCGATAGTAATCTCAACCAATCCTTGTGGATACAATAGCCGACCGAAAGGTTTATTATACAAAAACTTTATCCGTACGCTTGCGGTGAAAGTGGCAGCACATAAATTACAACCACCAGTAACCCTGGATTCGGACTAGGGTTAAATACAACGTGATGGTCTAATGAATTGGGAGATTATTAGAATGTGTGCAATCCATGAGATTGAGTCAAGACTCATGTACTCGTTTAAACGTTAGATAGGGATATCGGCGTCGATACGAGGTATATATTTGCTCACTTTACACTTGGGAGAGGTAGTGAGCGAGTTTACGATACCTAGATTATTGGATAGGATAAACAACATTATTATAAACTAAACGAAATCAAACATGTATTAGTGAACGAAATTCATCCCTAGGTAATCGTTTTTAATAGATTTAATCCGAAGTTGTTTAGGTTTAATTTGTTTTTGATTAGCATACTCAAAAAAATTCTTGAACCATCTAAATAATATTAAACTATGCCAATTGTAGTACTTAACTAATCGCTCAACATATCCCAGAGGACGACACTCAATCTTAAGATCCACTATATTAAAACTCGACCTCGTGCACTTGCAAGTAAAATCAAGCTTGAAAATATCACGAATAGACACCCACACAAGTCACAAATAAACTAATTTGAAAAATGTGAAGCATTGGTCTCTCTAATAAAATTATTATATTTGAATCTCAAGAAATTTGACATACCTGGTGTAGATACCGTATTTTGTCCAGCCTAAATAGTGTCGAATAAAGTACAAGTTTAGATAAACTTTAAGCTCAGGTTTAAAGGGAATGAATTTCTACCTGAGATCACACTAGGAAATATACCCAAAAAAAAAAATGACACAAATGTAAAAATATTGAATTTGACAAAATACAGCTAAGTAAAAGTTTTGGGTCAAAATCAAAATTCCTATGATTTATGGAGGTGTAAAATGAATTTACTAATGTATGATTTTCATCAAATCATCTTTAGTATAGATAAATCTTAATTACTCCCCTTAAATTATTGGACATTTCAAACAATTAACTCAGTTAACCACCTCGGCTACGAAACATTTACAACCCCTGAATCTTGTCAAATTTAACACAAAAAACAATTACTTCTCTCATGCATACCATATTGCATACTACCATAAAATAATTCAATAAACCTTAAACAAGAATTGGAAAGGTCATGACAAAGTGCTAAATCACAAGGTGATTTAAGGATTAGGCTTGACTTGGATTTTTACCAAATCCAAGTAGTCTTGACAAACCACCCTAGGCCCAAGCAATCGAGGGGCCTAGATATCATTTAGGGATGACAAATTAATCCATATAATATCCAAGGAGAATTCCTAGAAGTTTTGTAGCAAATAGAAAAGGAAGAGAACCAAGACACCTAGGGTACAACCAACTGTCACAGAAACTAAACGAATTAAATTTGCCACCTAAGTAAAGCATTCAATGAGAATTGAATACCTATCTTATGAGTCCCAATTTTTCGAATAAATAATAAATAAGCTTAAGGAAGGGGGATTTTTAAAGCGTCGATTTTAAAAAAAATACTTAGGTCGTATTTTGTAAAAATAAGAAGTCGCCACCTAGCATTGTATTTAAATAGTGTTCTAGGTCACCGAATTGTAGAATTTTTTTTTAAAAGGCCTAATTAACTCCAAAAAAACACGTTCAAACCAAAGATTCATTTAAAGGCTCGGAGGTCGGTTACGCTCGGGGAAAGTGTTAGGCACTCCAAGACGCCTGTCAGAAAATGACCCCTTATATCCAATTTAATCCAATTAATTTAAGTTCGAACATTTTATTTTATTTAAAAACAAAAATTCTTCTTATAAAATATTTTTGGTATTTTGTAAAAATGAGGTAGGAATTGTTTTTGTATTTTGGAGAATGTTCCCTCGGTATAACCTCTTATCAAATATTAAGGATTCGAGAAGAATGGTCCCTAGGGTTTTTTTATATATGTTTCCGAATGACTTATTTACTTTAAATGGTCAAAATAAAATGAAAATATGAATGCACAAACTAAATTATATGAATTTCATTTTATTTATGCAAAAGTGAAAAAATAAGCTAAAGGGTTTAATTTGTATATTCTAACGCAAAACGATATGAATACAGGGAACACTACGTGAATTAACATGATTATGCATGGCAATGATTTAATTATTTAATAAAAAATGCAAGTAATATATGTGTTATTCTTAAATGTGAAGAAGCAATATGAATTAAAAAAAAAAAAAAAAAAAAAACAAACTATATCCATAAAATATAAAAAAACTGCAAGCGATGAAAGTGTTCTAAACATGTCGTCTAAATGATACAAGAAAGAAAATATGCTACATGGATGCAAGTAGTATCTATTTTAAGTTATCTAATTAATTTAAAGAAATCTCAATTTGAAATTCCCTTAAATTCTATGGATATGAGAATCGAATGAGGTTTGCGGAAACAATTTTGTTAGAATTAATCTTTTCGAAACATAAAAGGAATCCCATGAAAAGATTTACCAAGGGAAGAGATTTCCTAAAATCATTCATTTCTAGATTCTGCTTGAGTCGGGGAATGTAAACGAAACTACAAGAAACTCTCCCACGATTTATTGCATTGCCGGATTCATCTTAAGATTTCGTAAGGATTAATTGCTACAAACTAAAATTTTATTATTTTTAGATTTTTGTATTTTTTAATGTTTATTTCTTTTCTTTTTTTAAATAAAAAATCAGAATAGTGAACCACGCAATTCCCACACTGTTTCTTTTTTTATCCTGAATTTGCTTTTATCAAAAAAACAAGTAGAACACACAAAAAAAAATAATCACTTGTTATACCAATTGTTTTTAGATCAAAATTGGAGAAACAAGGATTCTTTTTAAAGACAAATAAAAGCAAAATTAGAAAATAAAGAAACAGTATAAGCAACCATTGCATTTTTGAGTTAGACAAGAATCCTATACCTAGTGTCCTAGTATTACAATGCATCGGATTTTTATTCATTTTTTTAAATAAAAAGAAAATAAAAAAAATAAAAAAATTGAACATCATTTACCTACTGCTCAGGTTTAAGTATGAGAAACTCATCCTAGTGTTTTCATCGGATCATCGGATGACTCTTTTTTTTTTTTTTTTTTTTTTGAATTACAAACAAAATTAAAAAATGAAGAAATAAAATGAAAAAAAAACCAAAAAAAAACCACTAGGTTCAGGAATTTAAATTGCGAAGAGAATAAATAAACTGAAAAATAATTAAAAATCAGAAAACATACCTGTTCTAAGTCAAGAATCTCAATGCTCGGGTTTTTTTCTCTCTCAGAAAGTTTCTTGAAAGGGTTTATGATGAGAACCACTCTCTAAGGAAGTTTTTTCTCTCAATTTTTGAATGAATAAATTAGGAGGAGGAGAGTCCTATTTATAGGAAAAGATCGGGTGTGAAAATCACTTAAGAAACCCTAAAAATAAGGTCTGTCCACCTAAACGCAGTCAAATTTGGACTGGGAAAAGGGTAAAATTGGAAGAAAAGGGCAAAGAAATCCCTTAGGGTTTTGGGTGCGTGAGGAAAATGTGCATGTCCACCGCCTTTCAGTCGTTAACACGTGGCAATAGGCTACTGGCCCTTTCTCATCTCTCTTTCACGTGCACACACATACACATGGCAGCAAGGGTCCCACTTCTTTTTCTTCTCTCTCTATCTTCTCACTCACACACAAACATGTTGACATGAAAAATGAGAGGTCTCACTTGTATACACTCACACATGATTCTCTCTCTCTCTTTCTCTTTCTCATTCTCACTGATCGGTAGAAAATACCTATCTACTTTTAAGCCGGATTTGATAGTTTTCGAGTGAATTAGTTATATTTAATTGTGTTTTTGTTAGTTTTTATGTAATTCAGGTGTAGGGACGCAAACAAGTGATAAACGAGCAAAAACGGTGGGAAAATGGTGAAGAAATGATGAAGAAACAAGATGTCAAGATCACAAGAGCCACCGCCGCGGTGTTGAGAAATGCAAAGAGTGTTGAAAATGAGAAAGGCCCACCGCCTAGGCGATGAAAGGGCAGAAGATTTGGAGCCAGTCCCATAGCTGCGGCCGTGATCCCATTGCCACGATCGTGGGCCCTGCACAATAAAATAGATATTTGGAACCTTGTGCCTATTAATACCTATTCTCACCATTCCCTTAAGAACTATTGGAAAGTTGGAGAGCCCTTACACCTTAGATAATTTAGGAGTAGATTAGATTAGTTTTAGGAAGTGATTTTGGCCAATTCTTGAAAAGCTAAAAGAAGAAGTTCATCAATGGAGAAGAGGAAGCTCGGGAGGATCATTCTTTGGAGAAAGTGGACCACTCAACTTTAAGATTTTATCTTTCTTTCCTTGTTTCTATATTTGTACTTAATGATTTATTGTAAATGATGATTTTTCTCTTGGTTTAATGTTTCAATGGCCAAGATCATGTTAGTTTAGTTAGATATTAGCTAGGGTTAGATGTAATTCATGTAAATACCTTTTTGGTTGAATATAAGTTAATTTTAATGGTTTGTTATCCAATTCCAATTGTGTTTACCGTTATTTCATGTTTATTATGCTTGTTACGATAAACTGAGAATACAAAGTTTGACATTCGGAAGAGGTAACCCCGGATTCGGATTAGGGTTAAACACAACGCGACGATCAAATAACCCAAGAGGGAATTGGAGAGTGTGCAATCCATGAGGTTGGGTTAAGACTCACGTGGCTATGTGTTCGGAAAGGCATTCGAGGGGGACTTCGGCGTCAATGCAAAGTCATGTATTCGCTTCCTTTTCACTCGGAAGAGTGAGCGAGTGAGTTATAGATACCAAGATTGTTGGATGTGATAATCACCGTTATTGATAACTAAACTAAGCCAAATAGGTACTAAGTGAATGAAATCGATCCCTAGTTAATTAGTGTAATTAGAATTAATCCTTAGGAATAGTTTTAATTAGTTTAATTTAAATATTAAATTGAATCATCAGGATAATATGAGACGACGTAAATTGCAGTACTCAATTATTTACAGTTTCCCTGTAGACACGATATCCGATCTTAACCGATCCACTATTCTAAAACTTTGACCTCGTATACTTGCGAGTGTAAGTAGTGGCGTATTCACGAGCTACCACTCACTCACACACACACAAGGCTAGCTCTCTCTCTCTCTCTTTCTCTCTCATCTCGTCTCTTTCTCCTCTCTCTTCTCTTCTCTTCTCTCCTCCCTCTCTCCTCACGATTTTGAACAAAAGATTGACCCACCTCTTTTCTTTTATTCTAATTCACTCCCCATTTTTCCTTCTTTCAATTTCAAACCCCTATTTCTTTATTTTATTTTGTTTTTATCAATTATTTTTGTATTTTATATTATTTGAAATAAAACAAAAATTAAATAAAATAAAGTTAACTATAAAATGAAACATAAAATTTTTGCGGGGTGGTGTCGTGTCTATAGTTGCCCCTCTTTGCCACACGAGTTTTATTTGCTTGGCAAAGACAAAAGACCACGTCATTTTGAACGTCCTATTTTTTGTTTTTTTTTTTTTTAAGTGCGTTTTTCAATGATAGAACAAATAAAACATAAAATAATTCAGGAGGATACTCATAACGAACAAGTGTCCGTTTAGAGTAATAAAAGAATAACTCATGACGATACTAATGACGAACAAGTGTCCGTTTAGAGGATCATTTAGAGAAATAAAAGAAATGACTCATGGCAAACAAGTGTCAATTTAGAGGATCGTTTAAAGTAATGAAAAAAAAAACTCATGATAATTGACGAACCAGTGTCTGTTTAAAGGATTGTTTAGAGTAATGAAGAAAAAGACTTATGACGATACTCTTTATGAACAAATGTTCGTTTAGAGGATGGTTCAGAGTGATGAAAAAGAGACTCATGATGATACTTATGACGAACAAGTGTCCATTTTGAGGATCATTTAAAGTGACAGAGAATAGCTCAAGCCTCAACCCTCTAGGCTGGGGGACAAAAGAAAGTCCAGAGGTATAAAATATACTCCATCTTATGGCTAGACGTATAACGAGTATTTGTCACATGCTTGCATATTGACTACTCGCAAGTGTACGAGGTCAAAGTTTTAGTATGATGGATCTTTAAAGAACGGGTATTATATCCACAGGGATTGGTTGTCACTACTATCGAATACCATGTTTGTCATGACCTAATGTTATCTAGGCGCTAAAAATATAATTTAATTAAATACTAATACCAAAATACTAATTTAACTCTACTAATACTACATTGAGATAGTTTTGAGAGAATAGATTGTCTAGGGATTAGTTTCGTTTACGAATACATGTTCAATCTAGTTTTAGTTTATGTTAATAACGTTAGACTTATCCAATAATCTCAATTCGTAAACTCCCCTGCCATCTCTTCCGAGTGTAAGACGAGAGAGCAGACGTAACTTTGCGTCAACAAAAAAGTCCCCCTCAATGTCTTAACGACCCTAGGTCACTTGAGTCTTGCCCCAACGTCATCGATTGCCCATAATCCAACTCCCTCTCGGGTTATTGGATCATCGCGTTGTTTACCCTAGTTCGAATCCAGGATTACCTCTTCCGAGTGTCAAACCCTGAATTATCGATATAAGCAAAATAAGCAAACAATATAGAAAACACAATCAAACTTCGAAGAACAACCGAAAATGAAACACAAACTCAACTAAACAACGTATTCTTAAATTTATTAATAATCCCTAAACAACCTATGTTTAGCCAATGGCCTTAGCTATGTATAGAATTTAAAATGGCGTAAACAGTCTCAATAACTACCAAAATGAAGAAAATAAAGAAAATAAACGAACGACTTAGACGATATCTGAAGATTTGGCACTAAAACCGTTCACCACTCGCTTTCTCCTTCATCTTCTTCCTTAGGTTGAGAGCTCTCCCTCAATCATCTGTCATACTCACCCTAAAATATAGTCTAAGGGCCCTAGGGGGTGATTCCACCAGAAAAGATGAGGAGATGAAGGGTCTAAATAGGCAAAATATCCCCAAAAATATATTAAATTTGTGCAGAGGCCACCGCCGCTACGGTGGAGTATGTCGATTTAATGTTCGCCTAGGCGGTGAAGAAAGTAGTGGATTCAGGACCATCCTGCAGTTTTACCGCTGCAGTGGTGAATCTCACTACTACGGCGGTAGATATCCAGCAAGATAAACCCACTCCATAATTTTATCGCTGCGGCGGTGGGCTGCTGTTCTGAATATTGCCCTCGTGATTGTTTTTCCACCGTTCTTCGACCGTTTTTGGTCCGAATTAATCATTTACACTCCGATTTCATACCTTTTCCTCCCACGCACCTGATTTATACAAAAAGAATAAAAACTAGTTAAAACGAACTAAAATAAACTATAAAAATACTCTAAAACTAACAAAATTGGTTTGGAAATATGTAGGTAGATCACATCTATCAAATACCACCAAACTTGGAATTTTGCTAGTTCTCGAGTAAAACACACACACAAAAATGAAAAACAAAACTAAATGAAATAACAAACAACCTAAATATAACCTAAACATAACGAGATGCGAGTTTTGACTTCTTCTACCGACCTATTTATTTTACCCTCAACAACTGCCAGTCATATCGAGTTCAGGCGGTAAAACACATCATGTGGTTTTAGAATTTTGACATGCAATAATGGTGAACACCATTTTAGATTCTATAAATGTGTTAGTGAAAGACTCAATAATATAACTATACAATGACCAGATTAGATCATCCACCAACTAAACTCATGACTTAGACAGTAAAGGACTAGGATTTCCATATGCCTGATTGGAATCCACTTTCCACTAATGTTAGTTTGGACATTCACAGAGATCAATTGGGCTTGGTTTAGCTTTGGAGAATGACCAAGGGTATCATAGGAATAGAAACAGAAAATCGTTAAGATTGAACGATACCCGAGGCACAAACGCATGTCGCTATCTCTCTCTCTCGTAACCCCACATAAACACAACCCTAAATAAGAATTTAACAACTTTGTATTCACTTGTCAAAAGAATGTAAGATATTTTTTTTTGACATAACACACCCCCAAACTCATTCGAATTTCTACAATTTTAGGAGTGCGCAAAAAGGATTAAGTAACACACCCCCAAACTTTTTCAAATTTCTAAAATTTTAGGAGTGTGCAAAAAGGAATTTAAGGAAATGACAAGTAAATACAGTAATACTGAACCAATAACAATTTGTCCGAAGCCCCGATCGCTCACTTCAAGTCAGCATTAGTCTATGCTACTTGATCTCACTCAAATTTGACTCTTTGGCTTAGCGACAATAGTTCGAAAAAATTAAATTAGGAGAGTATTCATAAGAGTTTAGAATTGAAAAGTTTATCGGCTTCGATAGGGGAACGAGAGAATAAACTTTTCAGGTTAGCTTTAAAAGGTTCAAGCGATAAAATTGAAGTCCTAAATCATGTCTCTTGAACAATTGAGCCTAGGATTTTGCGTCAAGCTTCCCCTCAATCAGGTTCTAGAATCCTTAAAGTTCCATGAGTTTAGATAATCGATAATTGGCCTCTAATCAATTGAATAGAAATACATTGAGTCTATGTGCTCGTGCAAATTAGGATCTACAATAATTTTCATCAAAACGCATTGTCAGGCACACAGAACACACATGCATGGGTATTACCCTTGACCTCAAAAACAACTAGGGGTAATTTCATCATCGGGTAATGGCCTAGATGAACGCAAAACTCAGCATGCACACAACAACAACAAATAAACACAAACTAACCTAACCAAACATGCACTACATGAAAAATAGTAAAACATACTAATATCCTATACATTACCACCAAACTCAGAATCGATAGTGTCCTCAACAAACCCAATCATCATTCTCAACATATGAAATTTAAGCATGCTGACGAAAGGGATTTAGAATACGTACCTGGGAGACGAGTGTATGGCGAGTGTTTGTTACACGCTTGCGTATTGACTACTCGCAAGTGTACGACGTCAAAGTTTTAGTATAATGTGATCTTTAACAACAGGTATCGTATCCACAAGGATTGGTTGTCGTTATTATTGAGTATCGTAATTGTCACGACCTAACTTTATCTAGGGTAAAAAGAATGTATAAAATTTATATTAAACTAAACTAATTAACTAAATTATATATACTAATATAATGATATGGTTTAGGGAAAAGAATTATCTAGGGATTAACTTGATTTACAAATACGTGTTCGATCCCGATTGACTTACGTTTACGGTATTCAACCTATTTGGCAATCTCAATTCAGAAACTCCTCCGCCACCTCTCCCAAGTGTAAAACGAGGGATATAATGCAACTTCGTGTTAACAAAGAAGTCCCCATCAATATCTTAACGACCCTAGGTCACGTGAGTCTCGCCCCAACATCATTGATTGCACATAATCGAACTCCCAATCGGGTTATTGGATCGTCGCGTTGTGTTTACCCTATCAACAATCTTAGTTCTAAAACTCCACCGGCACCTCTCCTGAGTGTAGGATGGGAAATACAAGACTTCGAGTCAACGAAGAAGTCCCCCTCAACGTCTTAACGACACTAGGTCACGTGAGTCTTGCCCCAACGTCATCGATTAGCATTATGTTTACTTTAATCCAAATCCGGGGTTACTTCTCCCGAGTGTCAAACCCCGTATTCTCGATATATCAATCTAAACATAATAAACATAACAATACGATAAATACAATCAAACTTCGAAGAACAAACATAAACGCAACACCAAAATCATTTGAAACACATATTTATAAATATATTGTTAATCCATATACAATCTTTATTTAACTAACGTCCCTAACTGTGTTTATAAGGAAGCACGAGCTAAACGTCCTCACAAAATCCTAAGTTAAAGAAATAAGGGAAGAAATCGAAGAACTTAGCCTCATCCCAAGTTTAGCCGCTAAGAACGTTCAATGATCGCTTCTCTGTCTTCCTCTCCCTCGGGATGTGAGCTTTCCCTTTAAAACTCTTCTACCTCACCCTAGATATATTCCAAGGGTGGTAGCATGCAAGAGAGGTCAGAAGTGAGGGAGGAGGAGAGCTTAAATAAAGAAAATATCTCAAAAATATCTAATAAAATATCTAAACTGTGCAGAGACCACCACCGCAATGGTGGGATTCACTACTGCGGCAGTGAGTAGGTCGGTTGGTTAATCACCTAGGTAGTGAATACATCGATGGACTAGGTTGATATCCTGCATTTTTACTGCCTCAGCGGTGGACGTTCAACAAGATAAGCCATTCTCTACATTTTCACTGCCGCGACGGAGTTCTGGACACTGCGGCGGTGGGCTTCTTTCAGAATATTGCCGCCTTGCTCGTTTTTCCATCGTTATTGGTTCGATCTCATCATTTAGGCTCTAGTTTCCTATATTTTTTCCCCATACACCTGATTTGTATAAAAATTATAAAAACTAATTAAAACATAATAAAATAAATATAAAAACTACTCTAAAACTAACAAAACTGGTTTGGAGGTATGTAGGTAGATCACACCTATCAAATACCCCCAAACTTGGAATTTTGCTAGTCTTCGAGAAAACACACACACAAAAATGAAAAACACAACTAAATGAAATAACAAACAACCTAAAACAATCTAAACATAATGACATGCGAGTTTTACATTCTTATAACGACCAAGTCATATTTCCCTCAACAATCGCCAGTCATATTGAGTTCAGGCGGTAAAACACATCATGTGGTTCTAGAATTTCGACATGCAATAATGTTGAACGCCATTCTAGATCCTATAAATGTGTTAGTGCAAGACTCAATAATATAACTATACAATGACCGGATTGGATCATCCACCAACTAAACTCATAACTTAGACCGTAACGGACTAGGATATTTATATGCTTGATTGGGGTCCACTATCCACTAATGTGGGCTTAAAAGTTCATAGAGATCGGAAGGACTTGGTTCAGTTTTGGAAAATTTGGCCAAGGGTATTTTGGAATGGAAAACGGGTTAACGTTGTTAACTTAACGGTACCCAAGGCTCAACGCTTGACATATTCACTCTCGAGCCCCCATAGATAAGTTGAAAAATAATCCCGAACAATCAATTTTAAGACCAACGTACTCACTTGTCAAAAGAAATGTAAATTACTTATTTTTATTTTTATTATATTTTTAACTAACCACACCCCTAAACTTATTTGATTAGTATGATTTCACGGGTGTGGTTAAAACGAAAGAAAAACAACAAGTGAGTACTCGAATACCGAACCAATCCGAAGTTTGCCGTAAACCCAACCGCTAATATCAAGTAGCATTTGCAACTGCTAGCTTGCTTCACTCAAATGTGTCTTTAATTAAGGGATATAGGTTTAGAAAAAGATCAACTGGACAGGGTATTTGTTTGTGTGTTCATAATTGAATTGGCATTTAGGCTTCAATAGGGTAACGAGGGATAAACATATAACAAGGTAGGCTTAAAAAGGCTCAAGCGACAAAAAAAATGCCCAAATCATTTCTCCTAAAAAACCTCACCTAGGATTTTGCCTCAAGCTTCCCCTCACTCAGGTTCTGGAATCCTTAATTGTCATGAGTTTGGCTAATCGATAATCATCCTCAAATCAATTAAATAAAAATATATTAAGTCTATGTGCTCATGCAATTTAGGATCTACAATAATTTTTACCAAAACGCATTGTCAAGCACACAGAACACATATGCATGGGTATTACCCTTGACCTAAAAAACAACCATGGGGTAATATCATCATTGGGTAATGGCCCAGATGAACGCAAAACTCAGCATGCACACAACAACAACAAATTAACACAAACTAACCAAAACAAACATGCAATACGGTAAAAACAAAACAACATAAACTAACAATCTATATAATAAATTAGCTCATTTATATTCAGGGCCGTTGGATCAAGACATAAACATGAAAGGCATTCATAGCCATTGGATTACTTTTATCTTATAGAACATATATTTTAGGGTTTGGAGTCACAGCCTCTCATTCTATTCCCCAGCCCTCTTCCTCTCTCTCTCTCTCTCCCACCTCCGACGTCACCGCTGAAATCGGCCAACTACAACCATGGCCATCGCCACCGCCACTGCCATCGCTATCGCCGTATCCGTCCCTCTCGAATCCACCCAATCCACCCTTGGTTCCTATCTCCCTCGACGATGGCGGCCGGATCACCCTCGGTTTCTCCCTTCCTCGATGGCCATCGCCATCGCCATCGCCACCTCCACCACCACTGCCATCGCCATCGCCGTCTCTGTCGCTCTCGACTCCACCCAATCCACCCTCGATTCCTACCTCCCTTGACGACAGCGGCCGGATCACCCTCGATTCCTCCTTCTCTCAATGATAGCGGCCAGATCTTTGTCCATATCGCCATCGCCACCGCCACTGCCATCGCAATCTCCGTCGCTCTCAACTCCACCCAATCCACCCTCGGTTCCTACCTCCCTCGGCGACGGCGACTGGATCACCCTCGGTTCCTCCCTCCCTCGACGATAGCAGCCAGATCTTCGGCTATATCTCCATCAATTTGGCCAGATCTGGCCAAATCGAAGTTCCCTGTGTAGCTACCATTGCCCTCTGCAGGTACGCCCTCTCTTTCTCTACCTTTACGCCCTCTATTGTTCATTTTTCTCTTAGACCTTAGGTTGTGTAAAATCCGATTTGGCCAGATCTGGTGACCAATAGCTGAGCTTCAATAGTTGAATGCGCTGCTGTTGAGGTGCATTTCGCATCAGTCGATTTGTTTGCTAAAATGAAACACATTTTCGAGGGCCTGTTTTGGTTTTTCATTGTTTTTGGGACGTTTGGAGATTGAAATTAGGGTTTATGTTATGGATTTTAGTGTTTTTGGGATTTGAAATTAGAGGGTAAGTGCATGCACATGTCTTTTTTTTTTTTTTTTTTATATACATATTTGTTGTTTATGTGCTTTTGGGATATTGTAGGGCAATAACGAGCAACGAAGAAGATAAGAGGTGTCCCCTCTGTGCGGAGGAGATGGACTGGACGGATCTACAATTTAAGCCCGGCCAATGTGGTTATCAGGTTTGGAGTTCGAAATCATATAGGCTCTAGAATAAATTCCCTTCCCTCTCTTCCATTATATATATGTTTTGGTAATGGGATTTGCTATTTTCCGTGAGAGTACTTTTATTAGCTCTTTACGTTGATTATTTGATTTGGGACCTGACTATGCAAAAGAAGAGTAGGGATTATTGATCATAATTTTACCGTTTCATGCTTTTATTGTCATTCATTGCTTTAATTCGGGCCAGCTTGACCATGGAATTTTTCTTAGCATTGTCTTAGTTTTTTATTTTTATGGTTTGATTAAGTTACTTTGTGGGTTTTATATTATCATAGTAGTGATAATCCAGGTATAGTTTCAATTTCTTTTGGGATTATTTTTTAGAGAAAATTACATGTTCCTGTTTGCGTTCCTGTTTTTGTTTTGTTCCTGTTTCGGTTCTTTTGCTGTTTCTGTTCTGTTGCTGTTCTGTTCTTGTTCCTGTTCCCGTTCTAGTTTCTGTTCTGTTCCTGACTCGCCACTAATTGGAAAGATGACAACGATCGACGATGATGTTCTAGTTGAGTTCTCGCCCTCTCAGAGTGAGTAATTTATTTTTCATAATTGTTTCTTTATTTTTTTGCTTAATTGCCTAAATATTAGGTTATTTATTTCTCATATTTATAATTTTGTTCTTTTTTTCCCTGTTTTGTTCCACTTTTGTTCCTATTCTATTCCAGTTTTGTTATTTTTTATATTATTTTATATTTTGCCTAAATAATAATTATTTTATAAATAATTTCAATGTTTTTTTTTTTTTTTTTTTTTTCTATTTAATTTCTGTTCTATTGTAGAATTAGAGGGAATAGAGATAAGCTAGCGACGAGGGAGGGAAACGGCTGTAGAATCAAGTTAAATCTTAGCTCTTGAAAGGTTGAAAGGTTTTTAGGAATGCAGTCTGTTTAGGATTCTGTTTGTCTATTTTTTTTAATAATAAATGCATAATTTTGTCATTCAAAATTTGATATATTATGAAGAAGTCATTCCAAGTTTATAAAAATATGTTAGTTGAGTTTTGATTTCACAAGCATTCAACATTCTTTGATCCTAAATGTGTTTGATTTCCTTGTTTCTGTTTCTCTTTTCTGTGTGTCCTTCGTGATGTTGTTGAGAACATATTATCAAGCTTTATCCTACATTTGTATTTTGTTGTGACCTCAGATTTCTGTTTAGTTGATTTACAATACATTCCCTGTTTTTTGTTTATGTTTCTGTTCCCTATTTCTGTCCCTATTTTTCTTTCTGTTTCTGTTCCCTGTATCAGTTTCTGTTCCTGTTTGGTTAGTCCTCATTAGTTGGTGAATGTGTTTTAAACTTGCTAATATTGTTTTATAAATCAGTTGCCCATATCTTGGTCAGTTACATGGTTGCCCAAATCTTGCTTGGTTAGTTGGTTTGAAATTTATAAAAGTTCAATATCAAAATCATATCTACTTTCTTTAGTGTTTGATGTTACATTGCAGTGTTGAAGAATATATTCAACTAATTAAAAAAAGGCTGCAAACACCTTGCTGCAACTGCAACTGCAACGGCTTCTATCAGGTGAGCATCTGCATTTAAAATTAATCTGTACCATTCATTTTGTTTTTTTGTTTGACTTAAAAAAAAAATGCAGCATTCACTTCTAAAATAAATATGATTTTCATCCCCCCAATTGGAATGCTTGAATTATAGTTTAAATTGTTTGAATAAAAAAAATCTAAATTTGTTCATATTATTTTTCAAAACTGTTACCTCCACTTTCGGATTCTAAATTTTCAAACAAGTAAAAGTATATTGATATCCACTATTATATACCCACCTCATTAGGTGTGTGCATTTTTTTGAAGGTTTTTGTGTCTTGTAATTTTTTTTAATTGTTCAGTGATTTTTCTTTTATAATTTCAATAGAGGTAATTATCCATTCTCATTTTTTATCCCTAAACAACCAACCGATGAATAATTATTATGAAATATTAATGTACATCCAATTGATAGACAGTTTTTCAAATTTTTTTCTCTCAAATTTTTTGTTTTTCTAATTGTTCCTAGATTTCTGTTCCACTCGAGCATGGAACTACCTTCTCCAAACAATAATTCCATGAAAAAAATCCCATACATTTTTTTTAGGTGTTGTTTGCTTTATGTTTCTGTTCTAAGCAATTAATTGCCATATTAAACCTAATAAGAATTTCAAAAACCAAGAACCAAATTGAATAGGTGGTGTTTTTTAGTTTTTTTGTTCCAAGCTAAGTTTCGGTTTTGTTCCTAGATTTTTTTGCTTCCAATTTTTTGTTCCCATATTTTTGTATTTTTGTTCCCAGATTTACTATGTTCCCAGTTCTGTGTGTTCCGCTCTATTTTTTTTTTCTTTTCGTTTTTCAATAAAAAAATTTAAATTGTGTGTGGGTGCTAATTTATGTTCTATATAGATTTAATCGCAAGTAGAGATAGAGAAAGGCACGAAATAAAGAATGTATGGATTTGTCGGGCTCTTTTTATACACAAAAAATACACAATTCGAACGGAACGCTTTTTTGGTTTTTTGTTGCCAAAAGGTGATGTTTGTTTAGTGTTTTTGTACCAATCGCGACTACTGAGCCAACGGCAAACATCGAATTCGTAGTCCCAAGTTTCTCCGTTGGCTGTGGCTCTTTGAAACTCATGGTGGTTCTCAAGAAAAAGGTATAATTTGAGAGAGAGAGAGAGAGAGAGAGAGAGAGAACCTGTAAATGAATGAAAACAATTTAGGGTTTGTATATTAGGGGGTGTTTTTGTAATATGCCACAATTTAAGGGGTGTTTGATAAACTAATATAAGTAGTTATCAAGCCAAAGTTTTTATGCAATGAGATTTCATATCTGGGCTCGAGAGAGAGAACGCTTTAACAGAAAAAATTGTTTATTAAACTGTTTTATCTCTTTTAAGCATCACTTTCTACTCCTAATTTACAATTATTGAATTTTTGTCCTTTTAATTTTATGCAGAAATTATTGAAACAAAATACATATTGTGGAGGTAGTGTCACTCTCTCAGGTAAAACCATTCATTTTTTTTTTTCGTTTTTTTCAATTCTGTCATTTTTTTATTTTTTTTTCGCCTGTTGTATTTCTGTTGTTCACTCCCATTTAGGGAAATGATCATATACTCATGCAAGTTTAGATAACTTAGTAATTCAGTCTATGTTAAGATAAGAAGGTCTTATTGTGTTTGCAAAATTTGTGCTTAATATTCTAATTAGGATGAAATTAGTTAACCTAGTAATTGGATGGAATTTTCTTTGATTTTCAAATATTACTATGAATTTTTTATACAGGGATCTAATTATCTTACAATAACTTTGGAGTTCATTTATCACATTAGATGAAGTTTCCTTTCTGTTTCAGCCATCGCAAACATGGGGAAGTTCAATTTTTTGTACTTTTTATTGATTGAGGCTCCCGTAATTTGGTTTGAGAGTATGTTTAAGGTAATTTCAAGTAACCATGAGTGGTGGACTTATTTATTTGTTTGTCTTTAATATGATACTAATTTATTTATCCAATTTATCATTATTGTGTTTCTTTTTCATTAGACGATATGTAAACATATGGCACTTCAGCCAAATGGAGATAATCTATGGCTTAACAGTCTAGAATTAAAGTTTGAATAGGTTTGGATGGTATATTTATATAACTAAGTTTATCGTATTGTATACTTTGGTATTATTGTCCATTAGAAAATATTTGTTTATTATGTGATCGTGTTAGTTATTATCGTGTCTGAATATTATTGGTTGTATTTCAGTGTCGTGTTGTTATAAAACAGTAATAGAGAATTTGGAATGTCATAAATAAAAGGGAATATGCTTAATGGTAAGATTGTTCTATGGTGACCAGGAAGTCTTGGTTCGATTCTTTGCGGGGGTTATATGATTTTTTTTTAATTTCGTTTTTTTTAAGCACGTGTCTTCAGGCACGGGTTATACACTAGTACTAAATACTACACATCACTTCCGAACTTGAAACAGATAGTGTTCTCAGCAGTCCCATTCATCAATCTCAATATATGAAATTAAAGCATGCTGACAAAAGGGGTTTGGAACATATACTTGGGAGGCAAAAGAATCTCTCCTTCGACTAAATTCGACTGTGACGGATTTAATTTATTTTGGACTTTGGGTTGCCTTCCAAGAAGTGCGTGGTTTAATGTCCGCGGCCCGACATTTTCAGAATGCCCTCAAGCTTAGCGAGGTTTTGGTTTGTCTAGCTCAATCTTTTAATGACAAGCCTCATCAACTTATGTGCATGACCACGCACAATAAAATGACTTGGAATCTCATCGAAAGAAATGCATCAATACCTGTCGATTTAACATCGCCAAGTACCCTGCATAAGAAACAAAAACAAAACTACAAACAAAAATTATATACAAAAGAAATGTCTAAAGTAAAATTGGGTCATTTACACATAATATCAACAATAACTCTATCCAATTCCCAGCAACGGCGCCAAAACTTGGTGGCAATTATCGGAAACTGCGTATTGTCAATCAATCCCCAACAATGGTGCCAAAAACATGGATGGAGAGCGTTTGTTATGTGCTCGCGTATTTACTACTCGCAAGTGTACATGGTCAAAGTTTTAGTATAATGTGATCTTTAAGATCGGGTATTGTATCCACAGGGATTGGTTGTCGTTATTATCGAGTACCGTAATTTTCATGACCTAACTTTATCTAGGCTAAAAGGAATTAATAAAATTTATATTAAACTAAACTAATTAACTAAATTATCTATACTAATATAATGATATGTTTTAATTTAAAGAATTGTCTAGGGATTAACTTGGTTTACAAATACGTGTTCGATCCCGATTGACTTATGTTTACGGTGTTCAACCTATTTGACAATCTCAGTTCAGAAACTCCTCCGCCACCTCTTCCAAGTATAAAACGAGGGATATAATGAAACTTCGTGTCAATGAAGAAGTCCCCCTCAATATCTTAACGACCCTAGGTCACGTGAGTCTCGCCCCAACATCATTGATTGTACATAATCGAACTCCCAATCGGGTTATTGGATCGTCGCGTTGTGTTTACCCTATCAACAATCTTAGTTCTAAAACTCCACCGGCACCTCTCCTGAGTGTAAGATGGGAAATACAAGACTTCGAGTCAACGAAGAAGTCCCCCTCAATGTCTTAACAACACTAGGTCACGTGAGTCTTTCCCCAACATCATCGATTGGCATTATGTTTACTTTAATCCGAATCTAGGGTTACTTCTCCCGAATGTCAAACCCCGTATTCTCGATATATCTATCTAAGCATAATAAACATAAAAATATGATAAATACAATCAAACTTCGAAGAACAAACATAAACGCTACACCAAAATCATTTGAAACACATATTTATAAGTATATTGTTAATCCCTATACAATCTATATTTCACTAACGTCCCTAACCGTGTTTATAAGGAAGCACGAGCTAAACGTGCTTACAAAATCCTAAGTTAAAGAAATAAGAGAAGAAATCGAAGAACTTAGCCTCATCCCAAGTTTAGCTGCTAAGAACGTTCAACGATCGCTTTGCCATCTTCCTCTTCCTCTAAAACTCCTCTCCCTCACCCTAGATATGTTCTAAGGGTGGTAGCATGCAAGAGAGGTCAGAAATATGGGAGGAGGAGAGCTTAAATAGGGAAAATATCTAATAAAATATATAAACTGTGCAGAGGCGGTGAGTAGGTCGGTTGGTTGATCGTCTAGGCGGTGAAGATAGCGGTAGACTTAGGTAACATCCTACATTTTCACCACCGTGACAGTGGATCTTATCGCTGCGGTAGTGGACGTTCAGCAAGATAAGTCATTCTATGCATTTTCACCGCCACGATGGAGGTTTGGACGCCGTGGCGGTGGGCTTCTTTCAGAATATTGCCGCCTTGCTCATTTTTTTACCGTTCTTCGACCGTTCTTGGTTTGATCTTATCGTTTATGCCCCAGTTTCCTATCTTTTTGCCCAACGCACTTGATTTATATAAAAAAGTATAAAAACTAATTAAAACTAACCAAACCAGCTTGGAAATATGTAGGTAGATCATACCTATCAGCGAGAGAATCTCGCCTCCATTTCAAATCGACGGAGATAGATTTAATTTATTTGACCATGGGTTGCCTCCCAAGAAATGTGTGGTTTAATGTCCTCAGCCCGACAATTTCAGAATGCCCTCAAGCTTGGCGAGGTTTTTCTTTGTTTGGCTCGATCTTTCAACGACATGCCTCACCGGCTTATGTGCATGGCCACACACAATAAAGAGGCTTGGAATCCCATCAAAATAAATACATCAATACCTGTTGATCTAACATCTCTAGGTACCCTGCATAAGAAACAAAAACAAATCTATAAACAAAAATTATAAACAAAAAGAAATACCTAAGGTAAAATTGGGTCATTTACTCACAATATCGACAATAACACTATCCAATCCCTGGAAACGGTGCCAAAAACTTGGTGGCCATTACCGAAAACTGAATATTCTCAACCAATACCCGGCAACGGCGCCAAAAACTTGTACGGAGAGCTTTCGTTACACGCTCGCGTATTGACTACTCGCAAGTGTACGAGGTCAAAGTTTTAGTATGATGGATCCTTAAAGATTGGGTATTGTATCCATAGGGATTGGATGTCGCTACTATTGAATACCGTGTTTGTCATGACCTAATTTTATCTAGACGCTAAAAATGTAGTTTAATTAAATACTAATACTAAAATACTAATTTAATTAATATAGTAATACTACATTGAGATAGTTTTGAGCGGATAGATTGTCTAGGTATTAGTTTCGTTTACAAATACGTGTTCAATCCCATTTTAGTTTATGTTAACGGTGTTTACCCTATCGACAATCTCAGTTCGTAAACTCTCCCGCCATCTCTCTCCCGAGTATAAGACGAGGGAATACGTGACTTCGCGTCCACAAAGAAGGCCCCCTCAATGTATTAACAACCCTAGGTCACATTAGTTTCACCCCAACTTCATTGATTGCACACAATCCAACTCCCTCCCAGGTTATTGGATCGTCACGTTGTGTTTACCCTATCGACAATCTCAGTTCTTAAACTCCTCCGCTGCCTCTCTTGAGTGTAAGACGAGGGTATATGTGATTTCAAGTCAATAAAGAAGTCCCTGTCAACGTCTTAACGACCCTAGGCTATGTGATTCTTGCCCCAACATCAACGATTGCCCACAATCCAACTTCCTCTTGGGTTATTGAATTGTCGTGTTATTTACCTTAGTCCGAATCCGGAGTTACCTCTTCCGAATTTCAAACCCCAAATTATGGATATAATCATAATAAGCGAACAATACAGAAAACACAATCAAACTATGAAGAACAACCGCAAACGTAACACAAACTCAACTAAACAAAGCATTCATAAATTTATTAATAATCTCTAAACAAACTATGATTAGAGAATGGAAATATCCATGTATACTATGTAAAATGGCGTAAACATTCTCAACAACTACCAAAATAAAGAAAATAAAGAAAAGAAATTAACGACTTGGTCGATATTCGAAGATTTGTCACTAAAACCGTTCACCGCTTGCAACCTCCTTTATCTTCTTCCTTGGGTTGAGAGATCTCTCTCAATCATATCTCAAACTCACCCTAGAATATAGTCTAAGGGCCCTAGGGGTGATTCCACCAGAAGAGAGGAGGAGATGAAGGGTTTAAATAGGCAAAATATCCCAAAAAATATCTTAAATCTGTGCAGACGCCACCGCCACGGCTGTGGAGTATGTCAATTTAATGTTCACCTAGGCAATGAAGAAAGTGGCGGATTCAGGACCATCCTGCAGTTTCACTGCCACGGCGGTGGATCTCCAGCAAGATAAGCCCACTCTGCAATTTCACCACCGCGACGGTGGGCTGCTATTCTGAATATTGCCCTGGTGCTTATTTTTCCACTGTTCTTAGACCATTTTTGGTCCGAATTGATCATTTACTTTCCAATTTCATATATGTTTACCCCACGCACCTGATTTATACTAAAAAAATAAAAACTATTTAAAACGTAATAAAATAAACTATAAAAATACTCTAAAACTAACAAAACGGATTTAGAAATATGTAGGTAGATCACACCTATCACTGGACAAAAATAAGAGATCAAAGATATAAAGTGTGCCCCAACTAACTCTTAGATGACCAAACATTTACATGTTGCCTACGTACCCTAACATCACGCCGAGGATTAGGTTTAGCGTAGTTCACTGTATGCCCCTAGGTGGGGAAAAACGTATACCTGGATGCTCGTTTAGAGCTTTTGAATTTTCAACAATAAGAGTCTCCAATTTGAGTCAGGCTGAAGGCAAAAAGTCCTAGTGATAGGGAAATCTATGCTTCTAGTCCTTTTGAGATCTCTGTAAAATAGCGCTTTCAAAATAAAACTTTATGCTGAAAAAATTGTTACCTTTGACGACTCACAATTCCGTTCCTCCCTCTTTCCATCACAGTCACTCAGTTAACGGCACTTGACTTTCTCGGGGCAGTATTGGGAGATTCTTCCATCTCATCCTTTCGTCAATTTTAGAGGTGCACCTTATAGAGGGTTTTTTCTAGGTTACTGGCGAGGTCTGGTTCCAGACAAACATCCCAATAAACTTTTATTTCTCTACATCTATCGATTCTCATTTCCTCTTTTCTGTTAGGCATCATCAGTATTAAGGGAATCATATACTCCTGCATGCTTTGTATTTCTTAAATCCTGCAAAATTAATTTAGCAAAAATATGGCCAAATGTGTAAAACCTTACTAAAACAGGTACCTTTATCACAAGATATATTGGCTATGAGATTCCAAGACGGACTGTCTGACAAGTATGATTTCAATACAAATTCAAGCCATACTAGATGTTCATTTTCAAATTCTAACTCCGCTCAAATCCATCAAGTTTCGAACACGAAAATATTTTATAGTCAGCGAAAGTCTGCCATAGTGGAATTCCAAAATGGGACCCCCGGGCGATATACCTATTCTCCTTCTTTTGTTGTTTTTTTTATTTTTTATTTTTGTGTGTGTGTTTGGTATGGTCTCTATATTCGTTTCATGGCTCTTTTTCGAGTCTTCACCATATTCGAGTCGTACCATTTTATTTTTTTAAGAAACAGATAATCACAAATCCAAATAAACATACTTGGAAAAGAAAGATCTTTGTTAGGCAAAGAATTTTTTACATAATTCGAGTTTAGAGGCTCAAAAAATACATCACCATCCATTTTTTGGAGAATCAACGCTCCACCGCTCAAAGCCTTGTGAACAACAAAAGGACCTTCCCAATTTGGGGCAAACTTGCCCTTACCTTCATCTTGGAAAGGAAATGTTTTCTTCACTACCAACTCACCGGCCCTAAAGATTTTGGGGCAAACCCTCTTATCATGAGCTCCAGCAATTCTCTGTCTATAACATTGTCCGTGGCATATCGTTTTTAGCCATTTTTCATCGATTAAGCAAAGTTCATCCAATTTTTGCTACACCCATTCAGTTTCATCGAGTTCGGCCTCCATGAGCACTCGCAGACATGGAATTTCCATTTTTGCTGGTATCACGTCTTCTATGCCATGGACCAAAGAGCAGGGGGTTGCCCCTGTCAAGGTTCAGACCGAAGTCTGGTAAGCTATCAAAGCATATGGTAGCATATTGTCTCACTCCTTATAGTTATCAATCAACTTCCGGAGGATTTTCTTTATATTCTTATTGGCGACTTCCACTACTCCATTCATCTTTAGACGGTAAGGTGTTGAGTTCTTGTGCTCGATCTTGAACTACTGATAGATTTCCTATATATCCGAGCCCTTCAGGTTTTTGGCCCTGTCGGTTATCAGTTCTTGCGAAAAATCGTATCTCGACACGATATTTTTTTTGATTAACCGAGCTACTATCCTTTGAGTCACTTGGGCAAGGGAAACAACCTCTACCCACTTGGTAAAATAATTAATCGCTACCAGGATAAAGGGATGACCACTCGGCATCTTAGGAGTAACTTCTTCAATAACGCCCATACCTTACATCGAGAAGATCCACGGGGCCGCCAAGCAATGAAGTTGTGAAGGTGGTATATTGATTTGATCGCTATGAATCTAACACTTATGGCATCTTCGAACAAACTGAACATAATTACTTTCCATCGTTAGCCAAAAATTATCAGTCCTAAAGATCTTCTTTGCAAGCATGAAGCCACTCATATGGGGTCCACATATACCTCCATCATCAACTGGATAGCCTCTTCGACTCTAACACATCTCAACAGGCCCATGTTAGGGCAGCGTTTGTACAGTGTCTCCCTACTTAGAAAGAATTAGTCTGCTAACCCGCGGAGAGTCTTCCGATCAACACTCGATGCCCCATCTAGGTACTCCCAATTTTTCAGAAAGTTCTTTATGTCATGGTACCACGGGTCTTTAGTTGGTTCGGATTCAAGTTGGCCACAGTGGGCCGGTTGACGTTGAACTCAGATTATCACAAAAATGATATCATCATCCTCTCGGGTGATGGAGATTATAGATGCCAAGGTAGCTAAGGCATCATTAAAGTCATTCTTGAGCCTCGATATGCTTTCAAATTCAATCATCGTAAATCGCTCGTACAACTCCTGGAGGTGATTGTTATAGGCTCTCAAGGTCGGATCTCTCGTGACATACTTATCTGTTACCTGATTGATTATCAGCTCAGAATCCGCGAACACTAGCAATTCTTTTATTTTTATGTCGACAGCCAACTGGAGTCTCAAAATACATGCGTCGTACTCAACTTGATTATTGGTGCTCTAGAACTTCAACTTAGAAGCCATCGGATAATGTTGCTTTCTCGGAGAAACCAGAATAGCACCGATTCTGGCCCCTCAAGAGTTCACTGCTCTATCAAAATACATTTTCTAGACTGTTTCTTCATTTTCTTTCTCCACCGCATGAATTAACTTGTCAATGAATAGCATCTCAAGAGGCTGGTGATCCATTTGAGCTGGAAAACTAGCAAATTGATCCGCTATCACCTCACCCTTCACTGACTTTTGGGTCTTGTAGACGATATCGAACTCCGTTAGCAGCATCTTCCATTTTGCAACTTTTCTTAATAGAATTGGCTTCTTAAAAATGTACATTAAAGGATCTATCTTGGCTATTAAGTAGGTAGTCAGTGGGAGCATATAATTGTGCAGTCTTTGAGCAGACCAGGATAATGCACAACATGTCTTCTCCAGCAAAGTGTAATTTTCCTTGTATTTTGTGAAACGCTTGCTAAGGTAATAGATGGATTCTTCCTTCTTCCCAGATTCGTCGAGCTGTCTGAGAATGCCCTCCAGAGGCGGCACCAGAACTGGGGGGTTGGTTAGATAGGTTTTAATCTTCTCCAAGGAATTCTGACACTCAACATTCCATCGCCTATGACTTTCTTTTTGAATAATCTTGAAGATTGTCTCAGAAGTGGTGGTGAGCTGGAAAATGAACCGAGCTATGAAGTTCAGTCGGACCAGAAAACCTATGATATTTTTATTTTTTTTTGGTGATGACATCTCACAAATGGACTTCATCTTGGTAGGATCAATCTTGATTCCATGGCAGTTTACTATGAAACCAATAAGCTTTCCAAAAGTTACCCCGAAAGCATATTTTACTAGATTGAGCTTGAGTTAATAATTTCGAAGTCTGTCGAACATCCTTTTCAAATAGTAGAGATGATCCTCGTTTTCCTGAGATTTAACGATCATGTCATCCATATATTCCTGCTTCTCCTTGTGCATCATATCATGAAAGAGGGTCGTTATTGCTCTTTGGTATGTTACCCTAAAAGCATTGCCCTGTAGCAAAAGACTCCCTATGGTCTGGTGAAGGTTGATCTTTCTAATCCATCAGAATCTGATTATAGCGAGAGAATTCATTGACGAAGGAATAGAACTTTCGCCCCGCAGTATTGTTGATGACGATATGAATGTTTGGCAACGAAAAATCATATTTTAGACTTGCTCGGTTGAGATCACGCAGACTCTGATTTTTCCCGAGGACTTCGGCACTGGAACGAAATTTGAGAGCCATTCACTGTATTTACAAACTTCAATAATTCGGGCATTGAACTGCTTCACGATCTTATCCTTGACCTCGAGGCCGACAGCGGGCCTCAGTTTCCTCAACTTTTGTTTGATCGGTACACTCCCAGGTTTTTGCAGTAGCTTAAGGGTTATTATATTTTGGAAAGATCTCACTCGGAATCCACCGAAAGAAAATAATATTGCAATGTAACTTTAAATCGGTAGCAGCAATGATCAATAAATAATTCTCTTAAAAAAGCTCATTAAATTCTAAATAAGATATCTTCTAGAAAAGCTCGCGCAATTGATATATTCTGATCTCTCTTGATAATATATGAATTTTCTCTCTTAGAATGATTAGTCATAGATAAAAATTCATAGGTCTATATATAGGAATATGAAATCAGCCTTATAATGGCTAGTTTACATGTTTCTTGATAATTAATAGAACTTATAGACCCCTTATATCCTAATAACTTCATTTAGGATCAATTTCACTTAAAAACAACTTTCAAATCTTTCAATTAAACCCATCAAATATTTCTTACTCTCAATACATTATAATAAAATCAATTTCAAGAACCAAATTGAGAAACATTAATATTTAATGTACCAAATCAATAGGATTTAATTAGTATGTGAACCATATCTTAAATATAGATAATATCCCCAAAATCTCTCTCAAATCCCAACAAAAAATGGCTACTTTTTGGATATAATTTCGAATCAAACAGTATTTGGAAACAGCGCAAACGGTCGACTGCCTAGTCGACTGCCTGATTCAGGTTGTAGACAATGGAGCTCATCGGTCGACTGCCCGGCCGACTCACAGATTCAGAGAGTTCAACACTTCTTCACCTATTGACCTATCGGTCGACTTGTTGATTCAGAGAGTTCAACCATTCTTGGCTGGTCAACCTGTTGGTCGACTTAGAGATACAGGTTCTTTCAGCTTCCTTGTCCGATCGACTCACCAGTCGACTACATCTTTTGGATCTCTTTTCTGAATATATTTTCAACTTATTTTCTTTTACGTTTTTGCCCCTTTAACCATTTTCTCTTCAAAATTAGTTCCACTAATCTTCTTATATTCCATTTTAGTCATTCAAAATTATTTCTTCTCAATTCACATAGGAACAAATAATTTTAATAAAAAATACGTAAATGATAAAAATACATTTTGTGTAATGTTTGTGTTCCTAAATGGGATATTAAAAGTTGAAATTTACCTGGATTGTTTTCCCTAATTTCTTCAAACTCTTAATTCTTCAATATCTTCAACTTCATCATTTAACATCCATTTAATTTGTCATCTTCATTACTTAGAATTTTAAATCACTGAAACACTCAATTAATACATTAGTTTCACCGAAACATTAATTCTTAATGGTTCATCAAAATCTTAGGATCAACAATCTTCCCCTTTTTTATGATGATAACTAACTTTGATGTTTTCTTCAAAATAAAAATATAACCACACTCTCCCTGAATCTGAGGACGGGTCTTTTAACTCATTAAAGCATCATAATGAAGATTTCAATAATGCACAAATTAAAAACACTCAATAAAGCACAATTCTAATTTCTCACCCTTTGCATAAATAAAACAAATTTAGGGAGGGGGGAAACACGCATATAACTCACTCTAGGCAAACATCATTATGCTTAGCCATACCCAAACCACAAATGATTTTCACAAACTGATCTTCCGCTAGTGGTTTTGTAAAAACATCAGCAAGCTAATCAAAGGTATCAATATATTCAATAACAATATATCTTTTTCTGAATGTGATCATGAATAAAGTGATGTCTAATCTCTATGTGCTTAGTTCGTGAGTGTTGTCTAGGATTATTACATAGACAAATAACACTTTCATTATCACAAAAGATCGGGACTTTCTCCATACAAACTCCAAAATCATTTAACTATTGCTTAATATATAAAATTTGAGCACAACAGTTACCAACTGTCATATATTCAGCCTCAGTAGTAGATAAGGCTATAGAATTTTATTTCTTGCTTGATGATAGGTGTAAATTACCTATCTATTTCCAATCCGTATGTTTTTAGTTTTCGAGTATGTTTAGTACATTCTAATATATTTTGATGTGTTTTTATTCTTTTTGTACTAAATCAGGTGTTTGAGGTGATAAGATATGAAGACATATAAAAAATGATCACATAAGATCAAAGACAGTGGAAGAACGATGGAAAAAGGCTAAAGAAAATGAAATTCAGAACCAGCAGCCACCGCTGCGGTGGTCAAACTTGAGAGCCAAGCCTAACTCACTGCAGTTTCACCGCTTAAGTAGTGAAACCACCGCCTAGGCGGTCAGAATGCAGAGACTTGGATCCCTATTCCACCTCTTAGGTGAATCAATTCACTGCCTAAGCGATCACTGAACCGACATACCCACCGCCGCGGCGGTGAATCCCACTGTCGCGGTGGTCACCTCTGCACAGATTAGATATTTATTTTAGATATTTTCTCCAGAAATACCCCTTCCTCTTCTCACTTCGCCCATCATAGCACCATACGACTTAGTATATTTTAGAGAGAGTTTTTGGGAGTGCTCATTCAAATCCTAAGGAGAAGATCACGTTACCAAGAAGGGAGAGCGATCTCAAAACGTTTTTAGCGATAAATCTTTGGACTAGGCTAAGTTTCTCTTGTTCCTTCTTTTATTTATTAACTTAGGATTGTTGTTTAAGCATGTTTAGATTAGTTTTCATTGTTTAACCAGCTATGGCAATGTGATGAATGGGTTTTTGTCTAGGGATTAATGTAATTTATGAAAATGTTGTTTTGTTGAGTTTGTGTTTCGTTTGCGGATGTTCTTCGTTATTTTGATTATGTATGTTGTATTGTTTGTTTATCATGCTTAGAATGATGTTATGAGAATACCGGGTTTGAGAAATCCTAGATTCGTACTAGATTAAACGAATGCCACGATCCAATAACCCGTGAGGGACTTGGATTGTTTACAATTAATGACGTTGGGGCAAGACTCATGTAACCTAGAGTCATTATGACGTTGAAGGGGACTTTGTCATTGACTTGAAGTTATGTATTTCCCCATCTTACACTCGGGAGAGGTGGCGGGAGAGTTTTAGAACCGAGATTATCGACTGGGTAAACACGACGCGACAATCCAATGACCCGATCAAGAGTTGGATTGTGTGCAATCAATGATGCTGGGAGAGACTCATGTGACCTAGGGTCGTTAAGACGTTGAGGGGAACTTCTTCGTTGATGTAAAGTTATGTATTCAGTCTTCTTACACTCGGGAGAAGTAATGAGTGAGTTTACGAACTGAGATTGTCGGATAAGTTGAACGTCATTAACGTAAACTAAAACGAGACCAAACACGTTTTTGTAAACAAAAGTTAATCCCTAGGTAATACTTTCCCTAAAAATCTCATAATAGTATAGTTTAGTTAATTTAATTAGATTAATTAACTTAGTATTAGTATTATTAATTTTAAACACATTTATTCTTCACCTAGATAAAGTTAGGTCATGACAAATGCGGTATTCAATAATCGTCAAAACCAATCCATGTGAACACGATAACCCTAACTCTCCCGATTTATACTAAAACTTGACCTCGTATACTTACGAGTGAAAGTAGCGGCGTATTCACGCGCTACCACTTGACCAAGAAACCAAAGCATGTCCTAACAAATGACATGATCCACTTATGCTTTTTCGCTCAACTTTGCAACCAAAAAAATCAGCATCGGAGTAACTTACCAATTTAAAATCAATCCTCCTAGGATACCATAATCCTATGTCAGTCGTCCCTTTTAAATAATGAAAAGATCGCTTAACCACAATCAAGTGCGATTTTTTAGGACGAGACTGAAATCTAGCACAAAGATAAACACTATAGATAATGTCAGGTCTACTAGCAGTTAAATATAACAGGCTATCAAATTATACCTCGGTATGTTTTTTCATTAACATTTTTTCCTGTATCATCTTTTTCAATCTTTGTAGCCGTTTCAATGGGAGTTTTGTACTTTTTAGCTCCTTCCAAATCATATTTGTTTAATAGCTCCTTGGTATATTTAGCTTGGTTTATAAATATCCCTTCTTTGGTTTACTTAATTTGCAATCCAATGAAGAAATTCAGCTCTCCCATCATGCTCATTTCAAATTCAACCTGCATTATCTTAGAAAACTCTTAGCAAAGATCCTCATTAGTAAATCTAAAAATGATATCATCAACATATACTTGTACTAATAGGATATTAGAATCAGTTTGCTTTACAAATAGTGTAATATCACAACTACCTATTCGAAAACCATTTTCGATCAAATATCGGCTAAGTCTCTCATACCAAGCTCTCGGATCTTGTTTGAGTCCAAAGCCTTGCAAAGTTTAAATATGTGATCGGGAAACTTATCACTTTCAAATCCCGGGGGTTGTTCCACATAAACTTCTTCAGTTAGAAAGCCATTTAGAAATACACTCTTTACATCCATTTTGATATAGCTTAAAATTACGTGAACATGCAAAGGCGAGTAGCATTTTAATTGCTTCTAGTCTTGTAACAGGATCATATGTTTCATCATAATCAATTCTTTCCTCTTGATTATAGCCCTGTGCCACTAATCCTGCTTTATTTCTAATTACCATACCAAATTCATCTTTTTCATTTCTAAATACCCATTTAGTACCAATAACTGGATGAAAATACGAACTCAGAACAAGACAGCACACTTTGTTCCACTCAAATTAAACTAATTCATCTTGCATTACAAAAATCCAAGATTCATCAATTAGCACCTCATTTATATTTTTAGGCTCAATTTGAGATAATAAAGAAAGATTAATTATATCCCCAAGAGAAGATCGAGTACTTACACCTTTTTTCGAAATTCCAAATGATTTCTTTAATTGAATACCCTGGTACTTTCTTTATAGCTTTTGGTAAATTCGAATCCTTCTCCTTAGGTTCCTCTTTTTGTTGAGACTCATTTGGTACATCATTACCTTGGTTTTGGTTATTTAAGATACCTACATCATTATCATCCAAAACCTTTCTCGATAAGAATGGATCAGTTTCCTCAGAAACAACATGCATTGTTTCTTCTACTACTAAAGTACATTTATTATAAAATCTATAAGCTTTACTATTAGTAGCATATCCAAGGAAAATCCCATAATCAGATTTAGCATCAAATTTACCAAGATTATCCTTGTAATTCAAAATGAAACATTTGCATCCAAAGACTTTAAAATAGGAAATATTAGGAGTCTTACCATTCCAGATTTCATATGGGATTTTGTTAAACCCTCTACCAATTGATACACGGTTTACCACATGATAAGTTGTACTTACTGCTTCAGTCCAGAAGTAGATTGGTAAGCGATTTTCATTTAGCATCGTTTTAGCCATCTCTTGAAGCGTTCTTTTTTTCCTTTCCAGTACACCATTTTGTTGCTGTAATCTTAGTGCAGAAAAATTGTGACCATTACCATGCTCATTACAATAGCTTATCACTTCATCATTCTTAAATTCTTTTCCTCTGTCACTACAAATGTTGATAATAAAACATTGCTTCTCATTTTGAACATGTTTACAAAATTTAACAAGAACTAAAGCAACCTCACTTTTCTTAGCAAGAAAATATACCTAGGTAAGTCTAGAATAGTCATCAACTATAACAAATGCATAGAACTTACCACCAAAACTAGCAACAAAGTTAGGCCCAAATAAATCAAGATGCAATAATTCAAGACATCTAGACGTGGACGTGTGCATCTTTTTCTTAAATGATAATGTAACTTGTTTGCCTAATTGACATGCATCACATACTTTATCCTTCACATATTTCAAATCAGGTAGGCCACGTACAAGACTCTTCTTAGATAAGTTAAAAATGAACTCCATACTAGCATGCCCAAGTCTTCTATGCCATAACCAACTATTTTCAAATAAAGTATTCAAACACAATAAATTTTGAGAGTTAAAATCATCAAAAAAGCAAGTATACACATTCTCAAAATGTGATGCAATTAGCAAGATACTACTATCATGACTTTTCTTAATGATTCATCTATCATTATCAAATATAGCGTTATAGCCCTTGTTACATAGTTGACTAATACTAAGCAAAATATGCTTAAGTGCATCAACTAGTAACACATCTTTAATCATAGTAGTACCATTACCGATATTACTTATACCGATAATTTTACCCTTTACGTCATCTCCGAAAGTCACATAACCTCCATCTTTAGGTGTCAAAGATGTAAATTTTCCTTTATCTCCCATCATGTGTCGAGAACAACTACTATCCAGGAACCATTTGTCCTTGTTTGTTGATGCTTTTAGAATAACCTGCAAGGAGCACCTCAAATAGTTTCTAAGTGGTACCCAGCCTACTGGGTCCGATCATGTTAGTCGGGACAATTTTGGTTCCTTTTGGAACCCAAACTTGTCCACAATTAGAGATTTTAGCAGAACATCTACGAATAGTATGCCCCCACAATGTTACATTTAAAACATTTAATAAGATCCTTGGTTTCAGAAAATAATTTATGAAAGCGTTTTTGTTTAAGATTTTTTTGAAATCCAACACCGGCTTTATAAAAAATTCTACGTGAACTTCCCAAAAGCATTTTCAAATTATTTTCACCGCCGGTGAATTTGAGAACAATTGATTGCAAATCTATCAATTTAGATTTCAACCCATTGTTTTCAGATTCGTAGTCCACCACTTGCTCGTTTAATGTGTTAATTATACTTTGAAGGGCATTTATTTTAGAACACTGGTTTTTATAATCATGTGAAAGTTCTTGATAAACATCAAACAATTCATCAAAATTTAAAGGACAAGAACTTGAACAATCGGTTACCTCACCACCAATGGCCATTAATGCAAGCATGGACGTATCCTCACTATTTGATTCTTCCAAGCTACTTGAATGGGTATCACCCCAAGTAGCATACATCGATTTCTTCTTACTCTTCCTTGCTTTCTATTTTTCTTTCTTCTTCTTTTCATTTTCTTTATCATTCTTCGGTTCAGGATAATCATTTTGAAAATGACCGGTTTTACGACAGTTGTAGCATTCCACTTTAGACATGTTGAGATTTCTTTTCCCACAGAATGTACGCAAAGTCATTCTTCTAAAGTTGTTTGTCACAATTGATACATTCTTTTCTTGCTCACTATCAAGACTTTCATCATCACTGTCATCCTCTTCTTCATTTTTTTGAACTTTTAGCGCCAAGGATTTCCTCTTGCCATTTCCAGTATCATCCTCATAACCTTTAATCGCCGATTCATGCATCATCAGATTGCCAATGAGATCATCAATATCGTATTTGCCAAGATCCTTAGCTTCTTCGATTGCCGTCACCTTTGACTACCATATTTTTGTCGAGGACCTTAAGACCTTTCGTACTCTATAATCCATGGAGTATGGCTTTCTGAGTTGACTCATACTGTTGCATATGCTGTTGAAGCGAGTGTACATCCCATGAATCAATTTATTCTTCTCCATCCTGAACAGCTCAAATATTCTCATAAGTGCATTAATTTTTGACTGCTTTACTTGACTTGTCCCTTCGTGGTGACTTGTAGCTTATCCCACATATTCTTTGTGGATTTTCAACCTAAAACTCTAGAATATTCATTAGCGTCTAAAGAGCAAAAGAGAATATTGATAGCTTGAGAGTTAATGGAGAGTTTTTGCTTATCGAAAGTAGTGAGTTATTCCTTCTTCTTCTCAACTCCGTTTTCCGTTGGAATAAATGGACCATCCTCGATTGTTAGCCATACGTTATAATTTGTAGCCTGAATAAAGGCTATCATCCTGTCTTTCCAAAATGAGTAACTTTCACCTACAAACAAGGGTGGTCGGTACATAGACTGTCCATCAGCTAGTGTACCAACTATGTGCGTCATGTGATCTTTGTTAGCTAAAAAATTCGAGCTAAACCAACTTTGATGCCAATTATTGGCCTAGTAGAATACCCAAGAGGGGGAAGAATTGGGTAATTAAAAAACTTATCAGAATAAAACTTGAACAAATCAAATAATTAATTTTAAGCCTAAATTCATTATTATCTTTACAACACAATGAAATTAATTAATCAACTAGGTGCATGCCCAAACAGAAAAAATAGAAAAATAAATATAGCAGGGCACCAAAGATTTATACTGCTTCACTAAGTTACTCTTGGCTAATCCTGTCCCCGGAGCTCTACGGAGGTCGCACCCACTAAAACCAAGATCCCTTTAAAGGTAGGAACCAAACCCGCACACTAATTCTTTTACAGGCTCAGAATCCACCTTTACAACATCATTTTCTCAGACTAAGGAATAAGCTCTACTTTTTACACGCTAAAGAATAATCTAATTCTTTTTAACACTAAGGCACAAGAACCAAAACCTCTGAAAACACTCCAACTATCCTTTTCACAGGTAAGGATGAAACCTTTACAAATCACTCACAATGCAATTCTTATCTAGAAATAATCACTACCTCAATCTCTTTATAGGAAGAGACTGAAACCCAGCTACCTTGATTAAATACCCCCAACGGTATTTAACCCGTCACAACTCACCAATACACAAATTTATAAGAAGTAAATCTTACTCGAAGCTTCTACCACCCTAGATAAATAATCACTCAATAAATATCCTAACTAGTGATATAAAAACGTGAAATACAAAAATCTAATTTTAATAAGAATATGAGTAGTAAATTGGAGCACGTAATCAGATTCAAAAAATTATTTGTAAAAATATTTTTTTTCAAAAATCAGAAACAATTTATAAGATCAATTTCCAAATATAAAATCAATAAATAAATAATAAAAAATTGGGAAAGATCTTACCTGGAATCCACCGAAAGAAAATAGTATTGCAATGTAACTTTAAATTAGTAACAGCAATAATCAGCAAATGATTCTCTTAAAAACGCTCACTCAATTCTCAATGATATATCTCTTAGAAAATCTCACTCAATTGATATATTCTGATCTCTATTGATAATATATGAATGCTCTCTCTTAGAATGATTAGTCATAAATAAAAATTCGCATGTCTATATATAGGAATATGAAATCAACCTTATAACGCTAGTTTACATATGTCACGACAATTAATAGTACTTATAGACCTCTTATATTATAATAACTTCATTTAGGTTCAATTTCACTTAAAAACAACTTTCAAATCTTTCAATTAAACCCCTCAAATATTTCTCAATCTCAACAAATTAGAACATAATGTATTTCAAGAACCAAATTGAGAAACATTAATATTTAATGTACCAAATCAATAGGATTTAATTAGTATGTGAACCATATCTTAATATAGATAATATCCCCAAAATCTCTCTCAACTCCCAACAAAAACTGGGTACTTTTGGATATAATTTCGAATCAAACAGTATCCGGAAACAGCGCAAATGGTGGACTGCCTAGACGACTACCCGATTTAGGTTGTAGACAATAGAGCTCATCAGTCGATCGCTCAGTCGGCTCGAAGATTTAGAGAGTTCAACATTTCTTCACCGGTCGACCTATCAGTCGACTTGTTGATTCAGAGAGTTCAACCCTTCTGGGCTGGTCGACCTGTCGGTCGACTTAGAGATACAGGTTCTTTTAGCTTCCTTGTCTGGTCGACTCACCATTCGACTGCCATCTTCTGGATCTCTTCTCTGGATACATTTTTAACTCATTTTCTTTTACATTTTCGCCGCTTTAACTATTTTGTCTTCAAAATTAGTTCCACTAATCTTCTTATATTCCATTTTAGTCATTCAAAATTATTTTTTCTAAATTCACATATGAGAAAATAATTTTAATAAAAAACACATAAATCATAAAAATACATTGTGATCAATGTTTGTGTTCCTAAATGGGATATTAAGAGTTGAAATTTACCTGGATTGTTTTCCCTAATTTCTTCAAACTCTTAATTCTTTAATATCTTCAACTTCATCATTTAGCATCCATTTAAATTGTCATCTTCATCTCTTGGAACTTTAAATCACTGAAACACTCAATTAATACATTAGTTCCACAAAAATATCAATACTTAATTGTTCATCAAAATCTTAGGATCAACAGGGACGTCAAACACGTGATAGTAGGCTTCAATCTTCCCTTTCTCTTTTTCTCATCAATTAACGGGACGTATCAGCTTATCACTTGATGAAAATGTAAGATATCTGAATCGGCTTTGATCATATATAGTGTATCATTGATGATGAACTTGATCTTCTAGTACAGTGACGAAGGCACTGTCCTAGTATTATGGCTTCACGGCCTTCCCAACAACAGGTTATAAAAAGCAGGTACGTTGAGCACTTGGAACTTCACGTTGAACTAGATCGGGCCAATTTCAATTGGCAGGTCAATCTCTCCGATGCTCTCTTTCTTAGCCCCCATCAAATTCCTTAATAACTATTTTTTATAGTTGAATCTGTGACGAATATATCCCTATTTCTTCCAGCATCAATAAAGGGAAGATATTCAACGTCGATCCATTGTTAATCAGTACTCGGGCTATGAACATTCTATGGCTTTCGACCGTGACATTCAAAGAGTTGTTGTGACCTGTTTCGTCTTCGTTGATCTTGTCATGGGTGAAAGTGTTAGTGTTGGATCCTAGGACCTGCTCCACTAGAGTGACAAACTTCTCCGGAGGGATTGTTCTTGGTAAGTGAGCATTATTTAGGACTTTCAGTATTGTCTGTCTCTGTATTTCTAAGGACTAGAGTAGTGAGAACATCGAGATTTGCACCGGCGCTTTGCCGAGTTACTTTACTATCTTGTATTCTGAAGTCTTCATCACTTTTAGGAAGTCGTGAGCCTCCTGTTCTCACACCGGCTTTCTTATAACTCCTCTTGGTTCCCTCAGAGGAACCTTGATCAAATCCTGCGGTGTGTACACCCTTTCAAACCGAGTGATTCTGCCGATTTCTCCTGCTGAGATTATCAATTCTTCTTTTTCTCTAGTTTTAGCTATGATCTTGTAATTCCAAGGGATCTTATTGAGACTTTCCATTGGCTTTTGGATCAGGAAGGATAGAACTAGAGATTTTTCCAGCTTTTCAGCTACCTTTTCTAGATATAATTTGAACCCTCCATCGAGAACCTCCGAGTGTGAACAAATACCACCGATATAGATCACATCAACATCTTCCTTGACCTCTTCTATGAAAATTAGATTGACGCCACTTCCTAAGAAGGCATGTTCTGGCAACAAATTCTGCTGACAGTTTAGCGCACCGGTCTCAGGCTTTGTAGGAAACGTGATGGCTTCTGTCCATATGAACTGTTGGATCTGTCCTTTAGCTAAAAGTACTGCTGAGTTGCATGTCCTCTTATTCCTAAGTGGTATGCACAAAAAGGATTTGAAGAAGCTATTTTACTCCCAGGCTTAATTTCATAAGATGGAAGGGGTGTCAACATATCTTGTTTCAAACAACTCCAGTACAGCTCGGTGATTGAGATTGAAAGGTTTAGTGATTCTTTTTCATCGTTTTGGAAGTTCTCCCCAGTAGCACATGGTACATAGCCTTGGTGGTATTGGGTTTCTGGCCTCAGGGTGTGGCTAAGAATTTGAGGTGGGTTGTTTGGGTTTGGCTGATATGTATGGTAAGCGGGTGATTGGTAGGCCTAGGGATAATATTGGGAAGTGTGGTTTTGGTAAGGGAGAGGTACATTTTCGTAATAGCGGGGATGACTTTGGGAATATGGTTGGTTCTAGGGGTAGTGTTAATTTTGGAGATTTTACAGGGGATAGTTACAATATTGGCTATTCTGATTCAGTAGTTTTGGTGATAGGAAGCTTGGGGATAATTCTGGTGATGGGTTTTCTAGGGGAAAACAACAATGGCTATCTCACTCTTCTTCTTCTTTGGCGGGGCTGACCTCTAAGTTGGATCGGGCGAGGCCCCTTCAAGCTTTCCACTTCTTATTCCTTCTTCTATCACCTCTCCTTGTTTGATCATTGATATCTTGAATTTACCTATATATTTCAAAGCTAAATTTAGTAGTTTTCGAGTGTTTTTGTAATGTGTCAAATTATTTATATTAATTTTTATGCAAATCAGGTGTAGGGATGAAAATGGTTGAAAATCGAGTAAATCGGTAGAAATTCAATGGAGAAACATTGAAAAAGATCCATAAATAGAAACTGCAGTCTCACCGCTGTAGCGATAAAGCCCATCGCTGCAGCGCCAGCATCAAGGACCACTAGCCCTTGACCGCTGCAGAAATGGCCTTCATCTTTACAACAGTGAAGGGTCAGTGGACCTTCTACCCAACCACCACTGCAACAATGAATGGGCAGAAGCCCTACTGACTTCCCATCACCGCAACGACGCCTTTCATCGCTACAACGACCCGACACCACTTGACAAAGATATTTTTAGGATATTTTTAGATATTTTTTTTTATCTATTTTACTATTCTCCCATTCCCTACCCCATGAGCATGCTTTTCATAGTATTTTGGATCTCGAAGAACATACCAAACTAGAGAAGAAGAAACAAGATCGAAGCGAATTTTACGGACGTAAAACAATCCATTCTTCAAATAACGGCTATTCTCCCTTGTTTCTCTCTTTATTTATAAACTCTTGTTGGTTGTTTCATCATGCATAGCTTGTTTTTAGTTGAATATGTGGTTATGGCCATGAGCTAAACATATATTATTTAGGGTTTGACGTAGTTTACTAATATACATGTTTGAGTAAATCATTGTTTTGTTAACAGTTGTTTATCTCTATTCGATTGTGTTTGCCATTCTATTACTTCCATTATATGTTTGTTATGATATATTGGTTGATTTGAGAATATGGGATTTGACACTCGGGAGAGGTAACCCCTGAATTCGGACTAGGGTTTAAATACAATGCGACGTTGTAATGTTTCGAGAGATTATTAGAAAGTGTGCAATCTGTGAGGTTGGGGTGAGACTCATGTAATCATTTAGATGCTAGATAGAGATATCAGTGTTTACACGAATTTCATATTCCTTCACTTTACACTCGGGAGAGGTACTGAGTGAGGTTTCAATATCTAGATTATCGGATAGTGTGAATACTATTAATGTAAACTAGATTGAATCAAACACATTTAAGTGAACGAAATTAATCCGTAGATAATTTATTCCCACAAATGTCATTCTTAGTATTGTAGTTTAATTAGTTATTATTTTAGTTTAGTTTTATTTCTATAAAAAAACTAAAATTGGATCGCCTAGATAAAGTTAGGTTACGATAATTGCGGTACTTAACAATAATTTAAACCAATCCCTATGGATATGACAATCCTACTCTTCCTATACAATTAAAACTTGACATCGTGCACTTGCGAGTAATTCAAAGCAATTAAAATATCTCTAACAAGTTTTTGGTGCCGTTACCGAGGATTGGTTTTTAGATTGTTGTTAATATTGTGAATAAGTAATTTGATTTAAATTTAGGCCTTTATTTTATTTTAACTTTTCATTTTTAGTTTTGTTTGTCTGGCGAGGTAATTGAAGATGTCTCATCAACAAGTCCTCCTGAGTTTTTCTCAATGGGATTTTGACCTATTTTATTGTGCTTGGTAATGATACAATGAGTTGGTATTTTGGTTCCCCAAACATAGTTTCCCTAGGGAGTGTCTACTACTGAACTTGGGTGGAAAGAGAAAATGGTACCACCTCATTCGACCAACTAATCGCAAATAAAGCCTATTGGTTGTTGGAAGACATGGCGGAGTTTGATTTTTAGAGTTGGAATTATTCAACAAGTCAACAAAGCTTGGGGGATAGCTCCAAAATTTTGGCACCATGGATTGACACCCTGGAAGAGATGTTTGCTCAACTTATGGTGGGGACTCAAGCTTTCTGGAGGGATACAAATGACTATCTCAATAAGCATGAGGATCATCTTGACAATATTGAGATGACCTGCATTGAAATTGATGTGAGCGTAAAGTCTCTTGAATCCCAAATCGGTCAGCTTATTTGCTTTGTTGAGGCCGAGTCAGAAGTGGTGGCATTGAGAGATACACAAGCCACATCCATCCGTGAAAGCCACCAGGAGCAACCAGATACGAGCGGAAGGAACATTTGTGCGTTCAACGACGATTATTCTAATAAGGAGAAAACCCAAGTATGGATTAGCAATGAAGAATCACATGTTGAAAATTGTAATTCTTCACCATTTGAGATCCAAATTTTGATGTCACCCCCGATCTAAGACGATCACATCTATGAAGATCCGATATGGCTCATCTGTCCTTCCCCACTTCCAACTCCATTTATTCATGCCAATTAAGCACAAAATCTAGAGCCGAGTCAAGTTGAGTGATAGGTGAAAAATACCTATCTACTTCTAAATCCGAATTTGGTAGTTTTCGAGTGTTTTAGTAATATTTAATTGTGTTTTTGTTAGTTTTTATGTAATTCAGGTGTAGGGACATAAACAAGTGACAAACGAGCAAAACGGTAGGAAAACGGTGAAGAAACGATAAAAGAACAAGGTTTCAAGATCACAAGAACCACCGCCGCGGTGGTGAGAATGCAGAGACGTGTTATTTCTGCCCAAAGTCCTACCGCCGCAGCGGTCAGGCCATGCCGCGGTGGTAGAGATGCAGGATGTGTTGATAAGGCTTCACCATCACAGCGGCAGCCATGAAAGATCAGAGAGTTGTGTGAGGCAACCTATATATTCACCACCACAGAGGTAATCCCCACCACCGCGACGGTGGGCTTTGTGTAGAATTAAGATCTTTTGAGACATTTTTAGATATTTTGAAACCTTGCCCCTATAAAACCCTTCATCCCACTTCCATTGAAAACTCTTGGACATCCCTAACATTAGGAGGTGATCCTTAGCCATTCTTGAAGAGTGCAAAGAGGAGATTCATCATTCAGAGAAAAGGAAACACTAGCAGATCGATCTTGGCAATAGTAGATCACTCTACTTTGAGATTTGATCATTCTCTCTTTGTTTCTCTCTTTATAATTTAATGTTTTATTGTGAATGATGATGAATGCCTCTTGGTTTAATGTTTCAATGGCCAAGATCCTGATAGATTAGATAAATATTATCTAGGGATTGATGTAGTTGTGTAAATACTTATTTGATCTAATATATGTTTCCTTAATGGTTGTTTGTATGTAAATCCGATTGGGTTTATCATTTTATTATGATCTTAGTATGCTTGTTAAGATATTAGGGTTGGTTTTCAGAATACAGAGTTTGACACTCGGGAGAGGTAACCCCGGATTCGGATTAAGGTAAACACAACACGACGATCCAATAACCCAAGAGGGAGTTGGAGAGTATGCAATCCATTAGGTTGGGTCAAGAATCACATGACTATGTGTTCGAAAAGACGTTCGAGGGGGACTTCGGCATCAACGTGAAGTCATGTATTCATTCACTAAACACTCGGGAGAGGGAGTGAATGAGTTTTAGATACCAAGATTGTCGGATATGAAAAACACCGTTATTGTTAACTAAACGAAATCAAACATGCATTAAGTGAATAAAATAAATCCCTAGGTAATCAACTTAGTTAGGATTAACCCACTAATTGTAGTTCAACTTAGTTTTAATTAGTTTAATTTTAAATAATTCTTTAACCGTCGGGATAATATAAGACTATACAAATTGCGGTATTCAATTATTCACACCGTCCCTGTGGAATGATATCCGATCTTAAAGATCCACTGCATTAAAACTTGGCTTCGTGTACTTGTGAGTAGTCAATACACGAGTTGTAGTGCGTGAAAACACGCCGCTAATTACTCTCGCAAGTATACGAGGTCTAAGTTTTAATATAGTGGATCTTGAAGATCGGATATCGTTCCCACAGATAAAAGTGAGAATAATTGAATACTGCAATTGACGTAGTCTCATGTTATCCTGACGATCAAAGACATGAATTAAAATTAAACTAAGCTAAACTACAATTAAATTTGATTAATTAGGGATTGATTTCATTCACTTAATACATGTTTGATTTCGTTTAGTTAACAATAACGGAGTTTAGGTATCCGACAATCTCGGTTCGTAAACTTCTCCGCCACCTCTTTCGAGTGTAAGACGAGGAAATACACGACTTCGTGTCAATCAAGAGGTTCCCCTCAATGTCTTAACGACTCTAGGCCATGTGAGTCTTGACCCAACATCATCGATTGCACACTAATTAACACCCTCCTGGGTCATTAGGTCGTAACAATGTATTTACCCTAGTCCGAATCCAGGGTTACCTCTCTCGATTGTCAAACCCTAGATTCTCAAATCCAACCCTAATACCATTACAAGCATATTAAGATCATCATCAAATGATAAACACAATCGAACTTAAAAGCAACAACCATTAAAAAAAAACTTATATTAAACCAAACGAGTATTTACACAACTACACCTTTCCCTAACTAATCTCTAAATTACACTAACATGTTCTTAGCCAATAAAACAATAAATAAATAAATAGGAGATCATCAATATCAACAATAAACAGTAAATACAAATATGGAAACAAGGGAAGAAAAGTCAAATCTCAAAGTGGAGTAGTCCACTTCCGCCAAAGAACAATCCTCCCGAGCTCCCTCTTCTCCGTTGATGAACTTCCTCTTCTAGCTCTTCAAGGGTTGTCCAAGAACACCTCCTAAACTAATATAATCTACTTCCTAAATTACCTAAACCTAACTAAGGTGGAAGGAAGCTCTCTAGAACATCAACCGGGGCCTCCTCTCACGTCTAAGTCTTTTTTGAGGTTTTTGTGGAGAAAGGGGTTAAAAAGAGGGATTTGGAAAATATCTTCAAAATATATAAAAATACATATTTCTATTCAGAGTGTCACTGCCTAGGCGGTGGTTCACCGCTTAGGCAGTGGCTTAAGTCGGTTAAGTTTCTGTAGGATCTTATTCTGATCTTTTCTCGCCTAGGCGGAGGTTTTCTCGCCTAGGCGATGGTTCAGCCCTTAAGTACTCCAACATTCTGCCTCTTTTCTGCCTAGGCAGTGGAACTTTCACCTAGGCAGTGGTCTTCATTCACCGAAACCCTATTTTTCACATTTTGTTCACCGTTTCTCCACCGTTTTCACTTGTTTATCGCCCTTTAATTTCCCTTCACTTGTTTTACACTAAAACAAACTAAAACACAATTAAATATAACTAAAATTCTTGAAAACTAATAAATTCGGTTTAGAAATAGATAGGTTTTTCACACCTATCAATACCCCCAAACATAGAATTTTGCTAGTCCTCGAGCAAAACACTAACACTAAACTAAACTAACTAACGAACTAACCAACTAAAAAAATGAAAAATTAAACTAACACAAAAGAAGTATATGCATGTAAATATAAAGTTCAATCACAATGACCAATTTGGTCCTCCCTCAACATCCCTAAATTAGATCAAGTTCGGGAAGTAACCCACACCAAATGGTGTTCTTGAATTTCAACAATCAATATCAATAAAAACCATTCTAGATCCATTTGAAGTGTGTGTGTGAGAACTCCAATGTGTAACTAGTCAAATATCGGATTCGATTATTCAATCGTTAAGCTCATAACTTAAACTGTTGAAGGATTCAGGAAAACCGTACGCTTCATTGGAGTCTACTATCCACTAATGTAGGTTTGGATATTCACAGGGATCAATAGGGCTAGGTTTGGCTTTGGAGAACGACAATGGGTATCACTGGAATAAAAATAACAAATCGGTTTAATCGATCGATACCCGAGGTAAAATCGCTTGTCGCTATCCTCTCTCAGGACCCCACATTTAAAGTACAACTCTGAATAAGAAATGAAGATCCCTGTATTCACTTGTCGAAAGAAAAGAAAATGAAAACTATATTAAAGTTTTTTTTTTCTTAACATATTCCTAATTTAATTCGAATTATTATAGTTTTAGGAGAGTGCAAAAAGAAGTTAGAGAAACACTCCCTTAAACTTATTCGAATTTATTAAAATTTTAGGAATATGTAAAAAGAAATGATAGGAACACACCCCTAAACTAATTTTAGGAGCGTGCAAAAAAGAAATACGAAAGTGACAAGTGAATACACTAATACTGAATCAATACAAATTTATCAAAAACCCGACCACTCACTTGATTTCACTCAATTTTGAAAATTAGGCTTAGTGACATTGGGTTAGGAAAAATTTAATTTAAAGGAGTATTTGAACGTTTTCAGAATTTGATTACGTTATCGGCTTCGATAAGGGAAATAAAGAATGAAACTTTTTAGGTAAGCTACAATTGTTCAAGCGAAAAATTGATGGCCTAAATCACGTCTCCGAAATTACCTTACCTAGGATTCCGCCTCAAGCTTTCCCCAAATCAAGTTCTAGTCTCCTCATTTTCTATCATGAGCTTAATATTGAATAATCAACGTCTAATCGTTCAGATAATTATACATTGAGTTCAAATGTCATGCAATTTTTGGATCGAGATAATTTTTATCCAATCGACATGTTAAGAACACAAAACACATAAGGAAGGTATTACCCCCGACCTCAATATGCAATTAGGGGATAATTCTCATCATCGGGTCTTGGCCCAAATGAACTCATATCTAAACATGCAAACACAACGTTATACATACACAAATCTAAACTAAATCTAATAGTAACATACATAAATTAATCTAACACTACTCGTGCAAAAACAAAAATTAAACTAAACTAAACTAAAAATTTAAAAACTAAAACAGTCATAATAAAATACATACATAAACATAGATTTGTACATCAAAAATTTTGCATTCTATTGAAAAAAATAAAATAATTGTTCATTCTTTTCTACAAAAAATCAAAATGATGAACATCCACTAAATTATCATCCATTCCATACCATCCAGGCCTGAACATGGCAGTGTTCCAACATCAGCAAACCCAATAAACATATAGCATGCTTGCAAACAAAATGGGTTGAACACATACCTAGGGAATAAGACTTATTCCCTACTGTTCACCTGAAGAGGAATCATCACCATCATCACTTTGGGAAGGAGAGCGTGGTCTCTGGAGGAGATATGGCAGCACAGATGGCATCGGAGGGTAATCTTCCATCTCAAGGCCAAGGCCATCCCAAATCTTCCGTTGGACTCGATCTTGTTGCCTCGAAAATTGGTCCAGGAAAGAAGTGATCTCATATTAATTTTGGAGGACGATTTGAAGCTTGTTATTTAACCTCTTTTGGGAGTTTTCATCTCGGGCTCCAGAAGGTCCCGCCGTCTCGTCTGCTGGCTCTTCCCCCTTTTCAGGTTCAGGCTCGGCTGCTTCTTGCACCCCAGTCTTCCACAACCAGTTTATCTTTGACAGATTAAGTGGAATGATAGGGTCGCACAGGCTTCCCTCGGATACCGTCACTTAAGCTAGTCGAAAAATATGGGTCAATAGTGACGGAAATGGGAGCCCACTCTTTACCGTCTTCGTAGCATGTATGATCGATGAATAGATCAGGAATCCAACGTTGATTGCTTGCCCGGTTTGAATTTTATAGTTCAAAAAGGCCCTATCCTATGAGACGTCTGAAAGATGTGACGTCGGTAGAAGGCTTCCACAAATGAAGTAGTGCCAGATTTTTGGAATTGGCTTTAGGCATTTCACTGAGAAGGTAGAGACATTCGGCCCCTGGTGTTTCCACTTTACTTCGCCAGATGTGATCTTTTCAATGACCCTATGCAAAGTAGGTTCTTGGCTTTCAAGGGACTCCGGTGTCGACATTCCAAAGAGATGGTTGATAAAGTCAGGGCTGAAGATGATAGGCTTGTTTCGAACCCTTGCTTGGTCTTCTATGGCCTCTGTAGCATTAGCAGAAAATTCTTTTACCAAAGCAACCTCGCCTGGGGGTGGCAATTTACAGAATTACTCCCAGTGGTGGCTTTGGATTTCATTTTGAAATTCCACCGGGAGATCCTCAATTGGACCGAAACCCTATTGATGTATGCAGGCACAATGTTTTTCGTGTTCTTTGAAGTGCTCCTTCGCTTGTTTTGACACAAAACGGGTGGCATCGTAGTCAACGTCGGTCGACACCCCAAGATGTGAGCTCAACCCTTCTCCTCTTGCCCTCTTCTTTGCTACCCTATTAGGCATTTCCTAAAAGTCACAATCACAAAAAACTAATACAACCTCATCATATATGAACAATTGAAAACCATAAACCTCTCTAATCACTTTGTCAAGAACACATACATCCCAAAACGAACACCCATTTGAATTTTTGAAAAAAAATTCACAAAAGTGACATCCTATATTAGTTCACATACTCAACCAATCCAATTAAGCATTCTCATCACCAAGAATAAAACCAAAAACCCATGGAACTTCAGAATCGCGAAAATAGGGTTAAGGGGTTTTGGGCAAAATTTCAAAATCCATTGATTTCTTTGATATAATCATGCAAACCAACCAATAATTTCAACAACTAGACTAAATGTAAAGTAAAATAAACTTACTCGTTGAGAATTAATGGTCCAATCGAAAGAGAATGAAGAAATCGCATCGTTCACGCAAAAACCCTAAATTTTTGGAAATAGGGGTGGAGATCCAATTTATGGAGGTTGAATCATGATGGAAATGACTACTTTTGGTAATGGAAGGATGATTTTTGAGTATTGGAACGGTTTGAAAGTGAGGTTTTAGAGAGAAGGTGGAAGATTTTGGGGAGGGAACCTTGCGATTTCAATTTTGAACGAACGGGCTGTTTTAACTGCAGAAGGTCCACCGCTTAGGTGGTGGATTCACCGCTTAGGCGGTGGAGCCCTTTTCTTTAAAATCAAACCATCTGACAAAATTTCGCCTAGGCGGTGGTTTTTCCGCCTAAGCGAAATTACACCAATGTGAAAATATTTTATTCTGCTACTAATCCGCCTAGGCGGTGGAGTATGTTTTGAAAATTTGTTGCATCCTGTATTTTTACCGCCTAAGCGGTGGGCTATTTTTTGCTAAAAAACACACAACCTGTATTTTTACCGCTTAGGCAGTGGGCCTGCAGCTCCCACTTTCATATTTTTCTCAAATTTTCAAAATACGGCTCCACCCCGTACGTTTTCACTTCGCTTGTTTAACGTGTTTAAACGTGAAACACTTTCCCAAGCGTCCACACTCCTAATTTCACTTTCGAACGTGTTCCGAAGCCAAGCCGGCTTCCAAAAAGAATAAATAAACAAATAAATAGTACAAAAATTGGGTAATTTGATGCCTTGAGTTTCATTTTTAAAAAAATAATAGCGCTTTAGTTACCGTCCCCAACTAAACTATCGTGTCACTAAGTATTTTTCACCAAAATTCCCTATAGACAAGGAATTTGGGCTCAAATGCTCAGTCGGATCAAGATCATGGCTTGAAGTCGGCCTCTTCTCTCAGTCCTTATCATTTGCAATAAGCTCAATCTTAGGATTGAGAATTAAGAATTCCAATCTTCTTCATCGTTTCTCACTCTGCTTGATCTCATTAACACAATGAAACAAAAATTAAAATTAAAAACAAAACAAAAATAAATGTCAAGATTAACAATCGACCAGTTAGTCGCAATATCAACTTAAAATTCACACTAATCCCCGGTAACGGCGCCAAAAACTTGGTAGCGCGCGAAAACACGACGCTAATTACTCTCGCAAGTATATGAGGTCTAAGTTTTAATATAGTGGATCTTGAAGATCGAATATAGTTCCCACAGAGAAAAGTGTGAATAATTGAATACTGCAATTGACGTAGTCTCATGTTATCCTGACGATGAAAGACATGAATTAAAATTAAACTAAGCTAAACTACAATTAGTGGGTTAATATTAACTAAGTTGATTAATTAGGGATTGATTTCGTTCACTTAATACAAGTTTGATTTTGTTTAGTTAACAATAACGGAGTTTAGGTATCCGACAATCTCGGTTTGTAAACTCCTCCGCTACATCTTCCGAGTGTAAGACGAGGGAATACACGACTTCGTGTCAAAGAAGAGGTCCCCCTCAATGTCTTAACGACTCTAGGTCACGTGAGTCTTGACCCAACGTCATCGATTGCACACTAACTAACGCCCTCCCGGGTCGTTAGGTCGTAACAATGTGTTTACCCTAGTCCGAATCCAGGGTTACCTCTCTCGATTGTCAAACCCTAGATTCTCAAATCCAACCCTAGTACCATTAAAAGCATATTAAGATTGTCATCAAATTATAAACACAGCCGGACTTAAAAGAAACAACCGTTAAAGAAACTTATATTAAACCAAACAAGTATTTACACAACTACACATTTCCCTAACTAATCTCTAAATTACACTAACATGTTCTTAGCCAACAAAACATTAAATCAAGAGGAGATCATCAATATCAACAATAATCATTAAATATAAAGATGGAAACAAGGGAAGAAAAGCCAAATCTCAAAGTGGAGTAGTCCACTTCCGCCAAAGAACAATCCTCCCGAGCTCCCTCTTCTCCGTTGATGAACTTTCTCTTCTAGATCTTCAAGGGTTGTCCAAGAACACCCCCTAAACTAATCTAATCTACTTCCTCAATTACCTAAACCTAACTAAGGTGGAAGAAAGCTCTCTAGAACATTAACTGGGGCCTCCTCTCACGTCTAAGTCTTTTTTGAGGTTTTTGTGGAGAAAGGCGTTAAAAAGAGGGATTTGGAAAATATCTTCAAAATATCTAAAATTAGATATTTCTGTGCAGAGTGTTACCGCCTAGGCGGTGGCTTAAGTCGATTAAGTTTCTGTCGGATCTTCGCCTAGGCGGTGGTTTCTCCGCCTAGGTAGTGGATGATGGCATAACTTTCTGATCTTTTCTCGCCTAGGCGGTGGTTCAGCCCTTCTGCACTCCAACATTTTGTCTCTTTTTCGCCTAGGCGGTGGTTTCATTCACCAAAACCCTGTTTTTCACATTTTATTCACCGTTTCTCCACCGTTTTCAGTTGTTTATCGCCCTTTAATGTCCCTTCACCTATTTTACACTAAAACAAACTTAAACACAATTAACTATAACTAAAACGCTTGAAAACTAACAATTCAGTTTAGAAATAGATATATTTTTCACACCTATCAGCGAGCGTGTAAAAACGTCATCGTACATTAGGAGTACGTGCCAATTAATGCCACATTTGGCCAAGCTTGAGGGTATTCTGAATCAAGACCCGTATGTTGTGTTATATGACATATACTATGGGTAGAATTCGTTCTTTGATGAGCCCTTCTCCATGTGAAGCCAAGGACATTAGACCAAGCGCTTCTTGGGAGGCAACCCAAGTTTTCAAATAAATTAGTCCATCACCATCGACTATACTCGGAGGCGAGATTGTCTCGCCTCCCAAGTACATGTTGAAAAACCCCTTCATCACTATGCTATATGTCAATTGTTGAGTTTGATGTTGGGTCACTGTGGACACTGACCAGTTTAAGTTTGGGGGGATGTTGATGTTTTGTATTTTTTTATTGTTTAATGACTTTTTTTTGGTTAAGTAGTTTAAGTTAAATTATTGTTTAGTTTCATGCATGTTTAGTTGATAAATGTTGTGTTGTTTAATTTCATGTATGTTTGTTTAGTATTAGTATAAGTGTGTTTATGTTTGTAGTTGTTGTGTTTGTATGTTAAGTTTTGTAGTTCTTCTGCGCCATTACCCAATGATGATATTATCCCCTAGTTGTTTTTCGAGGTCAAGGGTAATGCCCATTCATGTGTGTTCTGTGTGCTTGACATCTTGTTTTGGTAAAAGTTATTGTGGATCCTAATTTGTACGAGCACGTAGACTCAATGTACTACCTATCCAATTAATTTGACACCAATTATCCAGTAGCCAAGTTCATGATAATTTACTGCAATATGTTTTATCCCTCGTCACCCTGTCGAAGCCGTTTAGTTGTTTCAATTCTAAACACGTATGAAATACCCTAGCTAATTAAAATATTTCCAAACCACTGTCGCTAAACCTAAGGCACCATTTGAGTCAAAATCAAGTGAGCATTTGTAAATGCTACTTGAAGTGAGCAATTGGGTTTTGGGTGAACTTTTGATTGGTTCGGTTTTTTAGTACTCACTTGTCATTTTTCTATCGAATTTCCATGCCTGTGAAATTATACAAATCAAATAAGTTTGGGGGTATGGTTAATGGAAAAAATAACATATGTAAATATAGTTATATTTTTGTTTCTTTTTACAAGTGAGTACAACATGCTAAAATGTTAGTTCAGGGTTGTTTCGAATTAATCTTTGAGTGTACGAGTGTGATTGAGCACCAAGCGTTGTGCCTCGGGTATCGTTGAGTTAATAACATTTATTTGTTTTATATTCCTGATATACCCTTGGCCAGTTAACAAAAACTAAACCTAGCCCTTTCGATCTTTTTGAATTTCCAAGCATACATTAGTGGAGAGTGGAACCCAGCCTAGCATATAGATATCATACACCTTTATGGTTTAAGTCATGAGCTTTGTTGGTGAAAAATGCAATCCGATCTTTGGATGGTAGTATAATTGAGTTTTTGCAAACACAATTGAATGGATCAAGAATGGCGTTTACTGATATTAAATGTTGAAATTCTAGAACACCACTTGGTGCGTTTTATTCTTGAACTCAATTTGATTGGGGGCCATTGAGGGAAAATGTTTTGGTTGATTAGTTGAATTCAGAACTCACACGTCATTACTTCTAGTTCGTTTGTTTTTTTTTTTTGTTTTTTTTTTTGTTTTTTATTTTTTTTTCCATTTTTAGTATTGAAGTTATCGAATTAGTTGTGATAGTTTATTTTAGTATAAAGGTGTTTTGTTGGAGGACAAGCAAAATTTCAAGTTTGGGAGTATTTGATAGGCTGAATTTACCTATATATTTCCAAGCTAAATTTGGTAATTTTTGAGTGTTTTTGTAATGTTTTAAGTCACTTATATTCGTTTTTATGTAAATTTGATTTTGGATGAAAACGGCTGAAAATCGAGCAAATCGGTAGGAAGTCGGTGGAGAAACGTTGAAAAAGATTCTGAAATAAAAACTACAGCCTAACCGCTGCAGCGATGAAGCCCGTCACTACAGTGCTAGCATCAAGGGCCACTAGCCCTTGACTGCTGCAGTGATGGCCTTCATCGCTGCAGCGGTGAAGGGTCAGTGGACCTTTTTCCTAATCACCGTAGCAGGGATGGCCCTCATCACTACAGCGATGAAAGGGCAGAAGCCCTACTGACTTCCCATCGCTGCAGCGACCCGACATCGCCTGACAAATATATTTATAAGATATTTTTAGATATTTTTTTATCTCTTTTAATATCCACCTATTCCCTACACCATGATCACACTTTTGGGAGTATCTTGGAGCTCCAAGAACATAATAAACAACAGGAACACCAAATTAGAGAAGAAGAAACAAGATCGGGCGGATTTTACAGATGTGGAACCATCAATTCTTTAGATAATGGTTATTTTCCCTTATTTCTCTCTTTATTTCAAAAATCTTGTTGGTTGTTTCATAATGTATAGCTTGTTTTTAGTTAAATATGTGGTTATGGCCATGAACTAAACATATATTATATAGGGATTTATGTAGTTTACTAATATACATGTTTGAGTAAATCGTTGTTTCGTTAATTACTGTTTATCTCTATTTGATTGTGTTTACCATTATTTTACTTCCATTGTCTGCTTATTATGATATATTGGTTGATTTGAGAGTACAGGGTTTGATACTCGGGAGAGGTAACCCTGGTTCAGACTAGGGTTTAAACACAACGCGACGTTCTAATATTTCGAGAGATTATTAGAAAGTGTGCAACCCATGAGGTTGAGGAGAGACTCATGTAATTGTTCAGACACTAGATAGGGATATCGGTGTTGACACGAATTGCATATTCATTCATTTTACACTCGGGAGAGGTAGTGAATGAGTTTTCGATACCTAAATTGTCGGATAGTTGGAATACCATTAATGTAAACTAGATTGAATCAAACACGTTTAAGTGAACGAAGATAATCCCTAGATAATTTATTCTCATAAAAATCATTGTTCGTATTGTAGTTTAATTAGTTATTATTTTAGTTTAGTTTTATTTCTATAACAAACATAAAATTGGATCGCCTAGATCAAGTTAGGTTACGACAATTCCGGTACTTAACAATAATTTAAACCAATCTTTGGGGATACGACAACCCTACTCTTCCTATAGTATTAAAACTTGACCTCGTGCACTTGCAAGTAATTCAAAGTGATTAATATATCACAAACAATCGCATCGCTGAAAGAAGTCACTGCTATGCTCGATTGATCTCGATAGAACTGTGGCGTTTAGATTGACTTGAATATCTTTAACTGAGCCTGCTCGTTCAGCTTGGGGACAACTTTGGTAGCCTTTTCCCTCTAGCGAGTAGTATACCTCTGGAAGCTTGTATCTTTTTTCATTACTATCTGGTAGAAGGTATTGTGGTCCAGTGTGGCATCTTTATTTTACACATACTACTCACAGAATGCCTCTACCAGATCCTCAAACATTTTAATCTACGATAGGTCCATGGTAATGTACTGGTTGAGAGTCGATCATTTCAGTGATCATCAAAACATCTTCAGGCAAAGGTGTTTATTCTGAGCATAGACTCCCAAATCCTCCTTATAGATGTTGACATACCATTCTAGGGGGCTAGTGCCGTTATACTTAGTGAACTCTGGAACTACGAAGTTTTCTGGATACACCACCTGGGGCGATACTGACAACTCCTTGTTTGCTACTTTCCAGGATGGCTTTGATAGGTGTAATTTATCTGTTTATTCCCAAGCCGATTTTGGTAGTTTCTGAGTATTTTTATAGCGTTTTATTATGTTTTAATACATTTTATTTAGTTTATCTTAAATTAGGTATTTGGGTTGAAAAGAGACTAAAATGGTCCATAAACGATCAAAGCGGTAAACGAAAGGTGGAGAAAAAAGTACAAAAAGGCCAAATCCAGAGCCTGCATCCACCGCTGCCATGGTGTAACCACCCCCGCAGCAGTGAAAATACAGAGAGTTTGCTGAAGCTCCACCACTGTAGTAGTCAGGCCATCGCTGCAGTGGTCAAAATGTAGAAAGCTTTACCTTTGCAGTAGTGAAACCACCATTGCAGCGGTCAACCATAGAAAAATCTATTGACCTATCCACCGCTGCAACGGTAATCCCACCGCTGCAGTAGTTAGAGCCTGACATTTCAAGATATTTTAGGATATTTTGAGATATTTTGAATCCTATAAATATTGTCCCAATTCTCCCCAAACGAAAGGTGGACGTTTTCGGGAGTCTTGAGAACTCCAAGGCTATTCGACCAATAGAAGATCACAACATAAAGAAAGAGGAAGCATTCTCATAGCTGTTTTAGCATCAGATCTTCGAATAATGGCTAGTCTCCTCGTTTTTCTCTTTCTCTCTTAGATTTGGTTAAATGTTTGTATATATGTTTACCTCGTTTCTAGTAGTATATAAGGCTACGGCCATGTGTAGCTAAACATATATTATTTAGGGATCGATATACTTCACAAAAATGTTGTTCGAATAAAATCTATGTTTCGTTAATTGTTATTTGTGTTAATCCGATTGTGTTTACCGTTATTCCATGTTTATATGCTTGTTGTGATATACTAAGAAAACGGGGTTTGACACTTGAGAGAGATAACCCTGGATTCGGACTAGGAGGTGAGATTTAGGTGACCAAGTGTCGTATAGATGCTCGAGGGGGACTTTGGCATTGACGTAAAGTCACATATTCATTCACTTTACACTCGGGAAAGGTAGTGAATGAGATTTCGATACCGAGATTATTGGATAGGATGAATATCATTAATGTAAACTAGATTGAAACGAACATATTTAAGTGAACGAAGTTAATCCCTAGGCAATAAATTCCCTTAAACATCATACTAGTATATTAGTATAATTAGTTTAATTAACTTAGTTTATTATATTTTTTATTTATTTATAAATACTACATTTTTATCGCCTAAATAAAGTTAGGTTATGAAAATTTGGGTACTCAACGATAATCTACATCAATCTCTGTGGATACAACAACCCCTACTCTTCCTATTATACTAAAACTTGACCCGTACACTTGCAGTGAAAGTAGCGACGTATTCATGCGCTACCATGCTTCTCCCTTTTCAATTATTTTATGATTTTCTCTAATTCCTCCATTTTCATAACCCAAGCCAGAGAGGGTCCATTATCTTCTTTTCTGTTTTCAGTTTCAGTGGTTGAGGCCAGTTGATTAGCATTCAGATCGTTTGGTAGAGTAACGACCCTCTTCGGGTGAATGAGGATCTGAAGTACGGTGAGGGTCGAGCCTTCTAGTGAAGCCAGATAGATATGCCCCTGGATGGGATAAGCTGGTGCTCCATAGGCAAAACGATGAGGGCCCATCTGGGGTCCATTATAGACCGATACTATGAGGTTTAGGCGGGCGTGGTTCGGATTCGGCATTAAGTTCTCCATCCGGACACTTGCAAGGTTTCTATTTGGTGATTCAGTCACACGAGTTCCACTGGTTAGACAAATTGGCACCACCTGAGGTTGACTATATTCGTTGATTATTTCCCTCAACATGTCGATGGTTTCCTGCATCTGACCCATCTGGGCCCTACGGGGAGATTCGGGATTACTTTCTAAGGTCATCCTGGAAAGAGTCTAGGCATAACTGCAACTAAAAATCCAACTTCGGATGAGGAAAACTGGATTTACTTTTCTGGGACCAATTTTTTTGTCTCGTCCTATTTTGTTCTATAACAAACCCATTTATTTGTCCACGTGGGTCTTAGGTAGTCTTAAAACCCATCTGAGTTCAAAGCTTTTCAATTTGGATAATGACCGATCAAAACAAATAATGATTTATGAAAATCTTTCGTTACTTAATTAGTATTGGAAACTTTGAGCTCATTTGATTTGTAAGACTTCCTAAGACATCATCAGTCAATCAACTATATAACCCCATTCCATGTCTTTTATTCATAGAATTCTGTGGGGATAATATGGATACAAGACAATCATACTTGTGTTGGAGGGTTTACAACAATATGAAACCCCGAGAGAAGAAAGAAAAAGAAAAAAAAATCACAACTTATTTACAAAAATAGAAGAAAAAGATAGCAAAATAAAATAGAACATTCGGACATGGAATAGTTGGACTTATTTGGACATATTTGGCTCGATCTTCTAATTATCCCAAGGGGAGTTGCTAGCTGACACGTCCCAATTTTCTGAAAGGAAAAGAATATTAAATAATGAATAAGCTTAAGAAGAGGGGGTTTTTAAAGCGTCGATTTTCAAAAAAAAAAATAGGCCTTTTTTTGTAAAAATAAGGAGTCGCCACCTAGCATTGGATTTAAATGGTGTGCTAGGTCACCAAATTTTAGAAAACAAATTAAAAAGGCCTAATTAAAAATTGACTCCAATAAAACATAATCAAATCAAAGATTCATTTAAAGGCTCGGGGATCGGCTATACTCGAGGAAGGTGTTAGGCACCCCAAGACGCCTGTCCAAAAACGGCACCTTATGTTCAATTAAATCCAATTAATTTAAATCCGAACATTTTATTTTATTGTAAAATATTTTCCTTCTTATAAAATATGTTTAGTATTTTTTAAAAATTTGATGGGACAAGTTTTTGTATTTTGGGGAATGTTCCCTCGTTATAATCTCTTATCAAATTTTAAGGATTCGACAAGAATGGTCCCCGATGGAGGTTTTTATATATGTTTCCAAAAGAATTCTTTAATTTAAATGGGCAAAACAAAATGAAAATATGAATGCACAAACTAAAATTATATGAATTTTATTTTTTTTCTGCAAAAGTGACAAAAAAAAAATGAAGGGTTTAATTTTAATATGCCAATAGAAAATGATATGAATACAAAGAACACTACATGGATTAACGTGATTATACGTGGCAATGATTTAATTATTTAATAAAAAATTCAAGTAGTGTATATGTTATGACTAAATGTGAAGAAGTAATATGAATTATAAAATAACATAAAAAAAACCTATATGCATGAAATATATAAAAAAAAAAAAAAAGTATAAGTGGTGAAAGTATCCTAAACATGCCGTCTAAATGACACAAGAAAGAAAATATGATTGACGGATGCAAGTAGTGTCTATTTTATGTTTACCCAATTAATTTAAAGAAATCTCGATTTGAAATTCTCTCAAATTCTATGGATATGAGAATCGAGAGAAGTTCGTGAAAATAATTTTGTTAGAATTAATCTTTCCGAAACTTAAGTGGAATCCCATGAAAAGATTTACCAAGGGAAGAAATTTTCGAAAATCATTGGTTTTTAAATTCCACTCTAGTCGGGAAATGTAAACGAAGCCACGGAAAACACTTCCACGATTTATCGCATTGCCGGATTCACCTTAAAATTCGTAAGGATTAATTCGTACAAACTAAGATTTTATTATTTTTAGATTTTTTGTAGTTTTTATTATTTATTTTTTTTTAAATAAAAAAAAATCAAAATAGTGCACCACGCAATTCCCACACTATTTTTTTTTTAATAATAAATTTGCTTTTATAAAAAAAAAAAAAATTAGAACACAAAAAAAATCACATGTAATATCAATTGTTTTCAGATCCAAACTGGATAAACAAGGATTCCTTTTAAAGACAAATAGAAGAAAAATTAGAAAAGAAAGAAACAGTATAAGAAACCATCGCATTTCTAAGTTAGACAAGAATCATATACCCAGTATCCTAGTATTACAATGCATCAGATTTTTATTTATTTATTTTATTTTTTAAAAAAATAAATAAATAAAATAAAAATAAAAATAAAAAATTAAACATCCTTCACCTAACGCTTGGGTTTAAATACAAGAAACCCATCTCGGCGTTTTCATCGGATCATCCGACAACTTATTTTTATTTTTTATTTTTTTTTTTGAATTACAAACAAAATTAAAAAAAAAAATGAAGAAATAAAATAAAAAAACATCGGATCTCGGCATTTTTCATTGAGTCATCGAACAAATAAAAAAAATAAAACTTGCAGAAATTTAAATTATGAATAGAAAAAAATAAACTGAAAAAGAATTAAAAATTAAAAAACATACATGTTCTAGGCCAAGAATCCTGATACTCGGGTTTTTGCTCTCTCATAGACGGCATCCAGAAAGGGTTTACGATGAGAATCACTCTCTAAGGGTTTTTTTTTAATGAATAAATTAGGAGGAGGCCCTATTTATAGGAAAAGATCGGGCATGAAAATCACTTAGGAAACCCTAAAAACTAGGTATGGCCGCCTATACCTAGTCTATATTGGACTGGGAAAAGAGTAAAATTGGAAAAAAAAGGCCAAATAAATCCCTTAAGGGTTCGGGCGCGTGAAGAAAACGCGTCTGTCCACCTCCTTTCAGTCATTGACAGGTGGCAGCGAGCTACTGGCCCTTTCTCATATCTCTCTCTCATGTGCACACACATACACATGGTAGTAGGGGTCTCAACTCTTTTTCTTCTTTCTCTCTCTCTCTTCTCACTCACACACACATGTTGACATGAAAAATGAGGTGTCCCACTTGTACATACTCACACATGATTCTCTTTCTCTCTCTCTCATTCTCACTTATACACACACAAGGCTAGCTCTCTCTCTATCTTTCTCTATCTCTCTCTCTTTCTTTCACCTCTCGGCTCTCTCTCCTTTCTCTTCTCTTCTCACGATTTTGACAAAAAACTAGACCCACATTTTTTCCTATATTCCAATTCATCCCCCCCCTCCCCCCCATTTTTCTTTTTTCAATTTCAAACCCCCATTTCTTTATTTTAATTTTCTTCCTTCTTTTTTTTATCAATTATTTTTGTATTTTATATTCTCTAAAATAAAACAAAAATAAAATAAAATAAAGTTAACTATAAAATAAAACATAAATTTTTTGCAAGACAGTCAAAATATCGTGTATACACTATCCCATCAAGAATTAAATAATAGGGATCACATATCCAGACTACATTCAAGGTGTCTAGTTGTTTTGAGCAAAATATCTTAGAAACCAATTGAAAGCTTTGAATTATGACGACCTATTACTGAAACCAAACCGAATGAGTATCCTCCAAGAAATACGTTAAATGGATATCCCATCTAGCATTAAATTCTTCGGATGACATGGTATAGATAGGTTAAAAGGATGTAGATACTTAACAAAAATATCTAAGGGTAACTAGGCAACTTGGAAACCAACCGACGGTTACAAGGAAAGTTTCCCTCCAAGTTATGACTCATCACTGTGCGTTAAATGCAAAGTGACACCTAAGGACTGGATACAATACACTTGTATTCATTTCTGACGACCAAACCGAAATAGTAGATCTAACAAGTATTTAGCCCCAAAATTAGACCGGATCCATCACATCAATTCATAAATGCACTCATGTGTGATGAATTTCATTGGTGGAGAGGTAACAATTGGAAATTATTGGCAATCATTGGTAATGTTTGCTAATCATTATCAAATTTTTGAAAAGAATTGGTAATCATTATCAAATCTTTGACAATCCAACGTTCTCCCCTAAATTTATTCCAAGCCAAACCAATCCAATACAAGGCAATAAGCCTCTTAGGCTAAACACCACCTAGGGAAGACCCTAGATTGGCCTGCGCATTGGCCAATAAGTAGGCCTCCAAGCCAATAAATACAGGGGCCCTCTTCTCATTTTTTTAAGTCCTTAAGGCCTGACTTCTCTCTCTAAACTTGAACAACTCTCATGGTTCCTAGGCCTCTCAAGTAGATTTCTCTAATAACTCGTCGTTATTCCGCAAAAATTGTATCATGGAAGATTTTCTTGAAATTCTTAGAATAAGAACTTTAATGATCAACGATCAATATCGAGATAAGAAGAGCAAGGTGGAAAGGAGGTTAGCTAATTATGGATGACTACATCCTCTAAGTAGGATGTTCTTCGGTTCTTGGCAAAGAACTTGAGAGATCGACGATCAACGATCAACTACTGATCAACCACTGACTGAGAAGATCAAGGAGGAAAAGGAGGTAAACACTTAGGGAAGACCAGATCCCCTAAGTAGGTATGTTCCTATCAAACCCCCAATGATTCTTGGTTGATTTTGTGTATATCACTTTGTAAGTAGTAGGATCATGTAGATAATACACTTACTTTCATGTATATAACACATAAAACTCATACAACAACCAAACAAGCTTTTGATTTTGTCAAGAACATCAATCAAACACCTAATCTTAACTATAACAACCAAATTAGGGTTAAATCATACAAAATCATTCAAAGCATCTCAAGAACATTCAAAAAATATTCAAGAACATGCCAATACATTCAAAAATGTCAAATCATCTAACAACATGTTGAGAACATGTGAGGATTTGAACAAAACTACTAGCACACCATAAGTTGTACATAGTCTATGTAATACCCTCAAGAACATCATGTTTCTTTTTTCCTTTTTTGGCGCACACACGCACACACACACACACACACTCTACACCGACAGACCCTTATGGCTAAGAACTAGTGATAAAGAGAGGGCCTATATTCCTTCGGGGATATGTGTGATTCTTCTTCAAAAACCTTCTTGTTTTCCTTAGTTACGAGTAGGATTGGCATAAATATATGGTGCTTTTTTTCACTTTTAATTGATAACTCACACATAAATACTAAACTAACCAAAGCAAAGGAGTTTGTTTAGTGTTACTGACAAAATCAAAGGGTTGTTACTGGAGTTTGTTCACAACCAAAACTAATTGATAATCAACCAAAATAAACTGGGCAAACTAGTCCTTAATTGAAACTAAATCATATTTAACCAAAACCAACCCAACTTTCAAACATACCAAGAATGAACTACGTCTGGCCTAGTCTTTGGTAACCACCCAAAGTACACAGGCAACCCATAAGGGTTTGCTCACACCTCTAATAATACATCATACCCTTTACCCTAACCATAACGAACTACATGATGACTTGATTCTCATATGTGATACATAGGAAACCCACGTCCGTGTTCGGTCGCATATCCAAACAAGTTAGTCTTAGTTTTCATTTCATTTAGTATACCTTGCGTATTTATGTATCTGTCTACTATATAAACTATTATTGGGTGCCGCAGACTAGTAATAGCTATAGTATTTACCTGTTTTCCATAATATCTTGTAAAAAATACATAAGAATAACAAAAAATTTAAAAAATATAATTATTATTGTTTAAGTAAAACAAAGAAAACTACTTGGATAGTGTTTTAATAGTGAATATCTATTTAGATTGAGGTACCATCTTCGGACGAGTATCTTGGGGTGTCTAACACCTTCCCCAAGCATAATCGACTCCTGAACTTCAAGATTATCTTTGGTAAATAGACCTGTGGAAGTCAAAAAATGGGCTATTTCAAAAGAAAAAATGAATTTTTAAAATCCTGATGACCTATCCCACCATTTAACCCCATACTGGGTGGCGGCTCTATTTTTAACAAAAAAACGTGGACCAAGAAGTTTTTCAAAACCGACGCCTAGAAAATCCCTTGACAAAACATTTTCAAAATGAAAAGATTTGGATGACTTAGAGATGAAGGGATGGAACTTGTTTCATCCTCTTCCCGATTCTCTACTTCTTCTGCTATCAAAATTTGGGGTACGTCAGTTGGCGACTCCACTAGAGACCTCATAAGGGAGTTGGGCCTAGTTGGAGTGAAAATCCATATTCATCATTCAATAACGTCCAAGCATTATGTCATTGATTTCAAACATAAACAATTCCCTAACAAAAACACAATTTGTAATCCTACAAAACACATTAAACTAACAAAAATTCTTGAAAACACACAAATATTTGAATCTAAAAGTACTTGATTTGTTGGTAAATAAACCACTCATCACCATGCTCCCTCTAAATCCGTGGACGAGTAGTTAACTCATTTAAGCATAATCATGCAGACATAATCAAACAATTCAATAGATATTCAATATAAGCCCAAAAATCAATTTAACGATAATGATATTCAACAAAGCCCAGTATAACTAATTCAACAAATATGTATCTTTAATCAGTGCAATGTATAACCAATTCAACTAAGATCTCTCTTTAATCAGTGCAATGCTTAGGCGAACAAAATCCTAAAGATCAACTAACTAGTTTAAACATCAATTTCTCCCCCTTTATCATCTCAAAAAGTGGAGCAGGGACCAAAAAATATTTGTTTTAACCTCGTTGATAAATATTCTGATAAAAAAAATTCTCCAAGAATCATAAAATTTTGATCTTCAATAACTAGGATAAAAATCATTTTCAACACTAAAATATATGTGGATCATCATAAAAATTAAATATTAATGCATAAAACATCACATTCAGATAATAATTCACCACAATAAACATATTACCACTTAATTTATCTAGATGAAGTGCCAGAAATCCTAGAATAAGTACTACAAACCAAGGTGCCATGGTAAGACATGTTCAATTACATAACCAAAATAAGTATGAAATCTAATGAGGGCTTTACCTCACAAATTGATAGTACGATCCTAACAGACTCGTGGCTGCATGCTATGGGTACTGACTGCCAGTTGTATGCCTAAGCTCGAAGGCATCTACTAATAATAAGGCATAGATGGTCCTACCCCTAAATACCCTATTACAATAGATCCTCCAAAGGATTGTTGCCCTCAGAATGTAGTGTGCCTACTATATTGATGCTAGGCCCTAAACTGCTGCTGGTTGTTGTATTCTTGGTTTTGCAAGAATTGGAACATGTGTTCCATGCTGCCTGTGATCCTCCCGAACCCTGCTTCCATTGTTTCAACAAGTCTCCCATATCCGCTTTCTACGGACACCCTCATCTCAGCCATATTATTTTTAATCCTGGACATTTTGTAATCTAGAATCTCCATGTATGGCTGGAGATCGTCGACTTGATTCCTAAGTATATCAATTTTTTAACCGAACTAAATTCTTCTTCTTCTTCTTCTTCTTCTTCTTCTTCCACGGTCATTCTCTCTCTCTCTCTCTCTCTCTTTTTCTCACTCAACTATTTCTCTTGAATTCATACCCCATTAAAATACAACTACTAACATTTATCCATGCAGGGGTCATCATGAGAAGTTTATTTTCTTCAGGATTGCCATCAACTTCAAAGAAATCAAATATTTTTAGAAGTGCATCGCCATAGGGTAGTACTCTTGAGGTTTTCTTTAATTGATATTTCATGTGCTCGAACATAATATGGGCTAAATCAAGATTTCTACCCTCAACAATTTCATTTAGCAAATATAAATCAAAATCATTAACATTCACATGACCACCTCCTCTAGGCACAATTTAGTAAGTAATCATCGAATGAATGAGACGATGCTCAACTGATAGTGATCCCACTCTACCATCATCCAAACCAAACTTATTAGCAATTTTAATTCTCCTAAAATTCATCGCAAGCTAATGAGGGGTATTGTAGGGACAAACATCTCCTCTTCAAAACATCAAAATGCCTCTAAGATTATCCTTATCAAATCTGATTTCAACCCTTTTAACAATTGACCTCATTTCTTCATCTCTAATTTTAAGATTATTATAAAACATTTTTACCCAATGGGGTATCTACTCATTTCTTTGGGTAAGAAATTCGGTCTAACCCATATTCTTAACATACTTCTCATGATCAAAATTTATATTTTTAAAACCATCAAAATCAACATGTTTACAATAAACAACCTTGTGATTTTTGAATTCATTTTTGTATTTTATTTCATCCTCTTTTATTTCAAAATGAATAGTGTTAAATTTAGGCTTTCCCAGGAAAGGTTGTTTACCTCTAGGCATTTTTTCACAATGGTGAGTTCAACAACCGATTTTAGATCCAAAACTTAACAAGATGAAGTAGATCTACCAAAACCTTAAAGAAAAAAAAAAAAAAACCCAACCTTTTGATGAAGATTTTGACTTCAAAATAATAGATCCAAGCCCTTAATCTTCTATTCCAAGAGAAATTTTGAAGATATCTTGAAGATTTGAGAGAAAACTTTTTGGAAGTAAAGGGTTTTTAGAGAGAAGGCTTCAAAATGAAATGGGGGTGACAAAAGGGGTCTAGGAAAATTAAATCCCGCAATAGTCGGTTGACTAACTATTCTTGGTCAGTTAATGAACCAAGGCAGAGTCTACAAACTACAGACTTTGTTTCTATCAGTTAACCGACAGGGCTTTTTTGTCCCTTCGTGAATTGTTGCCCTATTTGATCAATTAGCTCAATTTTTACATCTTATTTTGATCTACACATATTATTTAAATTATTTTTACACACACACATACCCCTACACATATCACAAATAACTAATTTCAAAAATGCGAAGCATTGGTCTCCTTAAAAAAATTAACATGTTTGAATTTTAAGAAATTTGACACACCTAGATCGTCCTTGGGAGAAATTGGTGTGTGAACCCTTGGTAAATTGTTAATTTCACCTTGATTTCTTTCTTACTTAAATTGGCTTTCTTCTGGATTGGTTCAGTAAAAAATTTCTTGCCTTTGTATGGTGTTTTGAGCTACTTTTTCTTATTTTGATTTGTTACCATCTTATACATTATCCTTTTTTGACATTGGTTTCTCATCATTCTTTGAGGATAAGTATTAGTTGATTTCCTGTACTAAGCTTGCTATTTTTTTAACTTTCCACTTCGCATATGCTGATTCCTACTCATTGGTGCATTAATCTTGAATCATTTCTTAGCATGTAGTATTCATTGTATTCTCTAGATTGATCGACGTAACCATGCAGCAAATAACAAAATTTCTCAAAATGAACATGCTTCCCATTACACAAACATCTAGCATTGTTATTACGTTTCTTCGGATAATCATTATTTCGTACGGGAGCACAATATTTCTAGTCATATTAAGGAGTTGCTTTTGAAATTATTGGGTTTTTTTACCAACTTTAGTGCTGTCAATATCCTTGAATTTATCCACTACTTCGTTAAGCTCCTTTTGAATTTTTTCAAGTGATCGCTCGAATGAACTAACGTTCACCTGTAGAAAAAAATTATTCTTATGCATATCTTTAAGATCATTCTTTAATAACTAGGCACTCATTTTCAACAGAATCACACAAGTTCTATCAAACTCACACCTTGCATTATCCAACTCAATGCTCAAGGTCTCATTTAAGGTCTTAAGATTTTTCATTTTAAAATCATTTTGTTGAAAATCATAAATATCTATTTTCCACACTTTGTTATCTTCTTCAAAAGAATAGATTTTTTTTCTATCAATTTATTAATTTCACATAAGGCACTTTTAAATTCAATAGTTTCAAAATAGTTGTCCAAATTCTTCTTCTTAAGAGATTTAGTAGTACTAAACTTTTTATTTTCAAGAATTGCAATTTTCTACTCAAGTTTCAAATGCTCTTTTCTAAAAACATAAGGGCAATCAACGTCTCAATAGCCTCATTACCACCAAGTTTATCATTCTCACTAATGGGACCCTAACTATATGAGAAGGTAAAGGGACTCACTAATAGTACATACAATATCATTATTAGTGCACTCCATGTGATTGTGTTTGGCTAGGATTTTAAGCCTATTGTGCTAAGACCAGCTCTGTCACTAATTGTTGGCCCAAAGAGCTACAAAAGAGAGGGGTTGATTAGGTAGTTCAAAAATTTTAACAAATATTTCTGTGAACACTTAATTATCAAATCTTCAAATTTCCTAAATTGATTATTATCTTAGTAATGTAGCGGATAAGTGTTTAATGCTATATGTACACCCAAATGCAATATAATGAAAAGCAAACAATGCAACACACCAAGATATATCTTGGTTCAAGAGACTATCTTTCCCGAATCTAGACCCCTGAGCTCTATGGCAATTCGGAACCTCTAAACCTCTGATTCTTTTACCAGGTAGGAACTAAACCCTTAAAACAATTCTTTTACCAGGCTCAGATTCAACCTTTATAATTTTACCCTTTTTCCAAGTCAATGATGAACCATATATTTTTACTAGGCTAAAGACTAACCTCACCACACTCTCAAGTATCACTTTTACTTGTAAGGATTAAACCTTTACAATTCACTCTAAATCAATTCAAATGCTGAGAGAATCAAAACCTAGTCTTTTTCAAGGGAAATGAATAATCTAATCTTTTTACCTGGATAAAGATCAAACCCTAACGTTTTTCATAAGAAAAATATCGAAGCCTAGCTAACGAAACTAAATACCATCCCAACCATATCTAATATACTCAAACTCATAAATACAGAAAAATATGTGTTTCTTTCCACAAGGAGCTTCTGCTACCTCAATATAGATATACTCAATTAATATCCCAAAATTTACAATGTGATATATACAATGTGAGGTAAATAATATCAGATTAATAAACAATGTGGGTAGCACAATTTAGAGCATGTAATTAGATAATAAAAAAATCATTTTAAAAAGATTTTCAGGCTTTTAGGTTTGAAAACGATTTTCTAACGATCTTATAACCAAACAAATAATAATAATAATAATAATAATATGAATTCAAATTAAAGAACAATAGCTTTGAAAGATCTCACTGGGAAAACACTAAATATTGAAATAAAATCGCAATATAGCACAAGTCGGTGATTCCAAATCAACAACGCTTTAGATCAAGAACTTCACACAATTAACTCATAGAAAGCTCAACATAATAATCACTCTTAGAAAAGCTTATAACTATTTTTCTTGATGTATTTACACTTAATTCCACAGGTCCACTTATATAGATTGATAGCAAGACCTCAAACGCATATGTTTTAAAAGATATGCCTCTAAAGGGACTCTTAGACCCCATATAATATAATCATTCATTTCCAGGATATTTCACATTAAACTAACTTTCTAAATCTCTCAAATAAGCCTATAAAATATTTTTCAATTAACAATCATAAAGATAGGAATTATTTAACTACTTAAATTGAGATAATCATAAATTATGTGGGCGCCAAGTCAATTTCATGTACAATATCTTCAGTGGGTTCAAATCTCCCAAATTTATCCCTTGGAATTATTAAAATTGGATAGTTTTTGACCAAGAGATTAAGTTCATCGAAATCATAATCGAAACAACCGGTTGACCGATTTCCTTGTTTTGGTTGACCGATAGAAACAACACCAAAACCAGGGCAAATCCAAAAGCCATTTGATTAATTGAAAATCCCCATTCGGATAACCAAATAAAATAGCTTCGAAACCTAGCCAAATCCAAAAGCCAGTCAGTTAACCGAAAATCCCTATTCGGTAAACCTAATGCTATATAGGCTTAGCCTGCCAACACCTTAAGCTCAATTAGTTAACCGAATTACTCCATTCAGTTGACCGATTTCTTCCGGGTAGTTCGTTTCTACATTCCCAAACTCGTTAATTCAATCGGTTGATTGATTTATCCCAATTAGTTTACCGATTGGTTCAGGTTAGTTATTTTCTTCACCAATTATGCTTCAAATCTTTTTGTTTAATTTAGTTAACCAATTTCTTTTCTTAATTCACCAAATTAACCCTAAAATTCAACTTTTTATACTTTAAACCTTATTTTTAGTTAGGTCAATTATTATTTTAAATTCACATAAGGAGCACACATCAAATATTTAATTAGGATCCTAAATTCTATCATATCAACATCTAAACACACATAAAGATCACTCATTTAATAGTGTCATGTGTAATCCTAATTCGAGTTGCATTAAGAGTATAAAAGTATAGAGTTATTTGTGCCTAATTTCTTTAAGGTCTTCAACACTTTTCATTGCATTCATCTTTGCACCCTTTACGTTTTCTTTATGACGTCTTCAACTTTATCATATAGATGGATCTCCTTTCCAAAATACGCAACAAACACGTTATTTTCACCAAAAACATCAATACTTAATTATTCATTAAAACCTAGGTGTATTAATGGTTTTAGAGTTGTGAACAATCTAAATCACAACCTTAATTAGGTGTATTAATGGCTTTAGAGTTGTGAACAATCTAAATCACAACCCTAATATATGCATAACAACCCTTTGATTTTGTTGAGAACCTTAGACAAACTCATTTTTTGCAGTTAGTTTAGTGTTTGTGTGTGAGTTGTTACTTAAAAGTGAAAATAAATACCATATATTTATGCTTTCCCCATTCTTAACTAAGGAAAATAAGAAGGTTTCTAAAGAAAATCACACATATCCCCAAAGGAATAGAGGCCCTCCTTTTATCCTGAGTTCCAAGCCACAAGGGTCTACCGATGTAGTATATAAGTGTATATGTGTGTGTGTGTGTGTGCATGTGTGTGTGTTGTTTAGCTAAAAATGAAAATAAAAAAAAAATAATAATACCATGTTCTTGTAGGAGTCTTATAGCCTATGCACAACTCATGTTGTTGGATGATTTAATGTTTTTTAATGTTCTTGAATGTTTTTGAATGTTCTTGTGATGCTTGAAATGGTTTTGTATGACTTGAACCTAGTTTGGTTGTTACTGTTAAAATTAGGTGCTTCTTTGATGTTGTTGATAAAATCAAAATCTTGTTTGGCTGTTTTTTGGGTTATGTCCATGAAAGTAAAATGTCTTATCTACACGATCCTACCATATACAAGCAACATATACAAGATGAACCATAGATCATAGGGTGTTTTATAGGAATATACCTACTTAGGGGATGTGGTCTTCCCAAAGTATTTACCTGCTTTTCCTCTTTGATCTTTTTAGTCAGTGGTTGATCGATGGTCATCGATTCCTCAAGTTCTTAGCCAAGAACCCAAGAACACCCTACTTAGGGGATGTGGTTGTCCCTAGGTACCTAACCTCCTTTTCCTTCTTACTCTTCTTGGCTCTATGATGATCGGTGATCATAGATCCTTAAAGTTCTTGTTCTATGAAGTTCAAGAACACCTTCCATAATAGGATTTGGACAGCATAACAATGTGTTATTTGAGAAATATGTTTGCAAGGACTAGGACTTGAGAGAGTTGCTTGAGTTCACACAGAAGAGCTAGGCCTTCAAGAATTGTAAAATTGAGAAGGGTGGACTTATATTTATACATTTGGGGGCCTGCGAATTGGCCAATGCTTAAGCCTATGCAAGGTGATCTCTAGGCAGTATTCGGCCTAGGGAACTATGGTAGTTGATTCTTACGTCGCTACTCTAACCGCAAGTGTACGGATCATGTTTTATAGAATAGAGAAGAGTAAGGGTTGTCGTATCCACAAAGATTAGATTAAATTGCCGTTAAGTATCGTGATTGTCATAACCGAATTTTATCTAGGCGACTCAAATTTAGATTTTTGTTTAAAGAAATAAAATTAGACTAAACTAAATAAACTAAAATACTAATAGTAACATAAATGAGAATATATTTTCTAGGGATTAACTTTGTTCACTTAAACGTGTTCATTTCAATCTCGTTTACATTAATGGTATTTAAACTATCTGACAATCTAGATATCGAAAACTCACTCACTACCTCTCCCGAGTATAAGGTGAATGAATATGCGACTTCGTATCAATGTCGATGTCACCATCTAGCATCTAACGACACTGATCACATGAGTCTCGCCCCAACCTCATGGATTGTACACTTTTAATACTCTCTTGAGTCATTAGATCATCGCGTTGTGTTTAAAACCTAGTCTGAATCCAGGGTTATCTCTCCCGAGTGTCAAACCCCGTATTCTCAAATCAACCACAATATCATAATAAGCATACTATAGAGGTAAAATAAAGGTAAACACAGTCGGATAAAGATAAACAACCATTAACGAAACACTATTTACTGAAACAACATTTTCGTAAACTATATCAATCCCAAGACAAAATCCGTTTTGCTAAACAAGATCAATACCAAATATTCACTAAAACAATAGAATAACATCATTTTACAATTACGAAGTTTAAAAACAAAGAGAGAAACAAGGGAGAGTAGTCGTTATCTGAATACACTACAACAAAAACGGTAGTTAAAAAATAGCCACTAATGATATATTTTTAGTGGCTATTTATTTAATTGCCGCTATTTTATTTCAAATGCCACTAAATGTTAAGAAAGTAAAGTCAAATTTTGTGCCAATTTTTGGCGCTAAATTTTAGTATCTTCTATTTAATTAAAAAAAAACTAATCAAACTAAAAAAATCTAAAACTAAAGAAAAAACTATTAAATTATTTCCCAAAAACACAATTAAAATTAAATATTGGAAATTATTATTTTTTAATTCCCTTTTTAATTTTTATTTCCAATATTGTCGTATCAAATATTCAAAACCACCGAGCATTAGCGACATAACTGGGCATGCACAACACACGATAGAGGGCTTGGGAAGGAGAGGGGCTCTGCAAATGAATAGAGCACACGCAACATAAAAGAGGGCGTGGGAAAGTAAGAGTGGAAGCTTGTGATGATTGATCTTATATCCTCTTTTAATTTCGACTTTGAGCTCCCCATATCGCCTAAAGAGAACCTCAAGGTTAGGGTTTCATTTTACCTCTAATTTTTCCATTATTTTGTTATTTTTCATACCATGGAAGTGCGATATAAATGATGTTAATTGATGTATGATATGTATTAAGTTATTATTTGTGCTTAAACCATGAAGAATAACCCTAAATTCAATTTTTCACTCGCATTCTTGAGAGTTGCAAATTTCTCCTATTTTTGTAGTCCTCTGACTCTCTCTTTTTAGTTTATGAAATCTGGTTGAAATTTATCCTGAGTGATCATCGTTTGATTGCTCTAAACTATCAGTTGGGAAGAAACAAAGAAAATTCGGATTTAAAGCAAGTTTCATGAGAGAAAGAAGCTCATACTCTTTGAGCGAAAAAAGTTGCAACTTGAGGGATTAGGGCAAAATCGAAATTTTATGCTAATTATTTTTTTCTTCAGGAATTTAACTGTTATTTTTTTCATTATTGTACGATGAATTGCTATTCAAATTCAGGATGATTAAAGTTAGGCATTCATGATTTTCTTTTCCATAGTTGTACTTTCTGTAAAAAGATCTCATGGTTTAACTTTTCGACAACAGCCTCTGTACTTCTTCCCTCCCAAATTTGCATTGCCTTTGGTTTTTTTCCTATGAAATTGCTCGCCCATTTGACAAGATGCAATTACTTCCTCATTCACCTACTTTGTTGGAGTCTAGAAATTTGGAATGAGTTAGATATACCGGAAATCATATCAAGTTGAGAGGCCAAGGTCAACAAATTTATAGAATAGATCACCCATTATTAGAATCTTGTTTTAAATTGGAATGTCTGTATAATCTTAGATCTATTCCAGAGTAACATATTTTTCATGCGTGGTGCTTAATGTGAATATCAAATAGACACAAATTTTCTTCTTGAAGTTTTTGCCTTGAGGTACAAATTGTTTACATTTTCTGGAATTATCTTGAAAAAGTGGTTCGCCTAACAGCGGTTGGATCGCTACTAGGACAGAAGAATATCTTACTCTGTTAGCAAGCCCCTGTAAGGACTTTAATTGTACCAGTTAAGAGCTTGTGCGAATAATGGAAAGGTTTGAATGCAATTCTCTTATCTATAATTTTCATGTATGTTATATGTGTGCCATATTTTGTACCACATATAATTGACATTAAGTACTGGCTGTAGGCTTTTTCAGGATCATTTGTGATTGGTTTGAACTCTAATGACTGTTGTATTATGCTCTAATAGATAATACTTACCAAACAATCTAATATAGTAGATTATAATGTAATTTTGAATAATGCAATTAACGAAGAAAATGAAAAATTGCAGAAAGAGCTAGATGAAATGAAACATAAATGGATAACTATTTGCAATTGTTTAAAAATTTTGTTTCAAGTCAACAAGGACTAGGAGTAGAAGGTGACATCACGTTAGGTACAACTACGGTGAGTGTTTGTACTTATATTTGTCCTAGTTTCATTGTGAATTATTCTATAATGTTATACATGTTTGTATATGTATTGGTGGGACATGTGTATTATACGGTGATAAGTTCAAGTCACTTTTAACATTTGGAGTATCTCAAATCAAAATTCTAAAAATCTGCAAGCTAACATCACATTGGAGATACCTAAGGTAAGTGTTTGTACTTATTTTATTTATTATAGCTTTTTATTATAAATTGTTTTATAATGTTTATATTTGTATCATGTGAGATATTTGAATTATACGGTGATAGGTTCAAGTCACTTCTAACTCTCGGGATACCTTAAATCAAAATTTCGAAAAGTTTTCATTGTGGAATTGGAAGTCTCAAATGGAGAAGGTAATAACACGATAAATTCAAATAATATCTTATGAGTCAATATTCAATTTTACTATTATCAATGTATCATATTATTTATATTGACAAATGCATATATGTGAATTTATTCGATAGGTTGATTGAATTTCAAAAAATACAAATGCCTCAAATCAATCTCGAATAAATTTGTCTGAGTATGAAATTGAGCAGATAATGAAACAGTCAGATTTGACATCATCAAATTATGGGTCTTAAATAAGAAAGGTAACAAACTAATTAACTCGTATTTATTTCGTTACCTTATTGGTGTAATTGTCATGTGTGTTTATTTTATGTTATCTTTAGAGGTTCAAGCTATTTAAACTTCGAATGACTCAGCTGAATCTTGCAAAAATTTATCATCATCAAACTATAAGTCTCAATTAAAAAGGTAATGAAGTCATTAGCTCTTATTTTATCTATTACGTTATGTTGTAATTATCATGTGCATTTTTTTTACTTAATCTTGATAGGTTCAAGTTACTTATATTCCGAATGATCCAACTTAACATTCCAAAAATCCCGTAATTAATTTTTACTTTGTTCTATAAGTTCCATCAAATATCAATCAGGTGATACAAAAATTTGTGTTGAAATCGTTGTGTTGAAATCTTGATTGTTTGCTGAAATTGTTGTGCGGAATTGGGTGACAAAGAATTTTCCAAAAATATTATGTTTATTGTCGAAATTGTTCCAGAAGTTTTGTTTTGTTTTATTAAAATTGAACAAAAATAGAATAGAACTGTTGTTTCTGTTCTGTCCACAGAAGAGAAACAAAACAACTATTTTGTTTTGTCTACAAAATAGGCATTTGTTCTGTTTTGTTTTCTGTTTCATTCCTTTTACAGAACAGTTGTTCTGTTCTCTGGTCTGTTTTGTTCTGAATATAAAAAATTGTTATTAACAATTTTTCATTCTGGCTTTTTAAATAATTTTCGTGTCTATAACTTAGGTCGAGGTTTAATTATGTCATTTTGTGAAAATGAAAAAGATTTTTCATGTTCAAGGAACGAAATTTTATGAAATATAAGGTAAAACAAGCAAGTGTTCTGAATAATTGAGTTATATTTTATTGATAAAGCATTATTATTTTCACAATCTTTATGGATTTGTGATTTTAAGTTGTCAAACTTTATGTTATAATCTCATAACAAAAATATAACACACTTAAATATATTATCGATATTTTATTTCATTTTGAATTGTAAATGGAAAAGGCGAAAAAAAAAAAAGACAAGTGTTTCGTAAGTGATATTCATATGGTTTTGACAATCCATACTCAAGGTATGCTTCAGTAGACTTGAGTGGTGGGCTCCAGTATCCTAGGTCGTGGACTTATATTTCGTTTATATTGTTAATTTCGAAAATAATTGTTGAACATTACTTTGTTTATTATGGTTGTGTTGGTTATTGTGTTGTTTGATGTTGGTTATATTTGATAGTGTTATTTAGGTGACAAGTACTTTGAAAATGTTGGATAAACAAAGGGGATTATGGCGAAATTTTTGTGTGAACGCCATTTCAATGTTTTTTTTCCTCTGATGTTTTTGTTTCCATATACATTCAGGTGTTTTTTTGGCTAATTGGGCATTTGATATTCGTTGCACTCTTCCAAAAGATTTCAGAGATTATTAGTTTAGATGATTGATTTACGTTAAATTAGTAGTTTAATTTAATATTATTTAATTAACGTATTTTTTTTTATCGTTGTTTAGGGATACTAGATCTACGCTTTCAATTATTAGTTTATATTTTCATTTGGATTTGTGTTGGTGATTAATATTAAAATTTATCTTATTTCATTGAGATTATTTTAGAAATATTTAGCGGCTAAATCATTAATCGCCACTAAATATAAAAATGTGACATTTAAATTTGTTGCTATACGAAATCTAAGTTAGCCGCTAAATATTTTGTATCTATAACGATTAAATTATTTTTTCTCACTAAATATTAAAATAAATATTTAATATTTTTTATTTATTTTTAGTGGCATTTAAGTTTGCCGTTATACGAAATTTAAATAGCCGCTAAATCTCTTATATTAGGGGCTAAATTGTTATTTGCCACTAAATATATAAATAAATATTTAATATTTATTTATTTTTAGGGGCATTTAAATTTTTAGCTATATGAAATCTAAATAGCAACTAAATTTTTTATATTTAGCGGCTAATTCTAAGTGGCAATTATAAATTAGCCGCTATAACCTATAGCGACTGTAGTATTAGCGATAGTTATATGAATTGCCGTTAAAAAGTTTAGCGGCTAATAGAATTTCCCTAATGCCCCTTTTTGTTGTAGTGATAGTAGAGTGTTCTACTTCCGCAAAAACTGCTCCGAGATCGCTTCCTCTTCCTCAAATTGATGTTCTCCTCTTGGGTCTTGATCTTGAGCTCCAAAATTGCCCAAAAAATGTGCGTATGGTATTGGGGAAGAATTGGCTATTAAGGGATCCAAAATATCTAAGAAAATATCCCAAAATATATAAGTCACCTAGTGTCAGACCACTGTAGCGGTGAAAAGTCAGTAGGTTTCTGCCAGTTGACCGCTGTATCGGTGGGAAGCACCGTTGCAGTGGTGGTTAGTATAAAGTCTATTTTCTTTTGATTGCTACAGTGGTGCTTTTCACCACTGCAACGGTAGAGGCTGCATTTCCTTTATTTATTTATTTTAACCATTTCTCCATCGACTTTCCACCGATTTTCTCCATTTTCAACCGTTTTCATCCATTTTCATCCCAAACACCTGATTTATACCAAAACAAATTAAAACATTACAATAACACTCAAAAACTATCAAAATTGGCTTGGAAATAGATAGATAAAATCAACCTATCGAATACCCCAAAACTTAGAATTTTGCTAGTTCTCGAGCAAAACACCCACACAATAAATTAAACTACCACGAAAAATTAATGAATTTGAATACTAAAAATGAAAAACACTAACGAACTAAAAATAACAGCAACGTATGAGTTTCGAATTTCATCTATACGACCAAAAATTTTCCCTCGTCGGCCCCCAATCATATTAATTTCAAGAGTAAAACGCACCATGTGGTGTTCTGAAATTCAACATTCAATAACAGTAAGCGCCATTCTAGATCCTACTCAAGTGTGTGTGTGAAAACTCAATCATACAACCATCCACAGACCGGATTGGATTATCTGCCAACAAAGTTCATGACTTAAACCATAAAGATATCAAAAATCCATATGCCTGACTGGGTTCCACTCTCCACTAATGTAGGCTAGGAAATTCAAAAAGATCAGTAGGACTTGGTTTGGTTATTGTCAAATGGCAAAGGGTATATCAGGAATATAAAACAGGTTAACGTCATTAACTTAACGATACCCGCGGCATAACGCTTGGCTCAATCACACTCATAACCCCCAAAGACCAATTTGAAACAACCCTGAACTAACACTTTAAAATGTAGTACTCACTTGTCTAAACAAACAAAAATAAAACTGTATATAAACATTTCCAGTGTTTTTTTTTAAACAAACACACCCCCAAACTTATTTGATTTGTACAATTTGACGAGTATAGAAATATGATAGAAAAATGAAAAGTAAGTACTCGAATACGAAACCAATCAATAGTTCACCCAAAATCCAACCCCTCACTTCAAGTAGCAAAACAAAGGCTAACTTGATTTCACTCAAATTGTGCATTAGGTTTGATGATAATGGTTTTGAAAAAATTTAATTGCCTAGGGTATTTGTTACGTGTTCAGAATTGAAATGGATTACAAGATTCGATATGGTAACGAGGGATAAAACATATTACATGGTAGGCTTCAAAGTCTGAAGCGATCAAAATGAATGCCTAAATCATGTCTCCTAAACTACCTTACCTAGGATTTTGCATCAAGTTTTCTCCAAATCAGGTTCTAGAATTCCTATTGTCATGAACTTGGCTACTGGATAATCGGCGTCAAATCAATTGGATAGCTAGTACATTGAGTTGAAGTGCTCGTGCAAGTTAGGATCCACAATAACTTTTACCACAATGAAATGTTAAGCACATAGAACACACATGAATGGGTATTACGCTTGACCTTGATAAATAACTAAGGGATATATTCATCATTGGGTAGTGTCCCAGATGAACTACAGAACTCAGCACAAAACAACAACAACTACTACAAACATAACATACTTATACTAAACTAAACAAACATACATACAATTAAACAATAAATTAACTTAAACAACATAACTGATAACAAGAAAACATAATAACATACTACATATCACCCCCAAACTTAAAATGGGCAGTGTCCACGATGACCCAACATCGATCTCAACAATTGAAATACAGCATGATAACGAATGGGGTTTAGAATATATACCTGGGAGGCGAGGCAACCTCGCCTCTGAACGAAGTTGGTGGTGATGGATTAATTTATTTGAGAACTTCGGTTGCCTCCCAAGAAGCGATTGGTTTATTGTCCTCAGCCTGACACAGAGAAGGGCTCGTCAAAGAGTGGCTTTCGCCCGAAGTATGTGTCACACAACACAACATATGGGTCTTGGTTCAGAACTCCCTCAAGGTTGGAAAGATTTGGCAATAATTGACCTGTAGTCTCAACGTGACTCGTTGCCAGCTCATGTGCTTGGTTAACCAGAATGAACGGTGTTAAAAGTAGTGGAAGACAAGTAAGACACATCGGATCCTCGTAGATGTGATCGTCTTGGACAGGTGGTGGCTCCTCAATGGGTGTCTCAAATCGTGGATAATCACAAGTGTGATCTTGTGATTTTTCATCATTTTCGAACAAACTCAAGTTCATCCCACTTGTTTTCAGTTCCTCACAGTGGCTTTCAATGCATGTGGCGTTTGTGTCTCTCAGTGCCACCATGTTTGACTTGGCCTCAATAAAGCAGATAAGTGGACCGATTTGTGTTTGAAGAGATGTTACAGTCGCATCAATTTCAATGCAGGTCGTCTAATTATTATCAAGACGATCCTCATGCTCGTTGAGACGGTCTTTTGTTTTTCTCCAAAAAGCCTGAGTTTCTCCCATAAATTCAGTAAACATTTCGTCTATGGTACGTGAAGACTCCAAATGTTGGTTCGGGGTGTCAATCCAGCAACCAACAAGATTTTTCTATGAATAGTTGGTCAAATGAGGTAGTACTATTTCCTCATTCGACCCAATTTCTTGTTGCAGCTAGTAACCCATCGAGGAAGTTTAGTAATTGACAGTCTCTCGGAATAAAATGGCTCGGAATCTCGTTGAAAGAAATGCAACAATACTCGTTGATGAGAAATTTTCAAGTACATGAAAAAGAAAACAAAAAACAAAAATTACAAATAAGATAAATGCCTAAATTGAAATCAAGTTATTGACTCCAATATCAACAACAATCAAAAAACCAATCCTCGGTAACAACACTAAAAACTTGGTAGCGGAATATTATGTCGCTACTTTAACGGCAACTGTACAGGTCAAGTTTTATAGAATAGGGAAGGGTAAGGGTTGTCGTATCCACCGGGATTGAATTTAATTGTCATTAAGTACCGTGATTGTCATAACCAAATTTTATCTAGGCGACTCAAATTTAGATTTTTGACTAAAGAAATAAAACTAAACATAAACTAATTAAACTAAAATACTAATAGTGACGTTAATGGGAATATATTGTCTAGGGATTAACTTTGTTCACTTAAACGTGTTCTTTTCCATCTCGTTTACATTAACAATATTTAAACTATCCGACAATCTAGGTATTGAACACTCACTACTACCTCTCCCGAGTGTAAAGTGAACGAATATGCGACTTCGTGTCAATGCCAATGTCCCCATCTAGCATTTAACGACATTGATCACATGAGTCTCACCCCAACCTCATAGATTTCACACTTTCTAATACTCTCTCGAGTCATTAGATCGTCGCGTTGTGTTTAAACCCTAGTCCAAATTCGGGGTTACCACTCCCGAGTGTCAAACTCTATATTCTCAAATCAACCACAATATCATATTAAGCACATTATGGAGGTAAAAGAACGGTAAACACAATCAGATAAAGATAAACGACCATTAACGAAACACAATTTACTCAAACAACATTTTCATAAACTATATCAATCCCTAGACAAACTACGTTTAGCTAAACAAGATCCTTACCAAATATTCATTGTAACAAAAGAATAACTTTATTTTACAATTACAAAGTTTAAGAACAAAGAGATAAACAAGAGAGAATAGCCGTATTTGAATAGTGGAGTGTTCCACTTCTAATAAACCGCTCCGGGATCTTTTCCTCTTCCTCAAATTGATGTTTTCCTCTTGGGTCTTGATCTTGAGCTCCAAAATTGCCCAAAAAATGTGTTTGTTGGGTTGGGGAAGAAATGGATATTAAGGGATCCAAAATATCTAGGAAAATATCCCAAAATATCTAAGACACCTAGTGCCGGACCGCTGCAGTGGTGGGAAGCATCACTGCAGCAGTGGAGACTATCGCTATAGTGGTGGCTAAGCAGAAAGTCTTTGTTCTTTTAATTGCTGTAGCGGTAGTTTTCAATGTTGCAGCAGTGGAGGCAGCATTTTCTTCGTTTAATCTTTTCAACTATTTCTCCACCAATGTCGCACCGATTTGCTTGATTTTCAATCGTTTTCATACGTTTTCGTCCCAAACACCTGATTTATACCAAAATGAATAAAAATGAATTAAAACATTACAATAACACTCGAAAACTATCAAAATTGACTTGGAAATAGATAGATAAAATCAACCTATCAGACTACTTTCTTTTCCTTGATTTGGTTTGCCTTGGAACGAATTTAGGATGGAAAGTGAGATTATTAATGATCTCGTAATCATTACTAAATCCTTTCAAAGATTTTATAACAATTGGTGATGCAATATATTATGTGCTAGGAATACCCACAAGAGCACAAGGTTACATAAGTAATAAAGTGATCCGAAAATCAAGTATCATCCACTAGGATTACTGATAGGTGTAATTTACGCATCTATTTTCAAACCGAACTTGTTAGTTTTTGAGTATGTTTATAATGTTTTATTACATTTTAATACATTTTTATGCATTTTTGTATAAATCAGGTGTGTGGGATGAAAAGGCATGAAAATAGATCACAAATGATCAAATCGGATCAAGAACGGTAGGAAAACAAGCATAAGAGAAAAATTCAGAACTGCAGCCCACCGCCGCAATGGTAAAACAACAGAAAGGTCTTTGATCCCACCGCCGAGGCTGTAACCCAGCCGACATACTCACTTCCACGGCAGTGAAATCCACCATTGTGGTGGTCACTCTGCATAGCTGTTAGATATTTATTTAGATATTTTGAGCCCCTATATCTCCCCCTCTCCTATATTTCAAATGAGAGATCTCATTAGAGACCCCTAAGATCTTAGGATATTTTCCAGAGTGTTTTGGGGAGTGCTCAACAATTCCAAAGGATAAGAACACGTTGCGAAGAAGAAGAAGCGATCGTTGAACAGTTTTAGCGGTAAATCTTCAGACTACAGCTAAGTTTTCTTCATTTCTTCTTTAATTTCTTATCTTCAATAGTTTTTTGAGCATGTTTAGCTCATTTATCATTTTATAAATGGTTATGACCATGAGCTAAAAGGATTTTGTCTAGGGATTAATAATATTTATGAAATCGTTGTTTGTTTGAGTTGTGTTTCATTAATGGTTGTTCTTCATTATTTCGATTGTGTTTGTTGGTTTGTCATGATTATGTGATTGTTTAGATATAGTGATAAATTGGTATTTGACACTTGGAAAAGGTGACCCCAAATTCGGATTAGGGTAAACACAACGCGACGATCTAATAACCTGGGAGGGAGTTAGAAAATGTGTAATCATTGACATTGGGACAAGACTCATGTGACCTAGTGTCATTAAGACATTGAAGGGGACTTTTTCGTCGATGCAAAGTCACATATTTACTCGTCTTACACTCGGGAGAGGTGACGAGTGAGTGTACGATAGAAAGATTGTCGGATAGGTTAAACGCCTTTATTGTAAACTAAACGAGATCAAACACATTTTTGTAAACAAAGTTAATCCCTAGATAATATTTTCTCCTAAACATATTAATATAGTATTATAGTTTAATTATTATAATAACCTTAGTATTAGTATTAATTAATTATAAACTCAATTTCTGTCGCCTAAATAAAGTTAGGTTATGACAATCACGGTACTTGATAATAATCTCAACCAATCCCTATGGATACGACAACCCCTACTCTTCCGATCTATACTAAAATATGACCCGAACACTTACGGTGAAAGTGGCGACGTAATATTCTGCCACCAATTACCGTTAGAACAAGCTAAGTACCATTATTAGAATAACTCAGTTTTATCTAGATGATTGATGATTTGAATGGTGTTCGAAGTATTAAAACAAATCAAATTACAAGAATTGGAATAAATTAAATGGGAATGCATTATCTAGGAATTAACTTCGTTCACTCGTACCTATGCTTGATTTATTCTAGCTTAGACTAATGGTCATCAACCTATTCAACAATCAAGATCTCTAAAGTTCTCTCACTACCTCTCCTGAGTGTCAAGTGAGTGATAATGTAATCACTTCAAAACCGATATCTCTATCTAGAGTTTAGGTGATTAAATTTATCTCGTCCCAATCTTATGGATTGCACAAGTTTTAATAATCTCCCTGTCTTTTAAAACTTGTGTTGTGTTTAATCTTAGTCCGAATCTGGGGTTACCTCTCCTGAGTGTCAGACCCCGTATTCTCAAATCAACCACAATATCATGTACAAGCATACAATAGAAGTAAAAAAATGATAAACACAATTGAATAGAAATGAATACCCATTACCAAAACATAGATTCAATCAAACATAGTACAAGTGAACTACATTAATCCCTAGACAAGAGCAGTTTAGCTACACATTGTCATTTCCAAATACCCAACAACAAATAAAGAACACATAATCAAAACAACAAACCAAAATCTAAAAATGAGAGATAGATTAAGGGAATAGAGATCCAAATCTGGTATGTGGAATGAATCCACTTCTCCAAGAGATGCCCTAATCCCGTTGAGCTATCATCTCTCTCTCTCTACAGTGGCCTCCTTGGTTTTGGTATGAAAATGAGCTACCTAAAATTTCCCTTATCTCCCAAATTTGTCTTCCCCTTTTGAGCCAAAAATGTGTATTTATAGGGATGAAAATATAGGGTTTCGGGTTGCATGCGATGCAGACAGTGTTGCAGCACGCGTTTTAGCGCGTTGCAGCGCACTAAGGGTAGAAAATATCCCAACAACACTGACCGATGGGCACTGCAACGTACTTTGGACAGCGATGATACCTAGTTTGTATTTTCCCTATAACGTTCTCTTCTAAACTTCGATTGAGGTGATTCAAAATACTATAGAATGATAAGACGATGATATACAACATCAATTTTTGAGTTTCTCTGAATTCAGATGGAATTGTGTTCAAAATTAGTCTTAAAGTTACAACATCTACACTCATTTTGCACATTTTCTCCCATTTATTTATATTCCTATAAATAAATGTTTTCTTTCTTGTTATTCGTCATTTCTTCACCAAATTTCCACCGATTGTCTTGAATCTCCACCTATTCCAACCAAATCACTTTATATACAAAAATACACTGAACAAGTATTAAAAACACAAATGGAATGCTCAAAAACTATAAAAATTGTAAGGGAATAAATAGATAAATATCAATGTATCAATTGGAAATCATTACCAATCATTTTCTCTCTTCAATCAAAGTTTTTCCAATATTTTGGTTTGGTCGTAAAAAATGCATCCAAGGTTCATTGTATCTGGTCCTTAGTTTTCACTTTGAATTTAATGCAAGGTGATGACTTAGGACTTGGAGGGCACTCCTATGGTTGGATTTGGATGGAATCGGGTTAACTTACCTTGTAACCGACAGTTGGTTTTCAAGTTCCTAGTGAACCAGTAATATATTTTGGTGAAAATGTTTACATCCTTTGAATCTAGAAATTCCATGTCATCCCAAGCATTTAATTCTTGAGGGCATGTGCATTTAATGCATTTCATAGAGGTTACTTATCCGGTTTGGTTTCGGTAACGAGTCGTCGCGATTCAAGGTTTTTGGTTGGTTCTAAGATATTTTGCTTAAAATATCTAGATACATTGAATATGGTCTTAACATGTCATTATAAGAATTTAATGCTTTATGGGATGGGCATTCAATGCTCATTGAATGTCGTACTTAGGTGGGGAACAAAATCGGTTTAGTTTTGTTAACGGTTGGTTGTACCCTAAGTCGCTTGATTACCTTCCTTATCCATTTGGTAGGCAACTTCTAGGAAGGCTCCTTGATCAGTATATGGCTCGATTTTTTTGAGAGGCTTCCTACTCCTTTGCTCCGTCTTGCATTGCAACTAGAATTCTAATCGGGATTTTTCTTCGAACATTCTCTGGGTTTTGGTGGTAAAATGGGAAGGTTCGAACAGGAATAGCGGACGGTTATTTTAGATCTTGCCTGGTTAAGATCGGGATTTCCTAGAATGGGAACATCTCACTCAGAATAAGAAAGACTGTTGATTTGGATTGGGCTTTTAATTACGTTTTGGATGAGTTTTGGGAAAGGGTTCAAATAAATTGCTTATTTAGAAAGGCTTCTTCTGTTCCATTCTGGTATTTTCCTAAGTTCATTTCTAATGCCTTAAGTGTTAGCCGATATGCGCCATGTATATTTCATTTTTTACTTAATGCAAGATTATTTTATCTAGCGTATACTCAGGTAATCATATTCAAAAATTCAATTATCTCCATAATTGTCATGATTTTCGCATTGGATTAAACTAAGTTGTGATGAAAATAAGTTAAATAGTAATTTAGACCAAATATCCTTAGTTATTAGTTAACTAGGTTGTCTAGTTTCAATTCCATCAAGTTTTGATATTTATATTTTATAAGATTGTTATCGAGATTACCTAGGCCCTATATGTTGCCCAAGGTTTCATCGATAGTTCTGTTTTACTTTTTCTATTTTGGACTGAGCGTAGGAGGAATGGGCCTTCTCGATATGACTCAGAGGAGGAAGAATAAAAGTGATAGAGAAACAAGTATTAGTTTGCGATAACTAAGAAATGTTATTCTACCTTGGTAGTGTTAAGAAGATTTTCTATTATTTTTCTTCACTCCAGCAAGTAGGAAGTCGTGCTTTCTATATAATCCATGTATCAAGCTTTAGTTAGTGTTTCTGGTCCAGTTGGCCCAAGTCACTAGGTGTTGAGACACCCGTACGACTTAATACTCAGATTTTATAGAGAGCGTAATTCACCTAATGGCTTTCGTGTGACCACTCAGTATTTAGAAACTTTCTCAGACTAATCTTTTTTATTTCTCTCAACACTTACTTTTCGTATTTTTCTATTTTTTTAAAGGATTAGGGTAATTTGAGTCGGTCTTGAGGTCTTTGTTGGTTTCGCCCTTATCTCGACCTCTTTTCCTGTTTGTCTGATATGGCTTATCGTTCTCTTCTAGTCTTAAATATCTGCAATTTTTTTATTTTTTTATTTTTTTATTTTTTTTAAGTAGGTTTTTCACGGTGTCTCTGAATTGGTTATATCTACAAAGTCTTAGCTTAAATTAATCAGTCTTCATTTGTTTAGCTACCCGATCTTTAAAGATTTGTTTTACGGACAGGCATAGGCTCTAAGACTTTATCTATCATTCTTCGTGTCTCATGTCTTTGGGATATTTCATCCTTCGTTTGGATTTGCGGAAGTCTTCTGTATTTCTTCAAGGTTACTTGGATACTCTCAGGCCGGAACATGTGTAGCGATTCCACAATCCAATTTCCTTGGTTTTCCTCCTAACTTTTTCAGATTTTATTATCCATATCTTACCATCATTTTGTTTAAAAAAGAGATTACTTTAACGTTTTTTCTTTGGATATTGGTCTAATTTAGTATTGAAATTATATTATCATTACTCTTAATTGTTTGCGTTGTGCAGATTGCGACAAGAAAATTGATTTTTGATAGTTACAGTAGAAAGATCTGAGTTGACCTTAGATAAAATGACCGTGCATTTTAGTGATTCTAAAATATAGTACATAAGAATATAATATACTACTTGGTTTATTAAAAACTACTTAAGAAACTATAGGAAATGATGATATAGACATTTATTCCCCTTATTCTTTGATGGTCAGAGTTTCTCCAGAGATACTTATGATTCCCTCCTAGATGAGATTTTCAATACAGTTTTTGAGGTCCCAACACTGATTTGTGTGGTGAGCAGTCATTCTGCAGTGATACTGGTAGAAAGTGCGATGGTTAAATCACGAATCCTGAGGGTTTACTAGGTTAGGGGAAATAGGTACTAATAGCTTATTCTTGAAGAAGTAACGGTAAGCTTGAGGGAATGGCATATCGAATGAGGCGAACCGTGTCCTGAATCTGGTAGACTTGGAGGTTTGATAAGGCACTTAAATTGAGGTTGGTAATTAACTGGGGTTTTGTGGAGAACATTTGGGATATGGAGTAGAGATGAAAGCTTGGTGTTCTGGAAGGATAATGGTCTAGATGACCTATTCGATCTCATCAATAGATTGACTTATGTAGTCCAACTGCTTCCATATCTTGGAACAATCCCTAGGATTTGGTTTTCCTTTGGTTCGAGGTTCTTCTCACAGTTAGGCAAGTCTTCAAAGGTGGCAGTAACACAAATTAAGTGTCCTGGTTTAGCAAGGTAATTGTAATTTTCAATGGCAATTCATTCTCCATTTGAAAGCCTCTAGATTCATAATTCGTCGAAATACTTTATCATGCTAAGGGTATTTCCAAGTGACAGTAATTGGTCCCCTTATTGGGATAGCGATGCTAGGTTTATCCGGCTCAGCATCTGTGTTAAGGAGGTAATGTCTAACGCACCCCAGATTCCGATTAGTAGAAGAAGTAGAAAATCGGGAACAGGATGAAAACAAGTGTCATCGCTTCCTTTCTAAGTTGTCCAAATCCGTTCATTTTTTAAAATGGTTTTTCAAGGGCTTTTCTAGATGTCAGTTTTAAAAACTTATTGGGCTTATAATTTTGTTAAAAACTGAGTCTCTACCTAGCATGCACTTAAATGGTGTGCTAAATCACCAAGATTATGGAAATTTATTTTTTCTTTTGAAATGGCACGTGATTTGACATCCATAGGTTTATGTACCAGATATAATCTTTAAGTTCGGCAGTCAGATATGCTCAGCGAATGTGTTAGACACCCCAAGACACCCGTCTAAAAATGGTACCTCAGTCTAAATAAATATTCACTATTAAACAATATCTAAGCAGTTTTCTTTGATTCACTTAAGCAAGAATAATTCACCTTTTAAATTATTATTTTTTTATGTATTTTTGACATGGTTTAATGGAAAGCAGATAAATATATAACTACTACTAGTTAGCGAAACCCAATAATTCTTTATATACAGATAGATATGTAAAATACGCACATTATACTAAATGAAAAGCAAACTAGACTAAGTTGTTTGGATATGTAAACGAACCCGCACGTAGGTTGCCTACATATCTTGAATGAGAATATCGTCATCATGTAGTTTGTTCTAGTTTGGGTGAAGGATATTTTTTATTATTAGAGGTGTGACCGAACCCTTATGGGTTACTGTACGGAGAAGCATTTGCTACGCGCTTGCGTATTGACTACTCGCAAGTTTACGAGGTCAAAGTTTTAGTATAGTATGATTGTTAAGACCGGGTATTGTATCCACAGGGATTGGTGTCATTTTTATCAAGTACCATGTTTATCATGACCTCACTTTATCTAGGCTAAAAATAAATGTATTTAATTAATTAATACTAATACGAATATAATCTAAATTAATTATACTAATATAATGAGACGTTTTAGTGGAAAGAATTGTCTAGGGATTAACTCGGTTTACAAATACGTGTTCGATCTCGATTAACTTACGTTTACGGTGTTCGACCTATTTGACAATCTCAGTTCGTAAACTCCCCCCGCTACCTCTCCCGAGTGTAAGACGAGAGATATAACGCGACTTCGTGTCAACGAAAACAGTCTCCCTCAACGTCTTAATGACCCTAGGTCACGTAAGTCTAACCCCAACATCATTGATTGCACACAATCCAACTCCTGACCGGGTTATTGGATCGTCGTGTTGTGTTTACCCTATCGATAATCTCAGTTCTAAAACTCCACCGCCACCTCTCCGGAGTGCAAGACGAGGGAATACATGACTTCGAGTCAATGAATAAGTTTCTCTCAACGTTTTAACAAACCTAGGTCACGTGAGTCTTGCCCCAACGTCATTGATTGGCATTATGTTTACTTTAGTCTGAATCCGGTGTTACCTCTCCAGAGTGTCAAACCCCGTATTCTTCAAATATCATTCTAAGAATAATAAACATAACAATACGATAAACACAATCATACTACGAAGAATAAACATAACTGCAACAACGAAATCATACAAATCACATATTTATAAATATATTGTTAATCCCTATACAATCCACATTTAACTAACGACAATAACCATGTTTACAATAAGAACGAACTAAACATGCTCACAAATTTCTAAGTTAAAGAAATAAGGGAAGAAATCGAAGAACTTAGCCTAGTCCAAAAATTTGTTGCTAAGAACGTTCCACGATCGCTTCGCCATCTTCCTCTACCTCAAGATGTGAGCTCCCCCTCTAAAACTTTTCTACCTACCCTTAGATATATTCTAAGGGGCTCAAATAGCCGGAGAGAGCAAGAGAAAGAGAGAGGAGATGGGTTTAAATAGGCAAAATATCTATAAAAAAAAAAATCTAATTTGTGTAGAGGCCACCACCGCGGTGGTGAGTAGGTCGGTTGGCTGATCGCCTTGGCGGTGAACAAATCGATGGATTAGGTTGATATCCTGCATCTCCAGCACCGTGGTGGTGGGTGTCTCGTCACGGTGGTGGATGTTCAGCAAGAATGAGTCATTCTCTGCATTTTCACCACCGTGGCGGAGGTCTGGACTACGCGACGGTGGGCTTCTTTCCAAATATTGCCCTCGAGGTTGTTTTTCCACTGTTCTTCGACTGTTTTTTGTTCGATCTTATCATTTACGCTCTAGCTTCCTATCTTTTTGCCGCACACACCTGATTTATACAAAAAGTATAAAAACTAATTAAAACATAATAAAATAAATATAAAAATTACTCTAAAACTAACCAAACCGGTTTGGAAATATGTAGGTAGGTCACACCTATTAAATACCCCCAAACTTGGAATTTTGCTAGTCCTCGAGCAAAACACACACACAAAAATGAAAAAAACAACTAAATGAAATAACAAACAACCTAAAACAATCTAAACATAACGACATGCGAATTTTAAATTCTTCTAACGGCCTAGTCATTTTTTTCCCCAACAACCGCCAGTCATATCGAGTTCAGGTGGTAAAACACATCATGTGGTAATTTAGAATTTCGACATGCAATAATGGTGAATGCTATTCTAGATCTTGTAAACATGTTAGAGTGAAAATCAATGATATAACTATACAACGACCGGATTGGATTATCCACCAACGAAATTCATGACTTAGATCGTATAGGACTAGGATTTCCAAATGCCAAATTGGGGTCCACTACCTACTAATGTATGCTTTGAAGTTCATAGAGATTAGAAGAACTTGGTTCAATTTGGAATATTTGGCCAAGGGTAATTTGGAATAGAAACCGGGTTAACGTTGTTAACTTAGCATTACCTAAGGCTTAACGCTTGGCACATTCACTCTCAAACCCGATAGATAGATTGGAAACAATCCCGAACAAACATTAAAGACGGATGTACTAACTTGTCCAAAGAAACGTAAAAAAAAATTAACTTACCACACCCAAAACTTATTCGATTAGTATGATTTCACGTGTGTGGTTGAAACGAAAGAAAATGGACAAGTGAGTACTCAAATACCGAACTAATCCAAAGTTCGCCCTAAACCCAACTGCTCACATCAAGAAGCATTTGCAACTACTAACTTAATTCACTCAAATGTGCCTTTAAATTCAGCGATTAAGGTTTGGAAAAAGATCAACTAGCTAGGGTATTTGTTTATGTGTTCAAAATTGAATTGGCATTAAGGCTTCGACAGGGTAACGAGGGACAAACATATTATAGGGCGAACTTCGGATTTTGAACACCTAAATGAATACCTAAATCACGTCTCCTGAACTATCTCGCCTAGGATTTCACCTGAAGCTTCCCATCAAAAACATAAACACAATCTAACCTAAACAAACATGCAATATGGAAAAAAATAAAACATAAAACATATTATACTACACATCACTTCCGAACTTAAAACGGATAGTGTTATCAGCAATCCCAATCATCAATCTCAACATATAGGAAATTAAAGTATGCTGATGAAGGGGTTTAGAACACGTATTTGGGAGGTGAGAGAATCTCGCCTCCAAATAAATTCGGATGTGACGAATTTAATTTATTTGACCTCGGGTTGCGTCCCAAAAAGCACGTGGTTTAATGTCCTCGGCCCGACATATTCAAAACACCCTCAAGCTTGGCGAGATTTTGCTTTGTTCGGCTCGATCTTTCAACGACACGCCTCACCGGCTTATTTACATGGCCATGCACAATAAATCTGCTTGGAATCCCATTGAAATGAATGCATCAATACTTGTTGATCTAACATCTCCAGGTACTCTGCATAAGAAACAAAAATAAAACTACAAACAAAAATTATATACAAAACAAATGCCTAAACTAAAATCGGGTCATTTACTCACAATATCCACAATAACTCTATCCAATCCCCAATAATCATTACCAAAAACTTGGTGTTGATTGCCAAAAAATGAATTCAACAAACCAATCCGCGGCAACGACACCAAAAACTTGTACAACGAAGCCTTTGTTACGCGCTCGCATATTGACTACTCACAAGTGTACGAGGTCAAAGTTTTATTATAGTGTGATCGTTAAGATCGGGTATTGTATCCACAGGGATTGGAGTCATTTTTATTGAGTACCGTGTTTACAATGACCTAACTTTATCTAGGCTAAAAACAAATGTATTTAATTAATTAATACTAATACTAATATAATCTAAATTAACTATACTAATATAATGAGATGTTTTAGGGAAAATAATTGTCTAGGGATTAACTCGATTTACTAATATTCGATCTCGATTGACTTACCTTTACGGTGTTCGACCTATATGACAATCTCAGTTCGTAAACTCCCCTGCCACCTCTCTCGAGTATAAGACGATGGATATAACGCGACTTCGTGTCAACAAAGAAGTCTCCCTCAATGTCTTAATGACCTTAGGTCACGTGAGTCTCACCCCAACGTCATTTATTGCACACAATCCAACTCCCTACTGGGTTATTAGATCGTCGTGTTGTGTTTACTCTATCAGCAATCTCAGTTCTAAAACTTCATCGCCACCTCTACCGAGTGTAAGATACAAGAATACATGACTTCAACTCAACAAAGAAGTCCCCCTCAATGTCTTAACCACCCTAGGTCACGTGAGTCTTGCCCCAACGTCATCAATTGGCGTTATGTTTACTTTAGTCCAATCCGGGGTTACCTCTCCCAAGTGTCAAACCCTGTATTCTCCAAATATCATTCTAAGCATAATAATCATAACAATACGATAAACACAATCAAACTATGAAGAACAAACATAAATGCAACACTGAAATCATACGAATCACATATTCGTTAATATATTGTTAATCCCTATACAGTCCACGTTTAACTAACGGCCATAACCGTATTTACAATAAGAATGAGAAAAACATGCTCACAAATTCTTAAGTTAAATAAATAAGGAAATAAATTGAATAACTTAGCCTAGTCCGAAGATTTATCACTAAGAACGTTCAACGATTGCTTCGCCGTCTTCCTCCACCTCGGGATATGAGCTCCCCCTCTAAAACTTCTCTACCTACCCTCAGATATATTCTAAGGGGCTCAAATAGCCAGATAGAGCAAGAGGAAGTGAGAGGAGAGGGGTTTAAATAGGAAAAATATCTAAAAAAAATCTAATCTGTATAGAGGCCACCGTCGCGGCGATGAGTAGGTCGGTTGGCTGATCGTCTCGACGGTGAAGAAGGCATTGGATTCGGTTCATATCCTACATCTCTAGTGCCTCGGCGATGGGTCTCGTACTGCGGCGGTGGATGTTCAGCAAGGATGAGTCATTATCTGCATTTTCACCGTCATGGCAGAGGTCTGGACGCGGCGGCAGTAGGCTTCTTTCAGAATATTTCCCTCGAGCTTGTTTTTCTCCACCATTCTTCGACCATTTTTGGTTAAATATCATCGTTTATGCTCCAGTTTCCTATCTTTTTTCCCCACACACCTGATTTATACAAAAAGTATAAAAACTAATTAAAACATAAAAACTACTTTAAAACTAACAAAACCGGTTTGAAAATTTGTAGATAGATCACACCTATCAGCTGCCAATGTACTTTTGTGTGATTACCAAATATCAATACCAACATAGTTCAGTCTTGTTAATTTGGAAACTAGATTCATTATTAGAGGTGTGACCGAACCCTTATGGACTGCCTACGTACTTTGGGTGGTTATCGAAGATCAGGTTGAACGTAGTTCAGTCCTGTTATGTTTGAAAACCTAGGTTGGTTTTGGTTAAATCTGAGTTAGTTTAGTTAAGTTTTTGTCGATTATCAATTAGTTTTGGTGAAACAAATTTGAATTACAACCTTGAAACAAACCTTGGATTTTGTCAAGAACCTTAAACAAACTCCTTTGTTTTGATTAGTTTAGTGTTTGCGTGTGAGTTCTGAGTTAAAAAATGAAAAAAAAAATACCATATATTTATGCCAGTCCTATTCATAACTAAGGAAAAAGGGAAGGTTATTGAAGAAGAATCACACATATCCCTGAAGTAATGGAAGCCCTAGCTTTATCCCAAGTTCTTAGCCACAAGGGTCTGTTGGTGTAGTATATAAATATATATGTATATATGTGTTTTTATTTAGTTAAGAAAGGAAAACAAAATATGATGTTCTTGGAGAGAATCGTATAGACTATGTACAACTAATGGTGTGAATAGTCATTTTGCTTGAATCCGCACGCGTTTTTATCACGTGGTTGGATGAGTCGATGTTTTTGAATGTCTTGGCATGTTTTGAATTCTCTTGAATGATTTTTGTATGATTTAATCCTATTTTGGTTGTTATGGTTAAGATTAGGTACTTGCTTGATGTTATTAACAAAATCAAATTCTTGTTAGGTTGTTCCTAGGGTTTGTTTGATTTTTATGGGTTTTATGTGTTAAGAACATAAAAGTAAGTGTTTTATTTACAAGATCCTACTATATACAAAACAATATGCACAAAAATCAACCAAGAATCATTGGGGGTTGGTAGGAAATTACTCACTTAGCGGATGTGGTCGCGGTTCTTTGAGTTCTTAGCCAAGAACCTAAGAATAACCACCTACTTGGGGAATGTAGTCGTCCCTAAGTAGCCTACCTCTTTTCCTCCTTGGCTCGATGTTGATCGGTGATCATTGATCCTTGAAGTTCATGTTCCAAGAACTTTAAGAACTTCTTCTACGGCTGGATTTTGATAGAATAACAACGCATTTTTTTTTGGAGAAATCTACTTGAAAGATCTAGGACCCAAAATATGTGCTTGAGTTTAGAGAGAGGAGCTAGGCCTTCAAATCTTGAGAAAATAAGAACCCCAATACCCCAATTTATAGGCTAGTGGATTGTGCATTGGACATTACGCCTGCAATACCAGCCTCTTCCTCTGGGGGTGTTTGGCCTAGGGTACTTGCTATCTTGTATTGGTTTGATTTGACTTGGAACGAATTTAGGGGAGAAGGCTAGATTGTCAAAGATTTTGTAATAATTACCAAATCTTTTCAAAGATTTATTAATCATTGGCAATCATTACCAATGATTTCTAATCATCACCTCTACACCAATGGCATTCCTTGCACATGGGTTCATTTCTGATTTGATGGGATGGATCTAGTTGGGTTTATGGGCAAACTCCAGTTAGACCAACTATTTCAGTTTGGATGTCATAAATGCTCCCAAAGTGCATTGAACCTAGTCTTTAGGTGACACTTTTCATTTAAAGCAAAGTGATGTGTCATGACTTCGAGGCCACAAATTTGGTTCATTTTGGATGGAATCGGGTGAACTTTCCTTACGACCATCAGTTATACCCTAAGTGTCTTGTCCTCTTTGTTTTCCATTTGGTTAGGAAAATTCTAGGAAGGCTCCGTGGTCATTATAAGGATTTGTTTATGGGCATTAAATGATTGCAAGGCACCTTGATTTCTTTAGCCTAGGGTAGTTTGTCAAGACTACTTGGATTCGGTAAAACTCCAAGTCAATCCCAAACCTTAAATCACCTCGTCATTTTGAGCTTTGTCATGACCTTTCCAAGACTTGATTAAGGTGTCTTTGATAGTTTCTTGGTAGTGTGTGATGTGGTATGCATGTGAGAAATCATTATTTTCAGTGTTAAATTTGACAAGATTCAGTGAAAAGTAAATGTTTCAAAGTCGGGGTGGGGAAACCGAGTTAATTGTTTGAAATGACCTATAATTTAAGGGTAGTGACTAATATTTACCGATACTAAAGATGATTTTTTGAAAATCAAACTTCAGTAATGTCATTTTAGACCTTCTTGAATCAGGTGAATTTCGATTTTAACCCAAAACTTTTACTTAATTGGAATTTTGTCAAATTCAACATTTTTACTTTTTTATCATGCTTTTAGTCATGTTTGTTTATTGCTTAGTGTTATCTCAGGTATAAATTCATTCTCTTTAAACTAGAGTTTAATGTTTTTCTAGACTTGTACATGATTCGACACTAACTGGGCAGGACAAAAACGCATGTCTATAGCTGCCCCTCTTTGTCATGCGAGTTTAGTCATAATGACAAAGGAAGAGACACTGACATTTTATTCTACTAGACAGTGAAATTAAAAGACAAGTATTTGAATCGAACATTAATGCCTAAACCTAGAGGATATGGCTGATACTAGGATAACGTAAATGTCTGAACCTACTACCTAAAGAATTATGTGAATGTCCAATCCTATAGGGTCGTTATTAGTGTTCAGACGACGAGAATGTCTGATCCTACTTCCAAAATGACAATGTGAATGTCTGATCCTAGGGGGATGCTATTAATGTTAGGATGACATAAATGTTCGATCCTATATTCGAAGGTACAGTGTGCATTTCTTATCCAATTGGGATGTTGTTGATGTTAGGACGATGTGAATTTCTGCTCCAACTTCCTAAATGATAGCATAAGTATCTGATCCTATAGAGATGCTATTATACTATACCATAAAGCGGCGAAGTAACTGGCTCTGAAGGTCTTGGTGAGGATGACGGTGTAGTACAAGCCCCCTTGGTTGTCTTCTATTCTATACCATAGAGCAGCGAAGTACCAAGATCTAAAGGTATTAGTAAGGATGACCATATAGTACAAGCCCTCATGGTTGTCTACTATTCCATACCTTAGAGTGGCAAAGTACCTAGCTCTAAAGGTCTTGGTGAGAATGACAATATAGTTCAAGCTCCCCAATTGTCTACTATTCTATAGCTTAGAGCAGTGAAGTACCTAGCTCTGGAGGTTTTGGTGAGGGCAACAGTATAGTACAAACCCTCCCGATTATAGAATATTCTATACCTTGGAGCGGCGAAGTACTAGGCTCTAAAGGTATTGGTGAGGACGATGGTATAGTACAGCCCTAGGGTTGTCCATTATTCTATACCTTAGAGCAGGGAAGTACCTGGATCTTAAGGTCTTGGTGAGGACGATGGTATAGTACAAGCCCCCCTCACTATAAAGTATTCTATACCTTACAGTGGCGAAGCACTTAGCTCTAAAGGTCTTGGTAAGGAATACGGTATAGTACAAGCCCCCCCCGGTTGTGTACCTAAAGATAACACGTGGTCCATCTTATAGGGTATGGGGAAGATAACGCTCGATCAATAGACTCCTGGTAGCAAAGAAAATGATCCTTGGGGTCAACCAACTCCTAGTTGTAACCATACCCCAAAGGGTTCTCCTACATATCTCAAATTAAAGAGAATTAGGTCACATGTAGTTGTAGCATGTAAATTAAATCAAGATTGGATGGAATGGTTCAGGGTTAGAAAATTCAATTTCGGGGTGTCTAGTTAGTCTGGGATTGAGGTCATCCAGATTGATCTTTGTGAGCTGGCTTGACTGAGCCCTTTCGGGGGGCCTACATATCTCAGACTTAACTGAGAGTCAAGTGAAATTTAGTTCAGACTCGTCATGTGAATCAATATCTAGTAGAACAAGTTCTTGGTTAAGGAAGTTGCTTCCTAGGTTGTTATATTAATACAAGATCAAAAATTACTAAGAGAATTCACAATGGGTGAAGACCCTCGGGGAACTTAACACTTAGTGGAGTTTGTTGGCTACATCTCACCTAGGATGGCCTGATGAGGACTAGTGATAGGTGTAAATTACCTATATATTTCCAAACCGAAATTGTTAGTTTTCGAGTACGTTTAGTACGTTTTTATTATGTTTTAATATGTTTTTATTCTTTTTGTATTAAAATTGTGTATGGGTGAAAAAGGTATGAAATCAAAGTGCAAACGATCAATTTAAACCAAAAAACAGTCGAAGAACGATGGAAAAACAAGCAAGGAGTCAAGATTCTGAAAACAGCAGCCTACCACCTAGGCGGTGAAAATGTACAGTGCACCAATTCTTGTTGAACGTCCACTGCCGTGACGCAGAGATCCACCGCCATGGTGGTAACAATGCAGGATGTCACCAAGTCCACCGCCTAGGCAAACAGTATACCGACATACCCACTGCCGTGGCGGTGACCTCTGTACAATTTAGATATTTTGTTTAGATATTTTTCCTATAAATATCCTCTCATCTCCTATCCTCTTTCCCCTCTCCGACCGTTAGAGCCCTTAGGGCTTAGTTTAGAAGATAGAGAGAGTATGGGGAGTAATCAAACAATTTCAACGGAAAAGATTACCACGTGAAGAACGAGAATCCATCGGTGGATGGTTTTACCAGCTAATCTTCGGATATCGGCTAAGTTCATCCTTTTTTCCGTTTATTTCTTATCTTTGATATTTGTTTGAGCATGTTTAGCCTAATTTCAATTGTATAAATAGCTATGGCCATAGGCTAAATTTGGATTATCTTAGGGATGAATATTATTTATAAAAATGTCGTTTTGGTTGAGTTGTGTTTCTTTAATGATTGTTCTTCAATGTTTGAGTGTGTTTATTGTATTTTCATGATTATATTCTAGTTTAGATATATCGAGAATACGGAGTTTGATGCTCAGAAAAGGTAACCCTGGATTCGGACTAGGGTAAACACAACGCAAGAAATCAATGACGTTGGGGTGAGACTCATGTGACCTAGAGTCGTTAAGACATTGAGGGGGACTTCTTCGTTGACACAAAGTCGCGTTATATCCCTCGTCTTACACTCAGGAGAAGTGATGGAGGAGTTTACGAACTGAGATTTCGTGTGCAATCAAATGACGTTGGGGCAAGACTCACGCAACCTAGGATCGTTAAGATGTAGAGAGGGACTTTTTCGTTGACACGAAGTTGCGTATTCCCCCGTCTTACACTCGAAAGAGATGGCGGAGGAGTTTTAGATACCGAGATATTCAAATAGGTCGAACACTATTATTGTAAACTAAATGAAATCTAACGTATTTAAGTAAATAAAGTTAATCCCTAGATAATTGTACGGCGAATAATTCGATCCTCGCGTATTGACTACTCGCAAGTGTACAAGGTCAAAGATTTAGTATAGTGTGATCGTGAAAGATCGAGTTCTTGTATCCACAGAGATTGGTGTCGTTACTATCGAGTACCGCGTTTTTCATGACCTAACTTTATCTAGGCCAAAAATAAATGTATTTAATTAATTAAACTAATACTAATATAACCGAAATTAACTATACTAATTTACTAATATGTTTTAGGAGAAAGAATTGCCTAGGGATTAACTTGTTTACAAATACGTGTCCGATCTCGATTTACTCACGTTTACGGTGTTCGACCTATTTGACAATCTCGGTATCTAAAACTCATCCGCTACTCTCCGGAGTGTAATACGGGAGATATAATGAAACTTCGTGTGAACAAACAAGTCCCCTTCAATGTCTTAAAGACCCTAGGTCACGTGAGTGTTACCCAACATCATTGATTGCACACAATCCAACTCCCGACTGGGTCATTGGATCGTCGCGTTGTGTTTACCCTATCAACAATCTCAGTTCTAAAACTCTACTACCACCTCTCCCAAGTGTAAGATAGGGGAATACATGATTTCGAGTCAATAAAAAAGTCTCCCTCAACGTCTTAATGACCCTAGGTCACGTGAGTCTTTCCCCAACATCATCGATTGTTTACCCTAATCCGAATTCGGTGTTTATCAAACCCCTTATTCTCCATATATCTATCTAAGCATGATAAACAAATAATACGATAAACACAACCAAATATTGAAGAACAATCACAAATGAAACACTAAAATCATACGAATCACATATTTGTAAATATATCGTTAATCCCTATACAATCCATATTTTACTCGTGGTCATAACCGTGTAAATGTTGAAATTGAGCTAAACATGCTCACAAAATCATAAGTTAAAGAAATAAGGGAAGAAATCGAAGAACTTAGCCTCGTCCGAAGATTAGCCACTAAGAATGCTCAATGATCGCTTCACCGTCTTCCTCCACTTCGAGATGTGAACTCTCCATCTAAATCTCCTCTACCTACCCTTAGATATCTTCTAAGGGGCTCAAAATGCTAAGAGAGACCAAAAATGAGAGAAGGGAGTGGCTTAAATAGGAAAAATATCTCAAAAATATCTAACAAAATATCTAATCTAGCGCAAAGGCCACCGCCGAGACAGTGGGTCTGTCGATCGGGTGATCGCCTCAACGGTGAAGTCAACGATGGCCTTGATTGACATTCTGCAGTTTCACCGCCATGGCGGTGGACGTTCAGCAAGATAATGCCACTCTTTGCATTTTCACCGCCGCGGCGGAGGTATAGAAGTCGCAGCGGTGGGCTTCTTTCAGAATATTATCGCCTTGCTCATTTTTCCACTGTTCTTCAACCGTTTTTGGTTCGATCTGATCGTTTTCGCACCAAATTCATACCTTTTCACCCCACACACCTAATTTATACAAAAAAATATAAAAACTGATTAAACCATAATAAAATAAATATAAAAACTAATTTAAAACTAAAAAAAATGGTTTGAAAATATGTAAGTAGATCACACCTATAAAATACCCCCAAAGTTGGAATTTTGCTAGTCCTCGAGCAAAACACACACACGAAAAAAAAAAAAAAAAAAAAAAACACAACGAAATAAAATAACAAACATCCTCAAAACAATCTAAACATAACGACATGCGAGTTTTACATTCTTCTAACGGCCTATTTATTTTCCCTCAACAACCGCCAGTCATATCGAGTTTAGGTGATAAGACACACCATATGATATTCTAGAATTTTGACATGCAATAATGGTGAACGCTATTCTTGATCCTGTAAACGTGTTTATGTAAGACTCAATAATATGGCAATATAATGACCGGATTGGATTATCCCCCAACGAAACTCATGACTTAGACCATATAGGACTAGGATTTTTATATGTCGGATTGGGGTCCACTCTCCACTAATGTAGGCTTGAAAGTTCATAAAGATCAGAAGGACCTGGTTCGGTTATGCAATATTTAGCTAAGGGTAATTTGGAATAGAAAACGGGTTAACGTTGTTAACTTAACATTACCCAAGACTCAACGCTTGGCACATTCACTCTCGAACCCCCATAGATAAATTGAATAACAATCCCGAACAAACGTTTAAGACCAACGTACTCACTTGTCACAAGAAACGTAATTTTATTTTTATTTTTTATTTTTATTTTTTTATGCTAACCATACCCCCAAACTTATTCGATTAGTTTGATTTTACGGGTATGGTTAAAAACAAAGAAAAACGACAAGTGAGTACTCGAATACTGACCAATCCGAAGTTTGCCCTAAACCCAACTGCTCACATTAAGTAGCATTTGCAATTGCTAGCTTGATTCACTCAAATATGCCTTTAAATTCTACGATTAAGGTTTGAAAAATGATCAATTGGCCAAGGTATTTGTTTATGTGTTCAGAATTGAAATGTAATTTTAGGCTTCGATAGGGTAACGAGGGATAAACATTTAACAAGGTAGGCTTAAAAGGCTCAAGCGATAAAAAGAATACCTAAATCACGTCTCCTGAACTACCTCGCCTAGGATTTCACCTCAAGATTCCCCTCAATCAGGTTCTAGAATCCTTAATGTGTTATGAATTTGGCTAATCAATAATCCTCCTCAAATCAATTAAATACAAATACATGAGTGTATGTGCTCGTGCAAATTAGGATCTACAATAATTTTCACCAAAACGCATTGTCAAGCACATAGAACACACATGCATGGGTATAATCCTTCACTTCGAAACAACCAGGGGGTAATTTCATCATCGGGTAACGGCCCAGATTAATGCAAAACCCAACATGAAAACAACACAAAAACATAAACACATTCTAGCCTAAACACACATACAATACGGAAAAACAATAAAGCATAAAGCATACTATACTACACATCACTTCCAAACTCGAAAAGGATAGTGTTCTCAGCGATCCCAATCATCAATCTTCAACATATGAAATTTAAAGCATGCTGACGAAGGGGGTTTAGAACACATACTTGGGAGGCGAGATTATCTCGCCTCCAAATCAAGTCGGATATGACGGATTAAATTTATTTGACCTTAGGTTGCCTCCCAAGAAGCGCATGGTTTAATGTACTCAGGCTGACATTTTCAGAATGCACTCAATCTTGGTGAGGTTTTGCTTTGTTCGGCTTGATCTTTCAACAAAATACCTTACCGGATTATGTGTGTGGCCCCGCACTATAAATGGTTTGGAATCCTATCGAAAGAGATGCATCAATACCTGTCGATCTAACATCGGCAAGTACCCTGCATAAGAAACAAAAACAAAACTACAAACAAAAATTATATACAAAAGAAATTCCTAAAGTAAAATCAGGTCATTTACTCACAATATCGACAATAACGAACAAAATAATCCCTGGCAATCGTTACCAAAAACTTGGTAGCGATCACCGAAAATTATATTTGACAAACAACCAATCCTCAGCAACGGTGCCAAAAACTTGTACGGCGAAGCATGCGATCCTCGCATATTGACTACTCGCAAGTGTACGAGGTCAAAGTTTTAGTATAGTGTGATCGTGAAAGATCAGGTTATCGTATCCACAGGGATTGGTGTCGTTACTATCGAGTATCGCGTTTGTCATGACCTAACTTTATCTAGGCTAAAAATAAATGTATTTAATTAATTAAACTAATACTAATATTACCTAAATTAACTATACTAATATACTAATATGTTTTAGGGGAAAGAATTGCCTAGTGATTAAATTGTTTACAAATACCTGTTCAATATCGATTTAATCACGTTTACGGTGTTCGACATATTTGACAATCTTGGTATCTAAAACTCATCCTCCACTTCTCCCAAGTGTAAGACGATGGATATAACGCAACATCGTGTCAATGAAGAAGTCCTCCTGAATATCTTAACGACCCTAGGTCATATGAGTCTCATCCCAACGTCATTAATTGCACACCATTCAACTCCCGACCAAGTCATTCGATCGTTGCATTGTGTTTACCCTATCAACAATGTCAGTTCTAAAACTCCATTGTCACCTCTCCCAAGTGTAATATGGGGGAATACATAACTTTGAGTCAACGAAGAAGTCCCCCTCAACGTCTTAACGACCCTAGGTCACGTGAGTCTTGCCCCAACGTCATCGATTGTACATAATCCAACTCCTTCACAGGTTATTAGATCGTAGCGTTCATTTATTCTAGTTCGAATCTGAGATTTTTCAAACCCCATATTCTCATAACATCATTCTAAGAATGACAAACAAACAATACGGCATACACAATCAAAATAACGAAGAACATCCACAAACGAACCACAAACTCAACAAAACAACATTTTCATAAATTACATTAATCCCTAGACAAAAACCTATTTAGCTCATGGACATAGTATTATACAATGAAAACTAATCTAAACATGCTCAAACAACAATCCTAAGTTAAGAAATAAAGAAAAGAATGAGAGAAACTTAGCCTAGTCCGAAGATTTGTTGCTAACAACGTTTTGAGATCGTTCCCCCTTCTTTTCTTTGTGATCTTCTTCTTAGGGTTTGAATGAGCACTCCCAAAACCTCTCTCTAAAATATCCTAAGTCTAATGGAGCTCTAATAGCTGGAGGTGAGGAGAGAAAGGGGTATTTATAGGGAAAATATCTAAAATAAATATCTAAATTTGTGCAGAGGCCACCGCCGCGGCAGTAAGTAGGTCGGTTAGTTGGTCGCCTACGCAGTGGATTTGATGATATCCTACATATTCACCGCCGCAGCCATAGATCTCAGTGCTCCAGTAGTGGACATTCAGCAAGAAAATCAACTCTCTGCATTTTCACTGCAGCGGCAGAGGTCTGGACACCGCGGCAGTGGGCTTCTTTTAGAATATTGCCACCTTGCTCGTTTTTCCACCGTTCTTGGTTTGATCTCATCATTTACGCTCTATTTTCCTACCTTTTCAGCCCACACACCTGATTTAGTACAAAAAGAATAAAAACACATCAAAATATATTAAAATGTACTAAACATACTCAAAAACTAACAGCATTCGGATTGGAAAGAGATAGGTAATTTACACCTATCAAATACCCCAAACTCAGAATTTTGCTAGTCCTCAAGCAAGACACCCACGAAAATAAAAGAAAATATAAAAACTAAGTACTAAAAATGAAAAACACAAAAAACAAATATGTGCAAGTTTTGAGTATCATCTACCGGCCAAACGAAATATCCCTCATCGGCCCCTAATCCTATCGAGTTCATGCATAAAAACACACAATGTAATATTCTAGAATTTCAAAATTTATAATTGTAAATTCCATTATAGATCTTGCTAAAGTGTGTGTGTGTGCCTAAAACTCAAATATATAACTGTCTACTAATCGGATTGAATTATCCACCATATAAGTGCATGACAGAAAAAACTCGAAGGTATAGGGAATCCATAGGCCTGACCTGGGATCTATTCTCTACTAATGTAGGCTCAGAAGTTCAAAAATATCAATATGTCTTGGTTCGGTTTAGGACAAATGGCCAAGGGTAAATTTGAAAGAGAAAACGGGTTAACGTCGTTAACTTGACGTTGCCTAAGGCACATCGCTTGGCACTCTCACACTCAAAAACTCATAGTTAAAATTGAAACAACCCTGAACATATATTAAGAACGACGTACTCACTTGTCAAAAAGAAATGGAAATAAAAATCGTATTTATATTTGATTTTTTTTTTCTTAACAAAACACACCCCCAAACTTATTTCATTTGTACAATTTTAGGGGTGTGTGAAATAAGAACGAAAAACGACAAGTGAGTACTCGAATATCAAACTAATTAATAGCTCGCTCAAAACCCAATCACTCACATCAAGTAGCATTTGCAACTACTAGCTTGATTCACTCAAATTTGTGCCTTCAGTTAAGCGATAAAGGTTTGGAAAAAGTTCAATCGGCTATGGTATTAGTTAAGTGATTAGAATTGAAATGGCATTTTGGCTTCAACAGGGTAACGAGGGGTAATGAGTTAACAAGGTTGTCTTAAAAAGGCTCAAGCGAGAAAAATGAATGCCTAAATCATGTCTTCCGAACTACCTTGCCTAGGATTTCGCCTCGAATTTCCCCCGAATCAAGTTCTAGAAACCCTAATGTCATGAATTTAGGTGACAGATAATCATTTTCAAATCAATTAGATGGTTATATAATGAGTTTTTATGCTCGTGTAAGTAGGATTTATAGTAACGTTTACTAAAATGTAACGTTGAACACACAAAACATACATGCATGAGCTTTACGCTGGACCTCAATAAACAACCAGGGGACAGACTCATCATTGAGTAATGCAAAACTCAGCACATAACACAAACACTATCCTAAATAGACATGCACACGTAGAAACAATAAAACATACTAACTAAAACATACTACACATCCCACCCGACTCAAACAGGAAATGCCCATAATAACCTAGTCAGTGATCCCAATGACATGATAAAGCATTATAATAAAGACTAGGGTTTAGAACACACACTTGGGAGGCGAGAGAATCTCGCCTCTGAATCAAATAAGGTATGATGAATCTAACTTAATTTTTTCCTTGGGTTGCCTCCCAAGAAGGGCTTAGTTTAAGGTCGTCAGCCTGATATACTGAAGTGCTCATCGAAGAGCGGCGTCCACCTATAGTAAGTGTCATACAACACGACATACGGGTCTTAGTTCAGTACGTCCTCAAGACTAGCGAGATGTGGAAATGTATAGCTCGATCTTTCAATGGTATGTCTCACAGGCTCATGTACTTGGTAGGCATGAAAGAACGTTGCTAATGGCAGTGAGGAACAAGTAAGCCATATCGAATCCACGTAGATGTGATCATCTAGGATCGATGGCGGCATCACGATTTGGATATCTAATGGTGAAGAATCACAATCGTCGACCCAAGATTGGGTTCCCGTCTTATTCAGATAAGCATAGTTGAACCCTCCCAAGCTTCTTCCGCTCATTTCTAGCTCCTGACGGTAGCTTTCACAGTCAGATTCGACTTGTTCGCCTCTCAGTGTCACCGCTCCTCCCTCGGACTCAACAAAGCAAATAAGATAACCCATTTGCGTCTACAAAGACGTTATGGTCTCATCGATATCGGCACAGACCGTCTCGATATGATCAAGATGATCTTTATGCTTGTTGATCTGATCATGCATCTCCCTCAACAATCTCTGAGTCTTCCCCATAACAATTGCGAGCGTTTCGTCCAGATTGGGAGAAGACTTCTTGTCGTGATCCGGAATGTCAATCCATAGCACCGAAGTGTTGGAAAAATCCCCCGAGCTTTGGTGACTTAGTGAATGATTCCAACTTTGATAATCATAAGCCACAATTTCCTCCAATGACCAAAAGGCATCTTCCTCGGTTAGGTCATAGAAAGAGGGGGTACCATTTCCTCCTTCCACCCATATTCTAGTTGCAGCTTGTAACCAGTCGAGGAAATTCTAGAGTTGACATTCTCTCGGGAAACGATGCTTTGAAAACCGGAGTAGCAAATCCTTATAATAATCCCAAGCACATTAAAATGGCTCGGAATCCCATTGAAAGAAACGCAAGAGCACCTGTTGATCTAGCATCTTCAAGCAGCCTACGGAAAATAAAAACAAAAACTGCAAATGAAAAAGATTATACACAAAAGAAATACCTAAAGTAAAATTTGGTCATTTACTCACAATATCTATAATAATCAAAAACATAATCCTCGGTAATGGAAACAAAAACTTGGTAGAACATGAATACGCCGCTACTTTCACTCGCAAGTATACGAGGTCAAGTTTTAGTATAGATCGAGAGAGTTAGGGTTATCGTGTCCACATGGATTGGTTTTGACTATTATTGAGTACCGCCTTTGCCATAACCTAACTTTATCTAGGCGAAAATAAATATGTTTAAAATTAATAATACTAATACTAAGTTAATTAATCTAATTAAATTAACTATACTAATACTATTATGAGATGTTTAGGAAAAGTATTGCCTAGGTATTAACTTTTGTTTACAAGAATGTGTTTGGTCTCATTTTAGTTTACGTTAACGGCATTCGACTTATCCGACAATCTCAGTTCGTAAACTCACGAGTGTAAGACGAGGGATATAACACTACTTCGTGTCAATGAAGAAGTCTCCCTCAACGTATTAACGACCCTAGGTCACATGATTCTCGCCCCAACGTCATTTATTACGCACAATCCAACTCCCGACCAGGTCATTGGATCATCACGTTGTGTTTACCCTATTGACAATCTCGGTTCTAAAACTCCTCTGTCACCTCTCCTGAGTGTAAGATGGTAGGAATATATTACTTCGAGCCAATGAAGAAGTCCCCCTCAACGTCTTAACGACCCTAAGTCACGTGAGTCTTACCCCAACGTCATCGATTGTACACAATCCAACTCTCTCATGGGTTATTGGATAGTGGTATTCATTTATTCTAGTTCGAATCTGGGATTTATCAAACCCCGTATTCTCATAACATTATTCTAAACATGATAAACAAATAATATGGCATACACAATCAATATAATGAAGAACATCTGCAAACGAAACACAAACTCAACAAAACAATATTTTCAAAAATTACATTAATCCCTAGACAAAAACCCATTTAGCTCGTGGCCATAGCCGGTTATACAATGAAAACTAAGCTAAACATGCTCAATAAACAATATTAAGTTAATAAATAAAGGAAATAAAGAGAGAAACTTAGCCTAGTTCAAAGATTTGTTGCTAAAAACGTTTCAAGATTGCACCCCCTTCTTTGCTTTGTGATCTTCTCCTTAGGTTTTTAATGAGCACTTCCAAAACCTCTTTATAAAATATCCTAAGTCTAATTGATCTCTAATGGCCAGAGGTGAGGAGAGGAAGGGGTATTTATAGGGAAAATATCTAAAATAAATATCTAAATCTGTACAGAGGCCACTGCCACGACGTTGAGTAAGTCGGTTAGTTGATCGCCTAGGCGGTAGAGTCGGTGGTGGATTTGGTGACATCCTGCATTTTCACCACCGTGGCCATGGACGTTCTGCAAGAAAGTCAACTCTCTACATTTTTACCCCCGCGGAAGAGGTCTGGACGCTACGGCGGTGGGCTTCTTTCAGCATATTGCCGCCTTGTCATTTTTCCACCATTCTTCGGCTGTTCTTGGTTCAATCTCATCATTTATGCTCCGTTTTCTTACGTTTTCACCCCACGCGCCTATTTTAATATAAAAAAGAATAAAAACATAATAAAATGTACTTAAAAAATACTAAACGTACTCAAAAACTAACAATGTTCGGTTTGAAAATAGATAGGTAATTTACACCTATCAATATTCCATTTTTAGCGCCTAGATAAAGTTAGGTTATAACAATCGCGGTACTCAATAGTAATCTCAACCAATCCCTGTGGATACAATACCCGATCGAAAGGTCCATTATACTAAAACTTGATCCTTACGCTTGTGGTGAAAGTAGAAACGCTTAAATTGCGGCCACCAACTAGAAAACTTATTGGGAAAAATTTAACCTTGGGTAAATTGGGGCTCGATAATGCTTGTGTATTTATTGGTTTGATAGTTTTTCTTTTGAATTTTTTTTAATTGATTATGATTGGGATTTGTTCGAGTCTTATATCAAGAAACACTACAGCGAGATGATCTGATACAATGTGACCCAACTCTAGCCAGGGTGACTCTAATCACACAGTCTCAACGAAAAAATCGGATATAATGTGTACCAGCTCTAATGGGGGCTAGTCCCGTCACAAATTCTAAATAAAGAAACTGAATAAAATATGCCCCAGCCCTAGTAGGGGTGCAAAACTATCTTATACCCTAAGTCTAGCTGGGTCGCGGGACTATCTTCTGAGTGTTCTTAATATGTGGAAAAGCTCACATGGGTCACCTCTGTATCATGAACTGAGCGTGCAACTTGTAGTGTTCGATTTAGTTTGGAAACCCCCCTTAGTTATTCACATATTATTGGTATTACTGGTTCTGAATGGTAATCTTCGGATGATTGAAACCCACCTGGGTTACTATAATTTACCTATACTAAAGACGATTTTATGAAAATCAAATTTCAGTAAAGTCATTTTAGACATTCTTAAATCACATGAATTTCGATTTTTACCCGAAACTTTTATTTAATTATATTTTTTCAAATTCAACATTTTTAATTTTTTGTCGTGTTTTTGGTTGTTTTCGTATATTACCTAGTGTGATCTCAGGTAGAAATTCATTTCCTTTAAACCTGAGTTTAAGGTTTATCTTGACTTGTACTTGATTCGACACTGACTAGGCAGGAGAAAAAGAAGTCTCTACAATTGCCCCTCTTTGTCATGTGAGTTTAGTCATAATGACAAAGACAAAGACACTAATATTTTATTCTACTAGACGGAGAAATTAAAAGATAAGTATTTAAATCTATCCAAAAGAATAGAGACGTACCTGATCTTGGAGGATTTGATGAGGATGACGATTTACCACTTTTACCATTGTAAACTACGAAGGGTGACGATTGATCAACCTTAGATTACTGTAGTGAGGATGACGTTAATACCTGATCCTAGAGGATATGGTTGATACTAGGATAATGTAAATTTCTGAACCTACTACCTAAAGAACGAAAAGAATGTCAAATCTTATGGGCTCGTTATTGATGTTAGGACAACGTGAATGTCTAATCCTACTTCTAAAAGGACAATGTGAATGTATAATCCTATGGGGATGCTATTAATGTTAGGATGACGTGAATGTTCGATCCTATATTCAAAGGTACGGTGTAAATGTCTGATCCTATTGGGATGTTGTTGATGTTAAGACAATGTGAATGTCTAATCCTACTTCCTAAAGAATGGCGTGAGTGTCTGATCCTATAGGGATGCTATTATACTATACCATAGATCGGCGAAGTAACTAGCTCTGAAGGTCTTGGTGAGGATGACGGTATAGTACATGCCCCCTTCGTTGTCTTATATTCTATACCATAGAGCGATGAATTACCAAGATCTAAAGGTATTAGTAAGGATGACCGTATAGTACAATCCCTCTCGATTGTCTACTATTCCATACCTTAGAGTGGCGAACTACCTGGCTGTAAAGGTCTTGGTGAGAACAACGGTATAGTTCGAGCTCCCTAATTGTATACTATTCCATAGCTTAGAGTAGTGAAGTACATAGCTCTGGAGGTATTGGTGAGGACGACAGTATAGTACAAGCCCTCTCGATTATAGAATATTCTATACCTTAGAGCGGTGAAGTACTTGGCTCTAAAGGTATTGGTGAGGATGATGGTATAGTACAGTCCCCGATTGTCCATTATTCTATACCTTAGAGCGGGGAAGTACCTGGATCTGAAGGTCTTGGTGAGGACGACGGTATAGTACAAGCCCCCCCCCCCCCCGGCTGTATCGTATTCTATACCTTAGAGTGGCGAAGTACTTGGCTCTACTAGTCTTGGTGGTGAAGTCCATCTTATAGGGTACATGGAAGATAACGCTCAGCCAGTCAACTCCTGGTAGCGAATAAAATGATGCATGGGGTCAACCAACTACTGGTTGTAACCATACCCCCAAAGGGTTCTCCTACATATCTCAAATTAATGAGAATTAGGTCATATGTAGTTCTCGCATGTAAATTAAATCAAGATTGGATGGAATGGTTTTGGGTTAGAAAATTTAATTTCGGGGTGTCTAGTCAGTCTGGGAATGAGGTCATCCCGATTGATCTTTGCGAGCTGGCTTGACCGAGCCCTTTCGGGGCGCCAACATATCTCAGACTTAACTGAGAATCAAGTGAAATATAGTTCAGACTTGTCATGTGAATCAATATCTGGTGGAATAGGTTCTTGGTTAAGGAAGTTGTTTCCTAGGTTATTATATTAATACAAGATCAAAAATGACTGAGAGAATTCACAACGGGTGAAGACCTTTCAAGAACTTAACACTTAGTGGAGTTTGTTGGCTACATCCCACCTGTGATAGCCTGATGAGAACTAGAAAACTTCTTGGGAGAAATTTAACCTTGGGTAAACTGGGGCTCAATGATGCTTGTATATTTCTTGGTTTGATAGTTTTTCTTTTCAATTTTTTTTAATTGATTATGATTGGGATTTGTTCAAGTCTTATATCAAGAAACACTACAGGGAGATGATCTAATATACTGTAGCCCAACTCTAGTCGGGGTGACTCTTATCACAGAATCTCAACGGAGAAATCAGATGTAATGTGCCCCAGCTCTTGCGGGGGCTAGTCCCGTCACAAATTCTAAATGAAGAAACTTAATAAAATATGCCCTAGCTCTAGTAGGGGCGCGAAACTATCTTATACCCTAAGTCTAGCCAGGTCGTGGGACTATCTTCTGAGTGTTCCTAGTATGTGGCAAAGCCCACATGGGTCGCCTCTGTATTATAAACTGAGTGTGTGACTTGCAGTGTTCGATTTAGTTTGGAAACCCCCCTTAGTTGTTCACATATTATAGGTATTACTAGTTCTGAATGGTAATCTTCGAATGACTAAAACCCACCTCGGTTATTATAATTTACCTAAACTAAAGATGATTTTATGAAAATCAAAATTCAGTAAAGTCATTTTAGACATTCTTAAGCTACATGAATTTCGATTTTAACCCGAAACGTTTACTTAATTGTATTATGTTAAATTCAACATTTTTACTTTTTTGTCATATTTTTGGTTGTTTTCGTATATTACCTAGTGTGATCTCAGGTATAAATTCATTTACTTTAAACTTGAGTTTAAAGTTTATCTGGACTTGTACTTGATTCGACACTGACTGGGCAGAAAAAAGAAAGTGTCTACAATTGCCCCTCTTTGTCATACGAGTTTTGTCATAATGATAAAGAAGGAGACACTAACATATTATTCTGCTAGACGGAGAAATTGAAATATAAGTATTTAAATCTATCCAAAAGGATAGAGATGTACCAGGTCTTGGAGGATTTGACGAGGATGACGATTTATCGCTTCTACCATTGTGAACGTCGAAGGGTGATGATCGATCAACCTTAGATTACTATTGTGAGGACGATGATAATGCCTGATCCTAGAGGATATGGCTGATACTAGGATAACGTGAATGTCTGATCCTACTACCTACAGAACGACGTGAATGCCATATCCTATGGGCTCGTTATTGATGTTAGGACGACGTGAATGTCTTATCCTACTTCCAAAATGACAATGTGAATGTCTGATCCTATGGGGATGCAATTAATGTTACGATGACATGAATGTTCAATCCTATTTTCGAAGGTACGGTGTAAATGTCTGATCCTATTGGGAAGCTATTGATGTGAGGACGACGTGAATGTCTGATCCTACTTCCTAAAGGATGGCGTGAATATGTGATTCCCATTGGTTGTCTTCTATTATATACCATAGAGTGGCAAAGTACCAAGATCTAAAGGTATTAGTAAGGATGACCGTATAGTACAAGTCCTCTCGGTTGTCCACTATTCCATACCTTAGAGTGGCGAAGTACTTGGCTCTAAAGGTCTTGGTGAGAATGACAGTATAGTTCAAGCTCCCCAATTATCTACTATTCTGTAGTTTAGAACAGTAAAGTACCTGGCTTCGGAGGTATTGGTGAAGACGACAGTATAGTACAAGCCCTCCTGATTATAGAATATTTTATACCTTAGAGCGGCAAAGTACTTGGCTCTAAAGGTATTGGTAAGGACGATGGTATAGTACAACCCACGGTTATCTATTATTCTATACCTTAGAGTGGGGAAGTACCTGGATTTGAAGGTCTTGGTGAGGACGATAGTATAGTACAAGCCCCTCCGATGTATAGTATTATATACCTTAGAATGGCGAACTACTTGGATCTAAAGGTCTTGGTGAGGAAGACGATATAGTACAATTCCCCAGGTTGTGTACCTAAAGATAACACGTGGTCCATCTTATAGGGTACGGGGAATATAACGCTCGGTCAATCGACTCCTGGTTGCGAAGAAAATGATGCTTGGGGTCAACCAACTCCTGGTTGTAACCATACCCCAAAGGGTTCTCCTACATATCTCAAATTAATGAGAATTAGGTAACATGTAGTTCTAGCTTGTAAATTAAATCGAGATTGGATGGAATAGTTCGGGGTTAGAAAATTCAATTTTGGGGTGTCAGGTCAGTGTGGGACTAAGATCGTCCTGATTGATCTTTGCGAGCTGGCTTGACCGAGCCCTTTCGGGGTGCCTACATATCTCAGACTTAACTCAGAATCAGGTGAAATATAGTTCAGACTCGTCATGTGAATAAATATCTGGTGGAATAGGTTCTTGGTTAGGGAAGCTGCTTCCAAGGTTGTTATATTAATATAAGATCAAAAATTACTTAAAGAATTCGCCACGAGTGAATACCCTCGAGGAACTTAACACTTAGTGGAGTTTGTTGGCTATATCCCACCTGGGATGGCCTGACGAGGACAAGAAAACTTCTTGGGAAAAATTTAACCTTGGGTAAAATTTTCCCCAGTTGTAGACTGGGGCTTGACGATGCTTGTATATTTCTTGGTTTGATAGTTTTTCTTTTGATTTTTTTTTAATTGATTATGATTCGTATTTGTTCTAGTCTTATATCAAGAAACACTACAGGGAGATGATCTGATACAATGTGACCCAACTCTAGTTGGGGTGACTCTTATCACACAGTCTCAACGGAGAAATCGGATATAATGTTCCCTAACTCTAGCGGGGGCTGGTCCTGTCACAAATTCTAAAAGAAAAAATTGAATAAAATATGCCCTAGCTCCTGTAGGGGCTCCGAACTATCTTATGCCCTAAGTCTAGTAGGGGCGCGGGACTATCTCCTAAGTGTTCATTGAATGTGGCAAAGCCCACATGGGTCGTTGATAGATGTTATCCTCCTACGTATTTTCAAATCGAATTAAGTTAGTTTTCGATTGTTTATATAGTATTTTATTATGTTTTAATTAGTTTTCATACTTTTTGTATAAATCAGGTGTGTGGGGCAAAAAGATAAGAAACTAGAGCGAAAACGATGAGATCGAACCAAAAGCGATCGAAGAACGGTGGAAAAACAAGCTCGGAGGCAAAACTGTAAAACAAGCCCATCGCCGCGGCGGTGAAGATGTTGAGAAAAGAACAAATGCTACTAACGGACCACAGCCGCAGTGGTGAATCCCACCGCCGCGGTGATGAAGAAGTAGATAAACAAAAGATAGGCTACTAATAGCCCACCGCCTAGGCGGAGAAATCCACTGCCAAGGCAGAAATCCAGAAGAATGCTCTTCCTAGTTCACTGCTATCTTCATCGTCGCAGTGATCATTGAACCGACCTACTCACCGCCGCAGCGGTGACCCTCTACACAGCCTAGATATTTTATTTAGATATTTTGAAATCTTTTGCTTATAAAAACCATTCCCTCTCCCCCTATCTAGAGTCCCCCCCAGCCATTTGGGAACCTTAGGCCATATTTAGGTTAGGCTTTAGGAGTTTTAGAGGTGGAGCTCACATCCCGAAGTGTAGAAGACGGCGATTCGATCATTGAGCGTTCTTAGCGGTTTATCTTCGGACGTCTTCTACACTTCAGGATGTGAGCATGTGAGCATGTTTAGCCAATTATTTTATTTTAAATGCGGCTATAGCCACAGCTAAACATGGATTGTAGTAGGGATTAACGAATAAATTTATGAATATGTGTTTGGATGATTTCGGTGTTTTGTTTATGATTGTTCTTCGTAGTTTGATTGCATTTATCATATTATTTGTTTATCATGCTTAGTTAGATAAAAGGGGAATACGGAGTTTTGAAAAATCCCGGATTCGAATTAGGGTAAACAAACGCCACGATTCCATAACCCAATCGGGGTTTGAATCGTGCGAAATCGATGACGTTGGGGCAAGACTCACGCGCCCTAGGGATGTTAAGACATTGAGGGGGACTTCTTTGTTGACTCTAAGTTTCTTTATATCCCCCATCTTACACTCGGGAAAGATGGCGAGGGAGTTTTAAAACGGAGATTGTCAATAGGGTAAAGACAACGCACGATCCAATTACCTGGTCGGGAGTTAGATTGTGTGCAATCAATGACGCTGGGTGAGACTCACGTGACCTAAGATCGTTAATACATTGAGGAGGAAATCTTCGTTGCCTCGAAATCATGTATTCCCTTGTCTTACACTTGGGAGAAGTGGCGGTCGAGTTTACGTACCGAAGTTGTTTTTGTTTCTTATGTAGGGTACTTGGTGATATTAGATTTTCGGGTATTGATGCATCCCTTTCGATGGGATTCCAAACCATTTTATGTTGCTTAGCCAAGCACATAAGCCAGTGAGGTGTTTCGTTGAAAGATTAAGCCATCCAAAGCAAAACCTCGCCAATCTTGAGAGCATTCTGAATGTCGGGCCAAGAACATTAAACCACGTGCTTCTTAGGAGGCAACCCAAGGTTAAATAAGTTAAATCCGTTACATCTGAATTGATTTGGAGGCGAGATCCTCTCGCCTCCCAGGTAAGTGTTCTAAACACCCTTCGTCAGCATGCTTTAATACTATATGTTGAGATTGATGATTAGGATCGCTGAAGACACTGTCCGTTTTAAGTTCAAAAGTGATATGTAGTATAGTATGTTAGTTTATGTGTTATTGTTTTCCATATTGCATGTGTGTTTAGGTTAGAATGTGTTGTGTTTGTATGTTGAGTTTTGCGTTCATCAGGGCCGTTACCCAATGATGATAATTACCCCTGGTTATTTTTAAGGTCAAGGGTAATACCCATGTATGTGTGATTCTGTGTGCTTGACTACGCTTTTTGGTAAAAATTATTGTAGATCCTAATTTGCACAGGCACACAGACTCAATGTATAGTTATTCAATTGATTTGAGGACGATTATCGATTAACCAAATTCATGACACATTAAGGATTCTAGAACTTGATTGAGAAAAAGTGATGAGAATATATCAGCTGCACCAAGAGATCCGTTGCATGTTCCAGTTGGCCAAATAACAAGGGCAAGGGCACAAAGATTCAAAGAAGCACTTAATGGGCTTATTCGAGAGATTGGGGCCGAAACTACAATGGTGAAGCGTAAATTAGGCCCATTGGACAGTCAAGGCCAAGTCCACCTCATCAAAGCAAGTGAATGGGCTTAAAGTATGATCCTGAACGGGCCAAGAATGAGACCCACAAATTTTGTTTTATTTATTTTATTATTTTAAGTCTTTTAATTATTTTTAGGCCAATTTGTAAGGCTTTATTGCCAAGTAAATCATTTCCTTTTCCAACTAGGAATGTAAAGCAAATTAGGAAGCTTCCTTATTCTTTATTTAGCAATTAGATTTTAGGGTTTTCTTTTTCCTCCATGAAGACCCACAAATTTCAAAGTGTATTAGGGTTTCTCTCTTATTCTCTTGGCCACCTATTTAAGGGGCTTTGTAGACCTATGAATTTCACATTACTTTGATTAATAAAATTGTGAGAGTTTTCTCTTTAGTTCTTCAGAGAACGTTTCCTGAACTTATCAAGAGTTTCTTGTGATGTTCAAACTTATATCTTTGGTTCATGATTCATTATAATCATTGGGTCAAGATCATTATACCATTGGTTCGTATTTCGTTCATAAACATTGGGTTAAGGTAATCTATCTTTCAATTTCTGTATTTTTAGTTCGTTCAAAATCTAATTTAGTTTCGATCTTCGCGAAAAAACCCTAAGTTGGTTTCGGGTCTCACTAATCCTTGGTGAGGTTTGCATCAGAAAGATTGAGGCGAAATCCTAAGCGAGGTAGTTCAGGAGACGTGATTTAGGCAGTCGTTTTGTCGCTTGAGCCTTTTTAAGCCTACCTTGTTAAATGATTATCCCTCGTTACCTTGTCGAAGCCTAAATGCAAATTCAATTCAGAACACATAAACTAATACCATGGCCAGTGGATCTTTTTCCAAACCTAAATTGCTGAATTTAAAGGCACATTTGAGTTAATCAAGTTAGCAAATGTAAATGCTACTTGATGTGAGCAGTTAGGTTTAGGGCAAACTTCTAATTGGTTCGATATTTGAGTACTAACTTGTCGTTTTTCGTTTGTATTTCACACACCCCTTCAATTGTAACAATCAAACAAGTTTGGGGGTGTATTGGTTGAAAAGAAAAAAAAATAGAAAAAAAAATTCAAATGTTAATACGGTTATTTCCGTTTCTTTTGACAAGTGAGTACGTCGATCTTTAAATGATTTTTCGGGATTGTTTCCAATCTAAGTATGGGGGTTCGAGTGTTAATGTGCTAAGCGTTGAGCCTTGGATAACGTTATGTTGACAACATCAACCCGTTTTCTATTCCGAAATACCCTTGGCCAAATGTTCCTAAACCAAACCAAGTCCTTCCGATCTTTTTGAGCTACTGAACCTACATTAGTGGAGAGTGGACCCTAATTAGGCAAATGGAAATCCTAGTCCTTCACGGTCTAAGTCATGAATTTCATTGGTGGATGATCCAATCCGGTCGTTGTCTAGTTATACTATTAAGTCACGCACTAACACGTTTATAGGATCTAGAATAGGGTTCACCATTATTGCATGTCAAAATTCTAAAACGTTACATGATGTGTGTTATCACCTGAACTCGATATGACTGGCGGTTGTTGAGAGACAACAATAACTAGGCCATTAGAGGAATTTAAAACTCACATCTCGTTATGTTTAGATTGTTTTAGGATGTTTGTTATTTTATTTCAATTTTTGTATTTTTCATTTTAGTGTGTGTGTTTGGCTCAAGGATTAACCAAATTCCAAGTTTAGGGGTATTTGATAGGTGTTATCCACCTATGTATTTCCAAACCAAATTAAGTTAGTTTTTAAGCATTTATGTAGTATTTTATTATGTTTTAATTAGTTTTCATACTTTTTGTATAAATCAGGTGTGTGGGGAAAAAAGATAGAAAATTGGAGCAAAAACGATGAGATCGAACCAAAAGCGATCGAAGAACAGTGGAAAAACAAGCTCGGAGGCAAAACTGTGAAACAAGCCCACCACCGCGGCATCCAGACCACCACCGCAGCGGTGAAGATGCTGAGAAAAGAACAAATTCTACTAACGGACCACCACCACAGCGGTGAATCCTACCGTCGTGGCGGTGAAGAAGTAGACAAACAAAAGATAGGCTACTGACAGCCCACCGCCTAGGCGGAGAAATCCCCCGCCTAGGCAGAACTCCAGCAAAATGCTCTTCCTATTCCACCACTATCTTCATCGCCACAACCATCATTGAATCGACCTACTCACCGCCGTAGAAGTGAATCCCACCGCCGTGGCGGCGACCCTCTGCACAGCCGAGATATTTTATTTAGATATTTTGAGATCTTTTGCTTATAAATACCATTCGCTCTCCCCCTATCTAGAGCCCCCCCCCCCCCCCCCCCCCCCGCCCCGACCATTTGGGCACCTTAGGCCATATTTAGGCTAGGGTTTAGGAGTTTTGGAGGTGGTGAAGACGGCGATTCAATTGTTGAGCGTTCTCTGCGGTTTATCTTCGGACAAGGCTAAGTTCTTCGATTGTTTTTCCTTATTTATTTATCTTAGGATCATGTGAGCATGTGTAGCTTATTATTTCATTGTAAATGCGACTATGGCCATGGCTAAAAAAGGATAGTAGTAGGGATTAACGAATAAATTTATGAATATATGTTCGTATGATTTCGGTGTTTCGTTTATAATTGTTCCTCGTAGTTTGATTGGATTTATTGTATTGTTTGTTTATCATGCTTAGTTAGATAAATGGAGAATACAGGGTTTTGACAAACCCTGGATTCGGATTAGAGTAAACAAATGCCACGATTCTATAACCCGATCGGGGTTTGAATCATAGACAGTCGATGACGTTGGGGCAAGACTCACGCGACCTAGGGTTGTTCAGACATTGAGGATCACTTCTTCGTTGACTCAAAGTTGCATTATATCCCCCATCTTACACTCAGGAGAGGTGGTGAAAAAGCTTAAGAATGGAGATTGTCGATAGAGTAAATACAACGCACGATCCAATGACCCGGTCGGGAGTTAGATTGTGTGTAATCAATGACTTTGGGTGAGACTCACGTGGCCTAGGATTGTTAATACGTTGAGGGGGACTTCTTCCTTAACTCGAAGTCATGTATTCTCTCGTCTTACACTCGGGAAAGGTGGCGGTGGAGTTTACGTCCCGATGTTGTCAAATAGGTCGAACACTGTAAACGTGAGTAAATCGAGATCGAACACGTATTTGTAAACACGTTAATCCCTAGGAAATTTTGACCCTAAAACATATTAGCATTTTAGTGTAGTTAATTGAGGATATATTAGTTTTAGTTTAATTAATTAAATACATTTGTTTTTCGCCTAGATAAAGTTAGGTCACGACAACCGCTGTATTCGATAGTAACGACACCAATCCCTGTGGATACGATAACCCGATCTTAGTGATCACACTATACTAAAACTTAGTGTAAGTAGCGGCGCATTTCGCACTCCTACCAAGTTTTTGGCGCCGTTGTTGGGGATTATTATGATGTTATTGCCGGAGAAACACGGTAACGGCCGAAGACTTGATTTTTAGATAGGAGAAGCAAGTGTATTGTATTTCCAGGATTGGCAATGTCGTTATTGTCGATATTGTGTGTAAATGACCTAATTTTACTTTAGGCATTTCTTTGCGTATAATTTTTGTTTCTAGTTTTGTTTTTCTTTCTTGTGCTGGGCACTTGGTGATGTTAGATTGTCGGGTATTGATGCATCCCTTTCAATGGGATTCCAAACCATTTTATGTTGCTTGGCCAAGCACATAATCCGGTAAGGCATTTCGTTAAAAGATTGAGCCATCCAAAGCAAAACCTCGCCAATCTTGAGCGCATTCGGAATGTCGGGCTGAGGATATTAAACCACGTGCTTCTTGGGAGGCAACCCAAGGTCAAATAAGTTAATCTGTTACATCCAACTTGATTCAGAGGCAAGATCCTCTCACCTCCCAGGTAAGTGTTCTAAACACCCTTCGTCATCATGCTTTAACTCCATATATTGAGATTGATGATTGGGATCGCTGAAGACACTATCCATTTTAAGTTCAAAAGTGATGTGTAGTATAGTATGTTAGTTTATGTGTTATTGTTTTTCGTATTGGATGTGCGTTTAGGTTAGAATGTGTTTATGTTTTTGTGTTGTGTTTGTATGTTGAGTTTTGCATTCATCAGGGTCGTTACCCGAAGATGATAATTACCCCTGGTTATTTTTGAGGTCAAGGGTAATACCCATGCATGTGTGATTTTATGTGCTTGACTATATGTTTTTTGGTAAAACTTATTGTAGATTCTAATTTGCACGGGCACATAGACTCAATGTATAGTTATTCAATTGATTTGAGGACGATTATCGATTAAGCAAATTCATGACATATTAAGGATTCTAGAACTTATTTGAGGGAAAGCTTGAGGCAAAATCCTAGGTGAGGTAGTTCAAGAGACGTGATTTAGGCAATCATTTTATCACTTGAGCCTTTTTAACCCTATCTTGTTAAATGATTATCCCTCGTTACCCTGTCAAAGCCTAAATGCAAATTCAATTCAGAACACATAAACTAATACCATGGCCAGTGGATCTTTTTCCAAACCTAAATCGCTGAATTTAAAGTCACATTTGAGTGAATCAAGTGAACAATTGTAAATGCTACTTGATGTGAGCGGTTGGGTTTAGGGCGAACTTCTAATTTGTTCGATATTTGAGTACTCACCTATCATTTTTCGTTTGTATTTCACACACCCCTTCAATTATAACAATCAAATAAGTTTGGGGGTATGTTGGTTGAAAATAAAAAAAAAATAGAAAAAAAAATCAAATGTAAATACGGTTTTTATTTTCGTTTCTTTTGACAAGTGAGTACGTCGGCCTTTAATTGATTGTTCGGGATTGTTTCCAATCTAAGTATGGGGTTTCGTGAGTGAATGTGCCAAGCATTGAGCCTTAGGTAATGTTATGTTAACAACGTTAACCCGTTTTCTATTCCGAAATACCCTTGGCCAAATGTTCCTAAACCAGACCAAGTCTTTCTGATCTTTTTAAGCTACTGAACCTACATTAGTAGAGAGTGGACCCCAATCAGGCATATGGAAATCCTAGTCTTTCACGGTCTAAGTCATCAATTTCATTGGTTGATGATCCAATCTGGTCATTGTCTTGTTATATTATTGAGTCATCCACTAACACGTTTACAGGATATAGAATAGCGTTCACCATTATTGCATGTCGAAATTCTAGAACGTTACCTGATATGTGTTATCGCCTGAACTCGATATGACTGGTAGTTATTGAGGGACAACAATAACTAGGCCATTAGAAGAATTTAAAACTCGCATCTCGTTATGTTTAGATTGTTTTAGGATGTTTGTTATTTTATTTTAATTTGTGTATTTTTCATTTTAGTGTATGCGTTTGGCTCGAGGAGTAACCAAATTCCCAGTTTGGGGGTATTTGTTAGATGTTATCTACCTACATATTTCCAAACCGAATTAAGTTAGTTTTCAAGTATTTATATAGTATTTTATTATATTTTAATTAGTTTCATACTTTTTGTATAAATCAGGTGTGGAGGGAAAAAAGATAAAAAAACTAGAGCGAAAACGATGAGATTGAACCAAAAGCGATCGAAGAACAGTGGGAAAAAAAGCTCGGAGGCAAAATTGTGAAACAAGCGCACCGCCTTGGTGTCCAGACCACTCCCACAGTGGTGAAGATGTTGAGAAAATAACAAATGCTACTGACGGACCACCGCCGCAGCGGTGAATCCCACCATCGCGGCGGTAAAGAAGTAGAGAAACAAAAGATAGGCCACTGACAACCCACCGCCTAGGCAGAAATCCAGCAGAATGCTCATCCTAATCCACCACTGTCTTCATCGCCGCAGTGATCATTGAACCGACCTACTCACCGCCGTAGTAGTGAATCCCACCGCCATGGCGGTGACCCTCCGAATAGCCTAGATATTTTATTTAGATATTTTGAGATCTTTTGCTTATAAATACCCTTCCCTCGTCCCCTATCTAGATCCCCCCGGACATTTGGGCACCTTAGGACATATTTAGGATAGGGTTTAGGAATTTTATAGGTGGAGCTCACATCCCGAAGTGGAGAAGACGGCGATTCGATTGTTGAGCATTCTTAGCAGTTTATCTTCGGACGAGGCTAAGTTCATCGATTATTTTTCCTTATTTATCTTAGGATCATATGAGAATTTTTAGCTTATTATTTCATTGTAAATGCATCTATATCCATAGCTAAACATGGATTGCAGTAGGGATTAACGAATAAATTTATGAATATGTGTTGGATGATTTCGGTATTTTGTTTGTGATTGTGCTTCGTAGTTTGATTGTATTCATCGTATTCTTTGTTTATCATGCTTAGTTATATAAATGGATAATACAGGCTTTTGACAAATCTCGGATTCGGATTATAGGGTAAACAAACACCACGATTCTATAACCCGGTCGGGGTTTGAATCGTGGACAATCGATGACATTGGGGCAAGACTCACGCGACCTATGGTCGTGAAGACGTTGAGGGGATTTCTTTGTTGATTCAAAGTTACATTATATCCCCCGCTTATACTCAGGAGAGGTGGCGAGGGAGTTTTAGAACAGAGATTGTCGATAGGGTAAATACAATACACGATCCAATGACCCGGTCGGAAGTTAGATTGTAGGCAATCAATGACGCTGGGCAAGACTCACATGACCTAGGGTCATTAAGACATTGAACGGGACTTCTTCTTTTCCTCGAAGTCATGTATTCCCCCGTCCCCCGTCTTACACTCGGGAGAGGTGACGGTGGAGTTTACGTACTGAGGTTGTCAAATAGGTCGAACACCATAAACTTGAGTAAATCGAAATCGAACACATATTTGTAAACACGTTAATCCCTAGGCAATCCTTGACCCTAAAACATATTAGCATATTAGTGTAGTTAATTTAGGATATATTATTAGTAGTTTAATTAATTAAATACATTTGTTTTTCGCCTATATAAAGTTAGGTCACGACAACCGCGGTATTCGATAGTAACGACACCGATCCTTGTGGATACGATAACCCGATCTTAATGATCACACTATACTAAAACTTAGACCTCGTATACTTGTGAGTGTAAGTAGTGGCACATTTTGCGCCCCTAGAAGTCTCCCCTGTATTATGAACTGAGCGTGCGACTTGTAGTGTTCAATTTAGTTTGGAAACCCCCCTTAGTTGTTCACATATTATTGGTATTACTAGTTCTAAATGGTAATCTTCGATTACTGAAACCCACCTGGGTTACTATAATTTACCTATACTAAAGACGATTTCATGATAATCAAACTTCAGTAAAGTCATTTTAGACATTCTTAAATCACGTGAATTTCAATTTTGACCCAAAACTTTTCCTTAATTGTATTTTGTCAAATTCAACATTTTTACTTTTTGGTCATGTTTTTGATTGTTTTCGTATATTACCTAGTGTAATATCAGGTTGAAATTCATTTCCTTTAAACTTGAGTTTAAAATTTATCAGGACTTATACTTGATTTGATACTGACTGGGCAGGAAAAAAAGAAGTGCCTATAGTTGCCCCTCTTTGTCATGTGAGTTTAGTTATAATGACAAAGAAGGAGACACTAACAATTTATTCTGCTACATGGGGAAATTAAAAGATAAGTATTTAAATCTATCCAAAAGGATAGACATGTACCTGATCTTGGAGGATTTGACGTGGATGACGATTTATCGCTTCTACTATTGTGAACGTCGAAGGGTGACGATCGATCAACTTTATATTACTATCGTGAGGATGGCGTTAATGCCTGTTCCTAGAGAATATGGTTGATACTAGGATAACGTGAATGTATGATCCTACTACCTAACGAACGACGTGAATGTCAAATCCTATGGGCTCGTTATTGATGTTAGGACAACGTGAATGTCTGATCCTACTTCCAAAAGGACAATGTGAATGTATGATCCTATAAGGATTCTATTAATGTTAGGACGACGTGAATGTTTTATCCTATTTCTAAAGGTACGGTGTGAATGTCTGATCCTGTAGGGATGCTATTGATGTTAGGACGATTTGAAAGTCTGATCCTACTTCGTAAAAGACAACGTGAATGTCTAATCCTATAGGGATGCTATTATACTATACCATAGAGCAGTGAAGTACTTGGATCTGAAGGTTTTGGTGAGGATGACGGTGTAGTACAAGCCCCTTGGTTGTCTTCTATTCTATACCATAGAGCGGAGAAGTACCTGGCTCTAAAGGTATTAGTAAGGAGTAAGGATGATGGTATAGTATAAGCCCCCTCAGTTTTCTACTATTCCATACCTTAGAGTGGCGAAGTTCCACTCTAAAGGTCTTGGTGAGACTGATGGTATAGTACAAGCTCTCCAATTATCTTTTATTCTGTAGCTTCGGGTAGTGAAGTACCTAGCTCTAAAGGTATTAGTGAGGACGACAATATAGTACAAGCCTTCCCGGTTACATACTATTCTATACCTTAGAGCGGCAAAGTTCATGACCTTAGTGTGGCGAAGTACTTGGCTCTAAAGGTCTTGGTAAGGAAGACGGTATAGTACAAGCCCTCCCGGTTGTGTACCTAAAGATAACATGAGGTCCATCCTATAGGGTATGAGGAAGATAACGCTTGGTCAATCGAATTCTGGTTGCAAAAAATATAATGCTTGGGGTTAACCAACTCCTGGTTGTAACCATATACCAAAGGGTTCTTCTATATATCTCAAATGAATGAGAATTAGGTCACATGTAGTTCTGGCATGTAAATTAAATCAAGATTGGATGGAATGGTTCTAGGTTAGAAAATCCTATTTCGGGGTGTCTAGTCAGTCTGGGACTGAGGTCCACCCGATTGATCTTTGCAAGTTGGCTTGACCGATCCCTTTCGGAGTGCCTACATATCTCAGACTTAACTGAGAATCAGGTGAAATGTAGTTCAGACTCGTGATGTGAATCAATATCTGGTGTAACAGGTTCTTGGTTAGGGAAGCTGCTTCCTAGGTTGTTTTACTAATACAAGATTGAAAATGACTAAGAGAATTCACAACGAGTGAAGACCCTCAGGGAACTCAACACTTAGTGGAGTTTGTTGGCCACATCTCACAAGGGATTGCCCTACGAAGACTAGAAAACTTCGTGGGGGAAATTTAACCTTGGCTAAATTTTGCCCCAGTTATAGACTAGGGCTCGATGATGCCTGTTTATTTGTTGGTTTGAAAGTTTTAGTTTTGAACTTTTTTTAATAGATTACGATTGGGATTGGTGCGAGTCTTATATCAAGAAATACTACAGCAAGATGATTTGATACATTGTGCCCAAACTCTAGCTGGGGTGACTCTGATCACAGAGTCTCAACGGAGCAATCAGATATAATGTGCCCCAGCTCTAGCAGGGGCTAGTCCTGTCACAGATTCTAAATAAAGAAACTGAATAAAATATGTCCTAGCTCTAGTAGTAGCGTAGAACTATCTTATGCCCTAGCTTTAGTTGGGGTGCAGGACTATCTCTTGAGTATTCCAAGTATACAGCTGGTAGTGGAATATTATGTCGCTAACTTACACCACAAGTGTACGGGTCAAGTTTTAGTATAGATGGGAGAGTATGGGTATTGTGTTCAGAGGGATTGGTTGAGATTATTATCGAATACCGCGATTATCATAACCTAATTTTATCTAGGCGCTAAAAATGTATTTATAATTAATAAAAACTAATACTAAAATACAAATTTATCTAACTATACAATAAATATTATATTAAGATTGTTTTATGAGAGTAGATTGTCTAGGGATTATCTTCATTTACAAATACGTGTTTGATCTCATTTAAGTTTATGTTAACGGCGTTCGACTTATCCGACAATCTCGGTTCATAAACTCACTCACCACCTTTCCCGAGTGTAAGACGAGTGAATACGTGACTTCACGTCAACGAAAAATTCCCCCTCAACTTCTTAACAACACTAGGTCATGTGAGTCTCGCCCCAACGTCATTGATTGCACATTTTCCAACTCTCTCCCGGGTTATTGGCTCGTCGCGTTGTGTTTACCCTAGTCCGAATTCGGGATTACCTCTCTTGAGTGTCAAACACTGTATTCTCTATATATTCTAAGCATATAAACAATACAAGAAAGATAAACACAATCAAAATAATGAAGACCAACTACTAACGAAACATGAACTCAATCAAACAACATATTCATAAATTTTTATTAATCCCTAAACAATCTATGTTTAGACAATGGCCATAACCATATATACAATGTAAAATGAGCTAAACATGCTCAACAAGTACCGAAAGTAAGAAAATAAAGAAAACAAACGAAAGACTTAGCCGATATCCGAAGATTTAGAGCTTAAACCGTTGAACTATCGCTTCCTTCTTCTTCTTCTTCGTCTGGTTGTGAGATCTCCCTCAAAAATATCTCAACCTAACCATAAATATATTCTAATGGACTTAGGGGGTGTTCAAATCGGAAGAGAGCAGGAGAGGAAGGGATTTATAGGGCTCAAAATATCAAAAAAATATCTAATTTTGCGTGCAGAGTGACCGCCGCGATGGTGTTCAATGTTCATCAAGAAAAGGTGCCTCTCTGTATATTCACCACCACGATGGTGGTTTGGACACCATGGCGGTAGGCTGTTGTTCTGAATATTGCCTCTGTGCTTGTTTTCCCACCGTTCTTGATCCGATAAGATCGTTTATGATCTGTTTCATACCGTTTCACCCAACACACCTGATTTATAGCGAAAAAAATAAAAACATATTAAAACATATAAAAATGCAATAAAAATTCTATAAACAAAATACTCTAAAACTAACAAAACCGGTTTGGGAATAAATAGATAAATCACACCTATCAAATACCCCCAAATTTGGAATTTTGCTAGTCCTCAAGCAAAACAATCACACTAAAATGGAAAACATAACTAAATTAAATAACATGAACAACCTAAACACAAACAATCTAAACAAAATGATATGCAAGTTTTGAATTCTTATATCGACCAAGTCATTTTCCCCTCACAACCTATAGTCATATCGAGTTCAAGTGGTAAAAGGCACCATATGGTGTTCTAGAATTTCGACATTCAATGATGGTGAATGCCATTCTACATCCTTTAAACGTGTTTGTGTGAGACTCAATAATATAGCTATCCAAGATCGGATTGGATTATCCACCAACGGAACTCACGACTTAGACTGTAAAGGACTAGGATATCTATACACCAGATTAGGGTCCACTCTCCACTAATGTAGGCTTGAAAGTTCATAAAGATCAGAAGGACTTGGTTCAATTTTGGAATATTTGGCCAAGGGTATTTCGGAACAAAGAACGGGTTAACGTTGTTAACTTGACGTTACCCAAGGCATATCGCTTAGAACATTCACTCTCGAACCCTGGTAGCATGCAGAAATGCGCCGCTACTTACACTCGCAAGTATACGAGGTCTAAGTTTTAGTATAGTGTGATCGTTTAGATTGGGTTATCGTATCCACAGGGATTGGTGTCGTTACTATCGAATATCGCGGTTGTCGTGACCTAACTTTATCTAGGCGAAAAACAAATGTATTTAATTAATTACACTAATACTAATATAACCTAAATTAACTTCACTAATATGCTAATATATTTTAGGGTGAAGAATTACCTAGGGATTAACGTGTTTACAAATACGTGTTCGATCTCGACTTACTCACGTTTACGATGTTCGACCCATTTGACAACCTCAGTACGTAAACTCCACCGCCACCTCTCCTGAGTGTAAGACGGGGGAATACATGACTTCGAGTCAATGAAAAAGTCCATCAATGTCTTAATGACCCTTGGTCACGTGAGTCTCACCCAGTGTCATTGATTGCACACAATCCAACTCCCAACCGGGTCATTGGGTCGTGCGTTGTATTTACCCTATTGACAATCTTCGTTCTAAAGCTCCCTCTCCACCTTTCCCGAGTATAATATAAGGGATATAACGCAACTTCGTGTCAACAAACAAGTCCCCCTCAATGTCTTAACGACCCTAAGTTGCATGAGTCTTACCCTAACATCATCGATTGTCCACGATTCAAACCCCGACCGGGTTATTGAATCGTGGCATTTGTTTACCCTAATCCAAATCTGGGGTTTGTTACAAGCCCATATTCTCCATTTATCTAACTAAGCATGATAAACAAACAATACAATAAATACAATCAAACTACGAAGAACAAACGGAAACGCAACACCGAAATCATCCAAACAAACATATTTGTAAATATACCGTTAATCCTTACTAGAATCCATGTTTAACTCGTTGTCATAACCATATAAACATTTAAATCGAGCTAAACATGCTCACATGAACCTAAGATAAAGAAATAAGGAAAAACAATCAAACAACTTAGCCACGTTCGAAGATAAACCGCTAAGAACGCTCAACGATCGATTCTCCGTCTTCTCCACTTCGAGATGTGAGCTCTACCTCTAAAACTCCTAAACCCTAGCCTAAATATGGCCTAAGGTGCCCAAATGGCTAGGGGGATCAAGAGAGGGAAAAAGGGGATGATATTTATAGACAAAATATCTAAATAAATATCCTAAAAATATCAAGGTTGTGTAGAGGCTCTCCGCCTAGGAGAAAGGATCCTCCACCTAGGTGGAGGTAGGTTGGTTTGTGACCGCCGCAGCAATGAAGATAGCAGTGGACGTGGAAGAACATTCTGCTGGATTTTTGCCTAGGCGGTGGGCTGTTAGTAGCCCACTTTGATTTCTCTGCTGGATTTCCGCCTAGGTGGTGGTCCATCAGTAACATTTCTCTCTTTCCTCAGCTTCTTCATCGCCGCAGCAATGGTTTGGATTCCGCAGTAGTGGGCTTGTTTCTTAAACTCACTCACCACCTTTCCCGAGTGTAAGACGAGTGAGTACGTGACTTCACGTCAACGAAAAATTCCCCCTCAACTTCTTAACAACGCTAGGTCATGTGAGTCTGGCCCCAACGTCATTGATTGCATATTTTCTAACTCTCTCCCGGGTTATTGGCTCGTTGCGTTGTGTTTACCCTAGTCCGAATTCTGGGTTACCTCTCTTGAGTGTCAAACATCATATTCTCTATATATCATTATAAGCATATAAACAATACAAGAAAGATAAACACAATCAAAATAATGAAGACCAACCACTAACGAAACATAAACTCAATCAAACAACATATTCATAAATTTATATTAATCCCTAAACAATCCATGTTTAGCCAATGAACATAACCATATATACAATGTAAAATGGGTTAAACATTCTCAAAAACTACCGAAAATAAGAAAATAAAGAAAAGAAACGAAAGACTTAGCCGATATCCGAAGATTTGGTGCTTAAACCGTTGAACTATCGTTTCCTTCTTCTTCTTCTTCTTCAAGTTGTGAGCTTTCCCTCAAAAATATCTCAATCTAGCTGTAAATATATTCTAAGGGCCTTAAGGGTGTTCAAATCGGAAGAGATGAAGAGAGGAAGGGATTTATAGGGCTTAAAATATCAAAAAATTATATAATTCTGTGTGCAAAGTGACCGCCACGGCGGTGTTGGATGTTTAGCAAGAAAAGGCGTCTCTCTGCATATTCACTATTGTGGTGGTGGTCTGGACACCATGGCGGTGGGCTGCTATTTTGAATATTGCCTCCGTGCTTGTTCTTCCACCGTTCTTTATCCGATATGATCATTTATGATCTGTTTTCATTCTGTTTCACCCCACACACCTGATTTATAGCGAAAAGAATAAAAACATATTAAAACATATAAAAATACTATAAAAAATACTCTAAAAGTAACAAAACTGGTTTGGGAATAAATAGATAAATCACACCTATCAAATACCCCCAAACTTCGAATTTTGCTATTCCTCGAGCAAAACACTCACACTAAAATGAAACACACAACTAAATTAAATAATATGAACAACCTAAACACAAACAATCTAAACAAAATGATATGCGAGTTTTGAATTCTTCTATCGACGAAATCATTTTCCCCTCACAACCTATAGTCATATCGAGTTCAGGTGGTAAAACGTACCATATGATGTTCTAGAATTTTGACATTCAATGATGGTGAATGCCATTCTAGATCCTTTAAACGTGTTTGTGCGAGACTCAATAATATAGCTATCCAAGACCGGATTGGATTATCCACCAACGGAACTCACAACTTAGACGGTAAAGGACTAAGATATCCATATGTCTGATTGGGGTCCACTCTCCACTAATGTAGGCTTGGAAGTTCATAAAGATCAGAAGGACTTGGTTCAGTTTTGGAAAATTTGGCCAAGGGTATTTTGGAATAGAAAATGGGTTAACATTGTTAATTTGATGTTACCCAAGGCACATCGCTTAGCACATTCACTCTCGAACCCCCATAGATAAATTGGAAATAATCCGAAACAAATATTTAAGACCGACGTACTCACTTTTCAAAAGAAACGAAATTTAACAATATTTACATATGTTTTTTTTTAACTAACCACAACCCCAAACTTATTCGATTATTATGATTTCACGGGTGTGGTTTAAATGAAAGAAAAATGACAAGTGAGTACTCGAATACCGAACCAATCTGAAATTCGCCCTAAACCCAACTGCTCACATCAAGCAGCATATACGAATGCTAAGTTGAATCACTCAAATTGTGCCTTTAATTTAGCGATAAAAGTTTGGAAAAAGATCAATTGGCTAGGGTATTTGTTTATGTGTTCAGAATTGAAATGGCAATTAGGTTTCGACAGGGTAACAAGAGATAAACATATATCATGGTTTGCTTAAAAGACTCAAACGACAAAATGAATGCCTAAATCACGTCTCTTGAACTACCTCGCCTAGGATTTCGCCTCAAGATTTCCCTCAATCAGGTTCTAGAATCCCTAATTTATCATGTGTTTGGCTAATCGATAATCGGCCTCAAATCAATTGAATAGAAATACATTGAATCTATGTGCTCGTGCAAATTAGGATCTACAATTATTTTCTAGAAAACGCATTGTCAAGCACATAGAACACACATACATGGGTATTACCCTTAACCTCGAAAACAACCAGGGGATAATATCATTATCGGGTAATGGCCCAAATGAACACAAAACTCAGCATGCAACAACGACAACACAAAAACTTTCTACACTAAACAAACATGCAATACGGTAAAACAATAAAACATACTTATATCCTACACATCACCACAAAACTTAAAACAGACAGTTTCCTCAGTGACCCAATCATCATTCTCAACATATGAAATTAAAGCATGCTGACGAAGAGGGTTTAGAACACGTACCTTAGGATCGAAATCTGTGCTAGTGCTTTACTCAATTGCACGAGGACCTAGTGTACAACGAACTTTTGCGACCTGCTCTTGAATTGACTACTTGAAAGTGTATGAGGTCAATGTTTTAGTGTAATGTGATCTTTAAGATCGGGTATCATATCCACAGAGATTGGTTATCGTTATTATCGAGTACCGTAATTGTCATGACCTAACTTTATCTAGGCTAAAAAGAATGATTTTAAATTAATTAATACTAATACTAATATAACCTAATTTAATCTATACTAATTATACTTATACAAGATAGTTAGGGGATGGATTATCTAGGAATTAACTTTATTTACTTAAACGCGTTTGATTTCGTTTAGTTTACAATAATGGTATTCGACCTATTCGACAATCTCAGTTCGTAAACTCCCCCGCCACCTCTCCCGAGTGTAAGACGAGGGAATACGCAACTTCATGTCAATGAAGAAGTCCCTCTCAATGTCTTAACGACCCTAGTTCACATGAGTCTTGTCCTAATGTCATCGATTGCCCACAATCCAACTCTCTCCTAGGTTATTAGATCATCGCGTTGTGTTTACCCTAGTCTGAATCCGTGGTTACCTCTTTAGAGTATCAAACTCCGAATTCTCGATATATATATCTAAGCATAATAAACAAATGATATGAAAAACACAATCAAAATAGAGAAGAACAATCATTAAAGAAACAAAAACTCAAACAAAACTACGATTTTATAAATAATATTAATCCCATATATAATCCACGTTTAACTCATGGTCATAACCATTTATACATTGAAATTGAGATGAACATTCTCAAAAAAATATAGAAGTTAATAAATAAAAGGAAAAACATATGAACTTAGCCGTAATCCAAAGATTAGCTGCTAAAACCGTCCACCAATCTCTTCTCCTTCTCCGCGTGGTAATTTTCTCCTTTAGATATTTTTGAGCACTCCTCATACTCTCTCTCTATATATTCTAAACTAACCCCTAAGGGCTCTAATGGTCAGGGATCCTCAAAGGAGATGGGAGGAGAGGGGATTAAATAAAGAAAATATCTCAAAAAATATCTAATCTGGTGCAGAGGTGACCGCCTAGGCGGTGGGATTCACCGTCCAGGCGATGGGTATGTTGGTTCATTGATTACTGCAGTGGTGAAGACAGCGGTGGATTTGGTGACCATCCTGCAGTTTCACCGCCTAGGCAGTGAGCTTCCAGTAGATTTAGGCCTTCTTTGCATTTTCATCGCTTAGGCAGATGGATGGTTTTTAGAATTTTTCCCTCGTGCTTGTTTTTCCATCGTTCTTCGACCATTCTTGGTTCAATCTGATCGTTTACACTCCATTTTCATACCTTTTTACCCCATACACCTGATTTATACAAAAAATATAAAAACTAATTAAAACGTAATAAAATACTATAAAAACGCTCGAAAACTAACTTAGTTCGATTTAGAAATAGATAGGTAGATCACATCTATCACCTAGTAATCAATGTTCTTAAATTCTTTTAGGAACTCTTGTATTTCGTCCCCAGTGACAGTCTTCTTTGAGATACCCTTAGATTCTTTATCTGGTAGTTTCAGTTAGTCTGGGCCTACAAATACTCTTCTACTTCGAGTAATACCTCTGATGTCATCTACTTAATCTTATATCCTAACGAAATTGGTTTTAATGGTTGTAGGGTAGTTTCAAGGCACATATTTCAAGTCTTTCACTGGTCCTTGTTTTGGTGTTTTGAAGGTTAGCATGGTTTCTAGTCAGATCATTAATAGGTTCTGGCAAGCATGCGATTTTATGGTGAAGTGAGAAACATCTAAGACCCAAGGCTGGTCAAGGTTTAGCTTCATAAAGCCACAGTCAATCATGTTAATCCAAGGAATTTACTGATTCTGATAGCTCAGTCGTCTACCCTAGGTACTGAAATTCTCCTTAGTAGGGGGATTATTTTGCCACCAGTCTTCCAATACCTGGTTGGATTCATCCTGCTCATCTTATTTACTTGGGTAATTGAAGTAAAATATTTTCTTAGGTAGGTGCAGTATTTCATTTCTAGGAGGTTCTCTCTCGGGTGGTTGTACATACTTCAGACCTACTTCACAACAACGACTACATCAGTGACATTCTTGTTTGGTGTAATAATTTATCCCCACTTCTGGTCTAGTTCTTTTCTACCTTGAGAGGTTCCTCATTCTCCACCTATTTGTTCTAGACTCTCATTTATGATATGTCCCTTACCCTTATTGTCTTCTTCATCAAATTCACTTCCCCAATTGGTTGGAAAGATAGGTCTATCATTTGTAGGTGAGACCGATATGTTTATCCAATAGTCTTTAGGAAAATTTCTAGATTCTACCCATACTTCTCTTGGTGGTTTGGGATCAGTTTTCCATACCCCAACATAGTCATTTGAATCGGTCTCCCAATCTTGTCTGACCATGTTAATAATTGGAGATGGGTTATCGTGTTTTGGTAACGGGTTTTGCGGACAGTTATACTGGGATGTTTCCCCCTCTTTTGGGAAACATATCACCTTCTACCAAGTTTTGTATTTTGTGTTTTAGAGAGATGCAGCTATCAATATGGTGACCAGGTGTTCTACAGTGATAGTCGTAAAACTGGTTTGCGTTATCCTATGGGCTATTAATATTTGGTCCCTTCGGGATTATAGGTTCAAGAATTTTGTTTTTAAGACACTCTTTGATGATTGGAGAAAGGGTTACAGGGAGAAAGGTGAATGATAGATTGATTTATCAATATATTTCCAATCCAAATTTGGTAGTTTTTGAGTGCTCTATTAGTGTTTTCAATCATTTTTATTCATTTTCATGCAGATAAGGTTTTTTTAGCATAAACAGTTGCAAATCAGGCCCGTCAGTAGGACATCGAAAATGAAATGAATAAAAAAATAACCAACCAGGTATTTTGTAAAGAGCGCGCTGCAGCGCACTCCTGTTCACTACAGCGTGTAAGCCAAAAGGCCACTAGCCTTTGCGCGCTGCAGTGCACTCCTACTCACTGTAGCGCGGACTAGTTTGACACCCACACTGTTGGTTGCTCACTGCAGTGTGCTCCTTCTCCTTGCACACTGCAACGCCGTTGCACGTGCTAGCAAGCATTTTTGAGATATTTTTAGGATTTTTGTGAATTCTATTTATATCCTGTTGGCCTAGTAGAATACCCAAGAGGGAGGTGAATTGGGAAATTAAAAAATTATTGAAATAAAATTCAATAAATCAAATAATTAATTTTAAACCTAAATTAATTATTATCTTTATAATAGAGCAGAATAATATAATTAACTAAGTGCACACCCAAACAGGAAAAATAGCAAAGTAAATATAGCAGTACACAAAAGATTTATACTGGTTCACCAATTTACTCTTGGCTAATCCAGTCCCCCGAGCTCTATGGAGGTTGCACCCACTAAAATCAAGATCCCTTTAAAGGTAGGAACCAAACCCACAAACCGATTCTTTTACAGGCTTAGAATCAACCTTTACAATATCTTTTTCTCAGGCTAAGGAAGAACCTTTACTTTTTACAGGCTAAAGAATAACCTAATTCATTTTTAACACTAAAGCACAAGAATCAAAACCTCTCAAAACACTATAACTATCATTTTCACAAGTAATTATGGAACCTTTACAAATCACTCACAACGCAATTCTTATCCAAGAAAAATCACTACCTCAATCTCTTTACAGGAAAAGACTGAAACTCGACTACCTTTGATTAAATACCCCTAATGATATTTAACCTGACACAACTCACCAATACAAAAAATTGACAAGTAAATCTCACTCGGAGCTTCTATCACCCCAGATAAACAATAACTCAATTAATATCCCAACTAGTGATAGAAATACGTGATACACAAAAATGTAATTTCAACAAGATATAGGTAGCAAATTGGAGCATGTAATCAGATTCAAGAAATTATTTGCAAAACATATTTTCTTCAAAAAATCAGAAACAATTTCTAAGATCAATTTCCAAATATAGAATAAAAAACAAATAATAAGCAATATAGAAAGATCTCACCCGGAATCCACAGAAATAATTATTAGAATTTGAGGATAATTTTCATCATCGGGAAATGGCCCAAATGAACTCAACAACTCAACATGCACATACGACTTCATTCATAAACATTTTTACACTAAATCTAAATACTAACTTACATACACTAAACTAAGCATTTAACATGCAAAAACTTGGAAATTAAAATAAAACTTAATTACGCATACATAAAATATTCAAATTAAATACATCCTTCTTCTACAAAAAACAAAAATGGATAAACACCCCTTCCAAACTTAAACAAGGCAGTGAACCCAATAGCAATTTATAGCATTCATGAACAAATATTGGGTTTAAACACATACCTAGGAGATAATACATAGAAGTCTTACCTCCTACTGTCTACCTGGGGAAGCGTCATTGCCACCACTATCACGTTGGAATGGAAATTGTGGTGGTTGCAAAGGGTGCGGCAGCACATGAAGCATAGGCGGATAAGCACTCATGTCAAAGCCGATGTGCTCGCACATGAGCCGATAGATTTGATCTTGATATCTCGTACATACACCAATCGCAACGGTTTCAACAAAAATTCAAAAATGTAGCATGCAACTTTGTTTCACACAATTTAACAGTCCATAGAAACTCAGTTTATCACCAAAAATCAAACCAAAATCCCATAGCAATAAAGAAAATCAAGAAAATGGGATTCAAAATTGATTTTTGGTGGATGATTTAGGGTGGAAATCACAAATTTTGTAAAAGGAATGATGAATTTGAGGGTTGGAAATAGTTTGAGATGATGAAAATAGAGAGATTTTGGAGTTTCAAAAGTGGTTATAGCGTTTTTGTAATAGCGGGATGGTTTTAATCAAACTAAGGTTTCACCTCCACGACGGTGGGAATCACTGCCTCGACGATGTGAGTGCCTTTTTTTTAAAACCTCATCATTCTATTGTTTCACTACCTAGATGGTGAAGTGCCTTTTTTAAAAACTTACACTCTGTTGTTTCACCACCACAACAGTGAAGCATTGAGCTGAAAACTTGACATCCTGCATTTTCATCGCCGCGGCAGTGAGTCCACCGCTGCGGCAGTGAGTCCACCGCTGCGGCGGTAAGCCTACTGCCGGATTTTCATTTTTTTTTTCTTCAAGTTTTCACACAAAGGCTCCACACCATGTGTTTTCACTTTGCTTATTCAATGATTTTAAGTGAGAAACACATCTCCGATTATTATCACTCCTTAATTTACCTCCTAATATGCTCTGAGACCATTTCGGCCTCCAAAAAAATAAATAGTAGCAAAAATCGGGTAAACGTTGATACCCTCGATTTCATATCAAAAAACGTGACTTGCTTGATTTAACATACCTAGCTGGACTTAGAAATTTCATGATCATTCATCAACGAGGGAGATATTCGCCACAACTCATTTTCCATTACCGATATAGCGCTTGATTTTTTCATCTTCTCCTTCCAGTTCGACTGAACCGAAGGGAAATTTGCTTAAACATTTTTCACCAAAATCCCCCATAGACAAGGAATTTGGGAGAGAATACTCCGTTGGATCACGATTCTTGGTATTGAAGTTGGCTTCTTCTCTCTCTCCTTATCATTTTTAACGTATGCTCGATCTCAAGAATAAGAGTCAAGAATTTCAACTCCTTCTTCGTTGCATGCACTGCTTGATCACAACAAATGAAACAAAAACAAAATTAAAAGAAAAGAAAATAAAAGAATTATCAGGATTAATATTCAATAACTTAGTTGCAATATCAACTAATTCAAAACACTATCCTCGGCAAGGGCACCAAAAACTTGGTGGCCGCAATTACGCGTCGCCACTTTCACCGCAAGCGTACGGGTCAAGTTTTAATATAGATGGGGAGAGTGAGGGTATCGTGTTCATGGGGATTGGTTGAGAATATTGCTGAGTACCGCGATTATCATAACCCGACTTTATCTAGGCAATAAAAATAGTATTTAATTAAAAAATACTAATACTACAATACTAATTTATTTAATTATACTAATATATTGGTAGGATGTTTATGGGAATTATTGCCTAGGGATTAATATCGTTCACTTAAACATGTTCGTTTCAATCTATTTTCATTAATGGCGTCCATCCTATCTGACAATCTCAGTTCGTAAACTCCCCCGCCACCTCTCCTGAGTGTAAGACGAGGGAATACGTGACTTCGTGTCAACGAAGAAGTCCCTCTCAATGTCTTAATGACCCTAGGTCACGTGATTCTTTCTCCCAACGTCATCGATTGCACACTCTCCAACTTTCTCCCGGGGTTATTTAATCGTCGTGTTGTGTTTAGCCTAATCCAAATCCAAGGCTACCTCTCCCGAGTGTCAAACCCCGTATTCTCGATATATCGTAACAATCATAATAAACAATGCAACATGGGAAACACAATCAGATAAACATGAACAACCACTAACAAAATATTGATTTTATATAAACAACGTTTTCATGAATTCAATCAAGCCCTAGACAATATATGTTTAGCTAAACATGGTCGTAGCCCCATATACAACTAGAAACGAGCTAAACATATACAAATATTCAACCAAACTAAGAGAGAAAGAGAGAAATAAGGAGACTAGTCGTATATCTGAAGATTCGACGCTAAAACTATTTCGAGAACTCTTCCTCCTTCTTCACAACGTGATCTTCCCTTAGTCGAATGGCCTCGGAGCTCTCAAGACTTCCCAAAATGTCTAACCCTTGAAATAGAGGATAAGGGAGGATATATATATATATATATATATATATATATATATATATAGGCTCAAAAATATCTCAAAATATCCTAAATATCCTAAACTGTCCACAGAGTGACCGCCTAGGCAGTGGGTATGTCAGTTCAGTGATTGTCGTAGCGGTGGATTCAGGAACCATCCTACAGTTTCACCACCTAGGCGGTGAGCTTCCAGCAGATTTAGATGTCTCTCTATAGTTTCACCACCTAGGCGATGGGTTGTTGTTCTGAATATTGTTTCCGTTCATGTTTTCCCACCGTTCTTCCACTATTCTTGATCTGATTTGACTGCTTAAAGACCGTTTTAGTCCCTTTTTACCCCCAAATACCTGTGTTATGAAAAAAAGAATATAAACGAATTAAAACATAATAAAACGAACTAAACATACTCAAAAACTAACAAGTTCGGTTTGGAAATAGATAGGTAATTTACACCGAACACAATGCCTACTACTATTTCTCTACAAAGAGCAGACCGTTCATTAACCTATCCAAAAGAAATCATTGAAGACGTGCTTGTAAAGGGGGACAAATTAATCTTTCCAGTGGATTTTGTCGTGTTGGAGATGGATGTTGATTCTAAGATTTTGATGAACAATTAAGTATTGATGTTTTGGTGGAACTAATATTTGATTAAGTATTTTAGTGATTTAAAGTTCCAGTAATGAAGATGTCAAATTGAATGGATGCTAAATTAAGATATCAAGATGAAGAAAAAGTATTAAGAGTTTGAAGAAATTAGGGAAAACAACCCAGGTAAATCTTAACACTTAATATCCCATTTAGGAACACACATATAGCACAAAATGAATTTTATCTTTTATGTGTGTTTTGGTTAAATGTAATTATTTGCTCCTATAAGAATTAAAAAGAAATATTTTTGAACGACTAAAATAGAATATAAGAATATTAGTGGAGCGTATTTAAGAGAGAAAATGGATAAAAGGGCAAAAATGTAAAAGAAAGTGAGTAAAAAAACGAGATCAAAGAAAAGATCCAGAAGGGAGCAGTCAACTGAGCAGTCGATCGGTCAATGGTGGTTGAACTCTCTGAATCGAAGAGTCGACCAACAGGTCGACCGGTGAAAACAACTGAACTCTCTGAATCGAAGAGTCGACTAACAAGTCGACCGGTGAAAGTATAACAAACTCTCTGAATCGAAGAGTCAACTGAGCGGTCGACCGATGAACTGTATGGGCTACTTCCAGTATCTTTCAGTCGACTAGGCAGTCGACTGAACATGTAGTTTCAGGATACTGTTTGATCCGAGTTTAAATCCAAAAGTAGCCATTTTTTGTTAGGATTTGAGAGAGATTTCGGGGATATTCTCTATATTTAAGATATGGTTCATATACTAATTAAATCCTTTCAATATGGTTCATTAAATATTAATGTTTCTCAATTTGATACTTAAAATGGATTCTATACTTATTTATTTTGATTAAGAAATACTTTGGGGTTTAATTGAGTGTTTTGAAAGTTGTTATTAAGTGAAATTGAACCTAAATGAAGTCATTATGTTATAAGGGGTCTATAAGAGTTTTTTATTGTCATGACACTTGTAAACTAGCAGTTAGAAGGCTGATCACATGTTTCTTTCAATAGACCTGCGAATTTTATTAGAAAAGTGAATCATTCTAAGAGAGTTAATCATTTTGTATCATTTTGAGAGAGCTTTTATAAGAGTTAGTATTCTACGTTATTGTAAGCTATTCTAAGAGTGATTCTGATAATCAATTGCGATCTATTCTTGCCAATGTCGGATTTGAAGCTATACTGTTCTAATCATTATTTCTATGGATTCTGGGTGAGATCTTTCCATATTGTTTATGGTTTATTATTTTATATTTTGGAAATTGATCTTAGAAATTTTTATTTTTATTTTTGAAGAAAATATTCTTCTAAACAATTTCTTGAATTTGATTACTTTCTCCAATTTGCTACTCATATTCTTGTTAAAATCAGATTTTTGTATCTCACATATTTCTATTATTAGTTGGGATATTGATTGAGTTTTTATTTATCTGGGGTGGTAGAAGCTCTGAGTGAGATTTACTACTTATCAATTTTTGTATTGGTGAGTTGTGACGGGTTAAATATCATTGGGAATATTTAATCAAAGGTAGTTGGGTTTCAGTCTCTTCTTGTAAAGAGATTGAGGTATTAATTCTTGCTTAATAAAATTAGTGTGAGTCTTTTGTAAAGGTTCCATCCTTATCTGTGAAAAGGATAATTGGAGTGTTTTCTGAGATTTTGATTCTTGTGCCTTAGTGTTAAAAAGAATTAGGTTATTCTTTAACCTGTAAAAAGTAGAGGTTCTTCATTAACCTGAGAAATGGAAATTGTAAAAGTTGATTCTAAGACTGTAAAAAAAAATCGGTTTGTGAGTTTGATTCCTACCTTTGAAGGGATCTTGGTTTTAGTGGGTACAACCTCCGTAGAGCTCGGGGGACTGGATTAGCCAAGAGTAGCTTGGTGAACCAGTATAAATCTTTTGTGTGCTGCATTATTATTTTGCTATTTTTGTTGTTTGGGTGTGTACTTAGATTGATCATATTATTCCGCTGTGTTATAAAGATAATAATTAATTTTGCCTTAAAATTAATTATTTGATTTATCAAGTTTTGTTCTATTATATTTTTAATTACCCAATTCACCCCGCTTCTTTGGTATTCTACTGGGCCAACAATTGGTATCAGAGCTGGTTTAGCTCGAATCTATTTTGCTAACAAAGATCACATGGCATACATAGTAGGCACACTAACTGAGGGGCAGTCTATGCACCGACCACCCATGTTTGCAGGTAAAAGTTACTCGTTTTGGAAAGATAGGATGATAGCCTTTCTTCAGGCTACAAATTACAACGTATGGCTAACAATTGAGGATGGTCCATTCATTCCAATGGAAAACGGAGTTGAGAAGAAGAAGGAATAACTCACTGCTTCCAATAAGCAGAAACTCTTTATTAATTCTCAAGCTATCAATATTATTTTTTGTTTTTTAGATGCTAATGAGTATTCTAGAGTTTCAGGTTGTAAATCCGTAAAGGAGATGTGGGATAAGCTACAAGTCACCCACAAAGGGACAAGTCAAGTGAAGCAGTCAAAAATCAATGCACTTATGAGAAAATTTGAGTTATTCAGGATAGAGGAGAATGAATCGATTCATGAGATGTATACTCGCTTCAACAACATATGCAACAGTTTGAACCAACTCGAAAAACCATAATCCATGGAGGATGGAGTACGAAAGGTCCTAAGGTCCTTGACGAAAATATAGGAGTCAAAGGTGACGGTAATCGAGGAAGCCAAGGATCTTGGCAAATACGACATCAATGATCTAATTGGTAATTTGATGACTCATGAATCGGCGATCAAAGGCTACGAGGATGATACCGGAAATAGCAAGAAGAAATCCTTGGCACTAAAAGTTCAAAAAATTGAAGAAGATGATGACAGTGATGATAAAAGCCTTGATAGTGAGCAAGAGAAGAATGTATTTCCTCTCACAAACAATTTTAGAAGAATGACTCAGCCCACATTCCAGCGAAAAATAAATCTCAACATGTCCAAAGAGGAATGCTACAACTGTCGTAAAACCAGTCATTTCAAAATGATTGTCCCGAACCAAAGAAGGATAAAGAAATGGATAAAGAAAAGGAAAAGATCATAAAACCAGTCATTTCAAAATGATTGTCCCGAACCAAAGAAGGATAAAGAAAAGGAAAAGAAGAAGAAACAAACGAATAAAATAAAGAAGAGTAAGAAGAAATCGATGAAGGCTACTTGGGATGATACCGATTCAAGTAGCTCAGAAGAATCAAATAGTGAGGATACGTCCATACTTGCATTAATGGCCACTGGTGGTGAGATAACCGATTGTTCAAGTTCATGTCCTTTAAATTTTGATAAATTGTTTGATGTTTATCAAGAACTTTCGCAAAATTATAAAAACTGTGTTCTAAAATAAATGCCCTTCAATGTACAATTAACACATTAAACAAACAAGTGGTGGATTATGACTTTGAAAACAATGGGTTGAAATCTAAATTGATGGATTTGCAATCAATTGTTCTCAAATTTACCAGCGGTGTTGAAAATGCTTTTAGGAAGTTCACGTAGAGTTTTTGATAAAGCCGGTGTTGGATTTCAGAAAAATCTTAAACAAAAACGCTTTCAAAAATTCTTTTCTGAAACCAAAGATCTTGTTAAATGTTTTAAATGTAATATTGTGGGGCATACTATTCGTAGATGTTTTGCAAAACTATCTAACTATAGACAAGTTTGGGTTCCGAAAGGAACTAAAATTGTCCTAACTAATAAGATCAAACCCATGTAGGCTGGGTACCACTTAGGAACTATTTGAGGTGCTCCTTACAGGTTATTCTAAAAGCATTAATAAGCAAGGACAAATGGTTCCTAGATAGTGGTCGTTCTAGACACATGACGGGAGATAAAGGAAAATTTACATCTTTGACACCTAAAGATGGAGGTCATGTGACTTTCAGAGACAACGCAAAGGGTAAACTTATTGGTATAGGTAATATTGGTATTGGTACTACTATGATTAAAGATGTGTTACTAGTTGATGGACTTAAATAGAATTTACTTAGTATTAGTCAACTTTGTGACAAGGATTATAATGTTATATTTGATCATGATAGATGCATCATTAAGAATAGTAATGATAGTAGTATCTTGCTAATTGCATCACATTTTGAGAATGTGTATACTTTCTCTTTTGATGATTTTAATTCTCAAAATTTATTTTGTTTAAATACTTTATCTGAAAATAGTTGGTTATTGCATAAAAGACTTGAGCATGCTATTATGAAGTTAATTTCTAACTTATTTAAGAAAAGTTTTGTACGTGGCCTACCTGATTTGAAATATGTGAAGGATAAAATATGTGATGCATGTCAATTAGGCAAGCAAGTTAGATCATCATTTAAGAAAAAGATGCACACGTCCAAGTCTAAATGTCTTAAATTATTGCATCTTGATTTATTTGGGCCTAACTCTATTGCTAGTTTTGATGGTAAGTTCTATACATTTGTTATAGTTGATGATTATTCTAGACTTACCTGGGTATATTTTCTTACTAAGAAAAGTGAGGTTGCTTTCGTTCTTGCTAAATTTTGTAAATGTGTTCAAAATGAGAAGCAATGTTCTATTATTAACATTCGTAGTGACAAAGGAAAAGAATTTTAAGAATGATGAAGTGGTAAGTTATTGTGATGAGCATGGTTATGCTCACAACTTTTCTGCACCAAGATCACTGCAACAAAATGGTGTAGTGGAACGGAAGAACAGAACGCTTCAAGAGATGGCCAGAACAATGCTAAATGAAAATCGCTTACCAACCTACTTTTGGGCCAAAGCAGTAAGTATCGCTTGTCATGTAGTAAACCGTGTATCAATTCATAGAGGGTTTAACAAAACCCCATATGAAATTTGGAATGATAAGACTCCTAATATTTCCTATTTTAAGGTCTTTGGGTGCAAATATTTCATTTTGAATGATAAGGATAATCTTAGTAAATTTGATGCTAAATCTGATTATGGAATTTTCCTTCGATATGCTACCCACAGTAAGGCTTATAGGGTTTATAATAAACGTACTTTAGTGGTAGAAGAAACTATGCATGTTGTGTTTGAGGAAGTTGATCCATACTTATCGAGAAAGGTTTTGGATGATGATGATGCAGGTATCTTAAATAACCAAAACCCAGGTAATAATGCACCAAAGGAGTCTCAACAAGAGGAGGAACCTAAGGAGAAGGATTCGACTTTACCAAGAGTTATAAAGAAAGTACCAGGGCATTCAATCAAATAAATAATCGGTAATTTCGAAAAAGGTGTAAGTACTCGATCTTCTATTAAGGATATAATTAATCTTGCTTTTTTATCTCAAATTGAGCCTAAAAATATAAATGAGGCGCTAATTGATGAATCTTGGATTTCTGCAATGCAAGATGAATTAGTTCAATTTGAGCCGAACAAAGTGTGGCGTCTTGTTTTGGAGACCAAATTTTCATCCAGTTGTTGGTACTAAATGGGTATTTAGAAACAAAAAGGATGAATCTGGAATGGTAATTAGAAATAAAGCAAGATTTGTGGCACAGGGCTATAATCAAGAGGAAGAAATTGATTATGATGACACTTATGCTCCTGTTGCTAGACTAGAAGCAATTAGAATGCTACTCGCCTTTGCATGTTCACGTAATTTTAAGCTATATCAAATGAATATAAATAGTGCATTTCTAAATGGATTTTTAGCTGAAGAAGTTTATGTGGAACAACCCCCGGGATTTGAAAATGATAAATTTTTCAGTCATGTATTTAAACTTCGCAAGGCTTTGTATGGGCTCAAACAAGCTCCGAGAGCTTGATATAAGAGACTTTGCCAATATTTGATCGAAAATTATTTTTGAATGGGTATTTGTGATATTACACTATTTTTTAAGTAAACTGATTCTGATATTCTATTAATTCAAGTATATGTTGATGATATCATTTTTGGACCTACTAATGAAGATCTTTGCCAAGAATTTGCTAAGATAATGTAGGTTGAATTTGAAATGAGTATGATGGGAGAGCTGAATTTCTTTCTTGGATTGCAAATTAAGCAAACCAAAGAAGGGATATTTATAAACCAAGCTAAATACACAGAGGAGCTGTTAAAGAAATATGGCTTGGAAGGAGCTAAAGAGTACAAACCTCCCATGGCAACGGCTACAAAAATTGAAACAGATGATACGGGAAAAAGCGTTAATGAAAAAGTGTATCGAGGTATGATTGGTAGTCTGTTGTATTTAACTGCTAGTAAACCTGACATTATGTATAGTGTTTGTCTTTGTGCTAGATTTCAGTCATGTTCTATAGAATTGCATTTGACTGTGGTTAAGCAAATTTTTCGATATTTAAAGGGAACGACTGACCTAGGATTATGGTATCCTAGGGGGGGTAATTTTAAATTAGTAAGTTACTCTGACACTAATTTTTCCGGTTGCAAAGTTGAGTGAAAAAGCACAAGTGGATCATGTCATTTGTTAGGACATGTTTTGGTTTCTTGGTCAAGCAAGAAACAGAATTCAATTGCCTTATCCACTATTGAGGATGAATATATGGCAGCTGGTAACTGTTGTGCTCAAATTTTATATATTAAGCAACAGTTAAATGACTTTGGAATTTGTATGGAGAAGGTCCCGATCTTTTGTGATAATAAAAGTGCTATTTATCTAAGTAAGAATCCTACACAGTACTCATGAACTAAGCACATAGAGATTAGACATCACTTTATTCGTGATCACATTCAGAAAATAGATATTGTTATTGAGTATATTGATACCTCCGACCAGCTTGCTGATGTTTTTACCAAACCACTAGCGGAAGATCAGTTTGTGAAAATCATTCGTGGTTTGGGTATGGCTAGGTATAATGATGTTTGCCTAAACTAAGTTACATGTGTTGTGTTCCCCCTCCCTAAATTTGTTTTTGAAGATGATAAAAGGGAAGAAATTAGTGATGCTTTATTAAGGGGGAGTAATGTTTTATTAAGGGGGAGTATTCTAAAACTATGTTTTAATCAAAATGGAAAAAAAATTAAAAAAAAAATTGTGCTTTGTTGAGTATTTTTAAATTATGCATTATTGAAATCTCCATTATGATACTTTAACGAGTTAAAGAACCCATCATTGGATTCAAGGGGAGTGTGGTTATATTTTATTTTGAAGAAAATATCAAAGTTAATTGTCATCATCAAAAAGAGAGAGATTGTTGATCCTAAGATTTTAATGAACAATTAAGTATTGATGTTTTGGTGAAACTAATGTTTGATTAAGTGTTTCAGTGATTTAAAGTTCCAGTAATGAAGATGTCAAATTAAATGGATGTTAAATGAAGATATCAAAATAATGAAGAAGTATTAAGAGTTTGAAGGAATTAGGGAAAACAACTCAGGTAAATCTTAATTTTTAATATCCCATTTAGGAACACACTCATGGCACAAAATGAATTTTATCTTTTATGTGTGTTTTGTTTAAGTGTAATTAATTATTTTCTCCTATATGAATTGAAAAGAAATATTTTTGAATGACTAAAATAGAATATAAGAATATTAGTGGAGCTTATTTAAGAGAGAAAATGGATAAAGGGGCGAAATCGTAAAAGAAAGTGAGTAAAAAACGAGATCAGAGAAAAGATCCAGAAGGGAGTAGTCGACTGAGGAGTCGACCGGTCAATGGTGGCTGAACTCTTTGAATCGAAGATTCGACCGACAGGTCGACCGGTGAAAACAACTTAACTCTCTGAATAGAAGAGTCGACTGATAGGTCGACCGGTGAAAGCATGACAAACTCTCTGAATCGAAGAGTCGACCAATGAACTGCATGGGCTACTTCTAGTATTTTTCAATTGACTAGGCAGTCGACTGAACGCGTAGTTTCAGGATACTGTTTGATCCGAGTTTAAATCCAAAAGTAGTCGTTTTTTGTTATGATTTGAGAGAGATTTCGAGGATATTCTCTATAATTAAAATATGGCTCATATACTAATTAAATCCTTTCAATATGGTTCATTAAATATTAATGTTTATCAATTTGATACTTAAAATGGATTCTATACTTATTTATTTTGATTGAGAAATACTTTGGGATTTAATTGAGTGTTTTGAAAGTTGTTATTAAGTGAAATTGAACCTAAATGAAGTCTTTATATTATAAGAGGTCTATAAGAGCTTTTTATTGTCATGACACTTGTAAACTAACCGTTAGAAGGCTGATTACATATTCCTTTAAATAGACCTGCGAATTTTATTAGAGAAGTGAATCATTCTAAGAGAGTTAATCATTTTGTATCATTTTGAGAGAGCTTTTATAAGAGTTAGTATTCTACGTTATTGTAAGCTATTCTAAGAGTGATTCTGATAATCAATTGCGATCTATTCTTGCCAATGTCGGATTTGAAGCTATACTGTTCTAATCATTATTTCTATGGATTCTGGGTAAGATCTTTCCATATTGTTTATTGTTTATTATTTTATATTTTGGAAATTGATCTTAGAAATTTTTATTTTTATTTTTGAAGAAAATATTCTTTCCAACAATTTCTTGAATCTGAGTATTTACTCCAATTTGCTACCCATATTCTTGTTAAAATCAGATTTTTGTATCTCACATATTTCTATCGCTAGATGGGATATTAATTGAATTTTTATTTATCTGGGGTGGTAGAAGCTCCGAGTGAGATTTACTACTTATCAATTTTTGTATTAGTGAGTTGTGATGGGTTAAATATCATTAGGGATATTTAATCAAGGGTAGTTGGGTTTCAGTCTCTTCCTGTAAAGAGATTAAGGTATTAATTCTTGCTTAATAGAATTAGTGTGAGTGTTTTGTAAAGGTTCTATCCTTACTTGTGAAAATGATAGTTCGAGTGTTTTGTGAGGTTTTGATTCTTGTGCCTTAGTGTTAAAAAGAATTAGGTTATTCTTTAGCCTGTAAAAAGTAGAGGTTCTTCCTTAGCTTGAGAAATGGAAATTATAAAGGTTGATTCTGAGCTTGTAAAAGAATCGGTGTGTTGGTCTGGTTCCTACCTTTAAAGGGATCTTGGTTTTAGTGGGTGCGACCTCTGTGGAGCTCGGGGGACTGGATTAGCCAACAGTAGCTTGGTGAACCAGTATAAATCTTTTGTGTGCTGCATTATTATTTTGCTGTTTTTTTGTTTTGTTTAGGTATGCACTTAAATTGATCATATTATTTCGCTGTGTGATAAAGATTATAATTAATTTAGGCTTAAAATTAATTATTTGATTTATCAAGTTTTATTCTGATATATTTTTAATTACCCAATTCACCTTCCCCTCCCCTCTTGGGTATTCTACTAAGCCAACAATGGAGAAAAACCGGGAGATTCCCATTATACTTGGGAGGCCTTTTCTCAAAACCGGGAAAGTTTTAATAGATGTGCATAATGGGAACTTGACATTTAGGGTCAATGATAGGAGTGGTCATGGGCTAGGCCAGGCTTAGACTAGGGTTTTACAAAACATTGCTAGGCCCGAGCCCAGCCCGGCCCTATGTTAGGGCCTTAATTTTATCCCCAAGCCCAACTCTATAAAAAAAAAAAAAAAAAAAACTAAACCCAAAGCCCAGCCCTAGGGCCCCCGACCCTATACAAAAAACCTAAGACCGAGAAAAACAAGCCCAAAACCCAAAGCCCTAGAAAAATAAGCCCAAAGCCCTGAAAAAACCTAAGCCCAAAGCCCTATCATCTAATGTGTTTGTGTAATGTGTGTATGTGTGTGTATGTATATATATATTTAATTATTCTTCAGGTTAGGCCGGGCCTAAAATATTTTGGCCTTGCCCAAGCCTGGCCCTATAATCGATCAGGCCTTAACACCTAAGCCCCAGTCCTGCCCATGGGCTCAAAGCCAAAGCCCAAGCCCTAAAAAAATAGGGTCGAGTAGTTCAGGGCCCGGGCCCATAACCACCCCTAGTCAATAACGAGAAACTGAAGTTCAACATTTATAATATAATAAAGTCTCTGGAAGAGTGTCCAACTTGCAATCGATGGAACTGGTGGACTTGTGCGTTAAGGAGTTCTTTCATGAAATCTTACACCAGGATCCTTTGGAGCACACTCTCACAAATTCCCTATCTATGGGGGATTTTAGTGACAAATGATCCACCACAAATGAAATTTTTGTACACTACGTCTTATCTCTCAAAGTTGTTCCTAGCGTCGTAGTGAATTTGGTTCAAAGGGATACACTTGATAAAGATGAGCATCAATGAAGGCTTAACCCTGAGATGAAGGAGGTGGTCCATGCTGAAGTTTTAAAGTTGTTGAATGTCAAAATCATTTATGAGATATCGAACAGTGAGTCGGTAAGCCCGGTGCAAGTGGTTCCAAAGAAATGTGGCATGACTATTGTTAAAAATGAGAGGAATGGTCTAATTCCCATATAAACCATCAAGGGATGGAGAGTGTGCATTGATTATCGGAAGTTAAACAAGGCCACAAGGAAGGATCATTTTTCTCTCATGTTCATTGACCAAATGTTGGATCGTCTCTCTGGTTATGACCACTACTACTTTCTTGATGGATATTCAGGCTATAATCAAATAGCCATTGTATTGGAAGATCAAGAAAAGACAACATTGACTTGCCCGTATGGCACTTTTGCATATCGTCATATGCCGTTTGGTTTATGCAACGCTTCAGCAACTTTCCAACGGTGTATGATGGCGATCTTTTTAAATATGGTGGAAGATATAATGGAAGTGTTCATGGACGATTTCTCAAACTTTGGTTCATCCTTTGACCATTGCCACTACAATCTATCACTTGTTCTCAAGTGATATGAAGAGAAAAATCTAGTTCTCAATTGGGAGAAGTGTTATTTCATGATCAAGGAGGGCATCGTCTTAGGCTATCAGGTCGCTTCCAAGGGACTTAAGGTAGATTGGGCAAATATTAAGACAAATGAGAAACTTTCCCCACTAATCAATGTAAAGGGAGTAAGGAGTTTCCTAGGCCATGCCGACTTCTATCGGAGATTTATCAAGGACTTTTCTAAAACAATGAAGCCGTTGTGCAATTTTCTTGAAAAAGACTCTCCATTCACTTTTAATGATGCTTCTGTGGGAGCGTTTAATGAAATGAAGGAGAAATTGATCTCGGCTCTAATTATAGTCGTACCTAATTGGAATGAGTCATTTGAGATTATGTGTGACGCGAGCGATTTTGCGGTCGGGGTTGTTTTGGGCCAACAGAAGGAGAAAAATTTCCAATCAATATACTATGCAAGCAAAATGCTCAATGATGCACATGAGAATTACACCACCACGAAAAATGAGATATTGGTGGTGGTCTTTGCTTGTGATAAGTTTCGATCATACATTATTGGGTCCAGGTTGATCATCTATATGGACCATGCTGCCATCCGATACTTATTTGCAAAGAAAGACGCCAAGCCTCGTTTAATCCATTGGATTCTCCTACTTCAAGAATTTGATGTCGAGATTTGAGACAAGAAAGGAAGTGAAAAATGTGATAGCGGAACATCTTTTAAGGCTCGTGTTAGAAGATGTTGTTGATGATTCGTGTATTACAAAAGTTTTCTCGAACGAGCAATTATTCAATATCGAAGTTAAACTCCTATGGTTCAGGGATATAATCAATTATGTCGTGTGCAAGGTGTTGCCCCCGGACCTGTAAAAATATTAGGTGGTGATTCTTCTTATAATATAATTAGGTTAGTCATTAGTCTAGTAAAAAGATAAGGTTCTTCCTCAACCTGAGAAAAGAAAAATTGTAAAGGTTGATTCTAAGCCTCAGAAAATAATCATTGTAAGGGTTTGGTTCCTACTATTAAAGGAATCAGGAGTTTAGCGGTTGCAAATTTCCATGGAGCTTGGGGGACAGAATTAGCTAAGGTTAGCTTGTTGAACCAAGATATATCTTGGTGTGCTGTATTATTTAATTTCTTTATATTTTGTTTGGTTTGTACCTAGAATTTAACACTTATCCACTGCGTAATGAAGATAATAAGTGATTTAGGATAAACTGATTATTTGATTAATTAATTATTGAAAGTTTTAATTGTTTAAATTTTTATAGTTACCAAATTTGACCCCCCCCCTCCCCCCCCTAGGTAGCTTACTAGGCCAATATTTACATTTTGAAATAAAGAGGAGTTGGCCTTTTCTCGTTTGTGGTAGTGTGGCTTTTGAGTCAATTGGGACAATTGTTGGTAATGAGAAGTTGGACTTTTGTCGTTTGACACCTAGTGTATAATTGTTGTTGGTTGGGTAATATTAAGTTAAGGTCTCACCTGGCCTCGAGCGTGGAGTCTGGGATGGGATGTGACACCAGGAGTTGATCTTATTGTTTTCAAGCTTCGATCCATGGGGTTTCTTGAAGATAAAAGTTTGGGCCTTTAGCAATAGATCAAGGGATGGTGCAAGTGAAAGAAAGAATTTGGGAAAAACAGTGTTGGTGGGTTGAAGATGGTGACGGATGGTGGTGGTGGGTTGAAGATGGTGGACTAGACGAGGTTGATAGTGTTGGATTATTTAGATTAGAGAGAGAATGGGGAATTGTGATAGTAGTGACTGGATGCTTGGGGGTAATGTACAAGGATGGGTGGTCATGGTCGGTGGTGGCGAATAGTGGGAAATGGATGCAAGAAGTGGTGATGGACAATAGTGGCGACGATTGTTCAAGTGGGTTGGAAGTAGAAAGAGAAAAAGTCAAAAAGAAGAAGATGAAGAAATAATAAGGAAAAAATGGGAAAAGAAAAAGGAAAATTTATTGTTTACTCCTCCTAAGATGGATAAATTATAAGAAAATATATTTGACTCAAATAATTAAGTTTATAGTCCTCGAAGAATTTATAGAAAAAAATCTCCAACAAATAATCTCCCCATTTATTCTTATTTACGAAATATAGCATTCTAACAATTACGTGAATATTAACTTAATATTTCAGAACAATATTTTCAGTTCACTAAATTCTATCTTTGCTCAATTTCCACTCAATTTGTTTTTTGTATGAATGGTCACTCAATATTTCTAAACACTATTTTTGTTTGCTTAAATCCATGTGCACCCAATATTCAGTCAAAAAATTCAAAACAATATTTCACTCAACGAAATTAATTTACACATTTGCGTCAACATTCATATATACGTGTTTATATGTTTTCAACGAAACATGTTTAATGGAGGAATGAAATAAGTGTGTAAAATTTGTTTCCTACAATGATCAAGTATTCGTGATTTTTTCGTAAACCTAAAAAATATTCATTTACTTGAATGGTACTTGAATATTCATGTATCATATTTAAACCGAAGAAAAGAGATATAACACATTAACGTTCAAGCAAATCATGTGTTAGCACATGCATGAACATACTTTTCAAAACAAAAACAAATAATTTTACGATGCCCAAAAACAATCGGAGTGAATGATAGGTGTGAAAAACCTATCTATTTCCAATCTGAATTTGTTAGTTTTCGAATATGTTTATAGTTATTTTTATTATGTTTTAATTAGTTTTCATACTTTTTGCATAACTCAGGTGTGTGGGGCAAAAAGATAGAAAACTGGAGCTAAAACGATGAGATCGAATCAAAGCGGTTCGAAGTTACGGTGGATAAATAAGCTCGGAGGCTAAAAGATGAAACAGGCCCACCACTTAGGCGTCCAGACCACCGCCTAAGCGGTGAAGATGCAGAGAAGAGCAAAATGTTACTGACAGACGCCCGCCTAGGCGAAAATTCTATCGCCTAGGCAAAAATCCAGCAGAAGACGAAGAAGGGCTACTGACAGCCGCTCACCTAGGTTAAGTTTTATTCGCCTAGGTGTAATTTCAACAGAATGTTCTCCCAGTCCACTGCCTACTTCACTGCCTAGGCGATCAGACCAAACCGACCTAACTCTGCCTAGGCACAATTTCCACCGCCTAGGCGGATTTGCCCTGCACAGTCTTGATATATTTTTAGATATTTTTAGGATATTTTTGCTATAAATATCCCCTCTCCTACCCCTTGGCCAGTGATTCTCTTCCCTCTCTTGTCTTTTTGAGCCCCTTAGGCTATACTTAAGCCTAGGGTTAGGAATTTTAGTGGTGGAGCTCGCATCCCAAAGTGGAGAAGACGGCGAATCGATCGTTGAGCGTTCTTAGCGGTTTATCTTCAGACGAGGCTAAGTTCTTCGATCGTTTTTCCTTATTTCTTTATCTTAGGAGAATGTGAGCATATTTAGCTCGTTATTTCATTGTATATGCGGCTATGGCCCCAAGTTAAATATGGATTGTAGTAGGGATTAACCTATATTTATAAATACGTTGTTTAGATGATTTCGGTGTTTCGTTTGTGATTGTTCTTCGTAGTTTGATTGTATTTATCGTATTATTTGTTTATTATGCTTGGATTAATAAATGGAGAATACGAGATTTTGACAAAACCTCGGATTCGGATTAAGGTAAATAAATGCCATGATTCTATAACCCAGTTGGGGTTTGAATCGTGGACAATTGATGACGTGGGGCAAGACACAATCTACCTAGGGTCGTTAAGACGTTGTAGGGGACCTCTTTATTGACTCGAAGTTGTGTTATATCCCTCGTCTTACACTCAGAAGAGGTGGCGAGGGAGTTTTAGAACGAAGATTGTCGATAGGGTAAATACAACGCGACGATCCAATAACCCGGGAGGGAGTTGGAATGTGTGCAATCAATGATGCTGGGCTAGAATCACATGACCTAGGGTCATTAAGACGTTGAGAGGGACTTCTTAGTTGGCTCGATGTCATGTATTCTCCCGTCTTACACTCAGAAGAGGTGGCGGTGGAGTTTACGTACCGAGGTTGTAAAATAGGTCGAACAACGTAAACGTAAGTAAATCGGAATCGAACACGTATTTGTAAACATGTTAATCCCTATGAAATTCTTCACCCTAAAACATATTAACATAATAGTGTAGTTAATTTAGGATATATTAGTATTAGTTTAAGTAATTAAATACATTTGTTTTCGCCTAGATAAAGTTAGGTCACGACAAACGCGGTATTCGATAGTAACGACAACAATCTATGTGGATACGATAACCCGATCTTAACGATCACACTATACTATAACTTAGACCTCGTATACTTGCGAGCGTAAGTAGCGGCGTGTTTTTCCCACGCCACCAAGTTTTTGGCGCCGTTGTTGAGGATTGTTTTGATGTTATTGTCGAAGAAATGATGTAACGGATCTGGACTTAAGTTTTAGATAGGAGAAGCAAGTGTTTCGTATTGTCGGGGATTGGCAATTTCGTTAGTATTGATATTGTGTGTAAATGACTTAATTTTACTTTAGGCATTTATTTTATATATAATTTTTGTTTGTAGTTTTGTTTTTGTTTCTTTTGCAGGGTACTTGGCGATGTTAGATCGACGAGTATTGATGCATCCCTTTCGACGGGATTCCAAGCCGTTTTATGTTGCTTGGCCAAGCACATAAGCCGGTGAGGCATTTTGTTGAAAGATCAAGCCATCCAAAAAACAACCTCACCAGTCTTGAGGGCGTTCTGAAAATGTCGGGCCGAGGACATTAAACCACGCGCTTCTTGGAAGGTAACCCAAGCAATTCTTTTTGATCCATCACATCCGATTTGATTCGAAGGCGAGATCCTCTCGCCTCCCAGGTAAGTGTTCTAAACACCCTTCGTCAGCATGCTTTAAATTTTATATGTTGATATTGATAATTGGGATCGCTGAGGACACTGTCCACTTTGAGTTCGATAGTGATGAGTAGTAGTAGTATTGTTAGTTTATGTGTTATTTTTTTTTCTCATATTGCATGTGTGTTTAGGTTAGAATGTGTTTATGTTTTTGTGTTATTATTTATATGTTGAGTTTTGCATTCATCTGGGCCGTCACCCGATGATTAAAATTACCCTTGGTTGTTTTCAAAGTCAAGAGTAATACCCAAGCATATGTGATTCTGTGTGCTTGACTATGTTTTTTGGTAAAAATTATTGTAGATCCTAATTTGCACGGGCATATAGACTCAATGTATTTTTATTTAATTGATTTAAAGACGATTATCGATTAACCAAATTCATGACACATTAAGGATTTTAGAACTTGATTGAGGGGAAGCTTGAGGCGAAATCCTAGGCGAGGTAGTTCAGGAGACGTGATTTAGGCATTCTATTTGTCGCTTGAGCCTTTGAAGCTTACCTTGGTATACGTTTATCCCTCGTTACCTTGTCGAAGCCTAAATGCAAATTCAATTCTGAACACATAAACTAATACCCTGGCCAGTTGCTCGTTTTCCAAACCTATATCGCTGAATTTAAAGACACATTTGAGTGAATCAAGTTAGCCGTAGCAAAGGCTTCTTGATGTGAGCGGTTGGGTTTAGGGCGAACTTCTAATTGGTTCGGTATTTGAGTACTCACTTGTCTTTTTTTATTTGTATTTCACACACCTCTTCAATTGTAACAATCAAATAAGTTTGGTGGTGTATTTGTTGAAAAGAAAAGAAAAAAAAAAAAAAAAAATCAAATGTAAATACGGTTTTTATTTTTGTTTTCTTTTGACAAGTGAGTACGTCGGTTTTAATTGCAGGTTCGGGACTATTTTCCAATCTTTCTATGGGGGTTCGAGAGTAAATGTACCAAGCGTTAAGCCTTGGGTAACGTTAAGTTAATAACGTTAACCCAATTTCTATTCCGAAATACCCTTGGCCAAATTAACCTTAACCGAACCAAGCCCTAATGATCTTCATGAACTACTAAATCTACAATAGTGGAGAGTGGACCCCTATCAAGCCTATGGAAATCCTAGTCTTTTACGGTCTAAGTCATGAATTTTGTTGGGGGATAATCTAATCCGATCGTTGTATAGTTATATTATTGAGTCTCGCACTAACACGTTTACAGGATCTAGAATAGCATTCACCATTATTGCATATCGAAAATCTAGAACATTACATGTTGTGTGTTACCGCCTGAACTCGAAATAATTGGCGGTTGTTGAGGGAACAATAACTTGACCATTAGAAGAATTTAAAACTCGCATGTTGTTATGTTTAGATTGTTTTTAGGTTGTTTGTTATTTATTTCCGTTTGTGTATTTTTCATTTTAGTATGTGCGTTTGGCTCGAGAACTAGCCAAATTCTGAGTTTGGGGGTATTGATAGGTGTGAAAAACCTATCTATTTCCAATCCGAATTTGTTAGTTTTCGAATATGTTTATAGTTATTTTTATTATGTTTTAATTAGTTTTCATACTTTTTGTATAACTCAGGTGTGTGAGGCAAAAAGATAGGAAACTGGAGCTAAAACGATAAGATCGAACCAAAACAGTTCGAAGTTACGGTGGATAAACAAGCTCGGAGGCTAAAAGATGAAACAGGCCCACCGCCTAAGCGGTGAAGATGCAGAGAAGAGCAAAATGTTACTGACGGACAACCGCCTAGGTGAAAATTCTATCGCCTAGGTGGAAATCCAGCAGAAGACGAAGAAGGGCTATTGACAGCCGCTCGCCTAGGCGAAGTTTTATTCGCCTAGGCGGAATTTCAATAGAATGTTCTCCCAGTCCACTGCCTACTTCACCGCCTAAGCGATCAGACCAAACCCACCTAACTCCGCCTAGGCGCAATTTCCACCGCCTAGGCGGATTTGCCCTGCACAATCTTGAGATATTTTTAGATATTTTTAGGACATTTTTGCTATAAATATCCCCTATCCTCCCCCTTGGTCGGTGACTCTCTTCCCTCTCTTGCATTTTTGAGCCCCTTAGGCTATACTTAAGCCTAGGGTTAAGAATTTTAGTGGTAGAGCTCGCATCCCGAAGTGGAGAAGACGGCGAATCGATCGTTGAGCGTTCTTAGCGGTTTATCTTCGGATGAGGCTAAGTTCTTCGATCGTTTTTTCTTATTTCTTTATCTTAGGAGCATGTGAGCACATTTAGCTCGTTATTTCATTGTATATGCAGCTATGGCCCCGAGTTAAATATGGATTGTAGTTAGGATTAACCTATATTTATAAATACGTTGTTTAGATGATTTCGGTGTTTCGTTTGTGATTGTTCTTCGTAGTTTAATTGTATTTATCATATTATTTGTTTATTATGCTTGTATTGATAAATGGAGAATACGGGATTTTGACAAAACCCCGGATTCGGATTAAGGTAAATCCTAATCGGGGTTTGAATCGTGGACAATCGATGACGTGGGGCAAGACACACGCTACCTAGGGTCGTTAAAACGTTAAAGAGAACCTCTTCGTTGACTTGAAGTTGCATTATATCCCTCGTCTTACACTCAGAAGAGGTGGCGAAGGAGTTTTAGAATGGAGATTGTCGATAGAGTAAATACAACGCGACAATCCAATAACCCGGGAGAGAGTTGGATTGTGTGCAATCAATGACGCTGAGCTAGACTCACGTGACCTAGGGTCGTTAAGACGTTAAGGGGGACTTCTTCGTTGGCTCAAAGTCATGTATTCCCCTGTCTTACACTCGAAAGAAGTGACGGTAGAGTTTACGTACCGAGATTGTCAAATAAGTTGAACAACATAAACGTAAGTAAATTGGAATCGAAAACGTATTTGTAAACACGTTAATCCCTATGTAATTTTTCACCCTAAAACATATTAACATAATAGTGTAGTTAATTTAGGATATATTAGTATTAGTTTAACTAATTAAATACATTTATTTTCGCCTAGATAAAGTTAGGTCACGACAAACGCGGTATTCGATAGTAACGACAACAATCCCTGTGGATACGATAACCCGATCTTAACGATCACACTATATTAAAATTTAGATCTCGTATACTTGCGAACGTAAGTAGCTGCGTGTTTTTCTCGCGCTACAAGTGAACATTCATCAAACCACATCCCGTATGAATCACAAAAAAAAATCAACAAAAATTAACACAAAGAACTCGAATTTGAAAATCTCGAAAACCACGGTGGCAAGCGGTGATTTCCAAATCTAAAATCAAAATTTGAAAGGAGGTTTGATTTTGTCTATTTTTACCCTAATTCCAGCAAGAATACAAAAAAGAAAAGAAATCAGCTTAAAAGAATTCTGAGAATCAACACTTTTGCTTCAAAAATTCAAAATCCCAGCTTAAAGATACATTCAAAATCAGATTGAAGAAACCAAAGATTTCAAAAATCAGACGGAGAGAAATTGATTCAGAGAAAACGACGCACAGTCGGAATCCAAGAATGGGAAGGAATAAGAAGATAACTCAACGAAGGAACAAGAAGAAACTAGGGTTCGGCCCAAGGCACTGAGCAAAATCAGTGGCCAACTACCACATCTCAGTTACGCAACAAATCTGGAAATCCAGATCTAAGGGGGAGAGAGAGAGAGAGAGAGAGAGAGAGAGAGAAATTTGTGCTCGGAAAATCGAAACGGATAGTGGAGATTCGAAATCATAAATCCAAAACGGTGAATCGGATGTTTATTGTCTTCATCGGCGTTATCGTCTTCACGGTGAAGTAGAGGTGGTGGTGAGAATGATGCAGGAGCAGCGTTCCAGCAACACGAAAAACGCTGACGCCACGCTCGTCCCCAACTATATAGCCAAGCGATCCAGTTTGGATATGGACGAAGTTGGAGATGCCGACAACTCCGATCTGGAGATTCTAGAAGCAACCGGAGATGGCCCATTTCGATTTGGAGGTTATGAATGAAGCCAGAGATGGAGAAGGCGACGACGCCTGACAAATGGCGAAGGCAAGTAATTGCTTGAGATTCGGGTTTAGTGAGAGGTTAGAGAGGGAGAGGGAGAGGGAGAGGGAGAGAGATTGAATGGTGGTGGAGAGAGAAAAGTTGAGAAGAGAGAGAGGGGTCACGTGAATGGAGTTGTCTTAGGGTTTTGTTTATTTACATTTATTTAGGGGCATATTTGTCTTTTTAAGTTGTCAAGGATAAAAAACTAAGGCCCCGTTTGGTAACTGTTTTCATCCCAAAAATTCTCATCCCATTTACAGAATTTTGGGATTACTGTTTGGGAATAGCGTTTACTAATTTTTGTTTCCGTTCTCATTTCATTCCTATTTGAGAATTGTGCCCACTTTTTTCTTAAAAAATGAGAAACAAAAAAAAATTGTTTCTCATTATTCTCATCTCATTCCCAAAACCACTATCACTGTTCATCTGCCGGTGACTGACGCCACTGGCCACCATCGCTGGTCACCTCCGGCATCATCGGCCGCCCACCGTCCGGCAATTTTCGACGTCCCCTGCCGGCCATTGTCAGCCGCCAGCCGCCAGGCCACTGTCACCCACCCACTGGTCACCGTCTAGCCACCGTCACCGCCGTCCGGCCAAAAAAAAAATTAAAAAATTTTCAAAACATAAAAAAAAAAAAAATGTTTTTAAGATAAAATTGTTACCAAACGCGATTATGTTCTCAAAAAAAAAAAAACAATTATCGTTACCAAACTCTACTCCCAAGAAGAAAATAAAATTTTCATCCTATCCTATCCCATTCTCATCCCACTGATGGGATGGGAACAAAAACGGTTACCAAACGCCACCTAAGCTACTTGTATGGAAAGGTTCAAAAGCTAATAAAACTCTTTGTTTGGCTTTTTTTTCCAGTGTTCTTTACATAATAAATATTTTTTTTAAAACATAATTCCTAACATCATGCAACTTCAAACTTATTTGCGAAGGTCGAGTATCCCGGCGGTGCGAAGGGCGGGACCACTTTGGTCCCAGCGTTCAGAACACCGAAACCGTTTGCAATTTTTAACCTTTACAATTTCCTTTTTTCAAGTTAAGGAAGAACCTTTATTTTTTACAGACTAAAGAATAACCTAATTCTTTTTAACATTAAAACTCAAGAATCAAAACCTCACTAAAACACTCCAAATATCCTTTTACTCGGTAAAGATTGAACCGTTATAAAATCACTCAAAAACATAATTCTTATCCAGAAAGAATCACTACCTCAATCTTTTAATAGGAAGAGACTGAAACCCGGCTACCCTTGATTAAATATCCCCAATGATATTTAATCTGTCACAACTCACTAATACACAAATTAATAAATAGTAAATCTCACTCGGAGTTCCTACCACCCCAAATAAATAAAATCTCAATTAATATCCCAACTAATGATAGAAATATGTGAGATATAGAAATCTAATTTTAACAAAAATAAGGGTAGCAAATTGGAACACGTAATCAGATTCAAGAAATTGTTTGAACGAATATTTTCTTCAAAAATCAAAAACAATTTATAAGATCAATTTCCAAAATAAAATAATAAATAATAAACAATATGAAAATATCTCACCCGGAATCCACCAAATTAATGATTAGAACGGTATAACTTCAAATCCGGTATCAACAAGTATAGATCGCAATTGATTCACAGAATCACTCTTAGAAAAGCTCACAATATCGGAGAATACTAACTCTTATAAAAGCTTTTTCATAATGATATAAAATGATTAACTCTCTTAGAATGATTAGTTTTTCTAATAAAATGATTAACTCTCTTAGAATGATTAGAATGATTAGTTTTTCTCTATTTAAATGAACTTGTAATCAGCCTTCTAACGGTTAGTTTACAAGTATCATGACAATTAAAAACTCTTATAGACCCCTTATAACATAAGGATTTCATTTAGGTTTAATTTCACTTAATAACAACTTTCAAAACACTCAATTAAACCCCTAAAGTATTTCTCAATTAAATTAAATAAGTATAGAATCCATTTTAATTACCAAATTGACAAATATTAATATTTAATTAACCATATTGAAATGATTTAATTAGTATATGAACCATATCTCAAATATAAAGAATATCCCCCAAATCTCTCTCAAATCCTAACAAAAAATTGTTACTTTTGGATTTAAACTCGGATCAAACAGTATCCTGAAACTACGCATTCAGTCGACTGCCTAGTTGACTGGAAGATACTGAAAGTAGCCCATGCAATTCATCGGTCGACAGCTCGGTCGACTCGCAGATTCAGAGAGTTTGTCGTGCTTTCACCGGTTGACTGCTCGGTCGACTCGCAGATTCAGAGAGTTCAGTTGTTTTCACCGGTCGACCTGTTGGTCGACTCTTCGATTTAGAATGTTTGAACTTCTTTCTCAGGTCAACTCCTCAGTCGACTGTCTCCTTTTGAATCTCTTCTCTGATCTCGTTTTTAACTCACTTTCTTTTATGATTTCGCCTATTTATCCATTTTTTATCTTTAAATAAGCTTCACTAATATTCTTATATTCCATTTTAGTCATTCAAAAATATTTCTTTTCAATTCATATATGAGCAAATAATCATACTTAATAAAAACACACAAAAAAGATAAAATTCATTTTGTGTCATGTATATGTTCCTAAATGAGATATTAAGAGTTAATATTTACCTTAGTTGTTTTCTTTAATTTCTTCAAACTCTTAATACTTCTTTATCATCTAGATATCTTCATTTAGTATCCATTCAATTTGACATCTTCATTACTGGAATTTTAAATCACTAAAACACTTAATCAAACATTAGTTCCACCAAAATATCAATACTTAATTGTTCATCAAAATCTTAGAATCAACAATCTTCCCCTTTTTTATGATGACAATTAACTTTGATGTTTTCTTTAAAATAAAATATAACCACAGTCCCCTTGAATTCGAGGATGGGTTCTTTAACACATTTAGGCATCATAATGAAGATTTTATAAAACATAATTTAAAAATACTCAATAAAGCACAATTTTTTTTAAATTTCTCCCTTTTGATTAAAATACAGTTTTAGAATACTCCCCTTAAATAAAACAAATCAAACATCACTAATTTCTCCCCCTTTGTCATCTTCAAAAACAAATTTAGGTAGAAGATGAGAAAACAACATATATGTAACTCATTCTAGGCAAACATCATTATGCCTAGCTATACTCAAACCGCGAATGATTTTCACAAACTGATCTTCCACTAGTAGTTTGGTAAAAACATCAACAAGTTGGTCGGAGGTATCAATATACTCAATAATAATATCCCTTTTTCAGAATGTGATCACGAATAAAGTGATGTTTAATCTCTATGTGCTTAGTTCGTGAGTGTTGTGTAGGATTTTTACTTAGACATATAACACTTTTATTATCACAAAAGATCGAGACCTCCTCCATACAAACTTCAAAATTATTTAACTGTTGCTTAATATATAAAATTTGAGCACAACAGTTACCAACTGCCATGTATTCAGCCTCATTAGTAGATAAGGTTATTGAATTCTGTTTCTTGCTTGACCAATAAACCAAAGCATGTCCTAACAAATGACATGATCCACTTGTGCTTTTTCGCTCAACTTTGCAACTGGCAAAGTCAGCGTCGGAGTAACTTACCAATTTAAATTCACTCCTCCTAGGATACCATAATCCTAGGTCAGTCGTCCCCTTTAAATAACGAAAAATTTGCTTAACCGCAGTCAAGTGCGATTCTTTAAGACAAGACTAAAATCTAGCACAAAGATAAACACTATACACAATGTCAGGTCTACTAGCAGTTAAATACAACAAGCTATCAATCATATCTCGATACATATTTTCATTTATGCTTTTACCAGTATCATATTTTTTAATTTTTGTAGCTATTGCCATTGAAGTTTTGTACTCTTTAACTCCCTCCAATCCATATTTATTTAATAGCTCCTTGGTATATTTATCTTGGTTTATAAATATTCGTTCTTTGGTTTGCATAATTTGCAATTCAAGAAAGAAATTCAGTTATCCCATCATACTCATTTCAAATTCGACCTGCATTATCTTAGCAAACTCTTGGTAAAGATCCTCACTAGTAAATCCAAAAATGATATCATCAACATATACTTAAATTAATAGGATATCAGAATCAATTTTCTTAACAAATAATGTAATATCACAAATACCCATTCAAAAACTATTTTCGATCAAATATCGACTAAGTTTCTCATACCAAACTCTCGGAGCTTGTTTGAGCCCACACAAAACCTTACGAAGTTTAAATATATGATCGGAAAATTTATCATTTTCAAATCCCAGGGGTTGTTCCACACAACCTTCTTTAGCTAGAAAGTCATTTAGAAATGCACTCTTTACATTCATTTGATATAGCTTAAAATTATGTGAACATATAAAGGCGAGTAACATTCTAATTGCATCTAGTCTAACAACAGGAGCTTAAGTTTTATCATAATCAATTCCTTGCTCTAGATTATAGCCATTTGCCACTAATCTTGCTTTATTTCTAATTACCATACTAGATTCATCCTTTTTGTTTCTAAATACCCATTTAGTACTAATAACTCGATAAAAATCCGGTCTCAGAACACGACACCACACTTTGTTCTGCTCAAATTGAACTAATTCATCTTGCATTGTGGAAATCCAAGATTCATTAATTAGCGCCTCATTGATATTTTTAGGCTTAATTTGAGATAAGAAAGCAAGATTAATTATATCCCTAAGAGAAGATCGAGTACTTACACCTTTTTCGAAATTACCGATGATTTCTTTGATTAAATGCCCTGGTACTTTCTTTATAGTTCTTGGTAAAGTCGAATCCTTCTTCTTAGGTTCCTCCTCTTGTTGAGACTCCTTTGGTGCATCATTACCTTGGTTTTGGTTATTTAAGATACTTGCATCATCATCATCCAAAACCTTTCTCGACAAGTATGGATCAGCTTCCTCAAACACAACATGCATAGTTTCTTCTACTACTAAAGTATGTTTATTATAAACTCTATAAGTCTTACTGTTAGTAGCATATCCAAGAAAAATTCTATAATCAAATTTAACATCAAATTTACCAAGATTATCCTTGTCATTCAAAATGAAACATTTGCATCCAAAGACCTTAAAATAGAAAATATTTGGAGTCTTACCATTCCAAATTTCATATGGGGTTTTGTTAAACCCTCTACGAATTGATACACGGTTTACCACGTGACAAGCGGTACTTATTGCTTCAGCCCAGAAGTAGACCCTCTGCGTTGTCTCCGAAAGTCACATGACCCCATTTTTAGGTGTCAAAGATGTAAATTTTTCTTTATCTCCCGTCATGTGTCGAGAACAACCACTATCCAGGAACTATTTGTCCTTACTTATTGATGTTTTTAGAATAACCTGCAAGGAGCACCTCAAATAGTTCTTAAGTAATACTCAGCCTACGTGGGTCCAATCATATTAGTTGAGACAATTTTAGTTCCTTTCGGAACCCAAACTTGTCTACAGTTAGATAGTTTTCCAAAACATCTACGAATAGTATGCCCCACAATGTTACATTTAAAACATCTAACCAGATCCTTGGTTTTAAAAAAGAATTTTTGAAAGCATTTTTGTTTAAGATTTTTCTGATATCTAATACCGGCTTTATCAAAAACTCCACGTGAACTTCCTAAAAGCATTTTTAAATTGTTTTCACCGCTGGTAAATTTGAGAACAATTGATTGCAAATGCATCAATTTAGATTTCAACCCATTGTTTTGAAATTCATAATCCACCACTTGCTTGTTTAATGTGTTAATTGTACTTTAAAGGGCATTTATTTTAGAACACTGATTTTTATAATTATATGAAAGTTCTTGATAAATATAAAACAATTCATCAAAATTTGAAGGACATGAACTTGAACAATCGGTTACCTCACCACTAGTGGCCATTAATGTAAGCATGGACGTATCCTCACTATTTGATTCTTCCAAGCTACTTGAATCGGTATCATCCCAAGTGGCCTTCATCAATTTCTTCTTACTCTTCTTTGCTTTCTTCTTTTCTTTCTTCTTCTTTTCCTTTTCTTTATCCTTCTTTGGTTTGGGACAATCATTTTGAAAATGACCGGTTTTACGACAATTGTAGCATTCCACTTTAGATATGTTTAGATTTCTTTTCCCACAGAATGTGCACTGAGTCCTTCTTCTAAAATTATTTGTGAGAAGTGATACATTCTTCTCTTACTCACTATCAAGGCTTTCATCATCACTGTCATCATCTTCTTCAATTTTTTGAACTTTTAGTGCCAAGGATTTCCTCTTGCTATTTTCGATATCATCCTCGTAGCCTTTAATCGCCGATTCATGAGTCATCAAATTACTAAGTAGATCATTGATGTCGTATTTGCCAAAATCATTGGCTTCCTCGATTACCGTCACTTTTGACTCCCATATTTTCGTCAAGGACCTTAGGACCTTTTGTACTCTATCCTCCATAGAGTATGGTTTTCCGAGTTAGTTTAAACTATTGCATATGTTATTGAAGCGAGTGTACATCTCATGAATCGATTCATTCTCCTCCATCTCGAACAACTCAAATTTTTTCATAAGTGCATTGATTTTTGACTTCTTCACTTGACTTGTCCCTTCGTGGGTGACTTGTACCTTATCCCACATCTCTTTTGCGGATTTACAACCTGAAACTCTAGAATACTCATTAGCATCTAAAGAATAAAAAAGAATATTGATAGCTTGAGAATTAATAGAGAGTTTCTGCTTATCGGAAGCAGTGAGTTGTTTCTTCTTCTACTCAACTCCGTTTTTTATTAGAATGAATAGACCATCATCGATTATTAGCTACACATCGTAATTTGTAGCCTGAAGAAAGGTTATCATCCTGTCTTTCCAAAATGAGTAACTTTCACCTACAAACAAGGGTGGTCGGTGCATAGACTGCCCCTCAGTTAGTGTTCCTACTATGTGTGTCATGTGATCTTTGTTAGCAAAATAAATTCTAGCTAAACCAGTTCTGATGCCAATTGTTGGCCCAGTAGAATACCAAAGAGGGGGGTGAATTGGGTAATTAAAAATATATCAGAATAAAACTTAATAAATCAAATAATTAATTTTAAGCCTAAATTAATTATTATCTTTATAACACAATGGAATAATATGATCAATCTAAATACACACCCAAACAACAAAAATAGCAAAATAATAATGTAGCACACAAAATATTTATACTGGTTCACCAAACTATTCTTGGTTAATCCAGTCCCCCGAGCTCCACGGAGGTCATACCCACTAAAATCAAGATTCTTTTAAAGGTAGTAATCAAACTTGTACACCGATTCTTTTACAGGCTCAGAATCAACCTTTACAATTTCATTTTCTCATGCTAAGGAAGAACCTTTACTTTTTACAGATTAAAGAATAACCTAATTCTTTTTAACACTAAGGCTCAAGAATCAAAACCTCACCAAAACACTCCAAATATCTTTTTACCCGGTAAAGATTGAACCGTTACAAAATCATTCAAAAACATAATTCTTATTTAGGAAGAATCACTACCTCAATCTCTTTACAGGAAAAGACTAAAAACCGGCTACCCTTGATTAAATATCTCCAATGATATTTAATCTATCACAACTCACCAATACATAAATTGATAAGTAGTAAATCTCACTCAAAGCTTCTACCACCCTAGATAAATAAAATCTCAATTAATATCCAACTAGTGATAGAAATATGTGAGATACAAAAATCTAATTTTAACAAGAATAAGGATAACACATTGGAACATGTAACCAGATTCAAAAAATTGTTTGAACGAATATTTTCTTCAAAAATTAAAAACAATTTATAAGATCAATTTACAAAATAAAATAATAAACAATAAATAATATGGAAAGATCTCACCCGAAATCCACATAATTAATAATTAGAACAATATACCTTCAAATCCGGTATCAGCAAGAATAAATCGCAATTTATTCACAGAATCACTCTTAGAAAAACTCACAATATTGGAGAATACTAACTCTTATAAAAGCTCTTTCAAAATGAAATAAAATGATTAACTCTCTTAGAATGGTTTTTCTAATAAAATTCGCAGGTTTATTTAAAGAAACTTGTAATCAGCCTTCTAACGTCAGTTTACAAGTGTCATGACAATTAAAAGCTCTTATAGACCCCTTATGACATAACGACTTCATTTAAGTTCAATTTCACTTAATAACAACTTTCAAAACACTCAATTAAACCCCTAAAGTATTTTTCAATTAAATTAAATAAGTATAGAATCCATTTTAATTACCAAATTGAGAAACATTAATATTTAATGAACTATATTGAAATGATTTAATTAGTATATGAATCACATCTCAAATATAAAGAATATCCCCAAAATCTCTCTTAAATCCTAACAAAAAATAGCTATTTTTGGATCAAACAATATCTTGAAACTACGCGTTCAGTCGACTGCCCAGTCGACTGGAAAATACTGGAAATAGCCTATACAGTTCATTGGTTGACTGCTCGGTCGACTCGCAGATTCAAAGAGTTCAGTTGTTTTCACCAGTCGACCTATCGGTTGACTCTTCGATTCAGGATGTTTCAACTTTTTCTCCGGTCAACTCCTTAGTCGATTGTCTCCTTCTAAATCTCTTATCTGATCTCGTTTTTAACTCACTTTCTTTTATGATTTCGCCCCTTTATCCATTTTTATTTTTAAATAAGCTCCACTAATATTCTTATATTTCATTTTAGTCATTCAAAAATATTTATTTTCAATTCATATAGGAGCAAATAATCATACTTAATAAAAACACAAAAATAAGATAAAATTTATTTTGTGCCATGTGTGTGTTGCTAAATGCGATATTAAGAGTTAATATTTATTTGAGCTGTTTTTCTTAATTTCTTCAAACTCTTAATACTTCTTCATCATCTTGATATATTCATTTAGCATCCATTCAATTTGACATATTCATTACTGGAACTTTAAATCACTGAAACACTTGATCGAACATTAGTTCCACCAAAATATCAATACTTAATTATTCATCAAAATCTTAGGATCGACAGTTGTAATTTAAATTTAAAAGCGAGGTCAAATGGTCGATCGAATAAGTCAAACGTTTAACTAGTTAAACCAGTGAGGTAAAAAGTTCTGAAAACTAATCCAGTCGGTCGACCGACTTGACAAATCAGTCGACCATTAAATATAGTGGGTTCAAATTGCATGTCTTTATCTAACCTGTTAACCTAATGGGACATCTTATTGACCAACCAATTAAATTTTTACTTGAATTCAATTGAAAATAATATATATATATATATATATATATATATATATATATATATATATATATATATATATATATATATAAATACTTCAATTGAAAAAAGATAAATATCTTTTTTGCTTGTACTCGTTCCCAAATCAAACACGAGTCACTGAAAATTTATATCGGTCAGCCCACTGAGGAACATGCTTGGCTAAACAAATGGAACATCGAAATGGGGTGCCCGGAAGATACATTTTCAAAAAATTCAATTATGAAAATGAAGTAAAAATAATTTTGAAGTAGAAATCTATTATGAAAATGAATAATTTTTTGAAGTAAAAATATTTTTGAAGTAATAAATAATTTTTCATAGTAGATTTCTACTTCAAAAAATCTAGTATAATAAAAAATCATACTAGATTTTTTAAAGCAAAAAATATATTTATCTTTTTCAATTGAAGTTATTTTATTTTATTTTTTTTTTTTTCAATTGAATTTAAGTAAAAATTCAATTGGTTGGTTGACAAAATGTCCTATTCGGTTGATAAGTTAGATCAAGACGTGAAATTTGAACCCACTATTTTCAACGGTCGACTGGATTAGTTTTCAAAATTTTTTACAAACTAGTTAAACGTTCGACTTATTCAATCGACCATTTGACCTCACTTTTAAATTTAAATTACAATAATCAAATAAATTAAAATTAACAAACAATTTATTTATTTATTTTAAAAAATGAATTTAAAAAAAAAAAAAAATTAAAAAACAAAAAAAAATTGTTTAAAATAAAATAATAGTCAAACTTTAAGGGTATATTGTGTAAAATATATTTGATATACACATTTTAATTTCTCTATGCAGTCTCAAGTGTGCTCTCTCTCTCCTATATGTGCTCTTGCATGCAAAAACATAAATAAAAATAAAAATTAAGGGGTTTGGTCCTGGCGTTCACAACGTTGGGACCAAACCAAATATTTTTATTTTTTATTTTTTTGGTCCCGGCGTTCTGAACGCCGAGACCAAAAGAATATAAAAAAAAATAAAATTGCAAACGGTCCTGACCTTCTGAACGCCGGGACTAAAGTGGTCCCACCTTTCGCACCGCCGGGTTACTCGACCTTCGTAAATAAGTTTGAAGTTGCGTGGTGTCAGAAATTATGTTTTAAAAAAATATTTATTACGTAAAGAACCTTTTTTTCCATATTATGTTTTAAATGAGGGGTATAAAATAAAAAATTCCAAAGGAAGAAAAATAAAAATAAAAGAAATAATAATAAAAGAATGATGAAATCTAACAAATAAGTGAGAAGGGTAACTAAGTAATTTCAATAATGAATTAAAAAGAAAAGAAGAATTATCATGATTACCGTTTCAATTACAGAAAATACAATAGTAATTTTCAAAAGAAAAAATTAAATTGAAATAATTCACTAAAACATGATTATAATCCGGAGTTTGGTAGTAAAAAATAGCACAAAGAAAATGCAGAGCACAAGTAAATATAGAGAACACGAGTAAATATGGAGCTGAGTGACTCACTGAGCATCAACAACCAATGTACACTCAAACTACATAGAGCAACTTCGATTTGGGAGGTCAAATGTTTCAATTATAAAAAATTAAGGATAAAACAGAAAATTGCCGTGATCACCGTCGTCTTAAATATAAAATAGATCAATGGTAATTTAAAAAAAAAATGTTTGAAATTGAAATAATTCACGAAAACATGGGTAATCTGGAGTTTGGCAGTCAAAAATAGCACAAGGAAAATGCAAAACACGAGTAAATATGGAGTGGACAAACTTACCCAGCCTCAGCATAAACATAACAACCAACAAAAAGATAACTCTCTATAGAGGATCTACAATTCATGTACACTGAAACTAAATAGACCAAACACCACAAAGAACTTGACAAAGCCAAAATTCACTCGGCTTTACGATTCAAATCAACTGGGAAGCCTACAGACATGAACACATGAAAAATACAAATCTATGATACAGAAACATAAGCTTTGCCACGGGAGTTTCAAAATTCCTATAACCTTAAACCCAAGCTAATAGATGGTCGAGGATGAAGATTCCAATATATATATATAAAATTTAAAATTAAAGTTCGGAAATTCTTGATGATAAGGCTATTCGGAGCTGTTCTTGTGTGTAAAGCCGACTACCCATTTTCACTGTGGCCTGTTGGATCATCAAATCGTTCACCACCGACACACTGGCGTGGTGGACGTCCAAGTCCAGCTCCTTCAAAGCCACCATTAGTCTTGCTGCCGGGTGGTTTTTCTTGTTACACTGTATTCGAATCATGGCGTCCCATCCAATGATTTTCACGTCTATGTCGATATCGATGCTCTTGTGATTTGAGTTCGAGATTTTGAGGTCGCGATCCGGTGGGGATGGTGCCGAGAACTGCGATTCTTTTCCGGAGAGTTCTTTCTTCATCGTCTCCAACTGGGTTTCTAGTTCCTCTTTGTCCGATTCAGATCTATTGAGTTTCGCTTTCAGTTCGTTGATGTAGGCGATGGCGTCACCCAGGAGCGAAGCTTTGTCCATTTTCGATACGTTCGGAACCACAGCCCGGAGAGCGTAGAACCTCTGGTTGAGCTTCTCCCGCCGCTGTCTCTCCGCCTCGACGTGATTCAACGGCTCGACCCTCCCGTTCGCCGGTTTTCTCCCCCGTTTTCTCGGCCGCTTTTCTGGGTCGACGACTCTGCTGCTGTCCACCTCACGAACCACTGACGCCTCGATATCCGAATGATCGGAATCACCGCCGCCGCTCGATTTTACAACGTCGGAAGACGGCAAAATGACGCCGGAAGTGAAGGAAAGCATGCCCTCATCGTTGCTACATCTCGAGGTCGGCGACCTCTTCTTCTTGTTATCCTCTGCAACGCCGAATTGGGGATGGCCGGAGAATAAACTTCCGTTGGCGCTGGAAGTTCTCTTACTTTCTCCGAAACTAAGAATCTCGCAGGATTCAGGTTTGTAAAAGTGTGAATACCCACTCCTGAAACTACTCCCCTCGTGTCTAGAATCGGAGAAATTAAGCTCCCAGGTGAAGGAACTCTGCGGCTGTGATTGCTGCGGTTGTTGGGAGTTGTGGCTGTGAACGAGAATCGAACTGGGAGTTTCAGTAACGGTACTCAAACTAGGGTTCTCAAAGCCGATTTGCTTGGCCGGCGTGGGAATATTCGTCTCGATTTCGATCTGGGCTGGAGCAGTATTGAGGGGATCCTTGATTTCCGGGACGGAGGGCGTTGGATGTGGATCGGTGAGCCAAAGCGCAGACGGATCGTTTTCACCTTGATCCGCCGGCAAAGTCCACGAGCCAGAACCAGATCCGGATCCTGAACCCAATTCCGAGCCACTGAAATTGAACAAAAACTTTACTTTATTCATGAGGTCTGAGCTCTGGAAGATCAATTCTGACGAAGCCACCTCAACGACACCACTGGAAGAAGGTATAAGTACCATGGTTTGTATCCCGAAACCTTGGGCCTGCCGGGCACGGTCGCAGTGAGAGGCAGCAAGTCTGTCGGCGCCGGTCACCCAAATCGACGAAGAATTGTAGAAAGCCTGGCCCGGAAGACCGTTTCCGTTCACGAACGATTGGGTCATCGAGATTAAGAAAAACCATTCCGTATCCGTTACTTCTTCATCTACGGCGTCGTCGTTGCTGACCTGTTGACCCGAGATCAGCGAATTGAGCTCCCGGAGCACTTTCCTCCGGTGTTCTTGCTCCGCCTGAGAATTCGGGGACGAAGACGACGCCTTCCGTTTTTCCTTATCTTCTTCGCCTTTATAATACCCGTCGCCCCATCCCAACAACGACGGCCCTGGCGTTGCGTAATCGACCGTCGAAGAGGATTGCCAGAATATCGCATAGGTCCAGCCCTCGCGAGCGCCTTCAATCAAGGTCTGAAGCCGTGCCTGGAGGGTCTCCTGGTTGAAGGGAGAACCAGACGGCTGCAATTGATTGGGAGCTTTAGCAGGATCGTTTGATGTCGAGGCGGAACAAGATTGCGGTGGGGGAGGTGGCCCCGGCGCCGGCGGCCAAAACGACGACAGATCGGAGGTTATGAAAGCTTCCATCATCGAGGAGTTATCATCCGGTGTGGATGACCACAAATTCATCGTCGCCGGAAGCCGGTAGTCCGTCATACGTTAAACTGAAACCCAGCCGTCCAGATCAATTAATTGGTAAAAAGGATTGAAGGTTTAAAGTGGGTTTTCCGTTGATGGGCTTTGCAGGAGAGGAGAGAGAAAGAAGGGCGGCTGGTGGGGGTTGGGGTGGGGAGAGGCAGCAGGAAGGGAGAAAAGAGAGATCTTAGAGAGAGACGAGGAGAGGGAGAGAGACTCGAAGGAGAAAATTTCGGTTGCATTTGGAATAAATTTGGATTGAATTATTGTTGTGGCCTTTACAAAGAGAGTGTGGTGTGAGTTGGACAAACTGTGGCGGCTTCAGGGAAGTCAGGGAAGGCTTCGCCGATTAATCGGCAGGGGTATTGTGCTAAAAGAATCCTCGGAAACCCCAAGGTTAACACGTGTCTCCCTCGCCGTTTGGACACTGTTTTTTATTTATTTATTTTTATTTTTTTTATCCCTATTCTCCTCATATTAATAAAAATTTTGCTTTTGTTTATTGTTTGAGGTCTTTTGTGGTTTTCCATTGCTCCATCGGTGATTACTTTTTGCAAAAATTTTACCTACATTTGGATGTGCTCCTCCCTTCTTTAGTTGCTATGTGCACCCATGGCTCCTCTACTCTCCAGTCCTTTATCTAGGTCGAAGTTATTTTGGCATGAGTGAAGGGTTTAATCATAGCTCAATTTGACGGTTGCATTTCTAGTGGTTTCTTTCTGGTGAGACTTCCCAGACAAGCCATCTTGGCAGTCATGCGTCATTTGGCACGCCTTTTTGTTTTACTAGGGTCGCCTATATAAATCCTATGGGGTAACCCTTGGTAATTTATCTCTTGCGATTAGGTTTTTATTTATGATGTGCCCCGGAATTATGTTACGAATGATAACACCAACCAAGTATCAATGTTATATTTGAAATCCCGTTCCTTCTTTTAAAACAACTTATCATTTTGAAAATGCTTTGAGATAAGCTTGATTTTTAAAGATAATTTTAGAAAAAACAAATTCAAGGGATTTTCTAGACGTCGATTTTGAACTAATTTACCTGGACCAAAATTTTATAAAAAATTTGGAGTTGCCATCTAACATTGGTTTTGAAAGGGTGTGTTAGGTCACCAAGTTTTAAAGAAAATGAATAAAAGAAAAGAAAACAAAATATTTTTTAAATGACCCAAAAATCTGACTCGAAATGGTTTTAACCAGAGTATTCTTTAAGTTCGGGGGTTGGTTATGCTGGAAGAAAGTGTTAGGTACCATAAGATACCAGTTTGAAAATAGTATCTCAGTGTTTAAGTATTTCAAATTTAATCAAGTCCTAATTTTGTTTGATTTGATTGGTTAAAATGATTTTTTTTTTAATTTATTATGACATTTACATGAAGTACGGCTAATGAGCATGTTTGTAAAGAAATGAAAACATGTAAAATAAAAGCAAATAACTAAAAAAAAAAAATGTCCCCTTTTTAAACTACCTATCAATTATGGAAGAATCAACAAATTTTGGTTCAGGGGGAGGGGGAAGGTTATTCTTTTTCTTTATATATATATATATATATATATATATATATATATATATATATATATAATATTTTAGTTTAAGTTATGTTGGGAAAACTTTGTGTATTAATAAACTGCAAAATTCAAAGGTAAAAACAATAAAAAAATAAAATAAATAAAAATTCCATTTATTTTAGAAAAAAGTTTTCCTTTAATGTAAGGAAAAATTAAAGACAAAGAATATATATATATATATATATATATATATATATATATATATATATATTTTGTTTTTATTGGTGGAGAAAAATGATATTTATTTTTATCATGGAAAATATTTTTGAGAAGAAAAGATAATTTTTATTTATAAAAAAAAATGAGTAAGAAAAATAAAATTTTTTAAAGAAATATTTTTTACTTTAAAAAAAACATTTTAAATGAAAAAACAAAAGTTTTGGAAAAACTTTAAGAAACAATTTGAATAGAAAAAGTTTTTTGCTCAATGAAGTAAGACATATTTTATAATTAATGGGAGAAAATGTCTTATAAATAAAACTATTTTTCAGGAAATTTTGGTCTTCTTGTGAAGAATACATTTTTTTAGAGAAAAAGTATTTTTTGGGGGGAGAATTTTTTTAGTTTTTTATTTTTGAAAAGAAAACATTTAAGAATTTTTTTTGGTGAAGAAACATTTTTTGAAAATAGTTTTGTCTTCTTGTGAATATGACATTTTTTAGAGTAAAACCATTATAAGATTTTTTTTTTTTGTCTTTTTGTGAAGAAGAAATTTTAAAAGAAAAATTATTTTTAAGCAAATAAAATATTTTTGAGAGGAGAAAACAACTTTTATTTTATTTAGAAGAAAACCATTTAATTTTTTTTTTTTTTAATTTTTGTGATGAAAGGTTTTAAAGTTTTATTCAAAGAAATATTTTAGAAAAATATTTAATATTTTTATGTCTTCTTAGATGAAGAAAAACACTTTATTTTAGTGGAAATTACTTTTAAAGTAAAAAAAAGGAATAACAAGATTTTTTTTTGAAGTGCCATTTGATTTATTTATTTTTTTTTTTTTTTTTAAGAGAACAATGAGATTTGAATTTTCTAAGAGTTATCATTTTGCTGAGATTATTTTGAGAGATTATTTGTGTAAAAAGTTCTTGAGCTAAAGCATTATTGAATTGACGTCACTGATCTGTGCTGTTTTGCACTCCTTACTTCGGTGTTTTCTTGATGAGATTTTTCCAAGTTGTTGTTCTTAAATTTGATTTCTTATTATTGTTGATTACTTGGAATTAAGATCGTTAAAAAATCATTTTTAAACTTAAGAGCGTAAAAGTTCTTTTTAAAACGATTTTGTGATATTATCTTATTATGCTCTTAATTTTGTTATACCCACACTTTTTATTAATCTAATATTAATTTGCCTCAATTTAATTCTATCATTTAGTAAATTTCGGGATATTAATCGAGTATAACTATTTTGAGGTAGTAGAATCTTCGAGTAGGAAGAAACTCATAATTTTTTGCATTTGTATGCTTGAGCGGGTTAGACACAATTGGGTCTAGTCCGGGTAGCTAGGGTTTCAATCTTTTCGGAGAAAAAAAGTTGAGGTTTGATCTTTACCTAAAGTATAAAAATGTTAGGTTATTCTTTTTCCTTGAAAAGAAATATGTTTTGATTCTTCTTGAATTGAATAAATTTTATTGAATTGTAAATGTTCAATCCTTACTTGGGAATATGATACTTGTGAGTGTGGTGAGGTTTAATCTTTAGCCCGTTAAAAAGATTAGGTTGTGATTTTTCCTGTAATAGAATTAGGTTAGTGTTTAGCTTGAAAAAAAGATAAGGTTCTTTCTTAACCTAGGAAAAGGAAAATTGTAAAGGTTGATTCTGAGCTTGGGAAAAGAATCATTGTAAGGGTTTGGTTCCTAACGTTGAAGGAATAAGGGATTTAGAGGTTGTGAATCTTCGTGGAGCTCGGGGGACTAGATTAAGCTAGGTTAGTTTACTGAATCATGATATATCTTAGTGTGCTGTATTATTTACTTTCTTTATATTTTGTTTGGGTGTGCACCTAGAATTTAACACTTACTCGCTACATAACAACAATAATAATTGATTTAGGATAAATTGATTATTTGATTAATTAAGTATTGAAAGATTTAAATTATTTACATTTTTTATTCCTACCTAATTCACCCCCTCTTGTGTAGCGCACTGGGCCAACAATTAGTATTAGAGTTGGTTTAGCTTGATAAGCTTAAAACACTAGCTAATAAAGATCACATGGTGCACCCGATAGGTATACTAGGTGAGGGGTAGTCTATGCATCGATTACCTTTGTTTGCAGGTGAAAACTACTCATTCTGGAAGGATAGAATGATTGATTTTCTTCAGGCCGCCAATTATGATGTGTGGCTAGTCATTGATGATAATCTATTTGTTCCTATGGAAAATGGAGTAGTCAAGAAGAAAAAGCACCTGACCACTTCTAACAAGTAGAAACTTTCTATTAATTCTCAAGCTATTAATATTCTATTTTGTTCTTTAGACGTTAACAAATATTCCAGAGTTTCAAGTTGTGGATCGGCGAAAGAAATGTGGGACAAATTGCAAATCACCCACGAAGGGACAAATCAGGTGAAACAGTCAAAGATCAATGCCTTAGTTCGTCAATTTGAACTATTCAAAATGATTGAAGCATAATCGATTCAAGATATGTACACAAGATTCAACAATATCTGCAACAATCTAAATAAAATCGGAAAGCCCTGCACTACGGAGAATAAAGTTTGAAAGATTTTGAGATCGTTAACTAAAGTATGAGAGTTGAATGTGACTGCGATTGAGGAAGCAAATGATCTTACAAAATATGCAATTAATGATCTCATAGGCAACCTAATGACACATGAGACGACTATTCAAAAATATGAGGACGATACGGGAAATAGAAAAATAATTCCTTGACATTGAAAGCTCAGAAAAGAAAGAAGAGAATGACAGTGATGATATCAGTCTCATGAAGAATTTTAGAAGAATGACTCGACGAACATTTCAAGGAAAGAAAATTTTTAACATTACTAATGTAGAATGTTAGAACTGTCACAAGACTTGACACTTCCAAACCGAATGCCCCGAACCAAAGAAAGACAAGGAAAAAGAGAAGTAAAGAAATAAAAATAAGAAAGGAAAGAAGAGCAGGAAGAAATTTATGAAAGCCACCTGAGATGACTCTAAATCAAGTAGCTTGGAAAAATCGCACAGTGAGGGTTCATCCATGCTTGCTTTGATGGATATTGGAGATGAGGTACCTAAATGTTCTAGTTCTTGTTCTTTAGATTTCGATGATTTATTTGATATTTATCAAGAACTAACTCACAATTATAAAAATAATATTCCAAAATTAATGCCCTACAAAGTACAATTAACACACTTAACAAGTAAGTGATGGACTATGAATCTCAAAATATTGAATTGAAATCTAGGATGTCGGATTTACATTTAAAAGTTCTTAAATTCACAGGTGGTGAGAACAATATAAAAATGCTTTTGGGTAGTTCACGAGGTATCATTGATAAAGCTGGTATTGAGTTTCAGAAAAATCTTAAACAAAAATGATTTCATAAATTCTTTTCCGAAACTAGAGATCTTGTTAGATGTTTTTAATATAATGTTGTGGGGAATACTATTCGTAGATATTAATCTAAATACAAACAAGTTTGGGTTCCAAAAGGAACTAAAATTGTCTCTACTAACAAGATCGGACCCATGTAAACTGGGTACCACTTAGGAACTATTTGAGGTGTTCTTTGAAGGTTATTTTGAAAGTATCAATAGGTAAGGACAAATGGTTCCTAGATAGTGGTTGTTCTTAGCATATGACAATAAATAAATTAAAATTTACATCTTTGACACGTAAAGGAAGAGGTTATGTGACATTTGAAGACAACGCTAAGAGTAAAATTATTGGTATTGGTAATATCGGTAATGGATCTACAATTATTAAACATGTTCTACTAGTAGATGGTCTTAAACCAACTAACCGCGTATGAAGCCTATTGGTTGTTGGAATACATGGCGGAGTTTGATTTTCAGAGTTGGAATTATTCAACAAGCTACCAAAGCTTGGGGGATAGTACCACCGTTTTGGCGCTATAGATTGACACCCCGGACCAACATGTAGAGTCTTCCCCCACCCTGGAAGAGATGTTCACTAAATTTATGGGGGAGACTTAGGCGTTCTGGAGGGAAACAAATGACTATCTCAATGAGCATGAGAATTGTCTTAACAATATTGAGATGACCTGCGATAAAATTGATGAGACCGAAAAGTCTACGAGACTCAAATCGGTCAGCTTATTTGCTTCATTGAGGCTGAGTCAAAGTAGTGGCACTGAGAGACATACCAATCACATCCATATGTAAAATCAACCAGGAGGAATTGGATACGAGCGGGAGGAACTTGGGTGAGTTCAATGGTGATGATTCGAATGAGACAGAAACCCAAGCATGGATTGACGATTGTAATTCTTTACCATTTAAGATCCACATTGTGATGCCACCACCAATCCAAGATGATCACATCTATAAGGATTCGATGTGGCTCACTTGTCCTTCGCTGCCTTTAACACTGTTCTTTTATGCCCACCAAGCATATGAGATGGAAACGAGTCACGTTGAGAGTTCTAGACGAACAATACCAAATCTAGCCAAGCTTGAGGGTGTTCAGAAACAAGACCCGTATGTTGTGATGTATAACACATATTATGGGCAGAAGCCTCTCTTTGACGAACCCTTCTTCATGTTAAATGAGGACATTAAACCAAGTACTTCTTGGGAGGAAACCCAAGTTTCAAAATAAATCAATCTATCATTGCTAACTACACTCGGAGGCGATATTGTCTTGCCTCCCAGGTACGTATTCAAAACCCCCTTTATCACTATAATGCATGTTACTTGTTGAGTTGGATGTTGGGTCAATGTGGACACTGCCCGTTCTGAGTTAGGGGTTGTTGATGTTTTGTATACTTTCTAGTATACTATTTTTTTGTTGGTTGCATAGTTTAAATTTAATTGTTGTTAAATGTTGTGTAGTTTAAGTTAAATTGTTTGCATACATGTTTGTGTAGTAAAAATGTGTTGATAGTTGTAGTTATTGTGTGCTGAGTTTTGTAGTTCTTCTGGCCATTACCCGATGATGATATTATCCCTTAGTTATTTTTTGAGGTCAAGGGTAATGCCTATTCATGTGTGTTTTGTATACTTGCCATCTCGTTTTGGTAAAAGTTATTGTGGGTCCTAATTTGCATAAACACATAGACTTAATGTACTAGCTATCCAATTAATTTGACGCCGATTATTCAGTAGAAAGTTTATGATAATTTTAGGGATTCTAGAACTTGATTGGGGGAAACTTGAGGCTGAATTCTAGGTGAAGTAGTTTAGGAGACATGATTTAGGCATTCATTTTGATCACTTGAGCCTTTGAAGCCTACCATGCTATAAGTTTTATCCCTCGTTACCCTGTCGCTGCCAGTAAGTTGTTTCAATTCTGAACACATAACAAATATCCTGGTCAATGAAACTTTTTCTAAACCTTTGTCGCTAAAACTTGAGGCATAATTTGAGTCAAAATCAAGTTAGCATTTGTAAATGCTACTTGAAGTGAGCGGTTGGAGTTTGGGCAAACTTTTAATTGGTTTGGTATTCGAGTACTCACTTGTCATTTTTCTTTCGTATTCCTACACCCGTCAAATTGTACAAATCAAATAAGTTTGGGGGTGTGGTATTCTAAATAAAAAAATAAAAAGAAGAAAGAACACCATATGTAAATGTAGTTCTATTTTTTTTGTTTCTTTTGACAAGTGAGTACAATGGTTTAAAATGTTAGTTCAAGGTTGTTTAGAATTAATCTTTGTGGTTATGAGTGTGATTGGGCGGCAAGCATTGTATCTTGGGTATCGTTGATCTAATAACGTTTACCTGTTTTATATTCCCAATATACCTTTGGCCATTTGATAAAAGCCGAACCAAGTTCTTTTGATCTTTTTAAACTTCCAAGCCTATATTAGTGGAGAGTGGAACCCAGTCTGGCATATGGAAATCCTATACCTTATCAGTTTTAAGTTATGAACTTTGTTGGTGGATAATCCAATCCGGTAATTGGATGGTTGTATAATTGCGTTTTCGCACACACACTTGGAAATCATCTAGAATGACATTTACCATTATTGAATGTTGAAATTCTAGAACACTACATGGTGCGGTTTTATTCTTGAACTCAATATGATTGGGGGCCGTTGAGGGAAGACTTTTTGGTCGATTAGTAGAAATTCAAAACTCACGTGTTGTTGATTTTAGTTCATTTTTGTTTTTTTGTTTTTAGTATTTAAGTTTGTTAATTCGTTCTAGTAGTTTGTTTTATTGTGTGCGTGTTTTTGCTTGAGGACAAGTAAACGTTTGCGTTTGGGGGTATTTGATGAGTAGTTTATTGATTGACAAATCAAGTACTTTTAGATTCAAATATTTGTGTATTTTCAAGCATTTTTGTTAGTTTAATGTGTGTTTGTATTGTTTTATAGGTTTTTGAATAAATGGGTGAAAATATGCAAATCCAGTTCAGGTATAGTAACTTTATTTCCCTTTTTGACAATTATGAAATCCGATTTTGGAAAAGTTTAAAACATATAAGTTGTATATATTTATCTTATCTTTCCATAGGTTTTTGAATTACCTCAATCGGAGTTTGGACGAGAAAGTTACGGCTAAAATAAGAAACTGGTGTCACCACTGCAATGGTGATGGGTCAGTGGACTTTCTGCCCAACCACCACTATAGCAGTGGCCATCACCGCTGCAGCGGTGAAGGTTCAATGAATCTATTTTCCATCGCTCTAGCCATCCGACACCACCTGACAAAGATATTTTGGGATATTTTCTTAGATATATATATATATATATATATATTTTTTTTTTATCCCTACTTGATACCTTCTTTCCCCAACACTTGATGCACGTTTTTGGGGGAAATTTTGGGAGCTCTAAGATTAACCAAGAAATAGGAGAACACAATTGGATAAGAGGAAACAAGATCGGAGTGGTTTTTACGAACGTGGAAGCGTCGATTCTTCAAATTTGGCTACTCTCCCTTGTTTCTCTATTTATTTCTTAGCTTTGGTTGGTTATTTTGATGATGTTTAGTTCATTTGTAGTTAAATATGTGGTTATGGCCATGAGTTAAACATATATTATTTAGGGGTTGATGTAGTTCATGAAAATGTCTTTTGAATAAATCGATGTTTTGTTAATGGTTGTTCATTTATATCCGATTGTATTTATTGTTTTATTATTTCCATTATATGCTTGTTATGATATATTGGTTGGTTTGAGAAATCGGGGTTTGATTCTCGGGAGAGGTAACCTCAAATTCGGACTAAGGTTTAAACATAACGTGACGATCTAATGACTCAGGAGAGTATTAGAAAGTATGCAATCCGTGAGGTTGGGGTAAGACCCATGTGATCAGTGTCATTTAGATGCTAGATAGGGATATTGGCGTTGACGCGAAATCGCATATTCATTCAATTTACACTCGGGAGAAGTAGTGAGTGAGTTTTCGATAACTAGATTATCGGATAGATTGAATACCGTTAATGTAAACTAGACTAAAATGAACATGTTTAAGTGAACGAAGTCACTCCCTAGATAATATATTCCCATTAACGTCATATTAGTATTGTAATTTAATTAGTTAGTATTTTAGTTTAGTTTATTACTATAAAAACCCTAAATTCTATCGCCTAGATAAAGTTCGGTTACGACAATTGCGGTACTTAAATGACAATTTAATCCAATCCTTGTGGATACTATAACCCTTATTCTTTCCACTATATTAAAACTTGACCCGTACACTTGCGGTAAAAGTAGCGACGAATTATTACGCTACCAATCAGCAATGAAGATGGCGGCCTATAAGTTAAGAGTGGCAAAGATGTTCAACCATGCAGTACGTCCAAGAAACTTTGAAGTAGGGGAGCTGGTACTCAGAAGAGTGATGTCGTACCGCCCAGAGGCTTATTCGGGAAAATTAACATCCAACTGGGAGGGACCCTACCGAGTAATAAAAGTAAACAGGCTAAGGACCTACTGGCTAGAAGATCCAGATGGCATGACAATCCCAAGGTTGTGGAACATCACAGAATTGCGAAAGTATTTTGGGTGAGATGTCCTGGATTTCTAAATTTCATGTTTATCTTTGGATTTTGAAAATTTATTTTTATCTCCATGAGTGACATTCCTTGAATAACATAAACAAAGTTTTCTTTTCATTCCAACCATTGCAAACACTTATTTTGTCATATTATGATTTAAATTAAGTGTTTAGTATACAAAAACTAAGTGTATAAAAACATTTGCTATTGAAACCAAGTGAAAATTAACATAGCCGATCAGCTCAAACAAGAAACATTTAGTATTAAATTGAATGTCAAGTAAATTAGCAGATCAACTCAGATAAGAACAGAGCGGATCAAGTTTTAATATAATGGACCTTTTGGTTGGGTATCGTATCCACAGGGATTGGTTGAGATTACTACCGAGTACCGCAATTGTCATAACCTGACTTTATTTAGGCGACAAAAATTGAATTTAATTAATTAATACTAATACTAAAATACTACTTTAACTATACTAATTACTAATACGAGATAGTTATGGGATGGATTATCTAGGGATTAACCTTATTTACTTAAACGCATTTGATTTCGTTTAGTTTACAATAATGGTGTTCGACCTATTTGACAATCTCGGTATGTAAAACTCCTCTGCCACCTTTTCTGAGTGTAAGACAGGGGATATAACGCAACTTTGTGTCAACGAAGAAGTCCCCCTTAATGTCTTAACAACCCTAGGTTGCGTGAGTGTTGCCCCAGCCTCATTGATTGCACACAAAACCTCAAATCGTAAACTCTATCGCCACCTCTCCCGAGTGTAAGACGAGGGATATAATGTGACTTCATGTCAACAAAGAAGTCTCCCTCAACGTCTTAACAACCTTAGGGCATGTGATTCTCACATGAACCTCATTGATTTCATGCGTTGTGTTTACTCTATCGACAATCTCAGTTCTAAAACTCCCTCGCCACCTCTCCCGAGTGTAAGACGAGGGAATATGCGACTTCGAATCAATGAAGAAGTCCCCCTCAACATCATAATGATCCTAGGTCATGTTAGTCTTGCCCCAACGTCATAGATTGTCTACAATCCTAACCCCGATCGGGTTATTGGATCGTGGCGTTTGTTTATTCTAGTCTGAATCTGGGATTTGTCAAACCCCGTATTCTTGATATGTAAATCTAAACACAATAAACAAACAATTTAATAAACACACTCAAACATTGAAGAACAATCATCAAAGAAACGCAACTAAACCAAAACTATATTTTTATAAACGATATTAATCCCATACATAATCCACGTTTAACTTATAGCCATAGCCGTTTATACAATTGAAACTAGGCTAAACATGCTCAAACATACATAGAAGATAAGAAATAAAAGGAAAAATAGTTGAACTTAGCCGATATCCGAAGATTAGCCGCTAAAATCGTCCATCGAACGATTCTCCTTATCTACGTGTTGATCTTTTCCTTGGGATATGTTTGAGCACTCCTCATACTCTCTCTATATACCAACCTAAGCCTTAAGGGTTGTAATGGCTGGAGGGAGTGAAGGAGAAGGTAGGAAAGGGGTATAAATAGAAAAAATATCTAAAATAAATATCTCCCACTGTGCAGAGGCCACCACCTAGGCGGTGGAGAAAGCGGTGGCTGTGGAAAACATTCTGCTGGATTTTCGCCTAGGCGGTGGGCTTTATGCCTAGGCGGTGGGCTGTTAGCTTCAATTGGTTTTTCCTCTACTTCTTCACTGCCTAGGTGGTGGTATGGACGCTTAGGCGGTGGGATTCCTTCAGATTTTTGCCATCTTGCTCATTTTTTCACCGTTCTTTAACCGTTCTCGATATGAATTGATCGTTTATGCTCTGATTTCATATCTTTTCACCCCACGCACCTGTTTTAATACAAAAAGAATAAAAACATATTAAAAATACAATAAACGTATTCGAAAACTAATAAATTCGGTTTGGAAATATAGGAATAATTTACATCTATCAAATATCCCCAAACTCAGAATTTTGCTAGTCCTCGAGTAAAACACTCACACAATACAAGAAAATATAAAAACTAATTACGAAATTAAAAATTAAAAACTAAAAATGAAAAACATTAGAAATAAAAATGTGGAAGTTTTGAATATCATTTATCGGCCGAAAGACTTTTCCCTCTTCGGCCCCCAATCCTATCAAGTTCAAGCATAAATCACACCATGTGGTATTCTAGAATTTCAACGTTCAAAATTAGTAAGCACCATTCTAGATCCAGTTTAAGTGTGTGTGATTAAACTCAAATATACTACTATCCATTGATTAGATGAGATTATCCCTAAATATAGGTCATGACTAAAACCTTTAAGGTATAGGGAATCCATATGCCTGACCCAGGATCTATTCTCCACTAATGTAGGCTCGGAGGTTCATGAAGATCAGTAGGGCTTGGTTTGATTTTGGAATAATGGCCATGGGTATTTTGGAATAGAAAACAGGTTAACGTCGTTAACTTAACGTTACCCGAGGCACATCACTTAACACTCTCACACTCGAAACCCCATATTTTTTTTAGAAACAACCCTGGACAAATGTTTAAGAACGTCGTACTCACTTGTCATGTAAAAAAGAAACGATTTTTTTTTTTCATAACATACCCCCAAACACATTTGAATTTCTACAATTTTAAGAATGTGCAAAAAATGGTTAAGTAACATACCCCAAAACGTATTCGAATTCTTACAACTTTAGGAATGTGCAGAAATATGAACGACAAATGACAAGCAAGTACTCGAATACCGAACCAATTAGAATTTCGGCCTAAACCCAATCGCTCACATCAAGTAGCGAAATGCTAACTTGAGTCACTCAAATTGTGCCTTCAGTTTAGCGATGTAGGTTTGGAAAAACTTCATTTGCCTATAGTATTTGTTAGGTGTTCAGAATTGAAATGACTTCTAGGCTTTGACAGGGTAACGAGGGATAACAATATTGCATGGTAGGCTTCAAAAGGCTCAAGCGATCAAATAAATGCCTAAATCATATTTCTTAAACAACCTCGCCTAGGATTTCGCCTCGAATTTCCCCCAAATCAAGTTCTAGGATCCCTATTGTCATGAAATTGAGTGAAGGATAATCGGTTTCAAATCAATTAGATAGTGTTATATTGAGTTTACGTGCTCGTACATTTAGGATCTACAATAACTTTTACTAAGACGATACATTAAGTATACAGAACACACATGAATGAGCGTTACGCTCGACCTCAAAACAACCAGGGGACAGAATCATCATCGGGTAAAGGCCTAGATGACGTCAAAACTCAGTACAAAACAACAAATAAACTAAACAATCTAATCCTAAATAAGCATGCATACGATAAAAACAGTAAAACATGCTAACTAAAACACATATTTAAAACATACTAACACATCACCACCAACTCAACACAGGTGATGTCTAAAACGAGCCATCAGTGATCCCAATGACAGTATATAGCATGATATTGAAGACAGGGGTTTAGAACATATACCTGGGAGGTGAGAGGATCTCGTATCCGACTCAAATCAATGGAGATGTATCTAACTTATTTGTGATCCTGGGTTGCCTCCCAAGAAGTGCTTGGTTTAATGTCCTCTGCCCGACACATGCCCTTAAGATTGGCGAGATGTTTCAATAAGAGAAACGCAAGAGTACCTGTCGATCTAACATCTTCAAGCATCTTACCGGAAAACAAAAACAAAACTACAAAGAAAAATTATATACAAAAGAAATGCCTAGATTAAAATTAAGTTATTTACTCACAATATCAACAGTAATCCAAAATACAATCCCGACAATCGTAACCAAAAACTTGGTCACGATCGCTGAAAACTGTATTCGACAAATCAATCCCCGGTAACGACGCCAAAAACTTGGTGGCCACTAATTAAGCGCTGCCATTTTCATCGCAAGCATACGGATCAAGTTTTAATATAATGGACCTTTCGGTCAGGTATCGTATCCACAGGGATTGGTTGAGATTACTATCAAGTACCGTAAGTATCATAACCTGACTTTATCTAGGCGACAAAAATAGAATATAAAATTAAATACTAATACTAAAATACTACTTTAACTATACTAATTACTAATATGAGATAGTTATGGGATGGATTATCTAAGGATTAACTCTATTTACTTAAATGCGTTTGATTTCGTTTAGTTTACAATAATGGTGTTCGACCCATTTGACAATCTCGGTATCTAAAACTCTTCTGCCACCTCTCCCGAGTGTAAGACAAGAGATATAATGCAAATTTGTGTCAACAAAGAAGTCCCCCTCAATGTCTTAACAACCCTAGGTTGCGTGAGTGTTACCCCAACCTCATTGATTGCACACAAAATGCTCAGTTCGTAAACTCCCTCGCCACCTCTCTGGAGTGTAAGACGAGGGATATAACGTGACTTCGTGTCAATGAAGAAGTCCCCCTCAACGTATTAACAACCCTAGGTCACGTGAGTCTCACATCAACCTCATTGATTTCATGCCTTGTGTTTACCCTATCAACAATCTCACTTCTAAAACTCCCTCGCCATCTCTCCCGAGTGTAAGACAAGAGAATATGCGACTTTGAGTTAACGAAGAAGTCCCCCTCAATGTCTTAATGAACCTAGGTCATGTAAGTCTTGCCCCAACGTCATAGATTGTCCACAATCCTAACCCCGACCAGGTTATTGGATCGTGGCGTTTGTTTATTCTAATCCGAATCCGGGATTTGTCAAACCCTGTATTCTCCATTTATCAATCTAAGCATAATAAACAAACAATATGATAAACACACTCAAACATTGAAGAAAAATCATTAAAGAAACAAAACTAAACCAAAACTACGTTTTTATAAACGATATTAATCCCATATATAATCCACGTTTAACCTATGGCCATAGTCATTTATAGAATTGAAACTAGGCTAAACATGCTCAAACATACATAGAAGATAAGAAATAAAAGGAAAAACAGATGAACTTAGCTGATATCCGAAGATTAGCCGCTAAAACCGTCCACCGAACGATTCTCCTTCTCTGTGTGTTGATCTTCTCCTTCTCTGCTAAGTCTGAATCCAGGATTTGTCAAACCCCGTATTCTTGATATGTAAATCTAAGCATAATAAACAAATAATATAATAAACACACTCAAACATTGAAGAACAATCATCAAAGAAACGCAACTAAACCAAAACTACGTTTTTATAAACGATGTTAATCCCATACATAATCCATATTTAACCTATGGCCATAGCCATTTATATAATTTAAACTAGGCTAAACATGCTCAAACATACATAGAAGATAAGAAATAAAAGTAAAAATAGATGAACTTAGCCGATATCCGAAGATTAGTTGCTAAAACTGTCCACTGAAGGATTCTCCTTCTCCACGTGTTGATCTTCTCCTTTGGATATGTTTGAGCACTCCCCATACTCTCTATATATACTAACCAAAGCCTTAAGGGCTGTAATGGCCGGAGGGAGTGAAGGAGAAGGGAGGAAAGCGGTATAAATAGACAAAATATATAAAATAAATATCTCCAACTGTGCAGAGGCCACCGCCTAGGAAGTGGAGTATGTCGGTTAAAGGCTCGCCGTGGTAGTAGAGAAAGCGGTGGCTGTGGAAAACATTCTTCTAGATTTCTGCCTAGGCGGTGGGCTGTCAGCTTGAATTGGTTTTTCTTTGCTTCTTCACTGCCTAGACGGTGGTCTAGACGCCTGGGCGGTGGGCTTCTTTCAGATTTTTGCCTCCTTGCTCATTTTTCCGCCGTTCTCCAACCGTTCTCGATACGAATTGATTGTTTATACTCCGATTTCATACCTTTTCACCCCACGCACATATTTTAATACAAAAAGAATAAAAACATATTAAAACATATTAAAAACATAATAAATTTACTCAAAAACTAACAAATTCGGTTTGGAAATATAGGGCTAATTTACACTTATTAGCGCATCAGCTCACTCATAAAACATTTAGTATAAAGAAACTAAGCGTGAATCTAAATTGAGTAGAGCAAATTAGCTTACTCACTAAGTATAAATAAACTGAACAAATCAGCTGAGACATGAGTAAAATAGATCAGCTCACCCATTCAGAAATAAGTAGAGCAGATTACCTCACTCACTAAGTATAAATGAACTGAGCAAAACAACTCAGACAAGAGTAAAATAGATCAACTTACTTATTCAAAAATGAGCAGAGCATATCACCTCACTTACTAAGTATAAATGAACTGAGCAAATCAGCGCAGACAAGAGCAAAACAGATTAGCTCACTCATTAAAAAATGAGCAAAGCAGATAAGCTCACTCATTAAAAAATGAGCAGAGTAGATCAGCTCACTCGTAGAGCATTTAGTATGCAAAACGGAGTCTAGCGCTAAGTAGATCAACTCACTCACAGAGTAGAGCAGATCAAATCACTCACAGAATAGAGTAGATCAGCTGACTCACAAAGTAGAATAGATCAGCTTGCTCAGTAGAACATATTAGCTCACTCATGGAGTAGAGCAGATTAGTCCACCAAATAAAACATTTAGTGCTCAGAACTAATTGTGCATAGTATTGACTTATTAGTCACCAAATAAAATCCTATAATACCCCCAAATTCAAACATTTTCTTGTCCTCAAGCAGAAGAAAAGAAAATAGAAAACAAAATAAATCAAGTACTAAGACGCTAAGGATAAAAGTTTGAGTTTCATATCAAATCAACAACCGTGCAAGAATCTCGAAGACCACAAAATGCTCTAAGCTCAAAGAAAATGCAACTATTGAGACTTTCTAGAATTTCAACATCAAGCATTAATATCATTCACTCAAGACTCGAGATTGCAAGTGTTTGCACAATCACTCTCAAGCAACCAAATGAGTCTCGAATATATTTATGTGCTAAGAACACAATGAACACTCTCTAGATGGTGAATTTAAGAACAAACATAAGCCCCTATTTCGTGTTACTCTCCACTAATTATGCATAGGTTCATATGTTATTAGAGATCAAAATAACTTTGAGGGTTGTAATGTAGGGCTTAGGTAAAAGGTAGATGAGAATGTCATTTTTAGGCTCAAATCACCCTAGGCATGTATTACGACTCATGGATCTTGCAATATTTCAAAAAATAAAAATAAAATAAATAAATCATTGATTGCCCCTTTAGTCATTGGCAGCGCGTAAATACATCGCTACTTTCACTGCAAGTGTACGGGTCAAGTTTTAGTATAGAATGGAAGAGTTAGGTTTATCGTATCCACATGGATTGGATTAGACGATCGTTGAGTACCACGATTATCATAACCTAACTTTATTTAGGCGATTAAAATGTAGTCTTATAATAAATATACTAAATTAATTATCTAATTAAACTAATTAATCTAATATACTAATATAGTGGTATGACGTTTATGGGAAATTATTGCCTAGGGATTAACTTCGTTCACTTAAACGTGTTTGTTGCAATCTAGTTTACATTAACGGCGTTCATCATTTCTGACAATCTCGGTATCGAAATATCATTCACTACCTCTCCTGAGTGTAAAGTGAATGAATTTGTGACTTCGTGTCAATGTCGAAGTCCCCCTCGAGCATCTATACGACACTTGGTTACATGAATCTTGCCCCAACATCATGGGTTGCACACTTTATAACTCCCTCCTGGGTTATTAGATCGTTACGTTGTGTTTAAACTCTAGTCCGAATCCAGGGTCACCTCTCTTGAGTGTAAAATCCTGTATTCTCAATATATCTTGTGGGCATGAAAGAACATTGAAAATGGCCGCGAAGGATAAGTGAGACACATCGAATCCTCGTAAATATGATCGTCTTGGATTGGTGGTGGAATCACAATTTAGTTCTCGAATGGTGAAAAATCACAATTGTCGATCCACGCTTGGGTTTCCGTCTCATTCTAATAATCATAGTTCAACTCTCCCAAGCTCCTTCAACTTATTTCCGGTTCCTCGTTGTGTCTTTCAATGCATGTGGTGTTTGTGTCTCTCAGTACCACAACTTCAGACTCAGCCTCAATGAATCAAATAATATAACCGATTTGCGTCTGAAGAGACGTTACGGTCGCATCGATTTCTACACAGACCGTCTCAATATTGTCTAAACAATCCTCGTTCTCATTCGTTTACCTCCAAAACACCTGAGTCTCCTACATAAATTCAGCGAAGATGATTTCCAATGTGGGGGAAGACTCCATACGGTGGTCCGGAGTGTCAATTCATGGATCCGAAATGGTGAAACTATTCCCCAAGCTTTGGAAGCTTGTTGAATAATTCCAACTCTGAAAATCGAACTCTGCCATGTCTTCCAACAACCAATAAGCTTCCTCTATAGTTAGTTGGTCAAAAGAGGTGGTACCGTTTCCTCTTTCCACCCATGTTCTGGTTGCGGCTAATAACCCATTGAGAAAGTTCAGTAGTTGACAGTCCCTCGGGAAACGATGGTTTGGGAATCGGATTAGAAACTCCTTGTAATGATCCCAAGCACAATAAAACGCCTCAGAATCTTGTTGAAAGAAATGCAAAAATACCTCTTGATCTAACATCTTCAAGTACCCTACAGGAAAAACAAAAACAAAACTACAAACAAAAAAATTATAAATAAAAGAAATGCCTAATTAAAATCAAGTTACTTACTCACAATATCAACAACAATCTAAAAACCAATCCCCAGCAATGGCGCCAAAAACTTGGTAGCGCGTAAATACGTCGCTACTTTCACTGCAAGTGTACGGGTCAAGTTTTAGTATAGATTGGAAGAGTTAGGGTTGTTGTATCCACAAGGATTGGATTAGACGGTCATTGAGTACCATAATTATCATAACCAAATTTTATTTAGGCAATAAAAATGTAGTTTTTTTTTTTTTTTTTTATAATAAATATACTAAATTAATTATCTAATTAAACTAATTAATCTAATATACTAATATAGTGGTATGATGTTTATGAGAAATTATTATCTAGGGATTAACTTCGTTTACTTAAACGTGCTCGTTTTAATCTAGTTTACATTAACGGCTTTCATCCTATCCAACAATCTCAGTATCGAAATCTCATTTACTACCTCTTCTGAGTGTAAAGTGAATGAATATGTAACTTTGTGTCAACGCCGAAATCCCCGTCGAGTGTCTATTTGACACTTGGTCACATGAGTCTTGCCCCAATGTCACGGATTGCACACTTTCTAACTCCCTCTCGGGTTATTAGATCGTTGCATTGTGGTTAAACCTTAGTCCGAATCCGGGGTTACCTCTCCCGAGTGTTAAACCCCATATACTCAATATATCTAAATGAGCATATACACGTGGAATAATGGTAAACACAATCGGATAAACATGAGAAACCATTAACGAAACATAGATTTTACATAAACAATGTTTTCGTGAATTACATCGATCCCTAGACAATATATGTTTAGTTACACATGGCTATAGCCCTAAATACAACTAAATACAAGCTAAACATATGCAAAACATTCAGCCAAATCTAAGAGAGAGAGAGAGAAACAAGTAGACTACCCGTTATCTAAAGTTTCGATGCTAAAACCGCTCCTAGAACGCTTCCTCCTCTTGGCCTTTATGATCTTCTATTGGTTGAATGGCCTTGGAGCTCTTAAGACTCTAAAAAACGTCTACCTTCATTTGGGGAGAAGAGGGACGATATTTATAGGATTCAAAATATATCAAAATATCATAAAAAATCTGGCACTGATCGCTGCAGTGGTGGGATCACTGCTGCAGTAGTGGAGAGGTCAGTAGGATTTTGGCGGGTAACCACTACAACGGTGGAGCACTCTGCATTTGGACCACTGTAGCGGTGGAACTTTTCGCAACTCTTTGTATTTCCATCGTTGCAACGATGGATGCAGGTTCAAAATTTGGCCTTTTTGCTTTTTTTCTCTACCATTCTTCCACCGACTTGCTCGTTTATGGACTGGTTTAGTCCCTTTTCACCCCAAATACCTAATTTAAGACAAAATAAATAAAAAAGTATTAAAACATAATAAAATACTATAAAAATACTCGAAAACTAAGGGGCCGTTTGGTAACCACCACTCCCATCCCATTCCCACTTTTTTGGGATTATGTTTTTAGCATAACGTTTAGTAATCTATCTTGCTTTTTTGTTTCCATTCCCATTCCATTCCCATCCCAGAATTGTGCCCATTTTTTTTTTATATTGGCTTGAGAAACAAAAAAAAGTTGTGCCAAAGATTTTCCATCCCATTCCCAACCCAAAAAAATAGCTGAACCAAAAGAAAAAACAGAGATCAAACTGTAGTCATGTTCATTCGTCTGCTTTTTTATCTTTGTGTTTATGCTCCTTCATCGCCGTCGCCGTAACTATTGTCTTCGCCTTCATTACCGTCGTATTTGCATTCGTCACCATTGCCTTCGTCGCTGTCGTCTTGGCCTTCGTCAGGATTGTCGAACTCTATTTCATCGCCATCGTCCTCCTCCTTTGGTTCGAAATTGAACCTTCGTCCATCGTCTTCCTCGTCCGGCCACTTTCGTCGTCGTCTTCGTCCGATGCTTATAGGGTTTTGATTTTTGATTTCAAAATCGAAATCGATACCCTATAAGGATTTCAATTTTGAAATCAATTTCGAAATCGAAACCCAGTAAGGATTTTGATTTCAAAATTGATTTCGAAATTGAAACAAATTTCGATTTCCATTTCCATTTTGAACTCGATTACGAAATCAAAAGGGATTTTGGATTTCAATTTCCATTTCCATTTTGAAATTCGAAATCAATTTTGGATTTCGATTTCGAAATCGATATTAGTTGAATTTGTTCTTGATTTTTTGGATTTGTGATTGTTGTTCTTGAATTTGTTCTTGGTGTTCTTCTATTTGTTCTTGGATTTGTTCTTGAATTTGTTCTTGGTATTCTTCAATTTTCTCTTGGATGTGTTCTTGAATTTGTGGTTTAGGGTTTGTTCTTGATTTGTAGGATAACATTGTTACCAAACGTGATTCTGTTTTCGGATCCAAAAAAAAATTATTGACGTTACCAAACGCCCTTCTGCTCCCAAGAACAAAACAAAATTCACATCCCATCCCATCTCATCCCATTCCAATTCTATTGCATGGGATGGGCATGAAACGGTTACCAAATGGGCCCTAACAAACCCGACTTGGGAATAAATAGATAAATTACACCTGTTAAATATCCCCAAACTTAGAATTTTGCTAGTCCTCAAGTAAAACACTCACACTAAAAATAAAAAACACAACTAAATTAACTAACACAAACAACATTATTTAGGCGATCGTTGAGTACCACGATTATCATAACCAAACTTTATGTAGGCGATCAAAATGTAGTTTTTTTTTTTTTTTTTTTTTTTTTTTATAATAAATATACTAAATTAATTATATAATTTAACTAATTAATCTAATAAACTAATATAGTGGTATGACGTTTATGGAAAATTATTTCCTAGGGATTAACTTTGTTCACTTAAATGTGTTCGTTTCAATCTAGTTTCAATTAATGACGTTCATCCTATCCGATAATCTCAGTATTGAAATCACATTTACTACCTCTCCCAAGTGTAAAGTGAATGAATATGGGACTTCGCGTCAATTCCGAAGTCCCTCTCGAGCATCTATACGACACTTGGTCACATGAGTCTTGCCTCAACGTCACGGATTACACACTTTCTAACTACCTCCCGGGTTATTAGATCGCTGCGTTGTGGTTAAACCCTAGTCTGAATCTGGGGTTACCTCTCCTGAGTGTCAAACTCCGTATTCTCAATATATCTAAATAAGCATATAAACGTGGAATAACGGTAAACACAGTCGGATAAACATGAACAACCATTAACGAAACATAGATTTTATATAAACAACATTTTTGTGAATTACATCGATCCTTAGACAATATATGTTTAGCTACTCATGGCCATAGCCCTAAATACAACTAAATACAAGCTAAACATATACAAAACATTCAATCAAATCTAAGAGAGAAAAATAAAAATGAGGAGACTAGCCGTTATCCGAAGTTCCGATGCTAAAACCGTTCCGAGAACGCTTTCTCTTTTTGGCCCTGATGATCTTCTATTGCTTGAATGGTCTTGGAGCTCTCAAGACTCTCGAAAATGTCTACCTTCGTTTAGGGAGAAGAGAGACGATATTTATAGGATTCAAAATATCTCAAAATATCCTAAAAAATCTGGCGTTGACCGTTGCAGCGATGGTAAGGTCGGTAGGATTTTGGCGGGTGACCGCTGCTACGGTGGTTTGATCGCTATAGTGGTGGAGCTCTCTGCATTTTGACCACTGCAAAAGTGGTCTAACCACTGTAGCGGTGGAGCTTTTAGCAACTCTCTATATTTTCACCGCTGTAGCGGTAGATGTAGGTTCAAAATTTGGCCTTTTTGCTATTTTTCTCCACCGTTCTTCCACCGACTTGCTCGTTTATGGATTGTTTTAGTCCCTTTTCACCCTAAATACCTAATTTAAGACAAAATAAATAAAAACGTGTTAATACATAATAAAACGCTATACAAATACTTGTAAACTAACAAAACCGGTTTGGGAATAAATAGATAAATTACATCTATCAGTCATATATCTTCTTTCAATCGATCCCACATGGTATTATTCACAAAACAAAAAAAAACAAACAAAAATGCACATTTTTTATTTAATTTTTTTCTCCAAAATAGGTAAGAACCACACCCCTAACTCAAAATCAACATTGTCCTCAATGTTGCAGGAAAATACAAGATGGCAGGTAGGAATACTCACCACTATATTGTAACGACTTTGATTTTTTATTTTTTTTTAACCCAATCCATAATTGATTTTCCACACACACTCCATGCTATACCTTACACTCAATGATTCATGAAATAATGCCAAATAGTGATAGGTTTAGGAAGTAAAAATACATTTAGTGGATTGGATGTACATATGAGAGTAATGAAAGAATTAGGCAATAAGGCTCAACGAGATTAACAAAGGATAAACAATTTTCAAGGGTTAGCTTCAAAGGCCCAAACGATCCAAATAAATGCCTAAATCATCTCTCCAACAACACATAACCTAGAATTTTGCCACAAGTTTCACTCAAATGGGTTCAAGTATTCATGAGATGTTAAAGCCTTCCAAAAGCACATAAATGTTCTCCAAGTGCTCAAAAATCCAAGTGATCATAAGTCATAGTGCTCAAGTGTAAACAGTTAAGGGTGAACTTCAATCAACACAAGTCAAGCACACATAAATCTCAATACAATGCATTTCAAAAGACCTAAGAGAATATAAAGTGTCTATAATCATCATCGATATCAAGTCATTTCTTCTCAACAAAACTCACAATTTGTTCAAACAAACCTATAAAAGAAAAAGAAAACTAAAAACATGGCTAAAAGAACACAAGTTATATAAAGAGAAGTCATACACATAAGTATTTCCTAAACCCAACAAACATAAGCCAACATGTGTCTCACCCCCAAACGCAAAGTCAAACATGTATTCAAATTAAGCATAAGGGAATAAGAACACGTACTGGGGAGATGACACAATCTCACCTCCTAGTGTAGTCGGCAGTGATGCTCCGGGGAAGGTAACCGGTGTGGGGATTTTTTCCATCCTTAGGCTTAATTATTTAAAAACTTGGGTTTCTACCAAAAAAATACTTGGTTTAACATCCTTGACTTGAAAACGGAGAAGGGCTCATCAAAGAGCGACTTTTGCCCATAGTATGTGTTATACAACATAATAAATGAATCTTGTTTTCAAATGCCCTCAAGCTTAGAGAGATATAGAAATAATTGGCACATATGCTCAACGTGACTCGTCTTGGGCTTATGTGCTTGGTGAGCTTGAATGAATTGTACTAAAGGTAGAGTTGGACAAGTGAGCCACATCGGATCCTTGTAGATGTACTCGTCTTTGATTGGTGTTGGTACCACAACATGGATCTCAAAAGGATGATAATCACAAGTGTTGTCTTGTGATTCTTCATCGTCGATCAACTCTTGGGTCTCCTCTTCATTAAAATCATCATCATAATCGGACAAACCCAAGTTCCTACCACTTGTGTGCGATTCCATATGGTGGTAACACCAATTGGATTCCACGAGGTGAGGACTCGAAATCGTCTTGTGATTTCTTTTATCATCAACAAATAGTTCTTGAGTCTCATCTTCTTTTGAATTTTCTTCATAGGAGACCTCCAATGTCCTCCCACTTGTATTTGGTTCCTTATAGTGGCTTTCATATATGAATGTGTCTTGTTTATCTCTTATTTTCCTCATGATACTTTGAGTTTCCCTCATGAATGCAATGAATGTGTCTTCCAAGGTAGGAGAAGACTCCACAAGTTGGTGTGGGGTGTCAAACCATGGCGCCGAAATGTTGGAACTATCACCCAAGATTTGATAACTTGTTGAATAATTCCAACTCTGATAGTCAAAATTGGTCATGTATTCCAACAACCAAAAGGCTTTATCCACGGTTAGTTGGTAAAAAGAGATGGTATCACTTCGTCCATCCACCTAAGTTCTTGTTGCTGCTCGTAACCCGTCGAGAAAGTTTAGTAGTTGACACTCTTTCAGGAAACCATGATCGAGGGACAAAAATAAAAACTCCTTGTATCTTTCTCAAGCACAATAGAATGTCTTAGAATCTCATTGAGAAAATAATAAAAAGACTTGTTTATCAAGCATCTTCAAGTACCTCACAAAACAAACAAGACCCAAAAACAAAAATTAGAAATGAAAGTAAATGCCTAAATTAAAATCAAGTTACTTACTCACAATATTAACAACAATCTAAAACACTAATCCCCGACAACGGTGCCAAAAACTTGGTAGCGAATTATTTTGTTACATCGCAAGTGTACGTGTCAAGTTTTAATAGTGTAGTGATTAGTAGAGTGTCGTATCCATAGGAATTGGTTTAAATCATTGCTAAGTATCGCGATTATCGTAACATAACTTTATTTAGGTGTCCAAATTTAGGGTTTATAAAATAAAAATAAAAATAAATATAAATGAAAAGCAAAAGACAATATGGACTTCCTATGCACAATTATTCTAGGGGGGTTTGACATTACTTTTCTAAGTTATGCTAATCCAAATAAAGTTTGTTAATTAAATTCATGTTCAATCATTAACCATGGGTGGATAGTAATTTTTCTCCTACTATTGAGTGCCAAGTAAAGTAGTTTGTATAATTATTCAAATTAATATATCTATTCAATTCAACTAATTATCCAATCATTAAGTTTTGCCCATTTAATGGCTACCCAAACTATACACCTTTTTGCGCTCGTATACTCAGGGTTGTGTTTCTTTAGTCTCAATATGCAAAATTACCTTTGTCGAGGCCTAATCCCATACATCTATGATATCCAATTTATTTTTTGCATAAAATAGAGAATAAGCATAAAGAAAACACAAATGATTAAAACATGAAATTCAATTAACTAGATCTTAAAGTATCAAAGTATAGTTTGTGCAAAGCCATTTAAATCCCCCTAAATAGAAATTTTAACTCAATATAATGGAATACATGACTAATGTTTTCAAGAAATTTGTAAATGTAAACATGTTTAATACAATATCACAAATACAAAATTTAATAAAAAGATTATGGTGAGAGAAAGGAAGAGAAAACTCTTTGTGGAGATGGGTTTCGAGGCTTCAAATGTTCAATAATCTTCAACTCTAATCTCTCTCTAGGCATTTTTAGGTCTCCAATGGTGTTTTTCTTCCCAAAATCTCCACATTAATGGTGTTTCTCTCCCAAAATTGCCACCCCCTTGGATTTGAGTCATAAGGTGGTATAAATAGGGCTTAAATTAGGGTTTTTCACCTTTTCACACCACAAGAGGTGCCGCGAAGCACAAGTTAGGTCATTGATAGGTGTGATCTACCTATCTATTTTCAAACCGAAATTGTTAGTTTTTGAGTACGTTTATTACGTTTTTAATACGTTTTAATATGTTTTTAGTCTTTTTGTATTAAAACAGGTGTGTAAGGTGAAAAGGTAGGAAAACGGAGCATAAACGATCAAATTGTATCGAGAACGGTGAAAAAATGAGCAAGGAGGCAAGATTCTGAAAGAAGCCCACTGCCGCGGTGTCCAGACCTCCGCCGCGGCAGTGAAAATGTAGAGAATGACCCTATCTTGCTGAACATCCACTGCCGCAATGTGAGACCTACCGCCGCGGCGCTGAGAATGCAGGATGGTCTCCAAAATCCACCGCTGACTCCACCGCCGTAGTGAACATCAAACTAACCTACCACCGCCGTGATGAGAAATCCCACTGCCGTGACGATCAGCTCTGCACAGACTTAAGATATTGTTTGGGATATTTTACCTATTTAAACCTTTCCTCTCCTCCTCTCTTCTGGTGGAATCACCACTCCAAGGCCTTAGACTATATTTTAGGGTGAGCTTGAGAGATTTTGAGGGAGAGCTCTCAACCCAAGGTGGAAAATGAAGGAGGAAGCGATTGATGAATGGTTTTAGCACCAAATCTTTAGATATTGGCTAAGTCGTTCATTTCTTTTCTTTGTTTTCTTCATTTTGGTAGTTGTTGAGCATGTTTACGTCATTTTACATTGTAGACATTGTTATGGCCATTGGCTAAACATAGGTTGTTTAGGGATTATTAATAAATTTATGAATACGTTGTTTAGTTGAGTTTGTGTTTCGGTTGTGGATGTTCTTCATTATTTTGATTGTGTATGCTGTATTTTTTGTTTATCATGATTAGAATGATATTATGAGAATATGGGTTATGAAAAATCTTAGATTCGGACTAGAATAAACGAACGCCACGATCCAATAACCCATGAGGGAGTTGGATTGTGGACAATTGATGACGTTGGGGCAAGACTCACGCGACCTAGAGTTGTTAAGACATTGAGGGGGAATTCTTCATTGACACAAAGTCATGTATTCCCCCATCTTACACTAGGGAGAGGTGGCGGGGGAGTTTTAGAACTGAGATTGTAGATAGAGTAAACACAACGCAACGATCTAATAACCTGGGAGGGAGTTGGATTGTGAGCAATCGATGACGTTGGGGAAAGACTCACATGGACTAGGTCATTAAGACATTGAGAGGGACTCCTTCATTAACATGAAGTCACGTATTCTCCCGTCTTACACTCGGGAAAGGTGGCGGGGAAGTTTATGAACTGAGATTATCAGATAAGTCGAATGCCGTTAACATAAACTAAAACGAGATTGAACACGTATTCGTAAATGAAACTAATCCCTAGACAATCTATTTTCTCAAAACTATCTCAATATTAATATTAGTATAGTTAAATTAGTATTTTAGTATTAGTATTAAATTATATTCCATTTTTATCACCTAGACAAAATTAGGTTATGATAATCGCGGTAGTCGATTCTCAACTAATCCCTGTAGATACGATACCCGATTGAAAGGTCCATATACTAAAACTTGATCCGTACGTTTGCGGTGAAAGTAGCAACGCTTAAATTGTGGCCACCAGTCATGCTGGAGAGGGCTTTAGACCGTGTCTCTTGTTGGTTCGGGCCGTTTTGACACCTGTTCATTTTTTACCATAATGTTTTTGACTGAAATGTGATTGAGGTGATTTAAGATTCTATGGAAATCTAAGAAATAGATCTACAACTCTCATGTTGTAAGTTTTTCTAGAATCAGATTGCATCATGGTCAAAATCGGGCTTAAAGTTGCTACACCTGCACCCCTAACGAACCATTACAACCCAATTCTCCTAATTTTTGCCATATTTTCTCATTTTCTCCCACTTATTTATAATTCCTACAAAACAACACAAAAATACATTAAACTAACAAAAATTCTTGAAAACTCACAAATATTTGAACTAACAAGAACTTGATTTGTTGGTAAATAACCCCCTCATCATCCTACAATGACTCCATCAAATATGAATTTTTGATTTTCAAAACAATACTTATTTGGTCAGGATTAAAGTCTGGAACACTTGTTCAAGTCTACACTAACTCCATGATAAGGATTGATAAGTCTAAGATTGGAAAAGAACAATATCTTGAGAAAGATGCTATAGAACAAGACGAAAGAGAAATTCTCATTGGCAGGGTTCTTGTGATAGTAAAATCTGATTTAACTTCATTTTGTGGCCTTGATTATTGTGATTAAGTTCATGTTCAAATGTCTTATTTATTCTAACCAAAAGCCTAAGTTAGTTCATAACTATCTTTGTGTACTAACCAAGTTTTGAAGGAGGGTAGGCACAAGGGGAACAAATGAAAAACACAGCGGCAACACAAATATTGAAACCCATCTTTTTATATTAACAAAAAAGGGGGTACATCATTAAAAAATAAAAATAAAAAATAAAAAGAGAAGTCTAAAACTTCTTCTGCGAAACCAGGGCTAAATGGGTGGCATTAATTCGACCCAAGAGAAGGAAGAAGATGTAAACTTTCAAAATTTAAGTTAGACAGGTAGAAATCATGCTTTTCATTGATCTTACAAACCAACTCTTAGATCTTGGCCTTCTACTTCTCATTCTTCTCCCATAATTTATCCCACTTCTTCTCCATCGCATTGGCATACTCTTTGTGAAAGTGCTGGTGGCTAGACAGCACACGGGCTTCCCTTTGTCATTGCTTCAACTGGTCCCTGAGTTCTTGGAGTTGAGAGATGGTGCGAAAGTGAGCCACCTCCATGGCGTAGAAGACAACACAAGCATCTTCGAGCGCTCAGAGACGAGGATGCTTATCGGAGAGGGTTTTTGTTGTTGTCATTAAAGCACGAAAGTTTTCACCCAACTCGATCCCCTATTGCCTCTCTTGTTGAATGGCCTCGAAAGAGGAAGGTGGGAATAACGACATTATTGTAACAAGAAAGGAATGAAAAAGAGAAAGAAGGAAGAAATACTCTGTAAAATATAAATAGAGAATAGAGAAAGCAATTGGGTTTGTGTGAAACGTCAGCATATGGTTTAGCTTTAAATAGCTAAACCAATGAAGAGGGAAATTCCAGAGAAGTGTAAACGAAACGTTAAAAAATGTGCATTTATGGGTAAGTGATGTGCGCTGATAGAATATGTACTATAATCATGACAATGTATTACAATATTAATCGGTGGCTACTATTTAAACTTGTCATAATTACAAAAATGTTATCATTACAAAAAATTACAGGCATTAAAAATTGAAAAGATAAACATCACATCAGAGTACAACACTCTGATCTATAGCGTCTAGCTGTCCAGAGATCTACAGACGATCAAGAGTAGATGTAGCATTACCAAGTAGAGCTTGGGCTTGATTTAAGCTTGGGATGAGCTAATCAGAAGGGCTAGGGTTTGCGTTGGCTACTTACACCTCAACCGATGATGTGAGGGTTTGTGATAGAAGCACTTCACCTGCAGCACAAGGTACACCTCCTTCAGCATCAGCGCGTTCTTCCTCTTCAAAAACAATACCTTCTTCTTCCACTTCTTCCTCTAACTCAGTCTCCTAGAAAGAGAAATCGATCCATAGGCAATCCCTTAACACTAGGCTTTGGTAGTGTCGATGGCCCACCAATTGATGTTGTTAGACCTTTAGTTAAATTCCACTTAGGGCTAGTTAATCGGCACTTCATTCTCCTTTAACCTCATCGCCATCTCTACTGTTAACCTCTCCACTGTCTATGCTTGGTTAGAGGACCTCAGTGGCTCCTAATTCAGATCAGCTGAGAGTTGACTCTTATCATTTTTTAGGTGCTTGAGGGCATCTTCCCTAACTTGAAGAACAACTTTTTTGACCTAGAAGGTAGCATCTCTGGCCTGGAGGTCAGCCGTCAGAAAATCTATCTCTAATCTAGCTAAGCTGACATTCTTCTTCGGAAAAGAGTCCTCATATTTTAGAGTAGAGTTCTCCTCTTGAATCCTGCTGCTCTTTGAAAAGAAAAACTCATTACCATTTTGCAGCACTTTACGTTATGTATTCACGGCGCGTAACTTAGCTTTAAACTTCTTTTGAGATGACCTCGCTAATGCCAAGTCAGTCTCAAGAGAAGCCTTTTGTTCCTGAAGAACACGAAGGCCCACTTCCAGGCAACTGGATTTAGTTAACTGATGCATGAGTTGAGTACCTAACTCAGTCACGCCATCAGAACTTTCTGCCAGTGCAGAATAAATATGGATGCTCTGCAAAACAAAGTCAGTTGATAAAAATCAATGTAACAACTTAGGAAGTCTAAAAATTATTGAATATAAGGACAATTTTACCTAAAGGAGTATGCAAATAAGGGTCTTGAAAGGTTAAGCCCTACTACAATTCCCAATCTTGGTCTGACTTCTATCCTAGGACTGCTCGAACAAGAATTTGATGGTGTCGTTAAAGATTTCTAGGTGATCAAGAATTGAGGGGCTAAATTTTTTTTCGCAGATGGCACATCTACTCATGAGACATGCCACAACTGCTTGACTCTCCCTGACTGCCAGCAGTTGTTATAGAAGGAGAAAGCTGATGGCCTGTTAAAGCAAGCTTTGCAGCACGGTTGATAGAAACACTAGTTACACGAGTGGAAAACCCCAATCCCCTAATCTTTGTGGGAAATAAAACTTAGGATTAAGGGACCGGCCTGGAGATAATCGGACAACGATGTCTGCTCAAGGGTTGAGAGTCTTCATTAGAGTCAAAACTGTAGGAAGAATGAGATGAGGGCCTAGAGCTACTGGTTGAATTGCCGGCCTGGCAGTGGCTGGGATAACTGGATGAGCAGTAGGTAGAACTGGAGGTCAGATAGTGACCTAGGTAGCGAGCTAAGAAGCTAACTTCCTAGATGGCTCCGAGGGTTTCTTAGTAGGTCTCTTCATTTTCTTCTCGATAGGTAACTCTTCCAAGTAGTTGAATTTGGATGCATCCATTGCTGGTAGAGTAAAATGGTAGGAAGCAAGAACCTTGCAGGACTAGTGGCCTCCTTAGTTCATCTTCAACCTTGGGTATAAGGCGAAGACTTTTACAAGCTTCTTTACATGCATAAGATAACCTAAGAAGGAATCAAGACCATTGTAGCAAAATTCATAAATTTAATTGTCAAGACAAGCATAAGTAAATGAAGTTACTTGGGTAGTTAAAATGCCTAAAAAATATGGAGTCTACCTTATTTATTCAACAAAAACCTCCCAATTACCATTGAAGAAGAAGTACCACCGTAGCAAATCTCTTCTTACCACAGTAGGAAGGTCAATAAGGAAGGAGAACCTCTTAACGATGGAATGATAAAATCTCCCAATTTCAGAAAAATAATTTGAGAGAACTGAAACTCCTAATCATATCCACAGGAAAGAAAACATTATTTACACTAGAAATAGCAATAGCTTCCATGATCAGAAGGAAGCCATTGGGAATTAATTGAGCAGGGGAAATCTCTAATTGGTAAAAAAGATTGTGAAGGAAAAGAGTGAAAGGAAGTGTGAGTCTGTATTCGAACATCCACACAAAGAGGCATATTTCATCTTCTTTGGCACTATAAGGACATTCGTCTTTGGATGGAATCCTAATAGACATGTACGAAAGAATGTCACACTATTCTCGAAATAGCTTTAGCCATTCTTTTAGAACAGAACTTGTACTATGGTTTCCCAAGTTAATTAAAGAATCCGTGAACTGAGTTGCTTAGGCCATCGTTGTCTGCTCTGCAAAGGGATTTGAAGACGAACCAACCTCAACAAGACTGTTTGATGAACTTAACGGCATCTCAAGATATAGAAACAAAAATCAAAAGAAGAATGCGACCAAGTAACACAATCAAAAGATTGGAGGATACCAAGAACTTACGTGAATAGGAGATGTGATCTTTTCTCTCTTCTCTGAATCATCATGAAAGTCAGTAGGGAAAATGATATGGGAAAACTCCTGCTCATGATTATTGAATGCTTGAGTGGCTTTGTGGGTCAGATTGGGTTGATGATACGACCTAAAAGACATAACCCGATATGTGATCTAGGCCAAATGCATCAACCCCACTGGGAAAAAGACCTTAGCAATCCAGTACATAAACAAAGCAGGCCTTGTAAACAGGCCCGATAATGGGTGATCAGAACCCATGGTGACAAGGCCAAGAACAGGTAAGCCCATAACTTCCACATCCCCCATGCATGAGGAACATTACAACCAACAGACTGTAACGGTCCATATTTAATGGGAGGAACATTGCAGAGATCTTCTCCCATGATTTAATAGAGAATATCGTGCCCATATCCCATGTCGTTAGGAGGAAATCACGAAACGAGCGACCTCATCAACGAAACGATAGTGATATATTGAGTCTATATAAAGAGAAGGTATCATCATATTATTTTGATGTTTGATTCTAGTGATTGAGATTTCTTTATAAACAATCTTACTTATTCTCACTTCGGATGTTCTTTGGCTGACACCACACTGGTGTCCTCCTCAAGAACTAATCGATTTTGCAAGTTAAAAGAAGAAGTTGGGAAGATTTTTTGCACGTGGGAAGCTGATTGCACATGTTGATATTTTTTTTGGCAACATCATGTACTCCTCATGGATCTCGCCTTGGGGAGTGCACGATAGTCCTTTTGGCAGCCCATGTTACATTAATGATGGGGAGTTATCTCCTATTTCGTAAAAATTACAAAATAGCCCCTATATTGGGTATTGTGTGTAAAGCCTTCTTGATTTAACCTCTCCTAGTCCTACCATTTTAGGTAATGGATTTGATCATTCCCATGGCTACTATGGGCAATGAAATTTGAGAGTCCTATGTTTCGTCTTATTCTCGGAGGGCATTTATTAAGTGTTTTTTGTGATGTGGGCATCTCTTATCATTTACAAGTGTGGTATTTGATTTTTCTTGAAATTGAAATGACAAAAGTGAAATTAAACTATCCAAATTAATATTGGAAAATTTATTTTGAAAAACTAAAATATTTTTGGCGGTCAATTTGACAAAAAGGGCAAAAAAAATACAAGAATCGGATTGAGACATAATTCGTCTCTAAAATAATGATTTTATTTTAACAAGATGACTGAACCCACATGATTCGAGGCAATAATGATTTTCTTTTAATTGAACGACCGAATCCTCATGGGTTGTAACGTATCCTGGTTTTCACCTGGAATTAAGTCGAAATATTTTTCACTCGAATTGATAATTTGGGACAAAGACATGCCACAGGTTTCTTAGAGGAAGTCACAAAATTTTCTTAGTATAAAAAATGCTCCAGTGCATGTTGGGAAATGTGAAATGAAGTAATAAAGTTGACTTTTGATGAGATTGCCTCCGGTTTCTCGACTAGGGGTGAATGAATTATGAATGTGACATATCAATTCCTGTTGGAGATATTTCTATCAAAACCATTGTTTTATTTTCCAAGTGATTGGATTACTAATGAGATAACTAAAATTTTGACATTTTGACGTTATCCTGAATAAACAGGTAATTTGTGTTTAATTGTCCTCACTTGATAATTTATTGATATGACTTGATTTTGTAAAATCATTTGATGGGACTTGATTTTGTAAATCATTTGATGTGATTTGGTTTAGTCAATCATTTGATATGATTTGATTTTATTAATCATTTGATATGATTTCATTTTGTTAATCATTTGATATAATTCGATTTGATGGGATCAATTTGGAACCTGATATGACCCAAAGCAACCCTCATGCTTTTCGATAGATTTTCTTCATTCTATAAATATTGTTTTTTCTTTTGTCTAGCCTTAAAAAGCTATCCTTTATCATTTGTTTCATTTTTTTTAATCTGAAATGGCTAGGCTTTTCTTCTTTGCCCTAAAATTTTAAAAAATAACCATTCTTGTTCGGAAATCAGGGGTGGGGGTGAGGGAGGGGAAGGGAACCTTTCTTGGACCTTGTGCGCTGGTGCGTACATAAGGTTTTATCAGGTTTTATCGTGATCCAAAAACTTGTTCATAGTAAACCTACATATGATGATAAAAAATGTAAGAATGTGCCCTAACCCATGTCTGGGGTTCATACAAACTAGATGACTAAACCTCAATAGGTTTTCTATGTAGTTCGGCCTAAACATCCATTGTTTGGGGTGAAGAAAGTGGAAATAATTTCCCAGGAAGGTTAAGGGACCATTCCAGGAAAAGATGCACCCTCATACAAGTTGGGTAGATGTCGTGAAATTAAAACCTCCTTTTTTTTTTTTTTTTTTTTTTTTTTTTTTTTTTTTTTTCTCTCTCTCTCTCTCTCTCTCTTCTAAGTCGACCCGCCACACTTGGGTTTCCTTAGTATCTCGATTTTTTCCAAGAACGCGGTCATAACATAGTTCTGAACTCCTGATGGTTCTAAGAGACACACACATCGTAGGTCAAGATAGTTGTTTTCACTGTCAATGATCTGCTTTATCCTGATATTTTGCAAAAATGGAGAGTCTCTTGCATGAGTATTATATAGGTAAGAACGAACAATGGTCTAATTGTTGGTCTGATGGAGTCCTTGAAGGATACTATTATAATTTTTTTTTGACTAAAGGCTGGTATTCGAATTGCCTTATTTTTCCATGCTAGAGCTACTAGATGAGGTGTACAGATGCAAATGTTTTGCTAATGATGACCTCTTGATGCTAAATGATATGCGTGATCCTATATGTTATTGTGAAATGCGATGACTATTTTGTTTCTTATATATGTTATGTAAGCCTATGAGAAAAATGATAATGCATGATACTTTACGTAGTGTTTGGATAACGACAATTTTTTTATTTAGAATATATGCCTAAAAAGTACATGATTTTTTTGATGACATCACATAATGACATTTTATGATGTATAGGCCTAAATGATGACACTTTATCTAGATGAATGCAATATTTTCTTTTCATTTTCCTTATTTATTTTCTCTTTTCTCTTTTTTTAGGATACTATGAACATCAAATAAATAACTTAGGATACCATTAGTTTAAGGAAACAAACATGATAATGCATGATGCTAATGATTTAATATGGTTAAATGTTTTCCTAGGAAATGCAAGACCTATATGGACATGTCATCTATTTTTCATTTTTTTTTGTTTAATGATTTTTCATTTTTTCTTGTGTTAGGTGCCTTTTGCTATCAGTCATCTTCCTTAATGCTTTAGTGTTGTCTTTGATGTGGAAGGTTGATTCGATACTTCTGAGAGGCTTTTATCTTCCTTTCTCTAATTTTACTACGACTGAAGCTCTGGAATGAAATTTTCCTTTGGGAAGGTTATATCCAACTTTAATTATAGGATGGAATGGTCTGGTCCAAAATGTTGGATGGTTAATCTATAGTTTAGCTCATAGTATTTTGGAATAGAGAAATCTACTTAGGATGAGGATTTGTTTACCAAATTTAGGCCTTTTACTACTTCTCTTGATAATTTTATGATTTATATCTTTCTTTTCCTCTATTGTCTTAAGTTCATTCCCAATGATTTAAGTTATCAAACTTACACATGCTATGTATAATTCTTTCTTTCATTATTAGTTTTTTTTTTTAATTTTCTCATGCAAGATTATTATGGCTAGAATATCCTCAAGCAATCACATTCAAACATTCAAGCATCTTTCTGGTTGCCATGATTTTTACATCGGATTAATCTATCTTATGATAAATATGATTTCAATAGTAATTTGGATCAAATATTTGCATTTATTTTGTTCAGAGAAGTTGTCTTTCTCAATTTAATCAAGTTCTGATTATTTATCTTTTCTGAGATTGTTATCGAGATTGCCTACATTATGTATGCTTCTTGAGATTCTTGTGATATTCTAACTTTTTTTGTTATGACTTGGCATTAAAGGCGATCTTGAGTAAACATGCCCGAGATGACTCAAATGAGAAAAGAAGAGAGGAAAAAGTCTAAATCATAGCCGAAGTGATTGATCAAATGGAAGATTATCCAGAAAGTATTGAGAGATTTTTTTTTTTTTGTGTATATATATATATATATTTCACTCGAGCAATTAGCATCTTGTGTATTTATAAATAGTTCATGTAGTGAGCTTCGGTTAGTGATCCTGATCTAATTGGCCTAAGTCACTAGGTGTGGAGACACCCCTACAACTTAATCACCAGGACTAAGAAGAATGCATGATTAACTAAAGCCTTCGTGTGACTACTCAACGTTTAGAAACTTTTCTAAGACTAGTCATTTTTTGTTTCTTTTCTCAACACATACTTAATGGCTATTACATAGAAAATGGTGAAAAGAAACTGAGTTAATCTAGGGATATTGGGTAACTCTTGCCTTTCTATGCTTGGTTCTTCAATGCTGACTTCTTTCTTGTAACGACTTCTTTTCTTGACGAATCTTTGTTTCCAAAACACGACCCTGGCTGTTTAGTCTGCCCTTGAGAACATTTTATGATTACCTACTACTCTCTGAAGATTTTTTATTAGGTCAAGTCTAGGATTTGGGGTTACTTTCTTGTTCTCAAGTTTCCTTAATAAATAATTTCAGCCAGTGCCCATAATTCTTCTTGATATTAGCTACAAGTCTTATCGTTGATTATTCATGTTATTTTTTTCATAGATCCCAAGCTGGAACATATGTAGGAATTCCACATTAGGGTTGTTGACTTTCTTTCTAACTTTCTCATATTTGTTTGTTAATATCTCACAATCGTTTGGTTGAAACAAGACATTTATTTTTTACGTTTCCTTTGATAATGGTCTAATTTAGTATTGAAATTATATTCTCATAATTTTGATCATTCATGGTGTACAAATTTTGAAAAACAAATTAATTACTTGAAAGCCAGATTATGAAGACTTGAGTTAACTTTAGATAAAATAAACGTGCATTCCCTAAAACATAGATATACCATATAAGATAATACCTAATTCATGAAAAGGTAATTAAAATATAAAAGGAAAAGATAAAACATATACACTATTTTTTTTTTGTTTTTTTTTTTCATTTTTTTTCATTTTTTTTTTCAATGTATCTTGATGGTCGAACGTTTCTCTGAGATGCTTATGATTGCTTCCTAGATGAGGCCCTCAATACGATGCCTGAGTTGGTAGTATTGGCTGGTATGATGGCCAGTTTCTTTGGAGAGGTATTGATAGAGACCATAATAATTCAACCTTGGAGCTTGGGGGTTTTCCTTGTAAGGGGAAATTGATGTTAGTAACTCTTGTTATAGGCATTCGTGAAAGATTTTGGAAAGTGAAACATGAAGTGTAAATTGCTTCTACTTTTGGGATTCTTGGGTAGGCTTAAAGATTTGATTAGGTCGTGGGATTGAAGTTCGAGGTTGGTTGTAAGTCTAACGAGAGCTCCTTAGGAAAAGAGAATATGGGGAACAAACATAAAACTATTTTTTCAGGGTCCTGATTACTCAGGTTGTATATAGACGTCCATCTTTTGGGGTAGTGCACATACTATATGGTCGATAGGTTGGTATGGATTTTTTTGATCTTGTTGATAGTTTGGTCCATGTGATCCATCTGCCCCCATATTTTGGCAATTTTTTCTTGGATTGGGTTTTCCTTAGGTTTAGGGTACTTTATTATAGGTGGCTGGATAGCAAGCGTACACTCCTCCCAGTTAGGCGTTTCTTGACTTATGGTGGCGACCCAAATTTAGATTGAGCTTTTAGTAGATTCGACTTCGTCTCTAGTATTTGACTTTTCTTGATCAATGCCATTCTCTTGTTTGGCAAGGCCATTGTTTGATTATTTCATAGAGTAGGTCTTCTCGTATCTTCCTATGGCGATCCATTTTCCATGAGAGATCTTCTTGATTTGTAATTCATCTTAATCTCTTATCATACTAGGGTTATCATCAGGCGGTGGTAATTGGTATTCCTTTCTCACTTCTTGACATAATTTGGTTGGGTTCATCTATCTCAAAGCTTGTTTCAGAAAGGTTACACTTCTTTGCATCGTATTCATCTTGGTGTTGTTTTGAGTACTTCTGACGGAGGTAGGGATCAGGTTTATTGATTTTGCGAGCGAATCTTGAATGGTTTTTGTTTTTTTTTAGCAAAAGTTACCAAAAGCAAGTTTTCTTCAATTATTAATTACTTAGAAACCTATATCTTGACTAGTGAAATATCAGGGTTTCCTTAATGAAATTATTCTTATGCATGGTTATATTTTTTCCTATGTATGACTCTATATGAAGAGATGGTGATGAATATGCAAATACGTATGGTATATGCAATTCTAAGGTGATGCACCTCTAACATGCGACTTTGGGATAGGTTTGAAATACAAACCTCGACTCACGTTTGATTAAAGGGGCTTGAATTATACATGATTAGGTAAAGTCTCCACTTGGCCTAAACGTTCAAAGTTATGACCATTTTGAATTATGACACAACTATCCTAGCTTGTGGGAAGTACTTTAAATTTCAATTTCAATGATATGCCTTCTTAGGACTAAATGGAAATTTTATTTCCTCCTTTTATCATTATCAATCTTAAACAGGGTAAAAACTTTGGATTCATAACAAATGCTATTTCTCTAAGGTAGAGTTTATTTTCATGATTTGTTGAGTCAACCTTAGATGTTTTCAAAGGCTACCTCAAGTCGAGCAAATTTTGAGTCTTAGCAATCAGCTTATGTTCTTTATGAATGCGTTATGTCTATGTGAATTTTAATGGATTTCCATTTGGAATGCTTCTTAAAATGTTGTTTATTAATAAAAGGGTATTTGGATTATTCCAGTCATTCTTTATTTTTTTATAAATTTGATGACTCTTAGCCTAATAAGTCATGGTATAAACAATGTAAGACTTTTCTATTTTATTCTTTGTGATATGTTCACTATCCTTTGGACAAGATCCTAACTATTGAACAAGATCACATGAGGAAAATAAATATTCCTAGGTTGGCTATTTCCAGTTCTTATTGGTCCTAGAGATTTCTAGTGTATAGCTATAGGCTATGAAAGATACAACAAGATAAAGTAATAGATATGTACATGTTTCTCAAATCCTATGCGGTGTCCTAAAATAAAAGTTTTGGCAACATTCTATCATAGGCCCACTTTATGAGGTTTACTACTTTTCTTCTAATGCATCGTAAAAAGATTCGGCACCAAGATCTTTGAACCTCTAGAGTTCTCCTCGGGGAACATCCATCGTTGGTTGGTGATCCTAGCGAGATGAGTTTTGAAGCCAGATCCTAGTAGATGAACTATGTGGCCTAGCCCCTACTGACTTATCTTTCTAGTCTTATAGGGTTTTGAGGTTTGCGTGATGAAATTATAAGATTTGAACCCCTACTTCTAGCCGCCTAATGAGGTCCATGACTTTGGGTTTCTCATAACAGATTTAGATTAAATGAGATGCTCGTGCCTTAGAGAGAATCACAAAATATATATGTACAGAAAGCAGTAAATGAAGTAAAATACGGAATTTAAATGACAAACATTTAATGTAGGCATTTAAAGTAGGGATTTTGAAGCATGAAATGAACAGGAATATATGGTAATAACTCAAAGAAAGAAAATAATCATGCTTATTTACATATGCAAAATGGAAAGAAGAAAAAAATTATTTTATCTTTTTATTGTTTTTGTTTTGTTTTGTTTTATATTATTTTCTTTTGCTAAGGGAAATTTCATTATCTTAACCACCAAAATTAAACAAAATTTTTGACTTGGATTTTATTTGAAATTATTTAGACACCATTAGGCTTGACCCTTGGGTTGTCCCCAACTGAGTCGCTAACTGATGTGTCTCGGATTTCGTTTGCGAATGATAACACTAACCAAGTGTCGATGTTATATTGAAAATCCTATTAATTTCTTAAAACAACTTATGCTTTTGAAAATGCATTTGGATAAGCTTTGTTTTTTTTAAGATAATTAAAAAAAAAAAAAAAAACAAGTTCAAGGATTTGTCTAGACGTTGGTTTTGAACTAATTTACTTGGACCAAATTGTATGAAAATTTAGGAATCTCCAACTAGAATTGGTTTTGAAAGGGTGTGCTAAGTCACCGAGTTTAAAAGAAAATGAATAAAGGAAAAGAAATAAAAATGTTTTTCGAAATAGGCCAAAAATATGATTGAAAATACTCTTAACCAGAGAATTATTTAAGTTCAGAGGTTGGTTATGCTCGGGGAAAGTGTTAGGAACCCCAAGAAACCTATTAACAAATGGTTCCTCAGTGTCTAAGTGTTTCAAATTAAGTCAAGTCCACATTTTGTTTGATTTGGTTGGTTAACATGATCTTCATTTACTATTTTTAATTTATTATGATGTGTACATGAAGTAAGGATAATGAGCATGTAAGTGAATAAATGAAAACATGTAAAATAAAGCAAGTAATTAAAATGTAAAAAAAAAAAAAATCCCCTTTTAAACCACTTATCAATTATGGAAGAATCGACAACTTTTGGTCATGGGGAGGCGAGAAAAATGATAAATATTTTTATCTTGTAAAATATTTTTGAGAAGAAAAGGGAATTTTTATTTATAAAAAAATGATTAAGAAAAATAATTTTTTATAGAAACATTTCTACTTAAAAAAAAAAAAAACATTTAAATGAAAAAACAAAAGTTTTGGAAAAACTTTAAGAAACAATTTGAATAAAATAATATTTTTTATGTAATAAAGCAAGACGTATTTTAGAACAGATGGGAGAAAAAGTCTTTTAGAAAAAAAACATGTTTACGAGGAAGATAGTGTTTGGTTTCCTCCCTCTCGAAATCCTCAAAAAATCTGTTCATTTTTTGAAAATATAGTTTCAGGGGCTTTTCTAGGCGCCAATTTTGAAAACATTCTTTGGGCTGGGATTTATTTGAAAAAATCATGTTGGTACATAGCATTGAGTTAAATGGTATGCTAGGTTACTTTGATTTTGAAAATTATTTTTATTTTAAGAAAAGGCCCAAGTTTTGACTCAAACAATACTAGGTCTTTACTATATATTTCTTTTAAGTTCAGGGGTCAGTTATGCTCAGGGAAGGTGTTAGGCGTCCCAAGATACCCGTCCGAAGGCGGTATCTAAGTTTAAACAGATCTTTACATTTAAACAAGTTCAAGTAATTTTCGTCAGTTTTGGTTCACACACTAATTCCCATTTTTGATGTTTTTGTCTTTTTTTTTTTTTGTGTTATTTTATGTAAGAAAACAAGAAAAAATTATTTATGAAAAGCAGAAACCGATAAAACACAATAAAAATAAAGAATGTCCCCCTTTATACCGTCTATCGATTATGGATGAATCAACAAGTTTAGCCCCAGGGAGGGCAGGTTTATTTGTAAGGTTAACTTTACAAAAAGTAGTTTATTTATTTTGAAAGACAAAAAGGTTAAACTAATTTTAAGAAAAATACATTTTATTTGGAATATGGAATACCATGTTTTAAGTACAGAAAATATAATAACAACAAGCAAAAGTTTTATTTTAGACAAAGTATATAAAACATTTATTTATGAAAATACTTTACAAAAACAAAGGTTTATTTTCAAAGTAAAACACCAACGACATGTTTGGTTGGATGGAATCGGGGGCGGAATGGAATCGCATTCCACCCTCGATTCCTATTTCGCTGTTTGGTTCTCCAATAGAATCACTTTTGTGATTCTATTGGAATGAAATAGGGTGGAATGTGATTCCATTTGAGATAAGATGGAATGAGATTCCAACCCAATAGAATCAACATCCTAAATTACATAATAGCCCTTACATTTAAGCCCTTGAAAATTTAGAACAAAAATTAAAAATTAAGAACAGAAAAAAAAATTAGAGAACATAAATAAAAATTAGAGAACAGAAAATTAGGAATAGAAACAGAAATTGGGAACAAAAAAATAAGAACAGAAATAGAAAATTGAGAACATAAACATAAAATTAGAGAACATAAAATTGAGAACAGAAACTGAAAATTGAGAAAAAAAAATGAAAATTAAAAACAAAAACCGAAAATTGATAACAAAAAATTGAGAACAAAAATGGAAATTTAAATAACAGAAATTTGAGAACAGAAACTGAAAATTGAGAACAAAAATTGAAAATTAAGAACAAAAACAGAAAATTGAGAACACAAACAAAAAATTGAGAACATAAACTCAAAATTGAGAACAAAAACAGAAAATTAGATAACGGAAAATTGAGAACGAAAACTGAAAATTGCGAATAGAAATGTAAATTAGAGAATAGCAACTGAAAATTGAGAATAAAAACAGAAATTAGATAACAGAAACTTAAAATTGAATGGAATAGTGAAATATAATAAAATGAGGGAATGAATGAAATAGTAAAATATGATAAAATTTTGTAATAAGGACGTAATGAGAATTTTATTATATTTCATTCCATTCCTTCACTCATTTCATACCAGTCAAATAAGAGAATGGAATAATAATTTCATAAAGGCATAATGAGAATTTTACTATATTTCACTATTTCATTACTTCCCTCATTCCATACCAACCAAACAAGATAATAGAATAGCGATTCCATTGACAATTCCATTCCATTCATTCTCTCATTCCATTACTTCTTCCACTCCATTCCACCGTCATTCCATTCCGTCCAACCAAACGAGCCGCAAGTATTTTCCTTGATGAAAAACTCTTATTTGAGAACTCTTTTTTTAATTTTTTTTATTTAAAAAAAAAAGAAAAGAAAAGTAAGAACAAAACATGACACAAATGATAAATGAATTTGCACTTTTGATTTTGTTAAGAGCATTCCAACCGAACTTACTTGTATAGGTAAGTTTAATGTTAAGGCTTAGTTTTATTAGTCCAAAATAGAAAAAAAAAATATAGAATATAAGTGTCAGTCCTTCTCGCACTAAGAAGGAGGAAACATTTTTGAAGAAAGCACACACTTATTCCCGAAAGAACAAAAGACCTCCCTTTATTCCACCTTTTAGCCACATGGGTCTAGAAATAGTAATATATATATATATATATATATATATATATATATATATATATATATATATATATATATGTAAAAGGGTACCAGTCCATAGCCTAAGACGTAGGGCCAAGCCGTGATCTAGGTTTACATGAAAAGGTGCAAAGAGAGAAAAGTAAATAGTAGTTGTTAGTAGTTAGCAATCCGTAGTTAGTGGTTTTTTGAAGTTCATTGAGTTTGGTTTCAAGTGTTCTTGCCAAAGGCCAAAGATGCTATGCATATACCATATTGTTCTTGTTGTTTTTGACACAAAACAAATTATATACACTATGTACAAGACCTAAGACATTGAAAAACAACCTAGGAACAATATATACAAACAAATCAAAGATAATAAATGAACAAAAATTAAAGAAGAGTTTAAGAAAAACTTACCTAAGTTAGGAGAATGGTCTTTCCCTAAATCATTTTTCCTTCTTTATCTTTTTTAATATCTTCTTCCTTTTTGCTTGGTTGTTCTTGAGGAACTTCTTCAACTCTTGTTACAAGAGTATCAAGATCACATTTCAAGAGCTTTTTACAAGAATTTATGTGTGTTTATGAAGTGGAAATCTTAATAGATCAATAGACTCAAGAGAGAAATTCGAGCCTAGAGAGAGAAGTGTTCATCAAAAAGTTAGTTCCAAATGAAAATAGGCTGCTTTTTATAGGCAAAGGCATGTCTGTGCATTGGGGAGTGCACAGGTAAATCCAGTCTATTTTAATTGGTAATTTAATACTATTTATGTCCATTTAATGTTATTTATGCCTAAACGGTGTAGGCAACGATCAAGATTTACATAGGCTAATGTAGGTAATCATGAGGATTTTTGTCATGATGATCAAGATATTGAGAAATTATTTTTGTTAAATGCTCATTTAATGCCTAATTTAATGTCCTTTAATACTAAATTGAATGCTAAATTAAATGGCCATTAAGGCTTTGTCATGATGGAAACTAGTTAAACTAGGTTCTAAGCACTAATTACCCTAGGCAATTAGGTTTTATCATGAGATTTTTGCCAAAAGATTCCTTCTTTAATGCCATTTAACGCATGCATTTAATGTTTCATTTAATGACATTTAATGCCCTTAAATGCTTAGCCATGATGAAAGGTAGCTTAGACTAGGTTTAGGCACTTAAATACCTATGGAATGATATTATTTTATAATCAAGAGATCTTGATGCCCCAAACCTTCTATAATACTGCTTTAATTACTGCATCATTTATAACTTCCTTTAATGCTTCATTTAAGGGTATTTAATGCTCTTTAATGATGGCATGCTAATTCTACTTGTGTAGGCATAATGACATCTCTTGGAAATGATGATATTCTTATGGATGAGATATTGTCATAAGATACGCATTAAATGCTTGAATTTAATGTCAATTTTGATAAAGGTACACCAATGGAAGAATCCTATTCTTTTTCCAAGCTTTGGACAATGTGCTCTTAGTAATCTTGGTGTCTTGGATAACTATTTGCCTAATCAAGCTTTATTACATGATTTAAGGGTAAAAACGTGAATTAAATGTTATTGGTGAAATTTTCTCAAATTAAAGGGTAGAAACTAACTTAAACATATTAAAAGTGATATTCACAGAAAATATACTTTTAATATTGTCATTTTAGTACCTATTAACTTTTAGAAATTTTGAAATTGATCCAAAAACTTTGTTTATACCGAAGTTCAATCAAATTGACAATTTTTTTTAATCTATTTTTGGTATCAAACGTAATCTAAGGTAAAAATTCATTCCCTTTAAACCTTAATTTAAAGTTTAATAGAATTTTCAATTTAGTAACGATACTTTTGAAAACTTAAATGAGCGGGGGAAAATGCGGTGTCTATAGTTGTCCCCCTTTGTCATGCGAGTTTACTTGTGATGAAAAAGATATGAGGCAAAAACATTTTGTTCCAAAAGATGTAGTGATAGGTGTAAAACACCTATCTACTTCTAAATCAGATTTGGTAGTTTTCGAGTGTTTTATTAATATTTAATTGCGTTTTAGTTTGTTTTTAGGTAATTCAGGTGTAGGGCGCAAACAAGTGACAAATGAGCGAAAACGGTGAAGAAATAAGGTTTCAAGAACACAAGAGCCACCACCGCGGTGAAGAAGCCACCACTGCAGTGGTGAGATTGCAGAGAGTGTTGAATTTGAGTAGTCCCACGGCCTAGGCGGAGAAAGGGCAGAAAGTTGGGAGCAATCCCACGGCCTAGGTGGTAAACGATCAGAAAGTTAACCGAATTACTCACAGCCTAGGTGGTGAAAGATCAGAAAGTTTGGAAAGTTGGCTGACATCCCCACCGCCATAGCGATCACTCTGTAACAACAAAGAAGATATTTTAAGATATTTTGAAGCCTTGCACCTATAAATACCCATTGTCCCACTTCTATTAAAAAGGTTGGAAGGCTGGAACATCCCTAACCCTGAGGAGGTGATCCTTGGCCATTCTTGAAGAGCTCAAAGAGGAGATTCATCATTCGAAGAAGAGGAAACACTATCGGATCGATCTTCGGCGAAAGTGGAGACCACTCCACTTTAAGATTTGATCTTTATCTCTTTATTTCTCTCTTTGTAACTTAATGTTTTATTGTAAATGATGATCAATACCTCTTGTTTTGTAGTTTCAATGGCCAAGATCATGTTAGATTAGCTAAATTTTAGCTAAGGGATAGATGTAGTTGTGTAAATACAAGTTTGATGAAATATATGTTTCTTTAACGGTTGTTTATTTTTAAATCCGATTGTGTTTATCATTTTATTAGAACTTTAATATGCTTGTTAATGCATTAGCGTTGGATTTGAGAATCTAGGGTTTGACAATCAGAAGAGGTAACCTTGGATTCGGATTAGGGTAAACACATCGTTATGATTTAATGACCCGGGAGGACGTTAGTTAGTGTGCAATCGATGACATTGGGGGTGAGACTCACGTGGCCTAGGGTTGTTAAGACGTTGAGGGGGACTTCGGATTTGACACAAAGTCGCGTATTCCCCCGTCTTACACTCGGGAGAGGTGGCGGTGGAGTTTACGAACTAAGATTGTCGGATACCTAAACTCCATTATTGTTAACTAAATGAAATAAAACATGTATTAAGTGAACGAAATCAATCCCTAATTAATCAATTTAGTTAGGATTAACCCACTAATTGTAGTTTAGTTTTGTTTTAATTAGTTTATGTTAAAAACATTACTTGAACCATCTGGATAATAGGAGACTATGCAAATTGTGATATTCAATTATTTAACCTATCCCTGTGAGAACGATATCCGATCTTAAAGATCCACTATAATAAAACTGGACCTCGTGCACTTGCGGGTAGTTAATACGCGAGCGTGTAACAAATGCTACGCGTACAAGTTTTTGGCGCCGTTGCCGGGGATTGTGCTGAATGCGTAGAATTGATATTGAGACTAAGTAGTTGAATATTAATCTAGACAATTCTTTTGTTTTAGTTTCTTTTAATTTTTTTTTTGTTTCATTTGTTGTGATCAAGCAGTGCGTGTAACGTAGAAGAAGTTGAAATTCTTGACTCTTGAACCCGAGATCGAGTGTACGTTGAAAAAGATAAGGAGAGAGAGAAGAAGCCAACTTCAATGCCATAAATCATGATCCAACGGAGCATACTAACCCTAATTCGTTGTCTATGAGGGATTTCAGTGAAAAATGCTCAAGTAAGTCTAGCTAGGGACGGTAAATCAAGCAAGTCACATTTTTTGATCCAAAACTGAGTGTATCAATTTTTACCCGATTTTTGCTATTATTTAATTTTTGGAGGCCGGAATGGTCTTGGAGCATGTTTGGAGCTAAATTAGGGAGTGAGGATACTCGGAGATGTGTTTCACACTTAAAAACATTGAACAAGCGAAGTGGAAACGCATGGAGTGGAGCCTTTGTGTGAACACTTGAAGAAAAAAATGAAAATCTACCAACAGGCTGACCGTTGCAGCCGTGGACGCACCACCGCGGCGGTGAAAATGTAGGATGTCAAGTTTTCAACATAAAAGCCTCACCGTCGAGGCGGTAAAACCCACTGCTGAGGTGGTGACACAACAGGGTGTAAGTTTTTGAAAAAGGCGCTCCACCGTTGAGGCGGTGATTCCCACCGTGGCGGCGGCGAGGCCTCTGTTTGATTAAAACTATACCGTTGTACAAAAATGCCACAACCACCTCTAAAACTCCAAAATTTATCCATTTTCATCCTTCCAAACCGTTTCCAACCACTAAATTCATCCTCCTATTTACAAAATTTGTGATTTCCACCCTAAATCATCCACCAAAAATCAATTTTCAACCCCACTTTTGCGATTTTCAATTTCTATGGGATTTTGGTTTGATTTTTGGTGATGAACTAAGTTTCTATGGATTGTTAAAATTCTGTGAAACAAAATTGCATGCTACATTGTTCATATTTTTTTGAAACATTGCGATTAGTGTGTGCGCAAGATCAAATCCAACGGCTCTTTGGCCCACGCTTTGGCATTGACATGAGTACTTATCCACCTATGCCGCATGTTCCGCCGCACCTTTTGCAACCGCCACAATTTCCATTCCGACATAATAGTGGTGGCGATGACTTTTCTCCAATGAATGGTAGGGGGTGAGACTTTTACGTCTTAGCCCCTAGGTATGTGTCGGCACCCAATTTTACTTGTTATTGCTATAAATTGTTATTGAGTTCGCTGCTTAGTCAGTAAGGGCACTGCCTGTTTTTAAGTTTGGGGGGAATGTACATCACGTTTTGTGTTGTTAAAGACAGATGTGAAGGATGGAAATATTTTTTGTATGTAAAACTTTAATTTTTAGTTAAGTTGTAGTTTAATTTTCAAGTTTTTGCATGTTAAATGCTTAGTTAGTTTATGTATGTTAGTATTTTGATTTAATATAGTTTTGTGTATGTATGAAGTCATATATGCTTGATGAGTTGTTGAATTCATCTAGGGTCATTTCCCGATGATGAAAATTATCTCTTAATTGTATATCGAGGTCATGGATAATGCTAGTCATGTGTGTTTTGTGTGCTTAGCATGCCGATTAGGTAAAAATTATTATGATCCTTAAATTACACGATCACGCGGACTCAATGTATAATTATTTGAATGATTTGACATTGATTATTCAGTAATAAGTTTATGCCTAAAAGAGGAATCTAGAATTTGATTTGGGGTAGACTTGAGGAGGAATCCTAGGTAAGGTGATTCTGGAGATAGGATTTAGGCCTTTAATTTTTATCACTTGAACCTTTTGAAGTTAACCTGAAATATTTAATCCCTCGTTCCCCTGTTGAAGCCGATAAAACTTTTAAATTCTGAACACATTTCAATACTCTATCCAATTAAATTTTTCCAAACTATTGTCGCTAAGCCTAAAAGTCAAAATTGAGTGAAATCAAGTAGCATAAACTAATGCTGACTTGAAGTGAGCGATTGGGGTTTTGGACAAATTGTTATTGGTTCAGTATTAATGTATTCACTTGTCATTCCTTTTTCATGCCCCTAAAATTGTATAAATTTGAATAAGTTTGGGGGTGTGAAAATCTTAAAAAAAAAAAAAAAAAACTATGTGAATATAGTTTTTATTTTCATTTCTTTTGACAAGTAAATACAAGGCTCTTAAATTCTCATTCAGGTTTGTGTTTTAAATGTGTGGGGGTTACGAGAGAGAGATAGCGACAAGCGTTTGTGCCTCGGGTATCATTCAATTATAACGATTTTCTATTTTCTATTCCTGCGATACCCTTGGTCATTATTCAAAGCTTAACCAAGCCCTATTGATCTCTATGAATATCCGAACCTATATTAGTGGATAGTCGAGCCCAGTCAAGCGTATGATTTTCCTGAATCTTTTAAGGTTTAAGTTATGAGCTTGTCTACTGAATGATCCAATCTGGAATTTGGTTAGTTATACATTTGAGCTCTCTCTCACACACACATTTCAAATGGATCTAGAATGGTTTTTATTGATATTAAGTGTTGAAATTCTAGAACATCACTTGGCGTGTATTATTTCCCGAACTTGATCAGATTGAGGGCTGTTGAGGGAGGACCAACTTGGTTTCTTCGATTGAATTTGGAACTCGTATGTGTATACTTCATATTTGTTAAAGTTTTTCATTTTTAGATTAGTTGTAAGTTAATTAGGGTAGTTAGTTTAATTTAGTGTTAGGATGTTTTGCTCGAGCACTAGTAAAATTTCAAGTTTGGGGGTATTTGATAGGTGTAAAATACCTATCTACTTCTAAACCGGATTTGATAGTTTTCGAGTGTTTTGTTAATTTTTAATTACGTTTTAGTTTGTTTTTAGGTAATTCAGGTGTAGGGACGCAAATAAGTGACAAACGAGCGAAAACGTTGGGAAAACGTTGAAGAAACGTTGGAGAAACAAGGTTTCAAGAGCACAAGAGACATCACTACGGAGAAGAAGCCACTGCCGTGGCGGTGAGATTGCAGGGAGTGCTGAATTTGAGCAGTCCCATGGCCTAGGCGATGATTCCATGGCCTAGGCGGAGAATGGGCAGAAAGTTGGGAGCAATCCTATGGCCTAGGCGGTGAACGATCAGAATGTTAACCAACTTACTCACTGCCTAGTCGGTGAATCCCACTGCCTAGGAGGTGAAAGATTAGAAAGTTTGGAAAGCTGGCTAACATACCCACCGCCGCGGCGCTGATCCCCACCGCCACGGTGGTCACTCTACAACAGCAAATAAGATATTTTTTTAGATATTTTGAAGCCTTGCACCTATAAATACCCATTCTCCCACTTCCATTAAAAAGGTTGGAAGCTTGGAACATCCCTAACCCTTAGGAGGATATCTTTGGCCATTTTTGAGGAGCTCAAAGAGGAGATTTATCATCCGGAGAATAGGAAACACTAGCAGATCGATCTTCGGCAAAAGTGGAGACCTCTCCACTTTAAGATTTGATCTTTCTCTCTTTGTTTCTATCTTTGTAACTTAATGTTTTATTGTAAATGATAATGAATCCCTCTTGGTTTGTAGTTCCAATGGCCAAGATCATGTTAGATTAGTTGAAAATTAGCTAGGGATAAATGTAGTTATGTAAATACTAGTTTGATGAAATATATGTTTCTTTAACGGTTGTTTGTTTTTAAATCCGATTGTGTTTATCATTTTATTACAACTTTAATATGCTTGTTAAGGTATTAGAGTTGGATTTGAGAATCTAGGGTTTGATGCTCGGAAGAGGTAACCCTGGATTCGGACTAGGGTAAACATATCGTTACGATCTAATGACCCAGGAAGGCATTAGTTAGTGTGCAATTGATGACGTTGGGGCAAGACTTACGCGGCCTAGGGTTGTTAAGACGTTGAGGGGGACTTTGGTGTGGACACAAAGTCACGTATTCCCCCGTGTTACACTCGGGAAAGGTGGCCGAGGAGTTACAAACCGAGATTCTTGGATACCTAAACTCCATTATTGTTAACTAAACAAAATCAAACATGTATTGAGTGAATGAAATCAATCCCTAGTTAATCAACTTTGTTCGGATTAACCCACTAATTGTAGTTTAGCTTAGTTTAATTAGTTTATTTTAAAATCATTTCTTGAACCGTATGGATAATAGGAGACTATGCAAATTGCGGTATTTAATTATTCAACCTGTCCCTGTGGGAATGATATCTGATCTTAAAGATCCACTATATTAAAACTAGACCTCGTGTACTTGTGAGTATTTAATACGCGAGCGTGTAACAAATGCTACGACGTACATGTAGAAAGCAAAATAAATTTAATGTTGCAAATAATAATTTGGTGAGAAAAAGATTAGGCATCTACCATTAAAGGCAGGGACTTTTCGGATCCACCATCAGAGGCAGGAATTTTACGTGTTCGCCATCAGAGGCATGATGTTTTTTCGTTTTCGCGTAGATTTGTTTTTTCTTCTACCATCATAAGCAGGAATGTTACACGTCCGTCATCAGAGGCAGGAATTTTTCGCTTCCGCCATCAAAGGCCAAAATTTTACGTGTCTACTATTAGAGGCAAGAATTGTTCGCTTCCACCATCAGAGGTAGGAATTTTTTTTCTTCCGCCATTAGAGGCAGGAATGTTTTGAGCTCCACTATCTAAGGAAAAAACTTTACACTTCTGCCATCATAGGCTGAAATTTTTTCTTTTCCACCATAAGAGGTAGAAATTTTACACTTTCGCCATTAGAGGCAAGATTTGTTTCGCATCTGCTATCAGAGACAGGAATTTTTTCACTTCCTTCATCAAAGACAGGATTTTTTTTTTGCTTCCACCATCAGAGGTAGGATATTTTTTGCTTCCACCATCAGATGCAAGAATTTTTCTCTTTAGCCATTAGAGGTAGATTTTTTTTTGCTTCCACCATCATAGGTAGAAGTTGTTTTGCATCGGCCATCAGTTGCAAGAATTTTGGTCTTCCACCATTAGAAGTAGGAATTTTTTTCGCTTCCACCATCAGAAGTAGAAGGTTTTTTTGCTTCTGCCATCAGAGGCAGGAATTTCATGCTTCTTCCATTTGAAACTAGAATTTTTTTTCACTTCCACCATCAAAGGTAGGAATTTTAAGCATCTGTCATCATAGATGGGAATAAATGCTACACTTTGGTTAAAAGTACAACCGAACCCGTAAGGGTTTCCTACATATCCTGTTCTTTCTAGGAATTAGGTCGAAATGTAGTTCGGTAATATTTAGAAAATTTAAATAATATCATGAATTTGGATAGGGGGGAAAAGGTTATGACTTAGAGAAACCAATTCCAGGGAGTGTCTTCTTAGTCGGAGACTGAGGTTGATAAATAATGGGTCTCGTAAGAGAAACCAAAGTTTCTGAGAACAATTTATTTATGTATTTAAACATAAAATCATTTATTTATTTTTTTAAAAAATTTAAAAACATTTATTTATTTAAATGGAAACAATATTTATTTATTAATTTAAATATTCTTTTAAACTTTTATTTAAAAATTCATCTGTCTGTTTATTTATTTAAACATTTATTCATTTTTTTATTCAATTCATTTATTATTCATTTACTTATTTATTATTTGTTTTATTTATCAAAAAAATTTAATTTAATTTACTTTTATTTTTCTCTATTATTATTTTGTAAAGAACTTTATGAGAGAAGTTCATGAAATTAAAACATGCCCCAGTCCAAGACTAAGGCTAGTGGTACATACTTCTTCAGGAGAAATGATTTACAATATTAAATTTTCCCCAGTCCAAGTTGGGGTGAATTTGATCAAGAAATCTCGATGAAGAAACCCTATATATTGTGCACCAACTCTAAGCTGGGGTGAATCTAATCAAGGAATCGCAATGTAAAAATATGATATAATGTGTCCAATCCATAGGCTGGGACAAAAGAATGAGTTCTGGGTGTTTGAGAAAATGTGACAAAACCCACATGGGCTGCATACATATCCCAAACCAAGTGCTTGATTTTTATTGTTTCTACTTAGATGTGAAACAATGATGGTTGCTTATGTATTTGGATTTAGGTTAGGAATCATGTCAAGACATATTTTTGATGACTATGTTTTTAAATGTACGACCGAACCTGTAAGGGTTGCCTACGTATATTGATTTTCTAAGTCAAGAATCAAATTAAAACATAGTTATCTTTTGGGATTGCTTGTGAAGGCGCTCTGTCTGAAACCAAGAATGGATACAAAACTTGCTTCTTTTATCAGAATAGAAAACCTATCTTTCTCATTTTGATCATTTCGAGTAGGCTTCTATGAGTTTCCAAAACATTCATTGACGGATCTGCTATTTTTGGGCACGATCTTGGTCTATATATATATTTTTAAAAGACTATCTCCCTTTGTTCACCTGCCCGGCTTTTTCAAGAATTTTTCTTTGGCAAGGTCAGGTTCCAAAATTTTCTGTACCAATACTTTATCTGGAATCTTCTTTTTGAGTCTCCAGATATTTCTCCATTAAGTTGGTTGAGGACGTCTTCTACAACTCCTTTCTGACCCAGGGTTGGAACATATATTTCTCTGTTAAGTTGGTTGAGGACGTCTTCTATAACTCCTTTATGACCTTGAGTTGGAACATATCTAATAATTCTACATAAGGGTTCTCGATTTTCTCTCTAACTATCTTAGATTTTTTGTTAATATCCCACTGTCGTCTAGTTGAAACAAGACATTTATTTTAACATTTTTCTTTGGATGATGGTCTAATTTAGTATTGAAATTGTATTATCATAACTTCGATTGTTCACAGTTTGTAAATTACGAAGAGCAAATTAATTTTTGAAAGTCGTAGTATAAAAACCTGAGTCCACTTTGCATCAAATGAGCCCGTATTTAGTGATATGCAGACCTAATACATAGGCGTGCAAGATAATACCTAATTCATTAGAAAGTTCTTAAGAAACTAAAGGAAAAGAAAATATAGATGCTACCCCCTACCTTTTAATGGTAAAACTTCCTTCTAAAATACTTATGATCCTATTTGGATGAGATGCTCGGCATAATGCCTGAGGTTATAGCATTGGTCAGTATGATGGTCAACTTCTTTAGAGTGGTATTGACAGAAACTATGAGGGTTAAACCTTGAAGCTTGGGGATAGTTTTGATGAGGGAGAATTGGTTTTAGAAATCATTTCTTCAGGTAATTGCGGAAGATTTCAGAAAGTGGCATAGGAAGTGGGGTAAATCGCTTTCTTTTTGGTGTACTCAGATTAGCTTAGGGATTTGAAAAGAGCTGCTGGGAAAAATAAACTATAGAGAATAGATGAAAGACCAGTGTTTAGGGATCACGATTATTGACGTCGTATGCATGCTTCCATCTTGATGGGCTAGTACGATCTATTTTATCTCTTTGATGGTTTGGTTTATGTAGTCATTTCGGAAATTTATCCTTGGATTGAGTTTGCCTTAGGTTCAAGGTTTTTCTCCTAGCTAGGTAGTTCTTGGATTGTGGCGGTGGCCCAAATGTCATCCGAGTTTTTTGTCAACTTGATAGCGTCTCCAATATTTAAACTCTCTTGATCAATGTCACCCACTTACTAGTAGAGCTACTGTAATGTTCTCTGGCAATCCATTTTCCATGAGAGAACATTTTGATTTATAATTGATAGGTATAATTTACCTATCTATTTTTAAACCGAATATTGTTAGTTTTCCAGTATTTTTATTATGTTCTAATATGTTTTTATGTGTTTTTGTATAAATCTGGTGTTTGAGGTGAAAACGCATGAAAATGAATCAATAACGAAAAAATCGGATCAAGAACGATGGAAAAACAAGCACGGAGGCAATATTTAAAACAGTAACCCACTGCCGTGGCATGCAGACCGCTGCGATGGCGGTGAATATGAAGAGAGGCGCCTAAAGTTGTTGTAAACTCACTTCCATAGTAGTGAAACTATAACAAGGTTCCTGATATCACAGCCTCCTCCATCGTTGTAGCGAAGACTGTGCCGACATGCCCACCGCCACGACAGTCACCTTTGCACAAATTTAGATATTGTTTAGGATATTTTCCCTATTTAATCCCCTATTTTCTCTCATTTTCGGTCTTCTATCACCCTTAGGATATACTTAGGGTTAGGTTGAGAGATTTTAGAGGGAGTGCTCACAACCCAAAGGACAAGGAGAAGGAGACGCGATTGTGGAATGATTCAGGCGCCAAATCCTCAGATATAGACAAAGTTTATTCATTCTTCTTTAATTCCTTGAACTTTGGCAGTTGTTGAGCATGTTTAGCTCATTCTTTATTATATATACGGTTATGACCGTTAGCTAAACGTGGATTGTTTAGGGATTAACAATATATTTATAAATATATGGTTATTTTGATTTCTGTGTTTCGTTTATGGTTGTTCTTCGCTATTTTGATTGTGTTTTCCATTATTCTATGCATATATGGTTGTTTAGATATATTGAGAATTCGAGGTTTGACACTTGGGAGAGGTAACCCCAGATTCGGACTAGGTTAAACACAATGCAACGACCCAATAACCCTGGAGGAAGTTGGAAAATGTGCAACCAATGACGTTAGGGCGAGACTCATGTGACCTAGCGTCGTTAGGACGTTGATGCGAAGTCGCATATTCACTCGTCTTACACTCAGGAGAGGTGGCGAGTCAGTTTACAAACTGAGATTGTTAGATAAGTTGAACACTATTAGCGTAAACTAAAACGAGATCGAATACGTCTTTGTAAACGAAGTTAATCCCTAGACAATCTATTCTCTCAAAACAATCTCAGTATAATATTTATAGTATAGTTATATAAATTAGTATTTTAATTTAGTATTTATATATTAAATTATATTTTTACCGCCTAGATAAAATTAGGTTATGATAATCACGGTACTCAATAATAATATCAACCAATCTTTGTGAACACGATACCCTCACTCTCCCTACCTAAACTAAAACTTGACCCATACACTTGCGGTGTAAGTTAGCGAGGTAATATTCCGCTACCAAATTTTTGGCGCCGTTGTCAGTGATTGGTTTTGGATTTTTTTTTTTTTTAGTAGATATTGTGAGTAAATGACCCGATTTTACTTTAGGTATTTCTTTTGTGTATAATATTTTCTTTGTAGTTTTGTTTTTATTTCTTATGCAGGGTATTTGACGATGTTAGATCAACAGGTATTGATGCATTTCTTTCAACAAGATTTTGAGCCATTTTATAGTGATTGGGATCATTACAAGGAATTGCTTTGTCGAGGGAATGTCAACTCCTGAATTTCCTCGATGGGTTACACGCCGCAATCAGATTGTGGGTCACAGGAGGAAAAGCTAGCATCTTTTTTTACGACCAAACAGCAGATGAAGCCAATTGGTCGTTGGAGGAAATGATAACTAATGATTATCAGAGTTAGAATTATTCATCAAGTCACCAAAGATTGGGGGATAGTTTCAACACTATGGCGCCATGGATTGTTATTCCGGATCAAGAAGAGGAGTCTTCATTTGCCTTAGAAGACGTGTTTGCTCTAGTTGTGGGGGAAACTCAAAGATTCTTGAGGGAGACGCATGATCGACTAAATGAGCACGAGGATCATCTTGATTATACTGAGATGGTCTACGACGACATCGAAGTAACTATAACGTCTTTGCAGACACAAATTGGTCAGCTTATCTGCTTTGTTGAGGCCATGATAAAGACGGTGGTATTGAGAGGCGAACAAGCCGAATCCAATTGTGAAAGCCACTGGGAGGAACTGGAGACAAGCAGGAGGTACTTGGGTAAGATCGAAGATGATCATGAAGATGCAACACCTTAAGTGTGGAGCGGCGATAAAAATTCACATATTAATCATTGTGAATTTTTATCGTTTGAATTCCAGCTGGTGACGCCATAGTCGATCCGAGATGATCACATCTACGAGGATCCGATGTGGCTTACTTATCCTTCGCCACCGTTAGCAATGTTCTTTCATTCCCACCAAGTACATAACCTGGTAAGGTATATCGTTGAAAGCCCAAGCCATCCAAAGCAACATTTCACTAAGCTTGAGGGTGTGCACAACCAAAACCTGTACATTATGTTATTTGACACGTACTATGGGTGGAAGCCTCTCTTTGATGAGCACTTCGGCGTGTCAGGCTAACGACCTTAAAACAAGCGCTTCTTGGGAGGCCACCCAAGAAAAATATAAATTAGATCCGTCATAGCCGATTTGATTTGGAGGCGAGAGAACGTACGTTTTCTAAACCCCCGTCTTCATTATCATGCTGTATACTGTCATTGGGATCGCTGATAGAGTTGTTTTTGACATTGCCTATTTGAGTCAGGTGTGATGTGTAGTATGTTTTTACTAGGTTTTAGTTTATGTTTTACTGTTTTTATCGCGTGCATGTGTGTTTAGGATAGTTATTGTTATGTGCTGAGTTTTGACTTCATTTGGGTCATTACTCGATAATGAGTCTATCCCCTGATTGTTTATTGAGGTTGAGCATAAAGCTCATTCATGTGTTTTCTATGTGCTTAACGTATTGTTTTAGTAAAAGTTATTGTAGATCCTAAATGCACGAGCATGTAAACTCAATATAGAACTATCTAATTGATTTGAAAACGATTATCCTTCACTCATTTTAATAACAATAGGGATTTTAGAACTTGATTTGGGGGAAATTCAAGGTGAGGTAGTTCAGAAGATATGATTTAGGCAGTCATTTTGTCGATTGAGCCTTTTTAAGCTTACCTTGATATATGTTTATCCCTCATTACCCTGTTGAAGCCTAATAGCCATTTCAATTCTAAACACTTAACTAATACCATAGTTGATTGAACTTTTTCCAAACCTAAATCGCTAAACCAAAGGAACAATGTGAGTGAATCAAGTTAGCATTTGTTATGCTACTTGATGTGAGCAATTGGCTTTTGGACGAGCTATTAATTGGTTTGGTATTCAAGTACTCACTTGTCATTTTTGGTTCATATTTTACACACCCCTTAAATTGTACAAATCAAGTAAGTTTGGGGGTGTGTTTGGTTGAAAAAAAAAAACTATGTAAATATAGTTTATTTCTGTTTCTTTTTGATAAGTGAGTACGTCGTTCTTAATATATGTTTAGGATTGTTTTAATTTTAATTGTGGGGTTTCGAGTGTGAGAGTGCCAAGCATGTGCCTCGGGTATCGTCAAGTTAACGACGTTAACCTGTTTTCTATTCCAAAAATACCCTTGGCCATTTTCCTAAACCGAACCAAGTCCTAATGATATTTTTGAACTTCCAAGCCTACATTAGTGGAGAATAAAACCCGGGTCAAGCGTATGGATTCCCTATACTGTAATGGTTTAAGTCATGAACTTTATTGTGGGATAATCCCATCTAATTAACGGATAGTTGTATATTTGAGTTTAATCACACACAATTTAACATGATCTAGAATGACGCATACTATTATTGAATGTTGAAATTCTAGAACACCACATGGTGTGATTTATACTTGAACTTGATAGGATTGGGGGTCGATGAGAGAAAAATCATTTGGCCAGTACATGATAATCAAAACTTGCACATTTTTGTTTAAGTGTTTTTAGTTATTATTTGGTAATTAGTTGTTATATTTTCTTGTATTGTGTGGGTGTTTTGCTCGAGTACTAGCAAAATTTCGAGTTTGGGGGTATTTGATAGGTATAATTTACCTATCTATTTTCAAATCGAACATTGTTAGTTTTCGAGTATGTTTATTATGTTTTAATATGTTTTTATGTATTTTTGTATAAATCAGGTGTTTGAGGTGAAAACACATAAAAAATGATCAATAACGATGAAATCGGATCAAGAACGGTGGCAAAAAAAGTACGGAGACAATATTCAGAACAACAGCCCATTTTCGCAGCAGTGAATATGCAGAGAGGCGCCTAAAGTTGTTGTAAACTCACCGCTGTAGCAGTGATAACCACTGCCATGACGGTAGAACTGCAACAAGGTTCCTGATCTTACCGCCTCCTCTACCGCTGTGGCGAAGACTATACCGATATGCCCACTACCACAACAGTGAATCCCACTACCGTGGCGGTCACCTCTGCACAGATTTAGATATATTTTTAGGATATTTTTCCCTATTTAATCCCCTCTCTTCTCTCATTTTCGGTCTTCTACCACCCTTAGGATATACTTAGGGTTAGGTTAAGAGATTTTACAGGGAGAGTTCACAACGCAAAAGAGGAGAAGAAGGAGACGCGATTGTGGAACGATTCAAGTGCTAAATCCTTGGATATAGGCTAAGTTTCTCCGTTATTATTTTATTTCTTTAACTTTGGTAGTTGTTGAGCATGTTTAGTTCATTCTTTATTGTATATATGGTTATGGCTGTTAGCTAAACATGGATTGTTTGGGGATTAGTAATATATTCATAAATATGTGGTTATTTTGATTTCGATGTTTCATTTATGGTTGTTCTTCGCTATTTTGATTGTGTTTGCCGTTATTCTATGCATATATGCTTGTTTAGATATATTGAGAATACGAGGTTTGACACTCGGGAGAGGTAACCTCGAATTCGGACTAGGTTAAACACAATGCAATGATCTAATAACCCGAGAGAGAGTTGGAAAGTGTGCAATCAATAAAGTTGGAGAGAGACTCATGTGACCTAGCATCGTTAATACGTTTAGGGGGACTTCTTCGTTGACACGAAGTCGCATATTCACTCATCTTACACTCGAGAGAGGTGGCAAGTGAGTTTACGAATCGAGATTGTCGGATAAGTTGAACGCCGTTAGCATAAACTAAAATGAGATAGAACATGTATTTGTAAACGAAGTTAATCCCTAGACAATCTATTCTCTCAAAACAATCTCAATATAATATTTATAGTATAGTTAGATAAATTAGTATTGTAATTTAGTATTTATTAATTAAAATATATTTTTACCGCCTAGATAATATTAGGTTATGATAATCACGGTACTCAATAATAATCTCAATCAATCTCTGTGAATGTGATACCCTTACTCCCCTACCTATACTAAAACTTAACCTGTACACTTGCGGTGTAAATTAGCAACGTAATATTCCGCTACCAATAATTTTTCCCGATCTTTTATTATGCTAAGGCTATCTCCAGATGACAGTAATTGGCTTATCTTTTCTCGAAACATCGAGGCTGGATTCATCTAGCTAAGAGCTTGTTTCAGAGAGGTAGAAGTCTTGGAGTTGTTTTGAGTACTTCAGATAGAAGGAGGGATCGGGTCCATTTTATCAATCTTGCAATCAGATCCTAGATCAAGGGTGAAAAATACCTTTGAATTCATGATTTCTCTTTGAGATTAAATCTATTTCGACAGTCTAACTGGTGAACCTCAGCTGGCTTCTTAGCAGAACAACTTTTGACTTGCTTAAGGAGTTTTGATCCTAAGCCTCTAAAACAAAATATCGTCCTTATGGTACATGATTCCTATTGTGTAGATTTATAAGAAAAAACACAACGCTTAGGACATGACATGTAAATCCTAGGAAAATATGATCCTAGGTATGTTTTGGATCAAACAATATTGATTTGACTGGGTGATGTAACCTTCTTACATCTTGGTAAGCTTGGCGTGGTTTTGAGAATTTGATTCCATCTTGTTTTCTTAGTGGATGAACGTTTAGATGGTTTGTTTAGCAAATGCTATTTTTAGATGAATTATTGGGACAAGGTTTTTAATTACATTATTTAAGAGAAAATAGTATCCATGTGTTATTAAGGTCACGTTGAATTTATGAGTAGTTTTTTACCCTAAACATTGCATAGGCAAAATAGGGATTCCCATTCATCTCTGGTAGATTGTTTACTAGTCTAATTTTTCAGAAAACTTTTTGACTTTTGAACAATCCTGCGAAATATAAGATGGAACTGGAATTCCTATCTTGTCTGTTATACCCTTTACTAGTCCAAAACGATATCCTTTTACAAATCTCAAGCAACATGTGTATACGCAATATACATAAGGTGAAAGTAAAAAAAATCTCTCCAAGATAGTGTCCTAAATGTAAAAGGGTTTTGGGTACCCTTCTATCCTTGGTTAACTATATGAGGTTCATGGCTTTTCAACTAACATATCCTAGAAATGTTCGCCAAATCTTCAAACCTCCAGCTTCTTCCCTAGGGAAACATCTATCGTTGGTTGATGATCTGAACGAGGCGAGTTTCGAAGTTGAATCACAATGAATATACCACATGGCCTTATTTCTACTAACTCTTCTTTCCAAATCCTAACAGGGTATTGAGGCTTAGATTGGTGTGATGAAATTATACGATTTTAGCTCATACTGCCGGCCTCCAGATGAGGTCTAGAGCTTGGGTTTTTTCTCATGATATGCAAATGCAATGTGGTGCTCGTGCCTTGGAGAGAGCTTACAAAAAGTAAAATCCAAAAATTTAAAGATGGTAAAGTAAATGTGGTAAAGTAGAGATAAGAAATAAATTAATGAAATATATAAACAAGAAACAAATAAGGAGTAAAATAAAAGTTTTTTTTTAGATAAAAGGAAATTATTTAAGTTTAAAAACTGTAGACATGTTTCTTGCATTCTATTTAATCGTGAAGATAAATTTAAACTCCAGCTAGGCTTGACCATCAAAGGTCCTCAGAAGAGTCACCAGCTGATGCACCCCATATTTTGGAAAAGAGGAAGAAAAAAGTGAGAAAAGAGGAAAACACGGTTTGGTTTCCTCCCATTGAAATCCTCAAAAATCCATTTGTTTTTAGAAAACATAGATTCAAGGGCTTTTCCAAGCGTCGATTTTCATAATGTTCTTTGGGCTAGGATTTATTTAAAAAATGGAGTCATCACCTAGAATTTAGTTAAATGGTGTGCTTGTCACCGAGATTTTGAAAATTATTTTTATTTTAAAAAAAGACCCAAGTTTTGACTCAAAAAATACTAGGTCTTTACCATAGATTTCTTTTAACTTCGGGGGTCGGTTATGCTCAGGAAAGGTGTTAGGCACCCCAAGACACCTGTCCGAAGATAGTACGTAAGTTTAAATAGATCTTTATATTCAAATAAGTCCAAGTAATTTCCTTTGGTTTTGGTTCACACCAATTCCCATTTTTTTTATATTTTTGTATTTTTTATGTTATTTTATGTAAGAAAACAAGAAAATATTATTTATGGAAAGTAGCAATAGATAAAACGCATTAAAAATAAAAATGTCCCCCTTTTGGATATCGTTATGGATTAATCAACATGTTTAGCCCAGGTGAGGGTTTTATTTGGAAAATTAACTTTACAAAAATAGTTTATTTATTTTAAAATAGAAAAAGGTTAAACTAATTTTAAGAAAATCACATTTTATTTATAATGTGGAAAACCATGTTTTAATTATAGAAAACATAATAACATGTAAAAGTTTTATTTTAGACAACGTATATAAAACATTTATTTATTAAAATACTTTACAAAAACAAAGGTTTATTTTTGGAGTAAAATGCCAAGTATTTTTCATGTTGAAAAACTCTTATGCGAGAACTCTTTTTTCCTTTTTTATTTTATTTCATTTATTTTATTATTCTTTTAGAAAAATAAGGACAAAACATGACACAAATGGTAAGTGAAAATGCACCTTTGATTTTGTCAAGAACACTCCAACTGAACTTAGTTGCTTAGGTAAGTTTAATGTTACAGTTTACTTTAATTAGTCCAAAAGAGAAATAAATATAGAATGTAAGTGCCTGTCCTACTCGTAACTAAGAAAGAGGAAACGTTTCTAAAGAAGGCACACACGTATCCACGAAAGAATAGAAGATCTCCATTTATTCACCTTTTAACCACAAGGGTCTAGACATAGTAATATATAAAGGGTGCTAGTTCATGATCTGAGACGTAGAGCCAGTGCATGGTCTCGTCTAATATATATATATATATATATAAGGGTGCTAGTCTACAACCAGAGATATTGGGCCAGGCTGTGGTCTAGGCTAGCGTAGAAAGACGAAAAGCTAGAAAAGTAAATGTTAGTTGTCAGTAGTTAATAGTCCATTATTTGTAGTCCACAGTCAATGGTTTATTTTAAGTTTATTGAGTTTGATTTAATGTGTTCTTGACAAAGGCCAAAGATGTTATGCATATACTATAATGTTGTTATTGTTCTTGACACAAAAGAAATTATATACACTATGTACAAGATGTAAGACACTAAAAGACAACAAAAAACAATATATACAAACAAATCAAAGATAATAAATGAACAAAACTTAAAGAAAAGTGTAAGATAAACTTACCTAACTTAGGGGAGTAGTCTTTCCCTTAGTGATTTTTCCTCCTTCTCCTTCTTTAATTTTTTCTCCCTTTTCGCTCGTTTTTTTCTTGAAGAACTTCTTGAACTCTTGTGAGAAGAGTATCAAGATCACATTTCAAGAGATTTGTACAAGAATTTATGTGTGTTTATGAGGTAGAATGTTTAAGAGATTAATAGACCCGAGAGAGGAATTCAAGCCTAGAGAGAGAAGTGTTCTTAAAAAACTTGGTTCCAAATGATAATAGGCTACCTTTCATAGGTGAAGTCACATCTGGGCATAGAGGAGTACACAAGCATAGCCAATCTATTTTAATTAACTATTTAATGTTATTTATGTCTATTTAATGCTATTTATGGCTAAAAGTAATCATGAGGATTTTATCATGATGATCAAGATGTAGCAAAATCTTTGTTATTAGATTATAATTTTATACCTAATTTAATGTCAATTAATGCTAAATTGAATTCTATATTAAATGGCCATAAAGGCTTTGTCATGATGGAAGTTAGTTAAGCTAGGTTCTAAGCACTAATTACCCTAGGCAATTCAGTTTCATCGTGAGATTGTTTCCAAAAAATATATTCAAAAGATTGCCTCTTTAATTCCATTTAATGCATCATTTAATGCCCTTAAATGCTTATCCATGATAAAGGTTAGTTTGAATTAGGTCTAGGCACTTAAAAACCTATAGAATGATGATATTTTATCATCATGACATGTTCATGCACCAAATCTTCCATAAGATTGCTTCATTTAATGCGTCATTTATGACCTCATTTAATGTTTGATTAATTGCTCCATTTAATTCTCTTTTACGATGGCGTGCTAATTCTACGAGTGTAGGCATCATGACATCCGTAGAAAATGATGATATTATTATGGATGAGATCATTCCATAATATATTCATTAAATGCTTGAATTTAATACAAAAATTGCTAAAGGCACACGGGTGGAATAATCATATACTTTTCTAAGCTTTGGAGGGTGTGCTCTTAGTAATCATGGTGTCTTGGGAACCCATTTACCTAATCAAGGTTTCATTAATTGATTTATAAGATTAACACTTTAAATAAGAAATTAAACAATATTTTTGGTTGTTAATTTGACAAAACTGATGAAAACGAAAGTTTCAGGGGTCTAAACGTGAAGTAAATGTAATTGGTGAAATTTTCTCAGATTAAATGGTAGAAACTAATTTAAACATATTAAAAATCATATTCATAGAGCATCTACTTTTAATATTGTCATTTTAGTAGCCATTAACTTTTAGAAATTTTGAAATTGACCCGAAACCTTCATTTATATCGAAGTTTGATCAAATTCATGATTTTATGTTTTTTATATTCTTTTGTATCAAGTGTAATCTAAGGTAGAAATTTGTTCCCTTTAAACATCAGTTTAAAGTTTAACCGAATTTGCACTTTAGACCCAATACTTTTGAAAACTTAAATGAGTAGGACAAAATATGGCATCTACATATGGTAATATGTATAAGTATATAAGTATAAATATATATGTATAATGCTAGTCCAAATTAAGAAAGGAGAAATGTTTCTGAAAGAAACCGTACTTATCCCATAATGAATAGAGCGTATCCCTTTATTCTGTCTTTTAGCATAGGTAGGACTCAACTGGCATAATTATATACAAGTATAATGTCAATTGTAGGACTTGACTCAGTGATAGTCTAAGGTATCAACTAATTGTATAATACAATATATAAAAATGCAAGTCCAAGGTTTGTGAATTAGTGCCAGTCTAAGGACCCGAATTGAAAAAGAAAAAAAATACAAAAATTTAAAGCGCGAAAAGACATAGAGATGTAAAGTAAATAACTAAAAAGTAAATGCAAAAAGTAAAGTGCAGAAAGTAAATGACAGTAAAAGTAAATAGAAGAAAGTAAATTTGTTTTGTGCATTCTCGAAGAACGACTTGTATTTCTGGTCAATTTTTTTACCTCTTTCTATTTTTGTTTTTCTTTGTTTGTCTTTGTTTTGGCAAAAAATGTGAAGATGTTTAGAAGTTTTGAAAACTTACCTTACCTTTTGGAATGGAGTTTTTTTTTTTTCTCATTTTTTTATTTATTTTTCTTTATTTTTTTCTTTGATCTCTTTTGTGGAGAATCTAAGACTTGTAAAAAAACATAAAATCTACTTTTGGGAAATATTTTCTAGATAGTGAAAGTCTTGTTGCATGTTAGAGATAGAGTGGGCATGCAAGAGGGATAAATTAGCAAATGAAAATGAAAAAAGGCCATCCCTATTTATAAGGGTGGCATCCTGCACAATCCTTAGATCACACACGTTGGGGAGTGTAGGATCACCCTTTTGGTAGCCCATATAATGGGTATTGTGTGTAAAACCTTATTAATTTGACCTATCCAAGTCATACCAATTTAGGTAATCATTTTGGGCACTCTCTTGGATACTTTGGGTACTCCAATTTGAGAATCCTATGTTCCTTATTATTCCCGGATGGTGTTTTTTAAGATTTTTTATTTATTTTTGTGATTTGAGCACGTTTCATCAATTACAAGCAAGTTCTTTGATTTTTCTTGAAATTGAAATGAAAAATGTCAAATTAATCTATACAAATTAATATTGGAAAGTTCAATTTCAAAAAATAAAATGTTTTTGGCCATCAATTTGACAAAACAGATAAAAAAAATCTAATATTTGGGCTAAAATGAAAAGTTGTTGGAATTAGTAAAATTTCTTAAAATCAAGGGGTAGGAAAGGAAATTAATTATATCCAAAGTGATATTATATAAAAATATAATTTCAATTTAACCAATTTAGTTCCCAATTAACTTTTAGAAATTTCAATTTTAACCCAAAATTTATTTTTTGCCTAATTCAATCAAATTGTCAATTTTTTATTTCTTTTCTTTTTCCAAACATTAAGTGAAATTTAAACACATGAATCTAAGAAAAAAATTTGTCCCTTTAAATGTGGTTTAAATTTTGTCAAAATTTTCACTTTAGACCGAACACTTTTGGAGAATGAAAAAACCAGCAAGACAAAATGCGTTCTCTACACTTTCTCTATGCATAATTCTCAATACAACCTTTTGCTATTTCCATGGATACTTAAATGAAGCATGCTCTTTGGGACCTTCAGCGGGAGCTGAACCTTATTTCTTCTATCCAGAAAACTTTGGTCGATATTACGACGGACCATGGTACCTTAAGAGAAGATGAGATACTTATCCATCCCTGGTTTGTAACCAGGTGTGGACTCTAGTTTCTGCTACCACACATTATGCGTGATATTTTGGATTTGTACCAAATTTCTCTATTCTACTTTGTCCCCAATGCTTTTCACATTATGATGGAATTTGATTCCCAAAAAAGGAGTTCGACTTATCACTCAAAGTTAGAGAGGTGAGGAGTCAGTATCGCATTCAAGAAAAAAAAAGGAGTGTAAGGGGTACTTCCTCTATTTTCAGCAAGGTAGCAGTTCTTAGCTAGTGGAGAAGTTGAACTTTATCGATAAGGGCTGAGACCGAGAAGTAGTCCGTATCTTCAGTTAGTGAGAATAATTCCCTAGAGTCCTTCAAGGGAGGGTATGTCCTAAAGGGGACTACAACCATTTTCCTACTCACTGTGAGTTTAGTCCGAGGGAAGTAAAGAAGGCCCTTACCTAGAAGATATCTACTCAGAGCTTTTAAATCTTGCTTCTTGTTCTCGCCTTTGGTTCTTTAGGTGAGGGGCATGAGCAGATGAATGATTCTATACTACCGTCCTCTTTTTTTGAGGTGGGTCTTGCTATTATGAACATTAACTGGAGGATCTTCTTGCAATAGTAGGGGGTGCACACCCTTAGAATCCAATGATAAACCTATCGTTGAATCTACCCTAGTGTATAGTGGGAAGATTAACGTGGCTGTATGGTAGCGCGCGGAATGACACGCCGCTACTTACACTCGCAAGTATACGAGGTCTAAGTTTTAGTATAGTGTGATCGTTAAGATCGGGTTATCGTATCCACAGGGATTGTTGTCGTTACCATCGAATACCGCGTTTGTCGTGACCTAACTTTATCTAGGTGAAAACAAATGTATTTAATTAATTAAAGTAATACTAACATATCCTAAATTAACTACACTATTATGTTAATATGTTTTAGGGTGAAGAATTGCATAGGGATTAACGTGTTTACAAATATGTGTTCGATTTCGATTTACTTACGTTTACGTTGTTCGACCTATTTGACAACCTCGGTACGTAAACTCCACCGCCACCTCTTCCGAGTGTAAGACGGGAGAATACATGACTTTGAGTCAACGAAGAAGTCCCCCTCAAAGTCTTAATGACCCTAGGCCACATGAGTCTCGCCCAGCGTTATTGATTGAACACAATCCAACTCCTTCCCGGGTTATTGGATCGTCGCGTTGTATTTACCCTATCGACAATCTCTGTTCTAAAACTCCCTCGCCACCTTTTTCGAGTGTAAGACGAGGGATATAACGCAACTTCGAGTCAACGAAGAGGTCCCCCTCAACGTGTTAACGACCCTAGGTAGCGTGTGTCTAGCCCCACGTCATCGATTGTCCGCGATTTAAACCCCGACCGGGTTATACAATCGTGGCGTTTGTTTACCCTAATCCAAATCCGGGATTTTGTCAAAACCCTGTATTCTCCATTTATCAATCCAAGCATAATAAACAAACAATACGATAAATACAATCAAACTACGAAGAACAAACATAAACGCAACACCGAAAGCATCCAAACAAACGTATTTATAAATTATAGGTTAATCCCTACTACAATCCATATTTAACTCGGGGCCATAGCTGCATATACAATGAAATGACGAGCTAAATATGCTTACATACTCCTAAGATAAAGAAATAAGGAAAAACGATCGAAGAACTTAGCCTCATCCGAAGATAAACCGCTAAGAATGCTCCACGATCGATTTCGCCGTCTTTTCCACGTCGGTGATATTTATAGCAAAAATATCCTAAAAATATCTAAAAATATCTCAAGACTGTGCAGGGCAAATCCGCCTATACGGTGAAAATTGCGCCTAGGCGGAGTTAGGTCGATTCAGTCTGATCGCCTAGGCGGTGGACTGGGAGAACATTCTGTTGGATTTACGCTTAGGCGAAGAAAACTTTGCCTAGGTGAGCGGCTGTCAGTAGCCCTTCTTCGTCGTCTGCTGGATTTCCGCCTAGGTGATAGAATCTTCGCCTAGGCGGTCGTCCGTCAGTAACATTTTGCTCTTCTCTACATTTTCACCGCTTAGGCGGTGGTCTGGATGCCTAAGTGGTGGGCTTGTTTCATCTTTTAGCCTCCGAGCTTGTTTATCTACCGTAACTTCGAACCGCTTTGGTTCGATCTCATCGTTTTAGCTCCAGTTTCCTATCTTTTTTACCCATACACCTGATTTATACAAAAAGTATGAAAACTAATTAAAACATAATAAAAATAACTATAAACATATTCGAAAACTAACAAATTCGGATTGGAAATAGATAGGTTTTTCACACCTATCAATACCCCCAAACTCAAAACTTGGCTAGTTCTCGAGCCAAACACACACACTAAAATGAAAAATACAATAAACGGAAATAAATAACAAACAACCTAAAACAATCTAAACATAACAACATGCGAGTTTTAAATTCTTCTAACGGCCTATTTATTTTTCCCTCAACAACCGCCAGTTATATCGAGTTTAGGGGGTAACACACATCATGAGGTTCTAGATTTTTTTTTTGACATGCAATAATGGTGAATGCTATTCTAGATCGTGTAAACGTGTTAGTGCGAGACTCAATAATATAATTATACAACGGTCGGATTGGATTATCCACCAATGAAATTCACGAGTTAAGGATTACCATAAGCTTGATTAGGGTCCACTCTCCACTAATGTAGGTTTAGTAGTTCATGAAGATCATTACGACTTGGTTCGGTTAAGGTTAATTTGGCCAAGGGTAATTTCGGAATAGAAAAATGAGTTAACGTTACCCAAGGCTCAAGGCTTGGCACATTCACTCTCGAACTCCCATAGAAAGATTGGAAACAATCCCGAACATTAATTGAAGACTTACGTACTTACTTGTAAAAAAGAAACAGAAATAAAAACCGTATTTACATTTGGTTCTTTATTTTTTTATTTTCTATTTTTTTTCTTTTCTTTTCAACGAACACACCCCCAAACTTATTTGATTGTTACAATTGAAGGGGTGTGTGAAATACAAATGAAAAATGACGAGTACTCAAATACCGAACCAATTTGAAGTTCGCCCTAATCCTAACCGCTCACATCAAGAAGCCTTTGCAATGGCTAACTTGATTAACTCAAATGTGCCTTTGGTTTAGCGATAAAGGACTGGAAGGAATTCAATTGGCCATGGTATTAGTTTATGTGTTTTGAATTGAATTTGCATTTAGGCTTCGACAGGGTGACGAGGGATAAACATGTAACAAGATAGGCTTAAAAAGGCTCAAGCGACAAAATGACTGCCTAAATCACATCTCCTGAACTACTTCGCTTAGGATTTCGCCTCAAGCTTCCCCTCAATCAAGTTCTAGAATCCTTAATGTGTCATGAATTTGGTTAATCAATAATCGTCCTCAAATCAATTAAATAACTATACATTAAGTCTATGTGCCCGTGCAAATTAGGATCTATAATTTTTTTTACCAAAAAGCATAGTCAAGCACACAGAATCACACATGCATGGGTATTACCCGTGACTTCGAAAATGACCTGGGGTAATTTTCATCATTGGGTGATGGCCCAGATGAACACAAAACTCAACATATAACAACAACACAAAAACATAAACACATTCTAACCTAAACACACATGCAATACGAAAAAGGATAACACATAAACTAACATACTACTAAATACAACACATCACCGCCAAACTTAAAGTGGACAGTGTCCTCAGCGAACCCAATCATCAATCTCAACATATGAAATTTAAAGCATGCTGACGAAGGGTGTTTAGAACACTTACCTGGGAGGCGAGAGGAACTAGGCTCTGAATCAAGTCGGATGGGATGGATCAAAAAGAATTACTTGGGTTGCCTCCCAAGAAGCGCGTGGTTTAATGTGTGAGACCTGAATTACAGTAAGTACGTCATTCTGGTTACATTTTAGTGTAACTGGAAAAAAAAAATAAAACAAAAAATAAAATAATAATAATAATAAAAAAATAAAGTAAATTCTGGGTGGAATTGGATCAATAAAAATTCAACCTCAAAATCTAAGGGTCAATTCGTAAATTTAGAGAAAATTAAATCCAAACTAAAATGAAGGGGGTTTAAGTGCAATTATGTATACGTACTATAATTAAAGAAAATAGGGGTGGAGAGGAGGATCGGGCCCTTAAGACCCTAACTTCCGCGCATGTATATTTATTTGCCGCATTTTAACATTTAGGAAAAATGGGGTAGGATGCGTTTTTTTTCAATTTGAAATAAAGGGGTGAACTTATGATTTTAAGAAAAATCAAAAAAACTTGTGTGAGGATTTAAATAAAAAACTTAAAGAGAGTAGGGGTGGTTAAGGTAAATAAGATATTATATATATATATATACTCACCCATAGGGACGGACGGCCGGTGAACGCAGAGGATCGGAGGGAGGTGTTGACGTGGCGAGCTAGGATCAAACGCAACCACTAAATTCATGCGTATTTAAGTGACTCAACCATGTACGAAGGATCGAGAGGAAATCAGGAACAAAAAAATAAAAGAAAAAGGGGAGAGAGAGAGGAGGCGTCGTCGTTCGTCGGCGGCGAAGTGGGTGACTGTTCCGGTGGTAGGTGATCGTCGTCGATTGGTCATGGTGTATGTGTTCGTCGTTCAGCTGGTGTGCGTGTGTGGGTGGGTGATCGCCGTTGTCCCTCCGGCGAGTGTGCATGGGTGTCCTGCTCCTCCGGCGAGTCTCTGTGTGTGTGCCCCGTTCATCCGACAGTGGATGCGTGTATGTGTGTGGGGGTTCTGCCTTGCCGTGTGGGTATGTGTGCATTTTGAAATGGGTTTTTAGAGGCCGCCGGATGTTCGCTGGCGGTGAGTTTAGAGAGAGGAAGTAGCATACGTAATTGGGTGTATGTCGTGTGAGTGGTTGACGGGTGGACGCGGTGGTGTAGGGGTTTGGTTGTCCGGCGGTGCAGGTGTCCGGCTGGTGGGACGGTGAGGCGTTTGACGGCAAGATCTCGTCGGCGGCGGCGTGATGGGGAAAAGGCAGAAGAACAGTAGCGCAAACAGCAAAGGAAAAAAAAAGGGAGAAGAAGGAAAAAAGAAAAAGGGAAAAAAAAAAAGAGAAGAAAAGGGAAATTGGCACAAACCACCCCAGCATAAATAAAAATCCAATTTCATGGCCATTGGAAAAATCCGGGAAAGGTAGAACTTCGAACTTCTTTAATATATGTATTTAATTGTTTAAATTGAAATAGGGATAGGAAGTAGTGGGACAATTCACGTAAATAAATTCAATATAATAAACGGTAGCAGAAGAACATTCGTGAATAACAATATTTCATAATAAAATATGGGGAAATAAAGGATCATGGGAATTAGGGCTTGTATTTCATGGTTATATATTATTTTATACAGAACAATATTAATTTAGGCCCCGTTACGATTAGGTTCGCAGGCATCGGGGTCCCGGTAGAGAATAGGCGGCTAAAGTCTTCGGAAGCAGATAAGCAGGTGAGTGTACTGTCGTCTTACCAAACTGTTTTCTATATATATATATGAGATGAAAATTGTGATTACCTAAACTGTATGAATTTATAAATGATATGGATCAAGCAGGATTTAAATGAATTGTTAACTGGACTTCGATGAATTTCGAAAAAGAAGCCGGAAATGAATTCCGCTAGATTTGGTGAAATTAGACGATGGTTTTAAAAAGAGAATAAGAAATATCTATTTTCCTAAAAATGCCTGGTTTCCTAAAAATAAAGGATGGAAAAATGGTTTTGATAAAAATCGGACGTTTTTTTAAAAGAAGGTGCGAAATATGACTTTTGAATTTAAAAGCGGGTTTTTGTAGAAATGTGGTAAGTGTGGTGATTTGACAATGTTGAGTAGATAATATTTATTGAGTTGTGTTTCGATGAGGCTGTATTTGTTTTAACGATGCCATGGTTGTTCTCCCCGTAAGGGGTGTGGATTATATTTCTCCCCGTAAGGGGTGTGGATTATATTTCTCCCCAAAAAGGGGTGTGAATATTTCATAGGAAGGCATTCCTATGAATGTTACGGTACCGTTGCAACTCCCGATCGTGAGGTTAAAACGATCACTAGGACTGGCCAGTGTGTGGGTGTTGGAGGTGTGTCTTTGAGGTTGGTGCTTAAAATGTGGTGTTTTACGTATATTAGTTGGTTTGATATTAATTATTATGATGATTGGTAGGACTTTATACTAGATGGAACTTATCTATATTGCTTTATTGTCATTACTTATATACTTATGTTTGATCAATACTAGATTGTGAAAATATTTAGAAAGTATTAATATTTTCGAAATATTTTACTAAGAAGGCAGTACACTCGCAGGTACAACGGCTAGGAGTCGGTCCCCTACTGGCACTAGGTAGAGCTAAATGATGAAGTCATATAGGCGATTGAGAGAAGCTATCAGAAGCGAACCTATAAAAGGTTCATGAATAAATACTTTTAGTTAATTATAATTTGGGACGGGTGTGTCCCCCATAGTAGGCGTTTGTATTATACAGTAGGTGTATATTGTCATTCATTTGCATATTTGGGTATTGGTGATGTCATGTTATAATCACGCCCGCCTCGGGATGACGGGTGTCCGGGACGGGTTGTGACATAATGTCCTCGGCTCGACATTCAGAATGCCCTCAAGATTGGCAAGGTTTTGCTTTGGATGGCTCGATCTTTCAACGAAACGCCTCACCGGCTTATGTGCTTGGCCAAGCAACATAAAACGGATTGGAATCCCGTTGAAAGGGATACATCAATACCCGTCGATCTAACATCGGCACGTACCCTGAATAAGAAACAAAAACAAAACTACAAACAAAAATTATATACAAAGAAATGCCTAAAGTAAAATTAGGTCATTTCAACACAATATCGACAATGAACGACATCGCCAATCCTGGCAATACGAAATACTTGCTTTTCCTATCTAAAACTTAAGTCCTAAGCCATTACCGTGTTTTTCCAAAAATAACATCAAAACAATCCCCAACAACGGCGCCAAAAACTTGTTAGTGCGTTGACGGGAACAAAATTTGACAATATTCAAACAACATTCACTCTAATCCCCGACAACGGAGCCAAAACCTTGGTAGCGCGCGGAATGACACACCGCTACTTACGCTCGCAAGTATACGAGGTCTAAGTTTTAGTATAGTGTGATCGTTAAGATTGGATTATTGTATCCAGAGGGATTGTTGTCATTACTATCGAATACCGCGTTTGTCGTGACCTAACTTTATCTAGGCGAAAACAAATGTATTTAATTAATTAAACTAATACTAATATAACCTAATATGTTTTAGGGTGAAGAATTGCATAGGGATTAACGTGTTTACAAATACGTGTTCGATTCCGATTTACTTACGTTTACGTTGTTCGACCTATTTGACAACCTCGGTACGTAAACTCCACCGCCACCTCTTCCGAGTGTAAGACGGGATAATACATGACTTTGAGTTAATGAAGAAGTCCCCCTCAATGTCTTAACGACCCTAGGTCACATAAGTCTCGCCCAGCGTCATTGATTGCACACAATCCAACTCCTTCCCGGGTTATTGGATCGTCACGTTGTATTTACCCTATCGACAATCTCCGTTCTAAAACTCCCTCGCCACCTCTTCTGAGTGTAAGACGAGAGATATAACACAACTTTGAGTCAACGAAGAGGTCCCCCTCAACGTCTTAACGACCCTAGGTAGCGTGTGTCTAGCCCCACGTCATCGATTGTCCACGATTCAAACCCCGACCGGGTTATACAATCGTGGCGTTTGTTTACCCTAATCCGAATCCGGGGTTTTGTAAAAACCCCGTATTCTCTATTTATCAATCCAAGCATAATAAACAAACAATATGATAAATACAATCAAACTACGAAGAACAAACATAAACACAACACCGAAATCATCCAAACAAATGTATTTATAAATTATAGGTTAATCTCTACTACAATCTATATTTAACTCGGGGCATAGCCGTATATACAATGAAATAACGAGCTAAATATTCTCACATACTCCTAAGATAAAGAAATAATGAAAAACGATCGAAGAACTTAGCCTCGTCCGAAGATAAACCGCTAAGAACGCTCCACGATCGATTTCGCCGTCTTCTCCACTTCGGGATGTGAGCTCCACCACTAAAATTCCTAACCCTTGGCTTAAGTATAGCCTAAAGGGATAAAAAATGCAAGATAGGGAAGAGAGTTACCAGACAAGAGGGAGGAGAGGGGATATTTATAGCAAAAATATCCTAAAAATATCTCAAGACTGTGCAGGGAAAATTCGCCTAAGCGGTGGAAATTGCGCCTAGGCAGAGTTAGGTCGGTTCGGTCTGATCGCTTAGGCGGTGATGTAGGCGGTGGAATGGGAGAATATTTTGTTGGATTTGCGCCTAGGTGAAGAAAACTTCGCCTAGGCGAGCGGCTATCAGTAGCCCTTATTCGTCTTCTGTTGGATTTTCGCCTAGGCGATAGAATCTTCGCCTAGGCAGTCGTCCGTCAGTAACATATTGCTCTTCTCTGTATTTTCACCGCTTAGGCGGTGGTCTGGACGCCTAAGCGGTAGGCCTGTTTCATCTTTTAGCCTCCGAGCTTGTTTATCCACCGTAACTTCGAACCGCTTTGGTTCAATCTCATCGTTTTAGCTCCAGTTTCCTATATTTTTGACCCACACACCTGAGTTATACAAAAGTATGAAAACTAATTAAAACATAATAAAAATAACTATAAAGATATTCGAAAACTAACAAATTCGGATTGGAAATAGATAGGTTTTTCACACCTATCAATACCCCCAAACTCAAAACTTGGCTAGTCCTCGAGCCAAACACACACACTAAAATGAAAAATACAACAAACAAAAATAAATAACAAACAACCTAAAACAATATAAACATAACGACATGCGAGTTTTAAATTCTTCTAACGGCCTATTTATTTTTCCCTCAACAACCGCCAGCTATATCGAGTTCAGGTGGTAACACACATCATAAGGTTCTAGATTTTTTTTTGGCATGCAATAATGTTGAACGCTATTCTAGATCCTGTAAACGTGTTAGTGCAAGACTCAATAATATAACTATACAACGGTCGGATTGGATTATCCACTAACGAAATTCACGAGTGAAGGATTATCATAAGCTTGATTGAGGTCCACTCTCTACTAATGTAGGTTTAGTTGTTCATGAAGATCATTAGAACTTGGTTCGGTTAAGGTTAATTTGGCCAAGGGTAATTTCGAAATAGAAAAATGGGTTAGCGTTACCCAAGGCTCAACGCTTGGCACATTCACTCTCGAACTCCCATAGAAAGATTGGAAACAATCTCGAACATGCATTGAAGATTTGCGTACTCACTAGTAAAAAAGAAACAAAAATAAAAACCGTATTTTCATTTGGTTCTTTATTTTTTTATTTTCTATTTTATTTTCTTTTCTTTTCAACGAACATACCCCCAAACTTATTTGATTGTTACAATTGAAGGGGTGTGTGAAATACAAATGAAAAATCACAAGTGAGTACTCAAATACCGAACCAATTTGAAGTTCGCCCTAATCCTAACCGCTCACATCAAGAAGCCTTTGCAACAGCTAACTTGATTCACTCAAATGTGTCTTTGGTTTAGCGATAAAGGACTGGAAGGAATTCAATTTGCCATGGTATTAGTTTATGTGTTCTGAATTGAATTTGTATTTTGGCTTCGACAGGGTAACGAGGGATAAACATGTAACAAGGTAGGCTTAAAACGGCTCAAGCGACAAAACGACTGCCTAAATCACGTCTCCTGAACTACCTCGCCTAGGATTTCGCCTCAAGCTTCCCCTCAATCAAGTTCTAGAATCCTTAATGTGTCATGAATTTGGTTAATCGATAATCATCCTCAAATCAATTAAATAATTATACATTGAGTCTATGTGCTTGTGCAAATTAGGATCTACAATAATTTTTACCAAAAAGCATAGTCAAGCACACAGAATCACACATGCATGGGTATTATCTGTGACTTCGAAAACAACCAGGGGTAATTTTCATCATCGGGTGACGGCCCAGATGAACACAAAACTCAATATATAACAACAACACAAAAGCATGACCATTAGTGGTGGTGAGGTCCCTCCTAAGGTTCCTACCGTATATCCCCCAATACAAGAAGATGATCCAGCTACTAAGGATGTAGATCAGGATTTGTTGCATTTTTCTTTTTGTTATGTTGTGGGATTGAAACTAAATTTGTTGGGAATAAACGGGAAAAATTAGTCTTGGACTGAATTAGTTTGCGATTTGTACTTTTTTCTTGACACTATCAATGTGTTTCTATGGTTCCTTGCTCTGTACATGTTTTGCCTTTCCGCATCACACTTGCTCGATGGTGGGATGGGAATCCCCGTACATGTCGGTGCAATTTGTTGAAATCGTGCACTGTCATAGGAAATTTTTGGATAGAGATGTTATTTTGTTATTTCCATCATCTAGTTAGCCGCCGTTGTCTACCCCATGATCGAGGGTTTCTAGTCGCGGTTAGCAATCAGGTGCTTAGGTATCCTATCCCATGACCGGGGGTTTCTTACAATGGTTACTGATTAGTTGATTGAGTATTTTCTAAATCAGTCGGAGGTTTCTCACCATGGTCGTCATTTCGTTGCGTAGGCGTTTTACCACACAATCGTGGATTTCTAACCATGGCTATGGAATGGACACTTAGTTGTTTACCATATAGTCAAGAATTTCTCACCGGTGATACCGACATGTTTCATAGGCATTTAACCCTACAATCTTGGGTTTTCACCATGGCTACCAGCCGATTGTATGGCGTTTTATTCTACGGTCGGAGGTGTCTCACCATGGGGCTGTTGTTCAGTTTTTTAGGTGTTTTACCTCGCGCTCGAGGGTTTCTTACTGTGGCTATTGAATAAACTATTTAGGCATTTTACTTTACAGTAGGGGACTTCTCGCTGGAGGTACCCATTGGTTGTTTAGGTGTTTTACCCCGTGATCGGGGATTTCACACCGTGGCCAATAATCAGTCGAATGGAATTTTACTAAGTTATCGAAGATGTCTCGCCATGACTGTCGTTCAGTTACTTAGGTATTTTACCCTGTGATCGGGGTTTTTTCACTATAGTCACTAAATGGAATGCTTAGGAATTTTATGTTGCAGTTGGGAGCTTCTTACAAGAGATCCTTACTGGTTAAACACGCGTATGAGCACCTACTAGGGATTGGAGTGAGGCATAAAACATTAGAAATAGTTCATTAATTCTCTTGGTTTTACAAGAATTTCATACGAAGTATTAATTCTCTTTGGTGATTGTGGCCATAGGTTATGCCTCTACCCACTTAGTGAAGTAATCGATCGCCACCAGTAGAAACTTTCGCTAACTCGTGCCTTTGGGGAAGGGACCGACAATGTTGATTTCCAATTGAGTGAAGTGTCATGGGCTACTCATAGGTGTCATGTCTATGGTGGTGGTATCTGCCGATGCGAGGGAAATACCTTGCATTTGTCACAAGCTTGAACATAAAGTCTCGCATCGTGTGCTAACATTAGCCAGTAGTATCCATTGCAGATTACCTTCAACATGAGGGATTGTCACCCAGAATGGTTTCTGCACACGCCTTCATGGACTTCTCCCAAGATATACTAGGCTTTCATTGGGTATAAGCATCGGGAATCCAGGCCATGCAATGACCTTTGGTATAGGACTCCGTTTGACTGGCCGTACCTAGAGGCCCTGTACTAGAGTATCCTTGCTTCTGCCTTGTCGCTTGAGAAGATGCCTTGCTCGATACATTCCTATATTGGATGCATCCAACATAGAGAGTGTTTTGAGTCGTCAACTTGGTTTACCTGTTCTGTCTCATTAATGCTAGGCGTATGTTGGTAGCCAATTATTTGTCGCTACAAAACTGTAAGTGTACGGGTCATGTTTTAATAGTATAGGAAGTGAGTAGAATCATCATATCCACAAATATTGGTTTAGATCGTCGCAAAGTACCACGATTATCGTAACTCAACTTTATCCAGGCAATCAAATTTTGGATTTTTCATAAAAATAAACTAAAACAACGAAAATAAATATAAATACAAAAGTAAAATAAAATATGGATTTTCTATGAAAAAATGTTCTAGGGGATTGATTCCATGTCTTTATTCCCATGTTTTCCTATTTAGTAATGATTAGTTCATTTAGTTCATTTAATAATCAAGATCCTCGTGCTATTGCTCTCTGGTAGCGGAATATTACGTCGCTACTTTCACCGCAAGTGTACAGGTCAAGTTTTAGTATAATGGGAAGAGTAGGGTTATCGTATCCACAGGGATTGGATTAGATTATTGTTGAGTACTGCAATTTTCATAACCTAACTTTATTTAGGCGACAAAAAATAGGTTTTTTTATAAGAATTATAAACTAGACTAATTGAACTAAGTATACTAATATACTAGTATGAAGTTTATGGAAAATTATTGCCTAGGGATTAACTTCGTTCACTTAAACGTGTTTGTTTCAATCTAGTTTACATTAATGCCATTCCAATCTATTCGACAATCTAGGTAATGAAAACTCACTCACTACCACTCCCGAGTGTAAAGTAAATGAATATGTGACTTCGCGTCGATACTGAAGTCCCCCTCGAGCATCTATACAACACTTGGTCACATGAGTCTCGCCCCAACCTCATAGATTGCACACTTTCTAACACTCTCCCGAGTCATTAGATCGTTGCGTTGTGTTTAAACCCTAGTCTGAATTCGAGGTTACCTCTCTTGAGTGTCAAACCCCATATTCTCAATATATTATAACAAGGATATAAATGTGGAAAAATGGTAAACATGATAGAATAGACAAGAACAACCATTAACAAAACATCGATTTTATATAAACAACGTTTTCGTGAAGTACATCAAGCCCTAGACAATATATGTTTAGCTACTCACGGCCATAGCCCTATATACAACTAGAAACAAACTAAACATATACAAAACAACCAACCAATCTAAGAAGTAAAGGAGCGAAACGAGGAGACTAGCCATTATTTGAAGATCCGATGCTAAAACCGCTCTGAGAACGTTTCCTCCTCTTGGCCTTGATGATCTTCTCTTGGTTGATAGGCCTTGGAGCTCTCAAGACTCCCAAAAATGTCAATCCTGTGTTTGGGGGAGAAGAGACGATATTTATAGGATCTAAAATATCCTAAAATATCCTAAATTGTTTGCTATCAGATCGCTGCAGCGGTGGAGAGGTCGGTAGGCTTCTAGCAGGAGACCGCTATAGTGGTGGTTTCACCGTAGCAGCGGTGGAGCTCTCTACATTTTGATCGCTGAAGTAGTGGAAAATTAGCAACTCTCTGTAATTTGACTGCTGCAGTAGTGGATATAGGTTCTGAATATTGTCCATTTTGCTCTTTTTCTCCACCGTTGTTCCACCTACTTACTCGTTTATGGACCGTTTTAGTCTATTTTCACCCCAAACATCTGATTTATACATAAACAAATAAAAAAATATTAAAACATAATAAAAGGCTATAAAAAATATTCGAAAACTACCAAAGCTGGCTTGGGAATAATTAGATAAATTACATCTATCACTCTCTCACTTTCTTTCCCAAGCGTCAAGTATGAGAATATGTAATCACTTCAATATCAATACCCCTATCTCGTATTTAGGTGAAAACATTCGTTATACCCGACTTTATAGACTACGCAAGCTTTAAATATCTCCTGATTTATTAAAGCTTGAATTGTGTTTAACCTAAGTCCGAACCCAGGATTACCTCTCTCGAGTGTCAAATCCCAAGTTTTTAATTCATTCAAAATATCATGTGAAAGTATATAATTGAAGCATTATAAAGATAAATACAATTGAATAGAGATTCTAATTGACGAATCTAGAACTTGATTACATCTCAGTCTCACAAGATCCAAAATTTCCAACTCGAATACCTAGGTGTTGATTTCCTCCCGAACTCACAAGAACCTCAGTTATGCACTCCCAAATCCGGTTACGAATTCAACCTTTCCCGAGTATAAAATTCGTAACCTAAAATTATCTAACTCATTGGCCACATGAATCAAACACATTAGGCCTAGGAGATGCATAAAATGGAATTAAATCTAACAATTAACAAAATAATCTAAACATGGTTCAAACGTGATTACATCAAGCCCTAAATTAAATTACGAACACTACATAGATAGATCCTAAACTAATCTTCTCAATGAATTCATATATGTAAGAATGTTCAACACAAAATTACAAATCCAAACTTAAAACAAAAGATTAGGGAGAGAGAAAGGAACAAAAAATCTTATTGCGGGATGTGGGCTTCAAATTTTCAACTCCAAGTACCACCAATGGTGTTTTCATCTTGAATCTTGGATCAAATCACCACCATCTGGTGTTTTGTCACCCAAAATCGCCTCCAATCGCGGGTTTTCCTCTCCAAAATTGCCTTATCTTTTGTTCCTCCTCTTCCTCTCTTTGGTTTGATCTAAAATAGGTATTTATAGGGCTAAATGGTAGGGTTTTGGGTTGCAGGTTTGATAGGAACACACTGTGTTGGGTTATAGCATACTATAGCACGCTATAGGCAGAAGATAGCCCATAGTTTTTTACGGTTGGGCGCTGCAGTGCACGTTAGGTAGCACTGACCTTTGTTTCGTATTTTGGCCATAATTTCTTGTTCGAACTCTAATTGAGGTGATTCAAAACGATGTGGAAATCTAAGACATATATCTTCAACTTACATGGTTTGAGGTTTTCCAAAATAGGATTTCATCATAGTCAAAAGTGGTCTTAAAGTTACAGCACTTGCACAAATTTCGTATATTTTTCTCCATTTATTTATATTTCTACCAAACAACACAAAAACACATTAAACTAACAAAAATACTAGAAAACACACAAATATTAGAATCTAAAAGTAATTGATTTTTTGGTAAATAAACCACTCATCAACTACTGCCAAACTTAAATATTTGCTTGTCCTCAAACAAAAAGAAAAGAAAAAAAAAATCAAGTATTAAAATACTATCCATAAATATGTGAGTTCTATACCTAATCAATGACCGGGCAAGAATCTCAACAACCACAAAATGCTCCAAGCTCAAAGGAAATGTACACGTTGAGATTATCTAGAATTTTAACTTTAAGCATCAATTTCAACTCACTCAAGACTCTCGATGTGTATGTGCATTCACAATCACTCTCACCCAACCAAATGAGTGCCGAATAGATTTATGTGCTAAGGAGACAATGAACGATCTCTAGATGGGGAATTGGAGAACAACCATAAGCTTATTTCTCGTGTCACTCTCCACTAATTGTGTAGGTATATATGTCATTGAAGATCAAAAGGACTTTACGGGTTGTAATGTATGGCTAGAGTAAAACGTAGATGAAAATCTCATTTTTAGGCTCAAATCACCCTAGGCTTGTATTACGACTCATGGATCTTTCATTATTTTCAGGAAAAAAAAAATCCCCCGACTCCCCCATTCATCAAATGTCCACTTTTAAACAATCCTGCAATGTATTATTCACAAAACAAACAAAAGCACACCTTTTTTTTTTTTTTTTTTTTTACAAAATAGGTGAGAACCACACCCCCAAACTCAAAGTCAACATTATCCTCAATGTTGCCCGAAAAATACAAGGTGGAAGGCGGGAATACTCATTACTATACTACAACTTTTTTTTTTTTTTACATAGACAACTAAAACAACCAAAAAGAAATACATAATCCAATCCACGAGTGACTTTCCAAACACAACCCATGCTAGTCGTTACACTCAATGATCTATGTAAACATGCCAACTAGTAATGGGTTTAGGAAGTGGAAATGCATTTAGTGGGTTGGATGTACATATGTGGGTAATGAAAGAATTGGGAAATAAGGATCAATAGGGTTAACGAAGGATAGATAATTTTTCAGGGATAGCTTCAAAGGCCCAAACGATCTAAAGAATGCCAAAATCATCTCTCCAATAACACTTAACCTAGTATTTTGCCTCACGTTTCACTCAAATGGGTTTTAGTGTTCACGAGATGCCAAAGTCTACCTAAAGCAAATAATGTTTTCCCATTACTCAAATGGCCAAGTGATCATGATTCATGGTGCACAAGTGTAATGAGTCAAGAGTGAATTTCAATCATCACAAGTCAAGCACACATAAATCTTAATGAAATACATTTCAAACGACCTAAGAGAACATCAAGTGTTTATACTCATCATCGATATTAAGTCATTTAATCTCAACAAAACTCACAAATTATTCAAACAACCTACAGAAAAGAAACTAAAAACACAGTCACAAGAACACAGGTTATACGAAGAAAAGTCACACACATAAGTATTTCCTAACCCAAACCAACTTAAGTTAACATACGTCCTACCCCCAAACTCAAAGTCAAATATTTATTCAAATTAAGCACAAGGGAATAAAAACACGAACTGGGGAGGTGAGACAATCTCACCTCCTAGTGCGGTTGGCGGTGATGCTCCAGGAAAGGTGACTGGTGTAAGGCTTTCTTCCATAGCGTGCATCCGTAGGCTTCATTATTTTGAAAACTTGGGGAACAAACTACCTCCCAATAAGCGCATGGTTTAACGTCATCGGCTTGACACAGATAAGTGATCGTTAAAGAGTGGCTTCCGCTATAGTATGTGTCATACAACACTACATATGTGTCTTGGTTCAGAACGCCCTCAAGCGTGGCGAGATATATATAGCATGTACTCTCAACGTGACTCGACTCCATCTTATGTGCTTGGTGACCATAATGAATGTTGCTAGAAGCGGTGGAGGACAAGTGTGCCATATCGGATCCTTGTAGATGTGATCGTCTTTGATCGGTGGTGGCATCACAATTTGGATCTCAAATAGTGAAGACTCACAATTGTCATCTTGTGATTCTTTATCGTTGATCAATTCTTGAGTTTTTTTCTCATACAAATCATCGTCATGAAATACACCCAAGTTTCGCCTGCTTGTATTTGGTTCCTCTTGGTCGCTTTCATACATGGATGTGACTTGTGTGTCTCTTAGTGCCATCGTTTCTGATTTGGCCTCAATATAGCCAACAAGCTGACTGATTTGCACTTTAAGGGACTTTATGATCATGTCGATTTTAGTACAGGTCGTCTCAATTTGGTCAAGATGGTCCTTATGCATATTGAGATGGTCATGAGTTTTCCTCTAAAAAATTTGAATTTCCCCTATGAATGCAGCGAACATCTCTTCCAAGGTGGGGGAAGATTCCCCAGGTTGTGTGGGGTGTCAATCCACGGCACCAAACTGTTGAAACTATACCCCAAGCTTTGGTAGCCTATTGAATAATTCCAACTTTGATAGTAAAACTGTGCCATGTCTTCCAACAACCAATAGGCTTCGTCCAAGGTTAGTTGGTAGAAAGAACTAGTACCATTTCCTCATCCCACCCAAGTTCTTGTTGTGGCTTGTAACTCGTCGAAGAAGTTCAGTAGTTGACACTCCTTCGGGAAACCATGATAGGTTAACTGAATGAGCAACTCCTTATATCTTTCCCCAAGCACAATAAAACGGCTAGGAATCCCGTTGAGAAAAATTCATAAGGACTTGTTGATGAGTCATCTCCAAGTACCTAGAAAAAAAAAAAAATTAAAATTAAAATAATTGCCTAAATTAAAATCAAGTTACTTATTCACAATATTAACAACAATTTAAAACGCCAATCCTCGATAATAGCGCCAAAAATTTGGTAGGGAATTATTTCATCGCTATAATACCACAAGTGTACAGGTTAAGTTTTAATAATATAGAAAATATACGGTTCTCGTTTCCACAGGGATTGATTTAGAATGTCATTAAGCACCACAATTGTCATTACCTAATTTTATTTAGGCGTCCAAATTTATGGGTTTTTAAATTAACAAATCTAAAAGAACTAAAATAAATATAAATACAAAAATGAAATAAAATATAAATTATCTATGCACAAATGTTCTAGGGGCTTGATTTTATCTCGTTATTCCCATGTTTGCCTATTTAGTAATTATTAGTTAATTTCGTTCATTCAATAATCAAATTTCTCGTGCTATTTCTCTCTCGCTACCTTTCTCGAGTGTTAAGTGAGAGAATATGCAATCACTTCAATACCAATATCCCTATCCCATGTTTAGGTGAAAACATTTGTTATACTCGACCTTATAGATTACGCAAGCTTTAAATATCTCCCGATCTATTAAAGCTTGCGTTGTGTTTAGTCTAAGTCCGAACCTGGGATTACCTCTCCCGAATGTCAAATCCCAAGTTCTCAATTCATCCAAAATATCATGTGGAAGCATATATTGGAATCATTATAACGATAAACATAATTAAATAGATATGCTAAATGATGAATCTAGAACTTGATTACCTCCCGATCTCACTAGATCCTAAATTCCCAACTCGAATACCTAGGTGTTGATTTCCTCTTGGACTCATAACAACCTAAGTTATACACTCCCAAATCCAGTTATGAATTCTACCTTTCCCGAGTATAAAATTCGCAACCTAAAATCGTCTAACTCATTGGCCATATGAATCAAACATATTAGGCCTAGGAGATGCATAAAATGGAATTAAATCTAATAATTACCAAAATAATCTAAATATGGTTCAAACGAGATTACATCAAGGCAGAGATTAAATTACGAACGCAACATAGATAGATCCAAAACAAATCTTCTCAATGAATTCATATATGTAAGAATGTTCAACACAAAATTACAAATCCAAACTTAAAACAAAAGATTAGGGAGAGTGAAAGGAAGAAAAAATCTTATTGTGGGATGTGAGCTTCAAATCTTCAACTCCAAGTACCACCAATATTGTTTTCATCTTTAATCACGTATCAAATTGCCACCATCTAGTGTTTTCTCGCTTAAAATTGCCTTCAATCACTGGTTTTCCTCTCCAAAATTGTCTTCTCTTTCATTCCTCATCTTCCTCCCTTTGGTTTGAGCTAAAAAAGAGTATTTATAGGGCTGAAAGGTAGGGTTTTGGGTGGCAGCGCACTGTAGTGGGGTGTAGTGCACTAAAGCATGCTCTGGGCAAAAGATAGCCTATAGCTTCTGAGCACGCTCAAATTCGTACTGCAATGCGTGTTGGGCAGCACTGAACTTTGTTTTGTATTTTAACCGTAATATTCTAATAAAAACTCTGATTGAGTTGATTAAAAAATATGTGGAAAGCTAAGACATATATATACAACGTACATGTTTTTATGTTTTCCAAAATTAGATTGAATCGTGGTCAAAAGTGGTCTTGAAGTTACAACACCTGCACAGATTTTGCATCTTTTCCTCCATTTATTTATATTCTTACCAAACAACACAAAAACACATTAAACTAACAAAAAGACTTGAAAACACACAAATATTTGAATATAAAAGTACTTGATTTGTTGGTAAATAAACTACTCATCATATGTAGGATCTCTACAGGGACACGTTGGGAACCCTTTAACCGTACAGACCAGGCTAAGTTTTCTAGTGCTTGAGTGTAGTAATTGTTATCCTGATGGACCTGGGTGATGGTAGTTGAGGGCCTCTCTTCCCATAGATCCATCACCTTATCCAAATACCTCATCATGGCGACATCCAAGGCTTGGTATTCTTCTTTCACTTCCTTAACCACTAGTTGGGAGTCATAAAACACTGAAAGGTTGGTCGCCTCCATAAGCTTGGCCAGTTTGAGTCCAATGATCAATGCCTCATACTGAACTTTGTTATTATACGCCTTGAAATCATCTTTGAGGGACTACTAGATCTCTTCTCTTGTAGGGATGATAAGGAGGACTCGTACTGCTACACTCCCACTTTGATTAGAAGTCCTATCGGTGAATAGCCTCAACCCGACCCTTAGGGAGATGTCATCATGTTTGGGTTTTTTTATCGATGCCTCACTGGTGGGGGAATATTACGTTGCTACTTCCACCGCAAGTGTACGGGTGAAGTTTTAGTATAGATGGAAAATAGTAGGGATTGTCGTATCCACAGGGATTAGTTGAGATTATTATCGAGTACCGCGATTGCCATAACTTAACTTTATTTAGGCGATAAAAATGAAGTTTATAATTAATTAATACTAATACTAAGTCAATTAATCTAATTATACTAATATTATATTGATATGTTTTAGGACAAAGATTTCCTAGGGATTAACTTCATTTACAAAAATGTGTTTGGCCTCATTTAGTTTACAATAACAGCGTTCGATCTATCCGGCAATCTCTATGTCGTAAACTCAATCGCCATCTCTCCCGAGTGTAAGACGAGTAAATATGCGACTTTGCGTCAATGAAAAAGTCCCCCTCATCATATTAACAACACTAGGTCACATAAGTTTTGCCCTAACGTCATTGATTGCACACTTTCTAACTCCCTCCCGGGTTATTAGATCGTCGCGTTGTCTTTACCCTAGTCTGAATTTGGGGTTACCTCTCCAGAATGTCAAACCCCATATTCTTTAATTATCTAAACAAGCATAATATCAAAGAATAATGGTAAATCTAATCGAAATAGCGAAGAACAACCATTAACAAAACACAAACTCAAGCAAACAACGGTTTCATAAAATATATTAATCTCTAAACAAAATCCATTTAACTCCTGGCCATAACCATTTATACAATAAAAACTGAGCTAAACATGCTCGACAACCTACCAAAGTTAAGAAAATAAAGAGAGAAACAAAAGAACTTAACCGTAGTCCGAAACTTTGCCGCTAAAACTGTCCAACGATCGCTTCTCCTTTATTACATCATGTTCTTCTCCTTCAGAATTGGTTGAGCACACCCCAAAACACTCTCAAAATATTAAGAACCCTAAGGGGTCTCCTATGGCCAGGGGGGTCGAGAAGGATAGAGGAGAGAGGCTTAAATAGGGAACAAAATATCTAAAAAAAATATCTAATAGCTGTGCAGAGTGACCGTCGCGGCAGTAGGTATGTCGTTTAAGTTACGGCCTCGGCGGTAAGATTAGGGACCTTGTTGTTGTTTGACTACCTCGGCGGTGGATCTTCAACAAGAATATGACCCTATCTACATATTGACCTTCGTGGCGGTGGTCTGGAAGTTGCGGCAGTGTGCTAATTTTCTGAATTATGCCCTCATGCTTGTTTTCCCACCGTTCTTAGTCCTATTTGATCGTTTATGGTACGTTTTCCTGTCTTTTCACCCTAGATACCTTATTTACACAAAATACATAAAAACGTATTAAAACGTAATAAAACATAATAAAAAAGTAACAATATTCAGTTCAAAAATAGATAGGTAAATCACACTTATCAAATACCCCAAAACTCAGAATTTTGCTATTCCTAGAGCAAAACACTCACACAATACAAGAAAATATAACAACTAATTATGAAATTAAAAACTATAAACGAAAAATACTAAAAACAATTATGTGCAAGTTTTGAATTATCATCTACCGGCCAAATGATTTTCTCCCTCATCGGCCCCCAATCCTATCAAATTTAAGAATAAATCACACCATGTGGTGTTCTAGAATTTTAATATTCGATGATATTACATACTAATCTAGATCCTATTAAAGTGTGAGTGATAAAACTCAAATATACAACTATCCATTGATTAGATGAGATTATCCTTCAATAAAGTTCATGAGTAAAACCTTTTAGGTATAGAGAATCCATTAGCCTGACCTGTGTTCTATTCTCCACTAACGTAGGCTCAAAGAAATCTGAAAAGATCAATAGGACTTGGTTCGGTTTTGGACAAATGGCTAAGGGTATATCAAAATTAGAAAACGGGTGAACTTTGTTAACTTGACAATACACGAGGCACATGCTTGGCACTCTCATACTTGAAACCCTATAGATAAAATTGAAACAACCCTGAATAATCATTTAAGAATGTCGTACTCACTTGTCAAAAGAAACGAAATTTAAACAATATTTACATATGTTTTTTTTTTTTCAACAAGAACCACACCCCCAAACTTATTCGATTATTAGAATTTCACGGGTGTGGTTTAAACGAAAGAAAAACAACAAGTGAGTACTCGAATACTGAACCAATTAAAAGTTTTCTCTAAACCCAACCGCTCACATCAAGTAGTATTTGTATCTGCTAGCTTGATTCACTCAAATTGTGCCTTTGGTTCAGTGATATAGGCTTGGAAAAAGTTTAATCGACCAGGGTATTTGTTATGTGTTCAGAATTGAAATGGATATTTGGCTTTGACAGGGTAACGAAGGATAAATGATATTACATGGTAAGCTTCAAAGGCTCAAGCAATCAAATGAATGCCTAAATCATATATCCTGAACTACCTCGCCTAGGATTTCGCCTTAAATTTCCCCCATATCAATTTCTAAAATCCCTATTGTCATGAATTTGGTTGACAAATAATCGTTTTCAAATAAAATAGACAGTTATATATTAAGTTTACGTGCTCGTGCGTTTAGGATCTACAATAACTTTTACTAAAACGTTACGTCAAGCACACAGAACACACATGAATGAACTTTAAGCTCAACCTCAATAAACAACAAGGGGACAAACTCATCATCAGGTAATAGCCCTGATTAAGTCAAAACTCAACACATAAAAACAAATAAAACTAAATAAACATGCATACAATAAAAACAAGACAACATAAACAAACAATACTAACACATACTACACATCACATCTGAACTTAAAATAAGTAGTGTCCTCAATAACCTATCAATGATCCCAATGAAAGCATATAAAATGATATTGAAGACGAGGTTTTAAAACACGTACCTAGGAGGCGATAGAATCTTGCCTTCGAATCAAGTCGGTTGTGACGGATTTAGCTTATTTTTAACCTCGGGTTGCCTCCCAAGAAGTGCTTGGTTTATGGTTGTCAGCCTGACACACTGAAGTGCTCATCAAAGAGTGGATTCCTCCTGTAGTAGGTATCAAACAACACTATATACGGATCTTGGTTCAGTATGCCCTCAAGCTTGGCGAGATTTGGCTCTGGATGTCTCGATCTTTCAACAACATGCCTCACCGACTTATGTACTTGGTGGGATTAAAAGGACGTTGCTAATGGCAGTGAAGGATAAGTGAGCCACATCGGATCCTCGTAGATGTGATCGTCCATGATTGATGGTGGTAAGCTCCTTCCTCTCATTTTCAGTTCCTTTTGGTGGCTTTCACATGATATGGCTTGTGTATCTCCCAGTGCCACTGTGTTTGACTCGGCCTCAATCAAGCAGATAAGCTGACCGATTTGCATTTAAAGAGATGTTACGGTCGCATCAATGTCAATATAGACCATCTTAATAAAATCTGGACGATCCTTCTGCTAGTTGATCCGGTCATTTGTTTTCCTCAACACTCTCTGAGTTTCCCCATAACAGTAGCGAAGATTTCTTCCAAATTGGGGGAAGACTCCTGATATTTCATTGGTGTGTCAATCCATGGTGCCGAAAGGTTGAAACTATCCCCCAACTTTGATAACTTGGTGAATAATTCCAATACTGAAAATCGAACTCGTCCATGTGTTCCAACGATCGATAGGCTTCCTCCGCAGATAATTGGTCGAAAGAGGTTGTACGATTTCCTCTTTTAACCCCCATTCTGGTTGTGGTCTATAACCCGTTAAGGAAAATCAACAATTGATATTCTCTAGGGAAACCATGATTTGGATACTAGAATAACAATTCCTTGTATCGATCCCAAGCACTACAAAATGACTCCAAATCTCGTTGAAAGAAATGCAAAAGTACCTGTCGATCTAACATCTTCAAGTACCCTACAGAAAAACAAAAACAAAACTACAAATGAAAAATTATAAGCAAAAGAAATACCTAAATTAGAATCAAGTTATTTACTCATAATATCAACAATAATCTAAAACACAATCCTCGGTAACGGCGTCAAAAACTTGTGGCAGAGTATTACATCGCCACTTTCACTACAAGTGTACAGGTAAAGTTTTAGTATAGATGGGAAGGAGTGGGAGTTGTCGTATCCACAGGGATTGGTTAAGATTATTATCGAGTACCGCGATTGTCATAACCTAACTTTATTTAGGTAATAAAAATGAAGTTTATAATTAATTAATACTAATACTAAGTTAATTAATCTAATTATACTATTATTATATTGAGATATTTTAGAGAAAATATTTCCTAGGGATTAACTTTGTTTACAAAAATGTGTTTGGTCTCGCTTAGTTTACAATAATGGCGTTTGACTTATTCGACAATCTCTATGTCATAAACTTACTCTCCACCTCTCCCGAGTGGAAGACGAGTGAATATGTGATTTCACATCAACGAAAAAGTCCTCCTCAACGTCTTAACGACACTAGGTCACATGAGTCTTACCCCAACGTCATTGATTGCACACTTTCTAACTCTCTCCCGGGTTATTATATCGTCGTATTATGTTTACCCTAGTCTGAATTCGGGGTTACCTCTCCCGAGTGTCAAACCCCGTATTCTGTAATTATCTAAACAAGCATAATATCAAAGAATAACGGTAAACCTAATCAAAATAGAGAAGAACAACCATTAACGAAACACAAACTCAAACAAACAACGGTTTCATAAAATATATCCCTAAACAAAATCCGTTTAACTCATGGCCATAACCATTTATACAATGAAAATCGAGCTAAACATGCTCAACAACCTACCAAAGTTAAGAAAATAGAGAGAGAAACAGAAGAACTTAGCCATAGTTCGAAGATTTACTACTAAAACCGGCCAAATAATTGCTTCCTTCTTTATTGCAACGTCTTCTTCTCCTTCAGAATTGGTTGAGCAAACCCCCAAAACACTCTCAAAATATTAGGAACCCTAAGGGGTCTCGAATGGCCCCGGTGAGGGGAGGGTAGAGATGGAGAGAGAAGAGAGGCTCAAATAAGAAGCAAAATATCTAAAAAAATATATATCTAATAGCTGTGCAAAGTGACCGCCGCGGTGGTGGGTGTGTCGGTTAAGCCACGACCTCAGCGGTGGACTTGGTGGTGGGATCAGGGACCTAGCTATTGTTTCACTGCCTCGATAGTGGATGTTCATAAAGAATAAGGCCTTCTCTGCATATTTATTTCCGCGGCAGTGGTCTGGACGCCACGGCGGTGGGCTGATTTTCTGAATTATGCCCTCATGCTTGTTTTCCCACCGTTCTTCTACCATTCTTGGTCCGATTTAATCGTTTATGATCCGTTTTCATGACTTTCCACCCCACACACCTGATTTACACAAAATACATAAAAACGTATTAAAACATAATAAAACATACTCAAAAACTAATAATGTTCAGTTCGGAAGTAGATAGGTAAATCACACGTATCACTCACCAATGGCGGTGGTGCTTGGTGTGCACTCCTCATTGCATCAGGTTCGGATGCTTTCTTTTGGACCAGGTGGAGCTCCCGTCTCTGGCAGGGATTCTTCGACGAATGTGAACTCAATGATAAAACTACCATGACCTAGCCCTTGATGGTCATGCACTGGTGGTAGTCTATGTGGAAATTATTCGGCGTGATGAACCTTTTGACTAATCTATCTGACGTATTTGGGGCATAGAGTATTTAGCGAAGGGAATGTTCGATTGGCATGGCCACAGGGTGTGCCTGGAAGTATTGCCTTATTTTTCTAGATGTTAACGGCAAGGTGAGCGATAACTTTTCCATCCTTGAATACCATGCTTCGACGGAGGTTAGGACTTGGCTAGAGTATTAAACTGTGCTCACGCCTCCCTTGACCTCTTAGATCAAGCTTGCATTTACTTTCATTAGAGATATATCTAGGTAAAGGAACAACTCATCCCCAATCATCGATGTGGTTTATTGTGTAGTAGTTGTGAGATAGGGCATGAGTTATTTGAAGGATGAATCACACTCTTTCATCCACTCATAATTCTTACTCCTCAAAAGTTTAAAGAAAGGGAAATACTTATCGCTTAATTGGGAGATAAAGCAGCCTAGGGCCGCCACCATTCTTGTTAGGCTCTTAAATTTTTTTTGGTCCTCGGAGAGGACATTTAAATTATGGCCCAAATTTGGGTTGGCATCTATCCCCCTCTTCATGACCATGACGCTTAGAAACTTACCAAAAACTACCCCAAAGATATACTCAGAGAGGTTGAGCATTATTATGTGTATCAAGACAATGTTGAAGTATCATTGGAGATCGACGTTGTGCTGCTCCACCAGCAGGACCTTGACTGACACGTTATTTTTATACACCTCCATGGAAATCCCGATTTTAGATACTAATATTTCGTTAGTCACACTATTGTTTTTCAATCCAAATGACATCACCTTAAAATAGTAAGTACCCTTATCTATTATCAAGGATGTTTTTAGCCTGTCTAGAGGATACATAGGGATTTGGTTGTAGCCCAAGAAAGAATCTAAGAAACTCAAAGGTTTGTGTACGATAGTGGCATCGATTACCACGCCAATTTTTGGGAGGATGAAATCCTTGGTGGAAGAAATCCTTGGGGCATGCCTTGTTAAGGTCCTTAAAATAAACACCCACCCACCATTTTTCTCATGCCTTCTTGGTTAGAACCCTGTTGGACAACCAATTTGGGAAGGTGATTTCATTTGTTACAATGCAATCTATTAGCTTTTGATTTTCTTTTGCTATAATAACCTACTTCTCTGGGTAAAACTTCCTCCTCTTTTAGTAAACCAGAGGATTAGAAGGGTAGATTAACAACCTGTGCATGACCACCTTGGGCATGATCCCCAATAAATCGTAGTATGACCATGCAAAGACTTCCCGATTCTTTCTAAGGAGATCTTCGAGGGTTTGATGTAGCTCTGGGGCCATCTCCATCCCCTTCTTTACTCTTCTAGTGGCACAAGTATAAATGGATACAAGGTTATCATTAGGCATTAGGCACATCAGGAAAAACTTGGACAGAAGCCACAAGGGTGCCATGTGTCCTCGAAACACGACGGACCGAAGAACTCCAAAATCGGTCGATCGGATGAGCCCATCTACATACTCACTCTGGGTCATTATGTTCGTTCTAGATCTCCATACTCACTTTGAGTCTCCATGTCTGTTTTGGATCTCTATACCGCTTCGAGTCTCCATATCCACTTCAGATCTACATCCTATTCTAGGTTATTCCTTAGTAGCGCGTAGATATGTCGCTACTTTCACCGCAAGTGTACGAGTCAAGTTTTAGTATAGATGGGGAGAGTAGGGGTACCGTGTCCACAGGGATTGGTTGAGATTATTATCGATTACCGTAATAATCATAACCTAATTTTATCTAGGCGATAAAAATGTGTTTATAATTAATAATATACTAATACTAAGTTAATTAATCTAATTTAACTATAACGCTATATTGAGATGTTTAGGGAAAATATTTCCAAAGGATTAACTTTGTTTACAAAAATGTGTTTGGTCTCGTTTTGTTTCCAATAACGGTGTTCGACCTATCCGATAATCTTTGTATCATAAACTTACTCGCCACCTCTACTGAGTATAAGATGAGTGAATATGCGACTTCGCATCAACGAACAAGTCTCCCTCAATGTCTTAACGACACTACGTCACATGAGTCTCACCCCAATGTCATTGATTGCATACTCTCTAACTCCTTCCCGGGTTATTAGATCATCGTGTTGTGTTTACCCTAGTTCGAATTCGGGGTTACCTCTCCTGAGTGTCAAACTCCGATTTCTCACTATATCTAAACACAACGCAATGATCTAATAACCCGGGAGGGAGTTAGAAAGTGTGCAATCCGTGACGTTGGGGCAAGACTCATATGACCTAGTGTCATTAAGACGTTGAAGGGGACTTCTTCATTAAGGCAAAGTCGCATATTCACTCATCTTACACTCTAGAGATGTGGTGAGTAAGTTTATGATACAGAGATTGTCGGATAGGTTGAACATTGTTATTGTAAACCTAACGAAATTAAATGCATTTAAGTAAATGAAATTAATCCCTAGATAATATTTTCCCCTAAACATCTCATATTAGTATTAATATAATTAGTATAATTAACTTAGTATTAGTATTAATTAATTTTAAACACAATTTGTATCGCCTAGATAAAATTAGGTTATGACAATTGCGATACTTGACAATAATCTCAACTAATTCCTGTGAACACAATAACCCTTACTCTTCCCATCTATACTAAAACTTGACCCGTACACTTGTGGTGAAAGTGGCGACATAATATTGTGCCACCAAGTTTTTGGTGTCATTGCCGGGGATTATGTTTTATATTATTGTTGATATTGTGAGTAAATGACCTAATTTTAATTTTGGCATTTTTTAGTGTTTATAATTTTTTTTTCTTTGTAGGTTTTGTTTTTTATTTCTCCTATAGGGTACTTGAAGATGTTAGATCAACAATTTCTTTTCCATTTCTTTCAATGGGATTCCAAGCCGTTTTATAGTGCTTGGGATTAATACAAGGAATTGTTGTTCCAATTTTCGAATCATCGTTTCCCGAGGGAGTGTCAGCTACTGAACTTCCTCGATGGGTTACTAGCCGCAACAAGAAATTGGGTTGAAAGAGGAAATAGTACGACCTCTTTCGACTAATTAACTATGAATGAAGCTTATCGGTTATTGGAAGATATGGCGGAGTATGATTTTCAGTATTGGAATTATTCAACAAGTAATCAAATCTTGGGTGATAGTTTCACCGCTTTGGTTCCATGGATTGACACCCCGGACCAAAATATGGAGTCTTCCCCCACCCTGGAAGAGATATTTTCTACAGTTATAGGAGAGACTCAGGATTTTTGGAGGGTAACAAATGACCGGCTAAATGAGCACGAGGTTCGTCTTAACACAATTGAGACAACTTGCGCCGAAATCGATTTTACCGTAACGTCTCTTCAGATGCAAATCGGTCGGCTTATCTGCTTCATTCAGGCCGAGTTAGACATGGTGGCATTGGGAGATACAAATGCCACATCCATTGAAAGCCACTACAAGGAACCAAAAATGAGCGGAATGAGCTTGGGAGCATTCACATACGATTATTTGAATAAGCCGGGAACCCAAGCATGGATTGATGATTGCGATTCATCACCATTGGAGATCCACATTTTGATGCCACTATCGATCCTGGATGATCACATCTATGAGGATCCGATGTGGCTCACTTGTTATTCATCACTGAAAGCAATGCTCTTTCATACCGACCAAGTACATGAGTCGGTGGAGAGTCCTATTGAAAGCTTGAGTCGATCAGAGCCTTATCTCGCCAGTCTTGAGGGAATATTAAATCAAGACACATATGTAGTATCGTACGACACTTAATATGGGCAGAAGTCGCTCTTTGATGAGCACTTCTCCATGTCGGGCCAAGAACAATAAACCATGTGCTTCTTGGGAGGCAACCCAACTTTAAAAAAAAAAAAAAAAAAAAATTTAAATCTGTCACAACCGACTTGATTTGGAGGCGAGAGAGTGTCCTAAACCCTATTCGTTAGCATGCTTTATTTCTATATGTTGAGATTGATGATTGGGTCGTTGAGGACACTGTCCGTTTTAAATTTGGCAGTGATGTGTAGTATTGTAGTATGTTGTTTTGTTTTTATTATATGCATGTGTGTTTAGATTAGTTATTGTTATGTGCTAAGTTTTGATTTCATCTGGGTCATTACCCGATGATGAGTCTGTCCCCTGATTGTTTATTGAGGTCGGGCGTAAAGCTCATTTATGTGTGTTCTGTGTGCTTGACGTATCATTTTAGTAAAAGTTATTGTAGATCCTAAATGCACAAGCACATAAACTCAATGTATAACTGTCTAATTAATTTGAAAACGATTATCTGTTAGCCAATTTCAAGACAATAAGGATTTTAGAATTTGATTTGGGGGAAATTCGAGGAAAAATCCTAGGCGAGGTAGTTCTGGAGATATAATTTAGGCATTCATTTGATCGCTTGATCCTTTGAATCTTAAGGATAGATGTAAATTACATATCTATTTCCAAACCAAACATTGTTAGTTTTCAAGTACGATTAGTACATTTTAGTATGTTTTAAAATGTTTTTATTCTTTTTCTATTAAAACAGGTGTGTGGGGTGGAAAAGTAGGAAAACAGAGTATAAACGATCAAATCGTATCGAGAACGGTGGAAGAACGGTGGGAAAATGAGCAAAGAGGCAATATTCTGAAAGAATCCCACCGCCGCGGCGTCCAGACCACTGCCTAGCGGTGAAATGCAGAGAGTGGCTTAAGATGATGTAAACTCACTACTGCAGTGGCAAAAATACAGAGAAATCCATAATCTTACCGCCTCCTCCACCTCTATGGAGAACATCAAACCAACCTACTTACGGCGACGATCATTGAACCGACCTACCCATCGCCGCAACGGTCTCTCTGCACACAAAAAATAGATATTTTTAGATATTTTGAGCCCTATAAAACCCCTCCTCTCCTCCTCTCTTCCAATTTTATCACCAGCTAAGGCTTTTAGAATATATTTATGGTGAGTTTGAGAGATTTTTGAGGGACAGCTCACAACCCAAGGTGGAAGAAGAAGAAGAAAGAGATAGTTCAATGGTTTTAGCGCCAAAATTTTGGATATCAGCTAAGTTCTTTCATTTTTTTCTTTGTTTTCTTCATTTCGGTAGTTGTTGGGCATGTTTAGTCCATTTGACATTGTATATGGTTATGGTCATTGGCTAAACAGAGGTTGTTTAGGGATTAACGCTATATTTATGAATTCGTTGTTTGTTTGAGTTTATGTTTTGTTAGCGGTTGTTCCTTGTTATTTTGATTGTGTTTACCGTATTGTTTGTTTATTATGAATAGATAGATATATTAAGAACTCGGGGTTTGACACTTGAAAGAGGTAACCCCGGATTCGGACTAGGGTGAACAACGTGACGATCCAATAACCTATGAGGGAGTTGGATTGTAGGCAATCGATGACGTTAAGGCAAGACTCACATGACTGAGAGTTGTTAAGACATTGAGGGGGACTTCTTCATTGACACGAAGTCATGTATTCCCCCGTCTTACACTTGGGAGAGGTGGCGAGGGAGTTTTTAAACTGAGATTGTCGATAGGATAAACATAACGCGACGATCCGATTACCCAAGAGGGAGTTGGATTGTGTGCGATCGATGACGTTGGAGCGAGACTCACATGACCTAGGGTCGTTAAGACGTTGAGGAGGACTTATTTGCTGACACGAAGTCACGTATTCACTCGTCTTACACTCGGGAAAGGTGACGGGGGAGTTTACGAACTGAGATTGTCGGATAAGTCAAACACCGTGAATGTGAACTAAAACGAGATCGAACACGTATTCGTAAATGAAGTTAATCACTAGATAATCTATTCCCTCAAAACTATCTCAATATAATATTAGTAGAGTTAATTTAGTTAGTTTAATTAAATTAGTATTAGTATTTAATTTTATTCAATTTATTTTCGCCTAGATAAAATTAGGTTATGATAATCGCAATAATCGATAATAATCACAACCAATCCCTATGGACATGATACCCTTACTCTCCCCACCTTTATTAAAACTTGACCTCGTATACTTACGAGTGAAGGTGGCGATGCGTAATTGCGGCCACCAAGTTTTTGGCTCCATTTTCGGGTATTGTGTTTTTTATTATTATTGATATTGTGAGTAAATGACCGGATTTTACTTTTCACATTTTTAGTGTTTATAATTTTTGTTTGTAGTTTTTTTTTCTATTTCTCTTGTAGGGTACTCGACGATGTTAGTTCAACGAGTATTGATGCAATTCTTTCAATGGGATTTCGAGCCATTTTATAGTGTTTGGGATCGATATAAGGAATTGTTGTTCTGGTTTCTGAACCATGATTTTCCAAGGGAATGTCAACTCCTAAATTTCCTCGACGGGTTACAAGCTGCAACCAAAATATGGGTGGGAGGAGGAAATGGTCCCCCCTCTTTCTACAACCTAATCGTGGAAGATGCCTTTTAGTAGTTAGAGGAAATGACGACCTATGATTATCAGAATTGGAATCATTCACCGAGTCACCAAAGCTTGGGGGATTTTTCCAACACCGCGGCGCCATGGCTAGACATTCCGGATCACGATGAAGAGTCTTTCCCTAATCTGGAAGAAATGCTCACAACCGTTATGGGGGAGACTTAGAGATTGTTGAAGGAGATGCATGACCGGATCAACGAGCATGAGGATCGTCTTGATCATATCGAGATAGTCTGTGTCAACATCGATGAGACCGTAATGTCTTTGCAGACGCAAATCGGTTATATTATTTGCTTCATTGAGACCAAGACATAAGCGGTGGCACTGAGAGATACCGATGCAACATTTAGCAAAAGCCTCCGTGAGAAATCGGAGACGAACGGGAAGAGCTTGGGAGAATATGTTGAAGATTCGAATAAAGGAAAGACCCAAGTGTGGTTCAGTGATGAAAATTCACATATTAATCGTTGTGAATTTTTACCGTTCGAATTCCAGCTCGTGACACCGCAGTTGATCCAAGATGATCATATCTACGAGGATCTGATATGGTTCACTTGTCCTTCGCCATCAACAGCAATGTCCTTTCATGCCCACCAAGTACATGAGCCGGTGAGGTGTGACGTTGAAAGACTGACCCGAACAAAACAACATCTCGCCAAGCTTGAGGGTGTTGATAACCAAGACCTGTATGTAGTGTTATTTGACACTTACTATGAGCGGAAGCCGCTCTTTGACGAGCACTTCGTTGTGTCAGGCTGACGACCATAAACTAATTGCTTCTTGGGAGGCAACCCAAGGAAAAATAAATTAGATCATTCTCCGCCGATTTGATTTGGAGGCAAAATTCTCCCACCACCCAGGTATGTGTTGGAAACCCTAGTCTTCATTATAATGCTCTATCATGTCATTGGGATCACTGACTAGGTTATTATTGGTATTTCCTGTTTAAATTGGTGGTAGTGTGTAGTGTGTATAGTATGTTTTAGTTGTAATTTATGTTTTACTATTTTTATAGTATGCATATTTGTTTAGGATAGTTGTTGTTTAGTGCAAAGTTTTAACTTCATCTGGGTCATTACCCAATGATAAGTCTGTCCCCTAGTTGTTTATTGACGTCGAGCGTAAAGCTTATGCATGTATGTTCTATGTGCTGAACGTTATGTTTTAGTAATAGTTGTTATTAATCCTACTTGCACGAGCACGTAAACTCATTATATAATTGTCTAAAAGATTTGAAAATGATTATCTGTCACCTAAATTCATGACAGTAGGGTTTCTAGAACTTGATTCTGGGGAAATTCGAGGCGAAATCATAGGCGAGGTAGTTCGGAAGACATGATTTATGCATTCATTTTCTCGCTTGAGCCTTTTAAGCTTACCCTGATATATCATTACCCTTCATCGCCCTATCGAAGCCTAAATGCCATTTCAATTCTGAACACTTAACCAATATCATAGCCGATTGAACCTTGTCCAACCTTACATCGCTTAACCAAAGGTACAATTTGAGTAAATCAAGATAGTAGTTCCAAATGCTTCTTGATGTGAGCGTTGGGTTTTGGGTGAGCTATTAATTGATTCTGTATTCAAGTACTCACTTGTCGTTTTCTATTCATATTTCACACACCCCTTAAATTGTATAAATCAAATAAGTTTGGGGGTGTGTTTGTTTGAAAAAAATAATTAAAAAAAAAACTAAGTATATACGGTTTATTTCCGTTTGTTTTTGACAAGTAAGTGCGTCGTTCTTAATGTATATTCAGGGTTGTTTCCAATTTAACTATGGGGTTTCAAGTGTGAGAGTGCCAAGTGATGTGCCTTAGGTAATGTCAAGTTAACGACGTTAACCCATTTTCTCTTTCAAAATTACCCTTGGCCATTTGTCCTAAACCAACCCAAGACCTATTGATCTTTTTGAACTTCCAAGCCTACATTAGTGGAGAATAGATCTCGGGTCAAGCTTATGGATTCCCTATACCTTTGGGTTTTTTCTGTCATACGCTTATATAGTGGATAATCCAATCCGATTAACAGACAATTATATATTTGAGTTTTAAACACACACACACACTTTAGTAGGCTCTATAACGGCACTTACTATTATAAATGTTGAAATCCTAGAACACTACATGGTGTGTTTTTATACCTGAGCTCGATAGGATTGGGGCCCATGAGGGATATTTCGTTCGGCTGGTAGATGATATTAAAAACTTGCACATATTTGTTTTTCGTGTTTTTTTATTTTTAGTTTTTAGTTGTTATATTTTCTTTTATTATGTGGGTGTTTTTCTCAAGGACTAGAAAAATTCTGAGTTTAGGGGTATTTGATAGGTGTAAATTACCTATCTATTTCCAAACCAAACTTTGTTAGTTTTCGAGTACGTTTAGTACGATTTAGTACGTTTTAATATGTTTTTATTCTTTTTGTATTAAAACAGGTGTGTGGGTGTGAAAAGGTAGGAAAATGGAGCATACACGATCAAATCATATTGCGAACGGTGGAAGAATAGTGGGAAAACGAGCAAGAAGGCAATATTCTGAAAGAAGCCCACCGCCACAGCGTCTAGACCACCGCCGCGGCGGTGAATATGCAGAGAGTGGCTTAAGATGCTGTAAACTCACCACCGCAGCGGTGAAAATACAGAGAAGTCCATAATCTCACTATCTCCTCCACCGCTGCGGAAAACATCAAATCGACCTACTCACCTCCGCGGTGGTGAATCCCACTGTCGTGGCGATCACTGAATCGACCTACCCATCGCCACAGCGGTGAATCCCACCGTCGCGGCGGTGTCTCTGCAGACAAAAAATAGATATTTTTAAATATTTTGAGGTGTATAAAACCCCTCATCTCCTTCTCTCTTCTGATTTTGTCACCCCCTAAGGCCTTTAAATATATTTAGGGTGTGTTTGAGAGATTTTTGAGGGAGAGCTCACAACCCAAGGTGGAAGGAAAAGAAGAATGAAATGATCATTCAACAATTTTAGTGCCAAAACTTTGGATATCGGCTAAGTTCTTTCATTTCTTTTCTTTGTTTTCTTTATTTTGGTATTTGTTAGGAATGTTTAGTCCATTTTACATTGTATATATGGTTATGGCCGTTGGCTAAATATAGGTTGTTTAGGGATTAACGCTATATTTATGAATTCATTGTTTACTTGAGTTTATGTTTCGTTAGCAGTTGTTCTTTCGTTATTTGTATTGTATTTACCGTATTGTTTGTTTATTATGAATAGATAGATATATCGAGAATTTGGGGTTTCACAATCGAAAGAGGTAACCCCGGATTCGGACTAGGGTAAACAACGCCGTGATCCAATAACCCGTCAGGGAGTTGGATTAAAAGCAATCGATGACGTTGGGGTAAGACTCACGTGACCTAGGGTCATTAAGACGTTGAAGAAGACTTTTTCGTTGACATGAAGTTATGTATTCCCTCGTCTTACAATCGGGAGAGGTGGCGGGAAAGTTTTCGAATTGAGATTGTCGATAGGGTAAATACAACGAGACGATCCAATAACCCAGGAGGGAGTTGGATTGTGTGCAATCGATGACGTTGGAGCGAGACTCACGTGACCTAGGGTCATTAAGATGTTGAGGTAGACTTCTTCATTGACACGAAGTTGCGTATTTCCTAGTCTTACTCTCGGGAGAGGTGACGGGGGAGTTTACGAACTGAGATTGTCAGATAAGTCGAACGCCGTTAACGTGAACTAAAACGAGATCGAACACTTATTCGTTAACGAAGTTAATCCCTAGAAAATTTATTTCCCTCAAAACTATCTCAATATAATATTTGTAGAGTTAATTTAGTTAGTTTAATTAAATTAGTATTAGTATTTAATTTTATTCAATTTATTTTCGCCTAGATAAAATTAGGTTCAATCTTACCTATCTATTTTCAAACCAAATCTGTTAGTTTTCGAGTATATTTATTATGTTTTAATACATTTGTTTTATGTGTTTTTGTCTAAATCAAGTGTATGGGGTGAAAATGAGCTAAAACGATTGAATATCAAGCTAATCGGAACAAGTCGGTGGAAAAACGGTGGGAAAACGAGCAAAAAGACAATTATTTCAAACCTGCAGCCCACCGCCGCAGCATGAATTCACCGTCGCGATGGTGAAAATATAGCGAAGCTGCCTACTGTGCCCACCGACGCAGTGACAGGTCACTGCCGCAGCGGTGACCTTGCCGACATGCCCACCACTATAGCGATCACTCTGCACTGATTTTAGATATTTTTGTTCCCTCTTTCTTCCCTTCTCCTCTCTATTCGGAAAAGAGAGACCCCTTAGGGTTTATAATATTTTGAGAGTGTTTTGGGGAGTTCTCAACCAAATCCGAAGGAGAAAAACACGTTGCGAAAAAGGAGAAGCGATCGTCGAACGGTTTTAGTGCCAAATCTTCGGACTATGGCTAAGTTTCTTTCATTTCTCTCTTTAATTTCTTAAATTCAGTAGTTTATTGAGCATGTTTAGATCATTTTTCATTGTATAAATAGTTATGGCCATGAGCTAAACGGATTTTGTTTAGGGATTAATAATATTTATGAAAATGTTGTTTGTTTGAGTTGTGTGTCGTTAATGGTTGTTCTTCGTTATTCGATTGTGTTTACCATTATTCTTCTATTATATGCTTGTTTAGATATATAGAGAATACGGTGTTTGATACTCAAGAGAGGTAACCTCGAATTCGGACTAGGGTAAACACAACGCGACTATCTAATAACCCGGGAGAGAGTTAGAAAATGTGCAATCCATGACGTTGGGGCAAGACTCAAGTGACCTAGTGTCATCATGACATTGAGGGGGATTTCTTTGTTGATGTAAAGTCGTATATTCACTCATATTACACTTGGGAGAGGTGGTGAGTGAGTTTACAATACAGAGATTGTCGGATAGGTTGAACACCGTTATTGTAAACCAAACGAAATCAAATGCATTTAAGTAAATGAAGTTAATCCCTAGATATTATTTTCCCCTAAACATCTCATATTAGTATTAATATAATTAGTATAATTTACTTAATATTAATATTAATTAATTTTAAACACAATTTTTATCGCCTATATAAAATTAGGTTATGACAATTGCGGTACTTGACAATAATCTCAATCAATCCCTGTAGACACGATAACCCTTACTCTCCTCATCTATACTAAAACTTGACTTGCACACTTGCCGTAAAAGTGGCGACGTAATATTCCACCACCATAAACGATGGCACCACCCAATGGTAAGACGCAACCCACCATCTATCAGGGACAAAGGGCCCAGCGCGAGCAAGACTAGGAGGAAGAACACTACCCTACACAGTTAGACCGTTGATAGGAATTGGAATGGATTTACGAGGAATGAGGTGGACTACACCAACTAACCAGACATTTCAGAAGTGACACCGAACCCTTGATGTTGAACTAGAACCCCAATGTTCAATCTCGACTAGGCTCATGAGCATTCTCGGAAGAACCAGGTGATAGAACCCGAAAGGCTCTTCCACGAAGGAACAAACTAATAGGGTATCTCAAAAAAACCCGTCGCGTTCAAATGAGGCTTTCACGATGACCTGTTCGAGGACCTAGTGGTACAACCCTTGCCTTCGCACAAACGACAATCTACGGGAGCAAGTTACAACCATTCACGAGAAGCTAGGACAAATTGGGAGGAAAACGAAAAACGTCTATGAGAGAGTAAAATAGATTGCTTCTCCCTTGACCTTTCACATGTTACGGGAGCCCATCCCATCGAACTTCAAGATGCCATCCAAAATTAGGACGTACTAGAGAGACTTTAATTTTTCCCTCAACACCTACCTTGTACACATGGAGCTTCGAGAAGCGTCAGACTCAATGAAGTGCTAAGATTTCCAAGTCACTTTGGTTGGAGCCAAGCACAAGGGGTAAAAGACCCTAAAGTCATGTGGCTTTAATTCTTATGAAAGTTTAACCTCACTTTTGCCCATAGGTTTGTTAGCAGCACGAGACGAGCCAAGAACCTATCACTCACAAAATCAATCAGATAGAGAGAGGGTAATAGACTAGAGGCCTACAACGAGAGATTTCGCCATGAGTCGGACCAACTTGAGGAGCCAAGCGACAAAGTAGCCATCATTACTGTTATGACTGGTGATGAGTGGTTTATTTACGAACACATCAAGTACTTTTAGATTCAAATATTTTTTAGTTTTCAAGAATTTTTATTAGTTTAATGTGTTTTTGTGTTGTTTTGTAGGAATATAAATAAATAGGAGAAAAGGTAAAAATATGGCATTTTGATCAGAATGTCCAGGTTTTGGTCAAAACATTGGGGCTACAACTCAAAAGTGGGGCTGGAGCACAAAAGGAAGAAGAAAAATCGAATAAAACCAACCAGAGAGTTGGCGTTGCAACGCGAAATACCTGTGTTATAGTGCCAAAATCCACCACCATTTGGCGCTGCCACTAAACGAACTTCAAGCCCATTTTTTGCCATAATCAAGTCTGATGTTAAAAAAACTCAAAACATAAGCATTATAGATATTTTTCTTAGTTTTTCGAATCATGTTGAATCACCTCAATCGAAGTTTGCATGAGAAAGTTATGGCTAACTTTTAGAAGGTTTATGCTGCAACACAAAATACCTGCGCTGCAGCGCGAATTCACAGATTTGAACCCCAATGTTGAGCCTATATCTTCCACATTAAGCCCCAAACACAAGGGATGATGGATTTGGGGGAGAAAACACATCGGTGTGGTATTTATGGAGATTTTGGGATAGAAAACACCCCATGGTATGGTGATTTGAGGCCAAATTGAGGAGGAAAATACTATTGGAGGCACTTGGAGTTGAAGATTTGAAGCTCATATCCATAATAAGAATTTTCTCTTCCTTTATTTCATCCTAATCTTGATTGGATTTTGTATTTGTGATATTGTGCTGAACATGTTTTCATTTATGAATTTCTTAAAAAAATTAGTTATGAATTCCTCTATATTATATTAAAATTCACATCTAGGGCTTGATGTAGTCTTGTTTGAACCATGTGTTGAATATGTTGTTAATTATTAGTTTTAATTCCATTTTATGCCTGTTTATGTGTAATGCGTTTGATTCATATGGCCGATGAATTAAATGATTTTAGGTTGTTGTGAGTGCAAGAGAAGATCAACACCTAGGTAATCAAGTTGGGAATTTAGGATCTTGTGAGACCAGGAGGTGATCAAGTTGTAGATTTATCAACTAGGTTTTCCATTCAATTGTGTTTACCTTATTAATGCTTCCAAGTTATACTCCCATATGATATCTTGGTTAATTTGAGAACTTGGGATTTGACACTCGAGAGAGGTAATTTCAGGTTTGGACTTAGGTTAAACACAATATAAGTTTTAATAGAGCGGAAGATATTTAAAACTTGGGAAATCTATAAGGTCGGGTATAAAGAATGTTTTCACCTAAATACAAGATAGGGATATCATTATTGAAATATTCTCTCACTTGACATCCGGAAGAGGTAGTGAGGGAGCACAAGTGACCATGATTATTGAATGAATGTAATTGAGTAATAATTTCTGAATGGGATGACATGGGAATAACGAGATGAAATCAAGCCCCTAGAATATTTATGCATAGAGAGTCCACATTTTATTTTTCTTTTGATTTTATATTCATTTTATTTTTTATTAACACTAAATTTGGTCGCCTAAATAAAATTGGGTTACGATAATCGCGATAGTTAGCAACGATTTAAACCAATCCCTATGGATACGACACTCTACTCATCCTATACTATTAAAACTTGACTAGTTCACTTGCGGTGTAGCAAATAAATCGCTACCAACTGGGGTACTATTGGGCCTGTTCCTGCATGAGATGGCCTGCGCCCTTCCAAAAACCCTAGTTGTGGCCTTTGCCCTCTTCACTGAATTTATCAATACAAAAGAAGTCTGCAACGCCTGAGCCTTGAAAGAGGAGGGCGTCAACAGAAAAAGGAATGTTAACGAGCATAACAGTCACAAAATTGAGCGAAAAAACTACAAGTCAAAGAAGAAAAGGGTGTGGTAGAGAGTGGTTCGGCTGATAGAGTGCAGGGGTAAAAATAGATCCCCTCGGTGCTTCAACAACTTCACGCCCCTCAATTCCCTGATAGCTACCATCCTAAAACTAATTGATGAAAAGAAGCTACTTGAGTGGCCTCATCCTTTTAAGGCTAATGGAAAGAACTATCAAGCTGACAAGTGGTATGACTTTCATCGAAGTCATGGCCACCCCACTGACAGCTATTTTGGGTTAAAGAACGAGATCGAGCAATTGATCTGGATGAGCTATCTCAGTAAGTTTACTATGGATAGAGGTCAGGGTAAGTAATGCCCTAGAGAAGAGAGAGGAAGACCCAAGGTTCGGGAAAATATCCACACAATCCATGGTTGATTCACCTCTAGAAGAACCTCTCTAATCGAGCACAAAGCTCATATCTAACGTGGCAAGTGCCTAGTTGAAGAGCAATTAAGTATTGATATTTTTGGTGGCACTAATGGTTTTATCGAGTGTTTCAGATTTATTGTTTAATGCATTTGATTAAGAAGAAGATTTGATGAAGAAGACATAAAGAGTGCATAATAGACATAACAAATATATGAAGAGTTTTGAAGACACTGAAAAAAATAATAGGTGAAAATAATTGTTTACTTATGTACTATTAATGCAACCAGAATTAGAATCACGCACGACAATTAAAATGAGTTAATTCTATGTGTGTCACGATAACAAGTGATAAGTTTAAGATCCAAAAATGAGATATTGAATGTGCTCCTTATGCGATATGACTTTGATAATTGACCTAATTAAAAAATGTGTTTTAAGGAATAAAAAGTGGTGTTTTCGGGTCAATTAGGTCAACCGATAAAAGAAATAGGTTAACTGAATCAAATAGTGAGTTTTGGGAGTTAAAATAGAGTCCTACTGATCTAATCGGTCAACAGAGAAAAGCAATCAGTCAATGGTCTGAAATAGTAGATAAAATAGAGCGATTTAGGATGCCGGCTAATCGAATCGGTCAACCGACAAGAAAGGTCGATTCACTAAGAAGGCTTAAAGACAACGACTATATTGAGCCTTGGTACTAGGAGGTCGACCGAGGGTAGGTTTCAGTCAGCTGTATGGTTGAGTAAAAAAATTGACTATTTTGGTTTCTTAGCCAAATCATCTTAGTTTGGATGATTCCAAGAGAGGTTTTTGAGGGATTTAGGTCTAATTCAGATATACTTGATATATGTTGTGATCCCTAGTAATTTGGTCCATTTAATTAAATATTCTTTCAATTAAAGTGTTTTAATACTTCCTATGTTGATGGATTTTGATTTAAATATGTTTTAATGACCAAAATGATATTTTTCAAGAATATTTTTAAATGAAATATATATATATTTTGATCATATATAATATATGGGGTCTTGGGGTGTCATTTAATGACATGGTATTTGAAAAGTAGTCATTATAAGATATTTTTGAAATTATTATATTTAAACATATGATTTTTGAGTTTAAATATTATTTTTTTGGTGGAGAATATTTGGGGTTAAAGATATGGAAGAGATTTATGGAATTTTATTTTACTTTATGACTTAGTCCATATACTTAAGTATAATTCTTTCTATACTTTCATTGACTGGGATCAAATTATTTTTGGGACTAAATTAAGAGCTTTAAAAGTTATATTATTAGTTAAATATAGCTTTTGTGAATCTATATGATATATGGGGTCCATATGTGTCATTTAATGACACAAGATTTGAAACCTAGTCGTTAGAGGGTTAGTTCTTGGTATATTAAAAGAGATTTGTGGGATTGAGTTTAACACAAGAACATCCATTTTGAGCTATTATAAGAGTGATATTTTTTCTAATATTTCTATGAGAGATTCTATTCAATTTCTTGATCTAAAGAGTTAGCTGTTTGACGTCACTGATTTGAGTTTTAATTGCGATATTATCATTTTCTTCGGTGTTTCCCAGTGAGATCAATCTAAGATTTTTTATTTGTTTTCTAAAGTTATATTTATATTGGTTTCTTGGTTTAGGATTGTTAGAAAATCGTTTTGAACTTAAAATCCTAAAAATCATTTTAAACGATTTTTTACTTATCTTATCTGATTGTGTGCTAAATTTATGCTACCCACTTGATCATATTAATAAGATTTTATTTGCCTCATATTGTACCTATCACTTAGTAATTATTTAGGACACTAATTTATTATATTTGAATTGAGCTGGTAGAAGCTCATTGTGGGAAGAAACTTACATTTTTTTGTATTTGTGAGTTTGACAGGATTACACACGTTTGCGATGGTGTTTACTAAGGGTAGCTAGGTTTCGATCTTTTTCCTATGTAAAAGATTTGGGGGTGATCTTTATCCTAGAAACATTCTAGGTCATTCTTTTCTCTTGTGTGACGGAGTGGTAGATTTGATCTTATCCAATTAAAAGGATTAGATTTTGATTCTTCTTGTAACAGAATTAGGTTAGTCTTGAGCTGGGTAAAAAGATAGGGTTCTTCATGAGCTTGTGAAAAATGATAACTGTAAAGGTTGATTCTTAGCCTATGAAAAGAATCGAGATTGTAAGGGTTTGGTTCCTACCTATTACAGGAATTAGGGGTTTAGTGGATTGTGAATCTCCGTAGAGCTTGGGGGATAGGATGTAAGTAAGAGTAGCTTACCGAAATAGGATACATCATTGTTTGTTGCATTGATTATTTTATATACTATATTTGGGTATACACTTAGTATTAAACACATATCCGCTGCATATAAAGATAATAACTAATTTATGGAAATTAATTATTTGTGTTTAAATGTTTGATTATTAAATTTTTGTGACTACCCAATTCAACCTTCTCTTGGCTAGCTCTTTAGGCAAACATAAGGTCTCCAAGCAACCGCCCACCATAGAGTATGCTATCGCCTTCACCGACGAAGATCTCTGTGGGTTCCACACATCCCCATGATGATGATCTAGTGGTCAATCTACAGATCACCAACTATAATTAGGGGTGCATACTAGTCGACAGTGGCTATTTAGTAGAGATCCTCTACTTGATCACATTCGACAGAATGGGAATCGACCAAGAAAAACTAAAGTCAATAATGACCTCCCTGATCAGATTCAGATGAGAAATTGTAAAGCCCCTTCATTGGATCACGTTACAGATCAAATTAGGCAACAAAACATAGCATTCCATTGTTGACACGCAGTTTATGGCAGTAGAGTGTCCATTAGCATATAATGCAATCATTGGGAGACCTTTCCTCAACACCTTGAGAGCTATCACCTCAGTAACCGACCTCATGCTGAAGTTCCCCACGAAAAATGGCGTGGGAGAAGCGTACAAAAGCCAGTATATGGCCATAGAATGCTTTGTGGTCAAGATAAGACTCCCCAAAGTATCACATACCAAATAGCAGTCAAGGAGAAGGCCCCAAAGTATCACATACCAAATAGCAGTCAAGGAGAAGGGAGGTTGACAAAGTCTCCCTACTTTGGGACATAATAGGGCACCCTAAGACGAGAGGAATGCTGGAACCCGGGCTCAAGTAGACAAACTAACCATTACCCCATCTCGAGAAAGAGTTGGAAGATGTCCTAATCCATCTAACAAAGCAAGATTGAACAATCCAAATTGGAATAGCCCTAGTTATAGGTGTAATTTACCTATCTATTTCTAAACCGAACTTGTTAGTTTTTTAGTGTTATTATAGTATTTTAATATGTTTTAATATTTTTTATTATTTTTGTATTAAAACATGTGTGTGGGGTGAAAAGGGATGAAAATGGATCATAAACGATTAAATTCGATCAAGAACAGTGGGAAAACAAGCATAAAGGCAAACTTCTGAAATACAGCCCACTGCCGTGGCGGTCAATATGAAAATAAGGCCTTTTCATACTCAAAGCCCACTGCTGAGGCGATGAAACAATAGAGAGGTATCTACTCCCACCGTTGAGTCCACAGCCGAGGTCGTGATCAAACTGACTTACCCACTGCTGCTACAGTCACTATGCACACACTTTAGATATTTATTTAGATATTTTGGAGCCCTATATCTTCCTCCTCTCCTATATTTCAGCTAGGAGAGAGATACTAGGGTTATAATAGGGTTGATAGGGTTTTAGGGAATGCTCTACCAAATCCGAAGGAGAAAAATATGTTGTGAAGCAGGAGAAGCATTCTCGAAACGGTTTTAACACCAAATCTTGGGACTACAGCTAGTTTCTCTCATTTCTTTCTTTATTCCTAAACTTCGGATTATGGTTTGAGCATGTTTAGCTCATTCTTCATTATATATACAGTTATGGCCGTTAGCTAAACGGATATTCTCTAGGGATTAATAATATTTATAAATTTGTGGTTTTGAAATTGGTGTTTTATTAATAATTGGTCTTCGTTATTTGATTGTGTTTGTTGTTTCTCCTTGTTTATTGTGCTTGTTATGATATATTGAGAATACGGGGTTTGACACTCGGGAGAGGTAATCTCGGATTCCGACTAGGGTTTAAACACAATACGATGATATAATAACCCGAGAGGGAGTTAGATAGTGTGCAATCAATGACGTTGGGGCAAAACTCATGTGACTATGTGTTCTAAAAAGGCTAGAGAGGGACTTCGGGGTTAACACAAAGTCACATATTCATTCACTTGTCACTCGAGAGAGGGAGTGAATGAGTTTACAATACAGAAATTGTCAGACAAGTCGAACACCGTTAACGTAAGTCTATCGAGATCAAACGCATATTTGTAAATGAAATTAATCCCTAGATAATCCATTCTTTTAAACATCTCATATTAGTAATATAATATAATTAGATAAATTAGAATTTAATATTAATATATTATTAATTATAAACTTAATTTTTTATCGCCTAAATAAAATTAGGTTATGATAATTATGGTACTCGATAATATTCTCAGCCAATCCCTGTGGAAACGATAACCCTTACCCTTCCTACTCTTCTAAAACTTGACCCGTACACTTGTTATGATATACTTGATCCCAATATTTTGATGAACAATTAAGTATTGATATTTTGGTGGAACTAATGTTTGATCAAGTGTTTTAGTGATTTAAAGTTCCAGTAATGAAGATGTCAAATTGAATGGATGCTTAATGAAGATATCAAGATGATGAAGAAGTATTAAGAGTTTGAAGAAATCAGGGAAAACAACTCAGGTAAATGTTAACTCTTAATATCCCATTTAGGAACACACATATGGCACAAAATGAATCTTATCTTTTATGTGTGTTTTGGTTAAGTATATTTATTTGTTCCTATGTGAATTAAAAAAAAATATTTTTGAATGACTAAAATGGAATATAAGAGTATTAGTAGAGCTTATTTAAATATAAAAATGGATAAAGGGGCAAAATAGTAAAACAAAGTAGGTTAAAAACGAGATCAGAGAAGTGATTCAGAAGGAGGTAGTCGACTGAGATGTCGACCGGAAAAAGAAGATGAAACATCCTGAATTGTAGAGTCGACCGACCGGTCGACCTGTAAAAACATCTGAACTCTCTGAATCTGCGAGTTGACCGAGCGGTCGACCGGTGGAAGCATGACAAACTCTCTGAATCTGTGAGTCAACTGGGCGGTCGACCTATACTCGCTGGGGCGATAGTTTAGCTACAAGCAAAGTTGGGTAGTCGACCGAATGTGTTGTTTCAGGATATACTTTAATCTGAGTTTAAATCCAAAAGTAGCCATTTTTGGTAAGGATTTGTGGGAGATTTAAGGGATATTCTCTATATTTAAGATATAGTTCATATACTAATTAAATTCTTTCAATATGGTTCATTAAATGTTAATGTTTCTCAATTTGGTACTTGAAATAGATTCTATACTTATTTATTTTGATTGAGAAAATCTTTGGGGGTTTAATTGGAAGATTCGAAAGATGTTTTTAAGTGAAATTGAACCTAAAAGAAGTCTTTATGTTGCAAGGGGTCTATAAGAGTTTTTTATTGGCATAACACTTGTAAACTAGCCGTTAGAAGACTGATTACATATTCCTTTAAATAGACCTGCGAATGTTATTAGAAAATAATCATTCTCAAAGAGAAAATCAGTTTATATCATTTTGAGAGAGCTTTTATAAGAGTTATCATTCTACGATACTAAGAGTTATTCTAAGAGTAATTCTGATAATCAACTGCGATCTATTCTTGCTAATACCGGATTTGAAGCTATATTGTTCTAATCATTATTTATGTCCATTTTGGGCGAGATCTTTCCATATTATTTATTGTTTATTATTTTATTTTTGAAATTGATCTTAGAAATTATTTTTGATTTTTTGAAGAAAATATTCTTTCAAACAATTTCTTGAATCTGATTACGTGCTCCAATTTGCTACCCATATTCTCGTTAAAATCATATTTCTGTATCTCACATATTTCTATCACTAGTTAGGATATTAATTGAGTTTTTATTTGTTTGGGGTGGTAGAAGCTCCGAGTGAGATTTACTTATCAATTTTTGTATTGGTGAGTTGTGACGGATTAAATATCATTGAGGATATTTAATCAAGAATAGCACGATTTTAGTCTCTTCATGTACAGAGATTGGGGTAGTGATTCTTCCTAGATAAGAAGTGTGTTTTTGAGTAATTTTGTAACGGTTCAATCCTTACTGGGTAAAAAGATATTTGGAGTGTTTTGGTGAGGTTTTGATTCGTGAGCCTTAGTGTTAAAAAGAATTAGGTTATTCTTTAACCTGTAAAAAGTAGAGGTTCTTCCTCAACTTGAGAAAAAAAAAATTTAAAGGTTGATTCTGAGCCTGTAAAAGAATCAGTGTGCTGGTTTGGTTCCTACCTTTAAAGGAATCTTGGTTTTAGTAGGTGCGATCTCTGTGGAGCTCAGGAGACTGGATTAATCAAGAGTAGTTTCGTGAACCAGTATAAATATCTGGTGTGCTGCTTTCTTAATTTATTTATTTTTGTTGTTTGGGTGTGCACTTAGATTTATTTTAATTCCACTGTGGTATAAGGATGATAATTTATTTAGGTATAAAATTAATTATTTGATTTTTTCAAGTATATTCTAATATTATTTTTTAATTACCCAATTTACCCCTTTCTTGGGTATTCTACAAGTACTAGTTTAGCTCGAATCTATTTTGCTAACAAAGATCACATGGCATAAATAGTAGGCACACTAGGTGAGGGGCAATCTATGCACCGACCACCCTTGTTTGCAGGTGAAAGTTACTTGTTTTGGAAAGACATGATAATAACCTTTCTTCAGGCTACAAATTATGACATGTAGCTAACAATCGAGGATGGTCCATTTATTCCAATGGAAAACAGAGTTGAGACGAAAAATGAACAACTCACTGCTTCCGATAAGCAGAAACTCTCTATTAATTCTAAAGCTATCAATATTATCTTTTGTTCTTTAGATGCTAATGAGTATTCTAGAGTTTCAGGTTGTAAATCCGCAAAAGAGATGTGGGATAAGCAACAAGTTACCCACAAAGGGATAAGTCAAGTGAAACAGTCAAAGATTAATGCACTCATGAGAAAATTTGAGTTGTTTAGGATGGAGGAGAATAAATCGATTCAAAAGATGTACACTTGTTTCAACAACATATGCAATAGTATGAACCAACTCAGAAAGTCGTACTCCATGGAGGATAGAGTACGAAAGGTCCTAAGGTCCTTAACAAAAATATGGGAGTCAAAGGTGACGGCAATCGAGGAAGCCAAGGATCTTGGCAAATACGACATCGATGATCTAATTGGTAATTTGATGACTCATGAATCGACGATCAAAGCCTACGAGGATGATACCGAAAATAGCAAGAGGAAATCCTTGGCACTAAAAGTTCAAAAAATTGAAGAAGTGGATGACAGTGATGATGAAAGTCTTGATAGTGAGCAAGAGAAGAATGTATCACTTCTCATAAATAATTTTAGAAGAATGACTTAGCGCACATTCCGGGGGAAAAGAAATCTCAACATGTCCAAAGTAGAATGCTATAACTGTCGCAAAACCGATCATTTTCAAAATGATTGCCTCAAACCGAAGAAGGATAAAGAAAAGGAGAAAAAGAAGAAAGCAAAGAAGAGTAAGAAAAAATTGATGAAGGCTGCTTGGGATAATACCGATTCAAGTAGCTCAAAAGAATCAAATAGTGGGGATATGTCCATGCTTTCATTAATAGCCACTGGTGGTGAGGTAACCGATTGTTCAAGTTATTGTCCTTTAAATTTTGATGAATTACTTGATGTTTATCAAGAACTCTCACATGATTATAAAAACCAGTGTTCTAAGATAAATGCCCTTCAAAGTACAATTAACACACTAAACAAGCAAGTGGTGGATTATGAATTTGAAAACAATGGGTTAAAATCTAAATTGATAGATTTGCAATCAGTTGTTCTCATATTTACTGGTGGTGAAAACAATTTGAAAATGCTTTTGGGAAGTTCACGATGAGTTTTTGATAAGGCCGATGTTGGATTTTAAAAAAATCTTAAACAAAAATGTTTTCATAAATTCTTTTCTGAAACCAAGGATCTTGTTAGATATTTTAAATGTAACATTGTGGGGCATACTATTCGTAGATGTTTTGCAAAACTGTCTAACTGTAGACAACTTTGGGTTCCAAAAGGAACAAAAATTGTCCCAACTAACAAGATCGGACCCACGTAGGCTGGGTACCACTTAGAAACTATTTGAGGTGCTTCTTGCAGGTTATTTTAAAAGCATCAATAAGCAATGACAAATGGTTCCTGGATAGTGGTTGTTCTCGACACGTGACGGGACATAAGGGAAAATTTATATCTTTGACACCTAAAGATGGAGGTCATGTGAATTTCGGAGACAATGCAAAGGGTAAAATTATCGGTATAGGTAATATTGGTAATAGTACTACTATGATTAAAGATGTGTTACTAGTTGATGGACTTAAACATAATTTGCTTAGGATTAGTAAACTATGTGACAAGGGATACAATGTTATATTTGATCATGATAGATGCATCATTAAGAATAGTAATGATAGTAGTATTTTGCTAGTTGCGTCACATTTTGAGAATGTTTATACTTGCTATTTTGATGATTTTAATTCTCGAAATTTATCTTGTTTGAATGCTTTATCTAAGAATAGTTGGTTATGGCATAGAAGACTTGGGTATGCTAGTATGGAGTTAATTTATAACTTATCTAAGAAGAGTCTTGTACATGACTGACCTGATTTGAAATATGTGAGAATAAAGTATGTGATGCATGTCAATTAGGCAAGCAAGTTAGATCATCATTTAAGAAAAAGATACACACGTCCACGTCTAGATGTCTTGAATTATTGCATCTTTATTTATTTGGGCCTAACTTTATTGCTAGTTTTGGTGGTAAGTTCTATGCATTTGTTATAGTTGATGATTATTCTAGACTTGCCTAGGTATACTTTCTTGTTAAGAAAAGTGAAGTTGCTTCGGTTCTTACTAAATTTTGTAAACGTGTTCAAAATGAGAAGCAATGTTCTATTATTAACATTCGTAATGACAGAGGAAGAAAATTTAAGAATGATGAAGTGATAAGCTACTGTGATGAGCATGGTTATGCTCACAACTTTTCTGCACCAAGATCACCGCAACAAAATGGTGTAGTAGAAAGGAAAAACATAACATTTCAAGAGATGGCTAGAACAATGCTAAATGAAAATTGTTTACCAACCTACTTCTGGGCCGAAGCAGTAAGCACCGCTTGTCACGTGGTAAACCGGGTATCAATTCTTAGAGGGTTTAACAAAACCCCATAAAAAATATGGAATTGTAAGACTCCTATATTTCATATTTTAAAGTCTTTGGATGCAAATGTTTCATTTTAAATGACAAGGATAATCTTGGTAAATTTGATGCTAAATCCGATTATGGGATTTTCCTTGGATATGCTACAAACAGTAAAGCTTATAGAGTTTATAATAAACGTACTTTAGTAGTAGAAGAAACTATGCATGTTTTTGTTTTAGGAAGTTGATCCATACTGTTGAGAAAGGTTTTGGATGATGATAATGCAAGTATCTCAAATAACCAAAACCAAGGTAATGATGCGCCAAATGAGTCTCAACAAGAGGAGGAACCTAAAGAGAAGGATTCGACTTTACCAAGAGCTATAAAGAAAGTACCAGGGTATTCAATTAAAAAAATCATCAGTAATTTCGAAAAAGGTGTAAGTACTCAATCTTCACGTAATTTTAAACTATATCAAATGAATGTAAAAAGTGCATTTCTAAATGGCTTTCTAGCTGAAGAAGTTTATGTGGAACAACCCCCGGGATTTAAAAGTGATAAATTTTCCGATTGTGTATTTAAACTTCGCAAGGCTTTGTACGGGCTCAAACAAGCTCCGAGAGCTTGGTGTGAGAGACTTAGATGATATTTGATCGAAAATGATTTTCGAATGGGTATTTGTGATATAACATTATTTGTAAAGTAAACTGATTTTGATATCCTATTAGTACAAGTATATGTTGATGATATCATTTTTGGATCTGCTAATGAGGATCTTTGCCAAGAGTTTGCTAAGATAATGTAGGTTGAATTTGAAATGAGTATGATGGGAGAGCTGAATTTCTTTCTTGGATTGCAAATTAAGCAAATCAAAGAAGGGATATTTATAAACCAAGCTAAATACACCAAGGAGCTGTTAAAGAAATATAGATTGGAAGGAGCTAAAGAGTACAAAACTCCCATGGCAACGGCTACAAAAATTGAAAAAGACGATACAGGTAAAAGCGTTAATGAAAATATGTATCGAGGTATGATTCGTAGCTTATTGTATTTAACTACTAGTAGACTTGACATTATGTATAGTGTTTATCTTTATACTAGATTTCAGTCTTGTCCTAAAGATCGCACTTGACTGCGGTTAAGCGAATTTTTCGTTATTTAAATGGGACAACTGACCTAGGATTATGGTATCCTAAGGAGAGTGATTTTAAATTGGTAAGTTACTTCGACGCTAACTTTACCGGTTGTAAAGTTGAGTGAAAAAACACAAGTGGATCATGTCATTTGTTAGGACATGCTTTGGTTTCTTGGTCAAGCAAGAAACAGAATTCGATAGCCTTGTCTACTACTGCGGTTGAATACTTGGTAGCTGGTAACTATTATGCTCAAATTTTATATATTAAGCAACAGTTAAATGATTTTGGAGTTTGTATGGAGGAGGTCCCGATCTTTTGTGATAATAAAAGTGTTATATCTCTAAGTAAGAATCCTACACAACACTCACGAACTAAGCACATAGAGATTAGACATCACTTTATTCATGATCACATTTAGAAAAATGATATTATTATTGAGTATATTGATACCTCTGACCAGCTTGCTAATGTTTTTACCAAACCACTAACGGAAGATCAGTTTGTGAAAATCATTCGCGGTTTGGGTATGGCTAGGCATAATGATGTTTACCTAGAGTGAGTTACATGTTTGTTGGTTTCTCCTTTCCTACCTATATTTGTTTTTGAATATGACAAGGGGGGAGAAATGAGTGATGTTTTATTTAGGAGGAGTATTCTAAAACTATGTTTCAATAAAAAGGGAAAAATTTAAAAATTCTGCTTTATTGAGTATTTTTAAATTGTACATTATTGAAATCTTCATTGTGACGCTTTAACAAGTTAAAGAACCCATCTTCGGATTCAGGGGGAGTGTGGTTATATTTTATTTTAAAGAAAACATCAAAGTTAATTGTTATCATAAAAAAGGAGGAGATTGTTGATCCCAAGATTTTGATGAACAATTAAGTATAGATGTTTTGGTGAAACTAATGTTTGATCAAGTATTTCAGTGATTTAAAGTTCCAGTAATGAAGATGTCAAATTGAATGGATGCTTAATGAAGATATCAAGATGATGATGAAGTATTAAGCGTTTGAAGAAATTAGGGAAAACAACTCAGGTGAATATTAACACTTAATATCCCATTTAGGAACACACACATGACACAAAATAAATCTTATATTTTATGTGTGTTTTTGTTAAGTATATTTATTTGCTCCTGTGTGAATTAAAAAGAAATATTTTTGAATGACTAAAATAGAATATAAGAGTATTAGTAAAGCTTATTTAAATATAAAAATGGATAAAGGGGCGAAATCGTAAAACAAAATAGGTTAAAAATGAGATTAGAGAAGTGATTCAGAAGGAGGCAATCGACTGAGGAGTCGACCGGAGAAAGAAGATGAAACATCCTGAATTGAAGAGTCGACCGATTGGTCAACCTGTGAAAACATATAAACTCTCTGAATCTGCGAGTTGACCAAGCAGTCGATCGGTGGAAGCATGACAAACTCTCTGAATCTGTGAGTCGACCGGGCGGTCGACCTATGCTCGCTGCAGCAATGGTTTGGCAGCAAGCCGAGTTGGGTAGTCGACTGGGCAGTCGACCGAATGTGATGTTTCAGGATATAGTTTGATCCGAGTTTAAATCCAAAAGTAGGCCTTTTTTTGTTAGGATTTGAGAGAGATTTAAGGGATATTCTCTATATTTAAGATATGGTTCATATACTAATTAAATTCTTTCAATATTAAATATTAATGTTTCTCAATTTGGTACTTGAAATAATTTCTATACTCATTTATTTTGATTGAGAAAAACTTTGGGGGTTTCATTCGAAAGATGTTTTTAAGTGAAATTGAACATAAAAGAAGTCCTTATGTTATAAGGGGTCTATAAGAGTTTTTTATTGTCATGACACTTGCAAACTAACTATTAGAAGGCTGACTACATATTCCTTTGAATAGACCTACAAACTTTATTAGAAAATAATCATTCTAAGAGAGAAAATCAGTTTATATCATTTTGAGATAGTTTTTATAAGAGTTATCATTCTACAATACTGTGAGCTATTCTAAGAGTGATTCTGATAATCAACTGCGATCTATTTTTGTTGATACCGGATTTGAAGTGATACTGTTCTAATCATTATTTCTGTGGATTTCGGGTGAGATCTTTCCATATTATTTATTGTTTATTATTTTATTTTGGAAATTGATCTTAGAAATTATTTTTGATTTTTGAAGAAAATATTCTTTCAAATAATTTCTTGAATCTGATTACGTGCTCTAATTTGCTACCCATATTCTTGTTAAAATCATATTTTTGTATCTCACGTATTTCTATCACTAGTTGGGATATTAATTGAGTTTTTATTTGTCTGGGGTGGTAGAAGCTCCGAGTGAGATTTACTTATTAATTTTTGTATTGGTGTGTTGTGACGGATTAAATATCATTAGGGATATTTAATCATGGGTAGCAGGGTTTTAGTCTCTTCCTGTAAAGAGATTGAGGTAGTGATTCTTCCTGGATAAGAATTATGTTTTTAAGTGATTTTGTAACGGTTCAATCCTTACTGGGTAAAAGGATATTTGGAGTATTTTGGTGAGGTTTTGATTCTTGAGCCTTAGTATTAAAAAGAATGATGTTATTCTTTAACTTGTAAAAAGTAGAGGTTTTTCCTTAGCGTGAGAAAAGGAAATTGTAAAGGTTGATTCTGAGCCTGTAAAAGAATCGGTGTGCTGGTTTGGTTCCTACCTTTAAAGGAATCTTGGTTTTAGTGGGTGCGACCTCTGTGGAGCTCGGGCGACTAGATTAGCCAAGAGTAGTTTCGTGAACCAGTATAAATCTCTAGTGTGCTGCTTTCTTAATTTGTTTACTTTTGTTGTTTGGGTGTGCACTTAGATTTATTTTAATTCAGCTATGGTATAAAGATAATAATTAATTTAGGCATAAAATTAATTATTTGATTTATTCAAGTATATTCTGATAATATTTTTTAATTACCCAATTCACCCCCCCTCTTGGGTATTATACTGGGCCAACAGACAAGTATTGATGCACTTTTTTCAATGAGATTCTGAGCCATTTTATTACGCTTGGAATCATTACAATGAGCTTCTATTCCGATTTTCGAACCATGGTTTCTTGATGGAATGTCAACTCCTGAATTTATTCGTCGGGTTATCAACCACAACCAGAATATGGGTGGAAGGAGGAAACAGTACCTACTTTTTCTTCGACCTAATTGCAAACGAAGCCGTTTCATCGTTGAAGGAAATGGTGGCCCTTGATTATCAAAGTTGGAATCATTCACCAAGTCATCAAAGCTTAGGGGATTGTTCCAACACTACGGCACCATGGATTGACACTCTGGTTCAAGATGTGGAGTCTTTCCCTACCTTGGAAGACGTGTTCACTATAGTTATGGGGGAGACTTAGATATTTTTTAGGGAGAGGCATGACCGACTGAAGGAGCATGAGGATCGTCTCGATTATATTGAGACAGTCTTCGCCAACATTAATGCAACCGTAACGTCTCTGCAGACGTAAATTAGTCATCTTATCTACTTTGTTGATACCGAGTTAGAAGCAGTGGCACTGAGAAAAGAGCATGTCACATCTGAATGTGAAAGCCAGCGTGAGAAACTGAACACGAGCGGAAAGATCTTGGGAAAATTCATTAATGAAGATTCGAATGAGGAGAGAACCCAAGTATAGATTGGTGATAAAGATTCACATATTGATCATTGTGAGTTTTTACCGTTTGAATTCTATTTGGTGATGCCGCCATCGATCCAAGACGATCGCATCTACGAGGATCCTATGTGGATCACCTATCCTACTCTATTTCTAGCTCAGTACATTCGTGAGAACCAAGCACATAATACAGAGCTGAGTCACGTTGAAAGATCGAGCCGAGCAAAGCCAAATCTTGCGAGTCTTGAGGGCATACAAAATCAAGACCCATATGTAGTGTTGTACGACACTTACTATGGGCGGAAGCCGCTCTTTGACAAGCCTTTCTCCATGTCGAGCCGAGGACAATAAACCATGTGCTTCTTGGGAGGCAACCCAATGTAAAAATAAGTTAAACCCATCACAACTGACTTAATTCGGAGGCAAGATTCTCTCACCTTCCAGGTACGTGTTCTAAACCCCCGTCTTCATTATCATGCTTTATGCTTTCATTGGGATCACTGATGGGTTGTTGAGGACATTCTCCATTTTAAGTTTGGTGGTGATGTGTAGGATGTTAGTATGTTTTACTATTTTACCGTATTGCATGTTTGTTTAGTGTAGAATGTTTTTGTGTTGTTGTTGTTGCATGCTAAGTTTTGCGTTCATTTGGGTCGTTACCCGATGATGATATTATCCCCTGGTTGTTTTTAGAGGTCAAGGGTAATACCCATGCATGTGTGTTCTGTGTGCTCGATAATGCGTTTTGGTGAAAGTTATTCTAGATCCTAATTTTCACGAGCACGTAGACTCAATGTATTTCTATTCATTTGATTTGAGGCCGATTATTGATTAGCCAAACTCATGATAATTGAAGGATTCCAGAACCTGATTGAGGGGAAGTTTGAGGTGAAATCCTAGGCGAGGTAGTTCAGAGGATATGATTTAGGCATTCATTTTGTGGCGTGAGCCTTTTAAGCCTACCATCTTATATGTTTATCCCTTGTCACCCTGTCGAAGCCTAAATGCCATTTCAATTCTGAACTCATAAACAAATATCCTGGCCAATTTATCTTTTTCCAAACCTATATCACTGAATTAAAGGCACAATTAGAGTGAATCAAGTTAGCATTCATATATGTTACTTGAAGTGGACGGTTAGGTTTACGGCGAACTTCTAATTGGTTTGGTATTCGAGTACTCACTTGACGCTTTTCTTTTGTTTTAACCACATCCGTGAAATTGTAATAATCGAATAATTTTGGCGATGTAGTTCGTTGGGAAAACAAATATATGTAAATATCGTTAAATTTCGTTTCTTTTGACAAGTGAGTACGTTGGTCTTAAAAATGATTATTCGAGATTGTTTCCAATTTATCTATGGCCGTTCGATAGTGAATGTGCCAAGCATTGAGCCTTGGGTAACGTTAACCAGTTTTCTATTCCAATATACCCTTGGTCAAATGTTCCAAAACCGAACCAAGTCCTTTTGATCTTTATGAAATACTCAGCCTACACTAGTGGAGAGTGAAACCCAATCAGGCATATGGATATCCTAGTCCTTTACGGTCTAAGTCGTGAGTTTCATTGGTCGATAATCCAGTCAGGTCTTGGATGACTATATTGTTGAGTCTCGCATACACACGTTGAAATGATCTAAAATGGCATTTACCATTATTGAATGTCGAAATTCTAGAACACCACATGGTGCATTTTACCACCAAAACTTGATATGATTGGGGGTTATTGAGAGGAAAATGACTTGGTCGATAGAAGAATTCAAAACTCGCATATCATTTTGTTTAGGTTGTTCATTCTAGATAATTTAGTTGTGATTTTCATTTTAGTATGAGTGTTTTGCTCGAGGACTAGCAAAATTGTCAGCTTTGGGGTATTTAATAAGTGTAATTTACCTATCTATTTCCAAACTAAATGTGTTAGTTTTTGAGTGTTATTATAGTATTTTAATATGTTTTAATATGTTTTTATTCTTTTTGTATTAAAATAGGTGTGTGGGGTAAAAAAATGATGAAAACGGATCATAAACAATCAATCGGATCAATAACGGTGGAAAACAAGCATAAAGGCAAAATTCTGAAATACAGCCCACCGTCGCAGCGTCCAGACCACCGCCGTAGCGGTCAATATGCAGACAAGGCATTTTCTTGTTGAAAGCCTAGCGCTGAGGTGGTAAAACAACAGAGAGGTCTCTGCTCCCATCGCTGAGTGCACCGCCGAGGTCGGGATCAAACCGACTTAGCCACCACCGTGGCGGTCACTCTACACACACTTCAGATATTTATTTAGATATTTTTTGGCCCTATATCTTTCTCCTCTCCTCTATTTTAGCTAGAAGAGAGATCCTAGGGTTAGAATAGGGTTGAGAGGTTTTGGGGAATGCTCCACCAAATCCAAATGAGAAGAATACGTTGTGAAAAAAGGAGAAGCGATCTCATAATGGTTTTAATGCCAAATCTTTGGACTACAGCTAGTTTCACTCGTTTCTTTCTTTATTTATAAACTTCGGATTATGGTTTGAGCATGTTTAGCTCGTTCTTCATTATATATACAATTACGGCCGTTAGCTAAACGGATATTGTGTAGGGATTAATAATATTTATAAATATGTGGTTTTGAAATCGGTATTTCATTAATAATTGTTCTTCATTATTTGATTGTGTTTGTTGTTTCTCCTTATTTATTATGCTTGTCATGATATACTGAGAATAAAATGTTTGAAATTCAGGAGAGGTAATCTCGGATTCAGACTAGGGTTTAAACACAACGCGACGATCTAATAACCTGGGAGGGAGTTAGATAATATGCAATCAATGACGTTGGGGCAATCGCATATTTATTCACTTGTTACTCGGGAGAGGGAGTGAATGAGTTTACAATACAGAGATTGTCAGATAAGTCGAACACCATTAGCATAAGTCTATCGAGATCAAATGCGTATTTGTAAACAAAGTTAATCCCTAGATAATCCATTCCCTTAAACATCTCATATTAGTAATATAATATAATTAGATAAATTAGTATTTAGTATTAGTATATTATTCATTATAAACTTCATTTTGTATCGCCTAAATAAAATTAGGTGATGATAATTACGGTACTCGACAATATCTATGGAAACGATAACCCTTACTCTTCCCACTCTACTAAAACTTGACCCGTACACTTGCGGTGAAAGTGGCATGCGTTGATTCGCGCCACAACCTAACTGGGGGGCACAAGGGATTAACTTTTTATGCTCTTGAGGGCTAACCACGACGTGTTTGCCAAATCAACTTCCCTATTTGGTAGGCCAATGTTGTCTTGGTGAAGAAAAAAATAGGGAAGTGGTGCATGTGCGTTGACTTTACAGACCTAAATGAGGCATGTCCCAATGACTGCTTATCTCTCCCAAATAACAACATAATCGTGGATGCTACAGCTGGCTACGAGTTACTTTGCTTCCTCAATGCATTTTCCAGGTACAATCGGATCAGCATGTACCTGCCCATCAAGGGAAAAATGGTATTCATCACCAACAAAGGCCTCCACTTCTATAAGGTCATTCTCTTCGAGCTAAAAAACATTGAACCACTTATCAAAGGCTGGTAAACAAAATGTTTGCCTACTTGGAATAACCATTAAGGTCGACATCAACAATATGCTCATTAAGAGTAGGATGGCCGTGAACTACCTTGCCAACCTGCAAGAGTATGTCAACGTACCCTGGAAGCATCAGATGAAGTTAAACTTGAGCAAGCATATCTTCAAAGTTAGTTCTTGCAAATTTCTCAGGCACATGGTGACTCAAATGAAAATTGAGACCGACCTAGAGCAAACCAAATAAATCCTGAACATAGCATCCCCAAGGATAATAAAGATAGTTCAGAGCCTAATGGTGGGAGCAGCTACCCTGAATCAATTTGTCTCACAAAGTTTTGACAAATGTTTTCCATTTTTCAAGACTCTATATAGAAACAAAAGTTCCAAGTGGATTAATGAATATGAAGCTACCTTCTAGGCACTCATGAAGTAGATTTCAGAGCCTTTGATACTCACCACCCCAAAGCTAGGGCAGGAGATGATCATTTACTTGGCTGCTTTGGCAATTTCCGTAAACTCAACCCTAATAATCAAAAAGCATGGGGCTTAGAAGATCATGTACTATATCAGCTACATATTGAATAGAATGAAATCCCACTACCTCTACTTGGATCTGATTGCGTAGCGTTGATAATATTAATCAAAAAGCTCTAGCACTACTTCCAAGATCATTCGATGATAGTACTTACCAACCAACCCCTGAGGATTACACTGCATTGACCACAGACTTCCAAAAGACTGTTGAACTGATCAATCAAACTTTTAGAGTTCCATATCAAGTACTAGCTGCGAACAACCATTAAAGGCTAGGCATTTGCTGACTTTATCTCAAAATTCACCTACTTCAAAAGATTATTCCCTGGAACCAAAGACGATACTAACAACACAGGCCAGTATTTGATCAAATGCTAGATAGCATATGTGGATAAATCATCGAACTACAATGGTTCAAGGGCCAGAGTTGTGATTTACACCACCAAGGGAGACATCCAGGAATATTCCCTAAGACTCGGCTTCAAAGCAACGAACAACGAAGGTGAATATGAAGCATTAGTCTCTTCTCCAAGGATCCTTAAAGAAATCGATACCACTGAGGTAGAAATATTCTTTAACTCCTTCCGAATAACAAATTAGGTCAACAGGAAGAATGCCACTAAGGAGGCCAAGCTGATGGCATATATAATCAAAGTCATGTACCTAATGCAAAAATTCTGAAAGATCACCATCAAGAAAATCCCAAGGGAAGAAAACAAAAATGTAGATTCACTGGCTAGCTTAGCCTTTGCCTTCGATTCCCTGGGACACTAAAACATTATAGTTAGAAACATCCCATAACCAAGATGTGACAAGCCCAAAATAGAGGTAGAGATGAAAGCGCACCAACCCAGTTAGATGGATCCCATCTATAATTACCTCCACATCATACTTCTCCCGTAGTAGAAAAACGAGGCCAGGAAAGTTTGCTCTCACATATCCCAGTACACTTTGCTATAAGGAGGTAATTATACATGTGGCGGTAATTGTAGATGGGATCCATCTGGTCCAGAAGTAGCCTTGCTGCAAGTTTGCTATCGCGTGTCCCAGTACACTTTGCTATCCTCCTGAACATCCACAAAGGCCTCTGCAGCAATTACTCATAAACACGATCCCTAGCCAAAAGGACACTCAGGAAAGGCTACTTCTGGACCACGATGGAAGTCGATGCTAAGGAACTAGTCAATAAGTGCGATAAATGCCAGATACTCAGACCAGCTATCAATACTCCAGCTACAAGTTAGCTGCCTATGTCTGGACCAAGGTCATTTGCCCAACATAAAATGGATATCCTCTGGCCATTTCCTAGCGCAATAGCTCAAAATAAGTTCATTGTCATCGCCATCAACAACTTTAACAAATGGATGGAAGTAGAAGTCATAGCAAACATCACCGATGCTAAGATTAAAGACTTCTCCTGGAAGCACATTGTATATCGATTTAGGGTTCCACAAGCCATCGTCAGTGACCATGGCTCGTAATTTAATTGTGCCCTGTTCAAAGACTTCTACACATACTTGAGAATCTGACATCACTAATGCACCCCAAATTTTGATAGCGAAAGAAGTAGAGATTGGGAAGAAAAGGAAATAAGTTTCATTCTTCCCTATCTAAGTCATCTAAATTTGTTCATTTTGAAATTCATTTTTTAAGGGCTTTCTAGGCGTTGGTTTTGAAAAACTTCTTAGGTCGTGATTTTATGTTCAAACGGAGTTTCCACCTAGCATAGGGTTAAATGGTGTGCTAGGTTACTAGGGATTATAGAAATTTAGTTTTACTTTGAAATGGCAACTGTTTCGACTCTTAAAGGTCTATGTAACAAAGATTTCTTAATGTTCGGGGGTCGATTATACGCGGGGAAGGTTTTACACACCCCAAGACACTAGTCGATAAATGGTACATTTGTCTAAGTTAATATTCACTGTTAAAAAACATCCAAGTCAGTTTTGTTTTTTGTTTTTTAATTTACTTAACAAAACAATTCCCTTTTTGAGAGTTTTTCCAATTTTTTTTATGAATTTTTAACATGATTAAAGCAGTAAAGGCTTAACTCTCTATTATGAAATTACAAATAATGCAGATTAAAATGAAAATATTTTTTTATTTTTGGAAATAATGAAAGCAGTAAACTACACTAATCTAGGCAACGACAACCCAATAGCAGTATATAATATGTTGGAATACAAACGATTGAACTTTATAAAGGCTTCCTACATATCCCTCTTTTCACAGGAAATTAGGTCAACATGTAGTTCCAACATGAAAGCTAATATGAATTGAAATGTTTTTTTTTTAAGAGACTGGACCGTACAAAAGGTTGCCTATATATCCTTGATTTCACAAGGAATCAGGTCGATTATTTGGATATGTGACCGAACTGGTACGTGGGTTGCCAACGTATCTCAGATTAATGATAATCAGGTCATCATGTAGTTCATTTTTGTAAAGTAAAAATTGGGTTGGTTTTAATTGATTTTAGTTGATTTTAGTTATTAACTAATACATGAATCACAATATGATATGTACATAACCGCTTTCATTTTGTTAAGATCCCGTTAAGCAAACTCATTTGTTTAGGTTAGATTAGTTGTGAGTTGTTAGTTGAAAAGAAAATAAATACCGTATATATATGCTAGTCCTACTTGTAACTAAGAAAAATAGGAAGGTTTCTGAAGAAGAATCACACATATCCCCGAAGGAATAGAGGTCATCCCTTTATTCTGAATTTTTAGCCACAAGGGTCTGTCGGTGTAGTGTATATATATGTATATATATAAGGTTTCCGTCCACTAGCCTAAAAACTTAGTTTTAGGCTATGATCTTAAAGTTTAGCATAAAGTAAATTAGTTATTTAATAGTTATATGGCTAGATTAATAGTTAGGAAGAGCTCGGTTTGAAGTGTTCATGATAGAATCATAGAGAGTATACCCAACTCATAGAGTGATATGTGTTTTGTTTGGATCCTCACATGTTCTTAACATGTTCTAGGATGATTTGGGCCCTTACATGTTCTTGGATGTTCTTGATTTTCTTGAGATGATTTTGTACGATATGGAAATGGTTTGATTATTATAGCAAAAATTAAACGTTTTTGTTGATATTATGTGTTATATACATGAAATTTATGTATGAATGCTATATAAACATGTTGTGTACAAGCATAATACATGATTTTAAGACAACGTCAAAGGATTATCAAAAATACATACCTAGTTTAGGGCAGTGGTCTTTCCCTAAACAAATACCTTCTTATCTTTCTTCATCTTTTTGGCTGGAACTCGATTAGTTTCCATCAACTTCTTGAGTTATTACTCCAAGAACCTCAAGAACACCCTTCAAAACTGAATGTCAGCAGAATAATGGGGTGTTATTGAAGAGAAATGCTTAAAAATCCTAGCACCCGAGAGAGGTGCTCGAGTTTAGAGAGATAAGCTAGGGTTCCAAGACTTTAAAAAAGAGAAACCGAGCCCCTGTATTTATAAGCCTAGGATCCTACGCATTCATTCATGTGCAAGGTATATCAAACCCTTTCTTAGGGTCTGTCTAGCCTAGGGGACATGTCTTCTTGTCCCGATCGTGATCACCTTTGGATGAATTTAATGGATTGTAGAAGATTCTCTAAGATTTGGTAATGATTACCAAATTTTTCCAAGATTCTTATAATGATTGGCAATCATTAGCAATGATTGGAAATCATTCGAAACCATTAGACAAGCTTGAACATGATTGGTTTTACATTGGTGCATCAATGGCATAAAGTAACACTTCCAATTCGGTTTAGGGGTTAGGTACCAGTTAGTTTCACTCATTCGATTTGGTTGCCATTAATGTTTCCAAGGTGCATTATATATGGTCTCGATGAGTCATATTTCATTTAATGCTTGATCATGGACTTGAATTTTGTTGTATTTGAATTGAATCGGGTTGGTTTACCTTGTAAGCAATGGTACCATTTCAAGGTTTCTAGTTAACACTATGATATTTTCGTGAAAATATCTTCATACCTTGAAAATACCTAATCCATGTCGTCCCAAGAAACAAATACCTTATGGGATGTGTTGGCCCAATGAAATACCCAAGAGGGAAAGGTGAACTGGGTAATTAAAAAAATGTCAAAGAAAAAAAACATTAATAACTCAAATAATTAATTTTAATCCTAAATTAATTATTATATTTATATCACAATGGAATTATAAAATCAACTAGGTGCACATCAAACAACAAAAATAAATAAATTTAAGATTGCAGCACACCAGAAATTTACACTAGTTCACCAAGCTACTCTTGGCTAGTCCAGTCCTCTAAGCCCCACGGAGAGTCGCACCCACTAAACTCAAAATTCCTTTAAAAGTAGGAACCAAACCCTCACAAAGATTCTTTTACAGACTTAGAATCAACCTTTACAAAATTTTCTTTTCACAGGCTAATAAATAACCTCTACTTTTTACAGGATCAAGAATAACCTAATTATTTTTAACACAAAGGCAAAAGAATCAAAACATCACTAAACAATCCAAATATCCTTTTACACGGTAAGGATTAAACTATTACAAAATCCACACAAAACAATTCAATTTAGGAAGAATTACCACCTCAATCTCTTTACAGAAAGAGACTGAAACTAGCTACCCTCTGATTAAATACACTTAACAGTATTTAATCCGCCACTCAACTTACCAATTAAAAAATTGACAAGTGATTTTTCTCACTCGGAGATTCTACCATCCCGGATAAATTAAAACTCAATTAATATCCCAAAACTAGTGATAGAAAAGTGAGTGACTCAAAATCTGATTTTAAACAGAAATGGGTAGCGCATAATTAAGCACATAATCAGATTAATTCAAGAAATTATTTAAAAAATATTTTTCAATAAAAATCAGACAACAATTTCTAAAGATCAAATTCCAAAAATTAATCAAGCAATACTCTACAGAAAAGAATTTAGAAAGATCTCACCTGAAATCCACTGAAAAAATAATTAGAACGATGTTACTTTAGATTCGGTAGTAGCAATTATTAACAGCAAATGATTCTCAAGAATGTCTCTTAGAAATCCTCTCACAAAAACTCAATATGATTTATCTTAGAAAAACTCAATATGATCTCTTTATCTCTTAATCTCTCTTAATGATATGAAAAACGTAGGTCTATATAAATTGGATTAAAATCAGCTCTCTAACGGTTATTTCTCATTTGTCATGACACTTAATTGCTCTTTTAGACACCTTATATCATTAAGACTTCATTATGGTTCAATTCACTTAATTATAGCTTTTAAATTTCTCAATTAAGTCCCCCAAATATTTCTCAATTACAATTAAATAGAATAGAAACAATTATATCTACCAAATTGAGAAATATTCAAACTTAATTAACCAAATCAATAGGGATAACATAATATGTATAGAATATCTTAAATAAGATTAAATACCTAAAATCTCTCTTAAATCCTAACCAAAAAATAGCTAGTAATGGCTACTTTAAAATTGAAATCCGGAATTCCATAATATCCTGAAACAGACACACCAGTCGACTAACCAAGATCAGTAGTCAACAGCTCAATTCAAAATGTAGCCAAGCCAAAGATTATGTGCCCATCGGTTGACCTATTTATCGACTTAGAGATTCATAGAGTTCCATTTCTCTTCACAGGTTGACCACTCGGTCGACTTAATGATACAGAGAGTTCATTCTTAAGTACAGATTGACCTATCTGTCGACCGAGAGATACAGAAACTTTTTCTTCTTTGTTTGGTCGACTTACCTGTCGACTTATGGATACTGGATCACTTTTCTAAACTCGTTTTTTATTTATTCTTATTGATATTTTCACCCCCTTAACAAAATTCTTTTCTTAGTTAGTTCCACTAAATACCTAAATTCAATTTTAATTATTTATTTTTCAATTACACATAGGAGCAAATAATTAATCTAATTGGAATCCTGTTAAAAACACACATATTTATAAAAATCATTTAAAAACATTTTTGTGCCGTGTGTGATCATAATTGGGATATTAAGAGTTGAAATTTTGACCTGAGTTGTTTTCCCTAGATTCTTCAAATTGTTCAACCTCTTAATCCTTCATCATCTTCATCATCATATCTTCATCATTTGGAACTAATAAACTAAAATACTTAATCAAACTGTTAGTTCCACTAAAAACATCAACCTTTAATTGTCCATCAAAATCTTAGAATCGACAATCTCCCCATTTTTTATGATGATAATTAACTTTGATATTTTTTTCAAAACAATAACATAACCACACTCCCCCTGATCTGAGGACGGGTTTTATAACTCATTTAAAGCATGGTAATTAAGCTATTAAAAAATAATCAATAAAGCACAAATATAAAAATAAACTCCCCCTTAGGATATTCAATAAAATATCAACTAATTATCCCCCTTTGTCATCTCAAACAAAAAAATATTTAGGAAGGGGAAAACACACTATAATTTTACTCTAAGCAAACATCATTATGCCTAGTCATACCCAAACCGCGAATGATTTTCACAAATTGATCTTTCGCTAGTGGTTTTGCTAAAAACATCAGCAAACTGGTCGGATGTATCAATATACTCAATACCAATGTCTTTTTTTCTGAATGTGATCACGAATAAAGTGATGTCTAATCTCTATGTGCTTAGTTCGTGTGTGCTGTGTAGGATTCTTACTTAGACAAATGACACTTTTATTATCACAAAAGATCGGGACCTCCTCCATACAAATTCCAAAGTCATTTAACTGTTGCTTAATATATAAAATTTGAGCACAACAGTTACCAGCTGTCATATATTCAACCTCAATAGTGGATAAAGCTATTAAATTTTGTTTCTTCCTTAACCAAGAAACCAAAGCGTGTCCTAACAAATGATATGACCCACTCATGCATTTTCGCTCAACTTTGCAACTGGGAAAATCAGCGTCGGAGTAACTTACCAATTTGAAATCACTCTCCCTAGGATACCATAATCCTAGGTCAGTCATCCCCTTTAAGTATCAAAAAATTCTCTTAACCACAGTTAAGTGTGATTCTTTAGGACAAGACTGAAATCTAGTATAAAGACAAATACTATACATAATGTCAGGTCTACCTGCAATTAAATACAATAGACTACCAATCATACCTCGATACATTTTTTCATTAACACTTTCGCCCGTATCATCTTTTTCTATCTTCGTAGCCGTTGCCATAGGAGTTTTGTACTCTTTAACGCCTTCCCAACCATATTTCTTTAACAACTCCTTAGTGTATTTAGCTTGGTTTAAAAATATTCCTTCTTTGGTTTGCTTTATTTGCAGTCCAAGAAAGAAATTGAACTCTCCCATCATGCTCATTTCAAATTCAACCTGCACTATCTTAGCAAACTCTTGGCAAAGATCCTCACTAGTAGATCCAAAAATAATATCATCAACATACACTTGTACTAATAGGATATTGGAATCAGTTTGGTTCACAAATAGTGTTATATCACAAATACCCCTTCGAAAATCATTTTAGATCAAATATCGGCTGAGTCTCTCATACCAAGCTCTAGAAGCTTGTTTGAGCCTATACAAAGTCTTGCGAAGTTTAAATACGTGATCGGGAAATTTATCATTTTCAAATCCCAGGGGTTGTTCCACATAAACGTTTTCTTCTAGAACGCCATTAAGAAATGCACTCTTTACATCCATTTCATATAACTTAAAATTATGTGAACATGCAAAAGCGAGTAGCATTCTAATTATTTCTAGTCTAGCAACAGGAGCATAGGTTTCATCATAATCAATTCCTTCATCTTGATTATAGCCATGTGCTACTAATCTTGCTTTGTTTCTAATTACCATGCCATATTCATCCTTTTTATTTCTAAAACCCCATTTAGTACCAATAACTGGATGAAAATTCGATCTCGGAACAAGACATCATACTTTGTTCCACTCAAATTGAACTAACTCATCTTGCATTGCGGAAATTCAAGATTCATCAGTTAACGCCTCATCTATATTTTTAGGCTCAATTTGAGATAAGAAAGAAAGATTAATTATATCCTTAAGAGAAGAACGGGTACTTACACCTCTTTCAAAATTACCGATGATTTCTTTTATCGAATATCCCAGTATTATCTTTATAGCTCTTGGTAAAGTCGAATCATTTTCATTAGATTCCTCCTCTTGTTGGGACTCCTTTAGTACATTATCACCTTGATTTTGATTATTTGAAATACCTACATCATCATCATCTAAAACCTTTCTCAACAAAAATTGATCAGCTTCCTAAAAAATAACATGCATAGTTTCTTCTACTACTAACGTACGTTTATTATAAACTCTATAAGTCTTACTATTAGTAGGATATCCAATGAAAATCCCATAATCAGATTTAGCATCAAATTTACCAAGATTATTCTTGTCATTCAAAATAAAACACTTATATCCAAATACTTTAAAATAGGAAATATTAGGGGTCTTACTATTCCATATTTCATATGGGGTTGTGTTAAACCCTCTACGAATCGATACTAGATTCACTACTTGGCAAGTTGTACTTACTGCTTTGGCCCAAAAGTAGGTTGGTAAATGATTTTCATTAAGCATCGTTCTGGCCATCTCTTGAAGCGTCATGTTCTTTCTTTCCACTACACCATTTTGTTGCGGTGATCTTGGTGCAGAAAAGTTATGAGCATAACCATACTCATCACAGTAACTTACCACATCATCCTTCATAAACTCTCTTCCTCTGTCACTTCAAATATTAATAATGGAACATTGTTTCTCATTTTGAACCCGTTTACAAAATTTAGCAAGAACAGAAGCAACCTCACTTTTCTTAGCAAGAAAAAATACCTAAGTAAGTCTGGAATAATCATCAACTATAACAAAAACATAAAACTTACCACCAAAACTAGCAATAGAGTTAGGACCAAACAATCAAGATGCAATAATTGAAGACATCTAAACGTGGACGTGTGCATCTTTTTCTTAAATGATGATCTAACCTGCTTGCCTAATTGACATGCATCACATACTTTATCTTTCATAAATTTCAAATCAGGTAGGCCATATACGAGACTCTTCTTAGATAAGTTAGAGATTAACTCCATACTAGCACGCCCAAGTCTTTTATGCCATAACCAACTATTTTTAGATAAACCATTCAAACAAGATAAATTTTGAGAGTTAAAATCATCAAATGAGCAAGTATAATCATTCTCAAAATGTGATGGAACTAAAAAGATACTACTATCATGACTATTATAGCCCTTGTCAAATATAATATTATAGCCCTTGTCACATAGTTGAGTAATACTAAGCAAATTATGTTTAAGTCTATCAACAAGTAACACATCTTTAATACTAGTAGTACGATTACCAATATTACCCATACCGATAATTTTACCCTTTGCATTATCTCCAAAAGTCACATGACCTCCAATTTTTCCAACGTTGGATAAATTAAATTGATCCAATTTGATTTTTTTCAGGTGTCAACGATATAAATTTTTGGAACCCAAAGTTGTCTACAATTAGATATTTTAGCAAAACATCTGCGAATAGTATGCCCCCACAACATTACATTTAAAACATCTAACAAGATCCTTGGTTTCAAAAAAGAATTTGTGAAAACATTTATGTTTAAGATTTTTCTGAAATCTAATACTGGCTTTATCAAAAACTCCACGTGAACTTCCCAAAAGTGTTTTCAAGTTATTTTCACCGCCGGTGAATTTGAGAACAATTTGTTGCAAATCCATCAATTTGGATTTCAATTCATTATTTTTATATTCGTAGTCCATCACTTGCTTGTTTAATGTATTAATTATACTTTAAAGGGCATTTATTTTAGAACACTAATTTTTATAATCATCAGAAAGTTCTTGATAAACATAAAATAATTCATCAAAATCTAAAGGACAAGAACTTAAACATTTAGTTACCTCACCACCAGTGGCCATTAATGCAAACATGGACATATCTTCACTAACTGATTTTTCTGAGCTATTTGAATCAGTATCATCCCAAGTAGCCTTCATGGATTTCTTCTTACTCTTCTTTGCTTTCTTTTTCTTTCTTCTTATTTTCCTTCTCTTTATCCTTCTTCGATTCGGGACAATCATTTTTAAAGTGACCGGTCTTGTGACAGTTGTAATATTCTACTTTAGTCATGTTGAGGTTTCTTCTCCCGTGAAATGTGCGCCATGTGATCTTTGTTAGCTAAGTGTGTCAAGTTAAACCAGCTCTGATGCCAATTATTGGGCTAGTAAAATACCCAAGAGGGGGGTAAATTGGGTAATTAAAAAAATATCAAAGAAAAAAAATTCTTTAATAACTCAAATAATTAGTTTTAATCCTAAATTAGTTATTATATTTATATCATAGTGGAATTATAAAATCAACTAGGTGCACACCAAACAACAAAAATAAATAGAGTAAAGATTGCAGCACACCATAAATTTATACTGGTTCACCAAGCTATTCTAAGCTAATCCAGTCCTCCGAGCCCTATGGAGAGTTGCACCCACTAAACTCAAGATTCCTTTAAAGGTAGGAACCAAACCCTCACAAAGATTTTTTTACAGGATCAGAATCAACCTTTACAAAATTTTCTTTTTACAAGCTAAGGAATAACCTCTACTTTTTACAGGATCAAGAATAACCTAATTCTTTTTAACACAAAGGTAAAAGAATCAAAACCTCACTAAACACTCCAAATATCCTTTTACCTAGTAAGGTTTTGAACCGTTACAAAATCCACACAAAATAATTCAATTCAGGAAGAAATACTATCTCAATCTCTTTACAGGAATAGACTAAAACCAGCTACCCTCTGATTAAATATACCCAACAGTATTTAATACACCACTCAACTTACCAATTAAAAAATTGACAAGTGATTTTTCTCACTCGAAGCTTCTACTACCCCAGATAAATTAAAACTCAATTATCCCAAAACCAGTGATAGAAAAGTGAGTGACTCAAAATATGATTTTAAACAAAAATGGGTAGCACGTAATTATACACGTAATCAGATTAATTCAAGAAATTATTCAAAAAATATTTTTCAATAAAAATCAGACAACAATTTCTAAAGATCAAATTCCAAAAATTAATCAAACAATACTCTATAGAAAATAATATAGAAAGATCTCACTCGGAATCCACCGAAAAAATAATTAGAGCGATGTTACTTCAGATTCGGTAACAGCTGATTAACAGCAAATGATTCTCAAGAATGTCTGTTAGAAAAGATCTCACAAAAACTCAATATGATTTCTCTTAGAAAAGTTCAATATGATCTATTGATATCTTAATCTCTCTTAATGATATGAAAAACGCAGGTCTGTATAAATGAGATTAAAATCAACTCTCTAACGTCTAGTTCCCATTTGTCATGACACTTTATTGCTCTTTTAGACCCCTTATATCATTAAGACTTCATTCTGGTTCAATTCACTTAATTACGACTTTTAAATTTCTAAATTAAGTCCCCCAAATATTTCTCAATCACAATTAAATAGAATAGAAACAATTATATGTACCAAATTGAGAAATATTCAAACTTAATTAACCAAATCAATAGGGATAACATAATATGTGTAGCATATCTTAAATAAAATTAAATCTCTAAAATCTCTCTTAAATCCTAACCAAAAAATAGCTAGTAACGGTTACTTTAAGATTAAAATCCAAAATTTCATAAATTCCTGAAACAGACACACCAGTCGACAGATCGATTCAGGATGTAGCCAAGCCAAAGATTATGTGCCGACCGGTCGACCTAACTATCTACTTAGAGATTTAGAGAGTTTCATTTGTCTTTATAAGTCGACCGCTCTGTTGACTTATAGTTACAAAGAGTTCATTCTTAAGTACAGGTCGACCTACCTGTCAACCGAGAGATACAGAGAGTTTTCTTTCTTTGTCCAGTCGACTTACCTGTCGACTTATGGATACTAGATCACTTTTCTAAACTCGTTTTTAATTCATTCTTATTGACATTTTTGCCACCTTAACCAATTTCTTTTTTTGGTTAGCTCCTCTAAATACTTAAATCAATTTTAATTATTTCTTTTTCAATTATATATAGGAGCAAATAATTTATCTAATTGGAATCCTATTAAAAACTTACATATTTATAAACATCATTTAAAAATCTTTTTGTGCTGTATGTGATCCTAATTGGGATATTAAGAGTTGAAATTTTAACCTGAGTTATTTTCCATTGGTTTTTCAAATTCTTCAACCTCTTAATCCTTCATCATCTTTATCATCATATCTTCATCATTTGGAACTAATAAATTGAAACACTTAATCAAACCGTTAGTTCCACCAAAAACATCAACCTTTAATTGTCCATCAAAATCTTAAGATCAACTGGATGGTCATTTGATGACTATTAAATGCCTCGGCAAGGTGGCGAACTGAATTGGTTCCGTTTTGATAACAGGTACTCACTTTTCAAGGGTTTTGGTTAAACCTAAGATATTTTTATCAAAATAACTACATCCCTTGAATGTGGACTTTCCATTTCATCCCATAATTTTATTCTTGATCATGTGATCATTTAATGCGTATTAAATGCCTTGATTTGGTGGTGATCCAAATCTATTTAGTTTCGATAATGGTTAGTTACCTCCAAACTCATTTGGTTTCTTCCTTAGATATTTTGTTTAGAGAATATATAGGGGATTCTTGGTCATTTCAATTCTTGCTTTTGAGTTACTTAATGATGGGTGGTGGTGGAACATTACATCGCCACTTTCACCGCAAGTGTACGGGTCAAGTTTTAGTATAGATGGGAAGGAGTAAGGGTTGTCCTGTCCATAGGAATTGGTTGAGATTTTTATCGAGTACCACAATTTTCATAACCTAACATTATTTAGGCGATCAAAATGAATTTTATAATTAATTAATACTAATACTCAGTTAATTAATCTAATTATTCTAATATTATATTGAGATGTTTTAGGGAAAATATTGCCTAGGGATTAACTTCGTTTACAAAAACATGTTTGGTCTCGTTTAGTTTACAATAACAGCGTTCGATGTATCCAACAATCTCTGTATTATAAACTCACTCGCCACCTCTCCCGAGTGTAAGACGAGTGAATATGCGACTCGCGTCAACGAATAAGTCCTCCTCAACGTCTTAACAACACTAGGTCACATGAGTCTTGCCCCAACATCATTGATTACACACTTTCTAACTCCCTCCCAGGTTATTAGATCGTTGTGTTGTGTTTATCCTAGTCCGAATTCGGGGTTACCTCTCCCAAGTGTCCAATCTCGTATTCTCTACTTATCTAGACAAGCATAATATCAAAGAATAACAGTAAACAAAATTGAAATAGCGAAGAACAACCCTTAACAAAACACAAATTTAAACAAACAATGATTTCATAAAATATATTAATCCCTAAACAATATCCATTTAACTCTTAGCCATAACCATTTATACAACAACAATAGAGCTAAACATGCTCAACAACCTACCAAAGTTAAGAAAATAAAGGGAGAAACGAAAGGATGTAGCCGTAGTCTGAAGATTTGCTGCTAAAACCATCCAATAATCGCTTCTTCTTTATTGCAACATGTTCTTCTCCTTCGGAATTGGTTGAGCATACCCCCAAAACACTCTGAAAATATTAAGAACCCTAAGGGGTCTCCTATGGCTAAGGGGTAGAGAAGGAGAGAAGTTTAAATAGGGATCAAAATATCTAAAAAATATCTAACAGCTGTGCAGAGTGATCGCCACGGCAGTGGGTATGTCAGTTAAACCACGGCCTCGGCAGTGGAATCAAGGACCTTGCTGTTGTTTCACCACCTCTCTGGTGGGCTTCATGCAATTTTAGGCCCTCTCTACATATTTACTGCCGCGACGGTGGTCTGGACACCACGGCGGTAGGCTGCATTTCTGAATTTTGCCCTGATGCTTGTTTTCCTACTGTTCTTAATCCAATTTAATCGTTTATGATCCATTTTCATGCCTTTTTACCCCCACACACCTGATTTACACAAAAGAAAACATAAAAATGTATTAAAACGTAATAAACGTACTCAAAACCTAACAAGATCGGTTTGGAAATAGTTAGGTAAATTACACCTATCAAATACCCCCAAACTCGGAATTTTGCTAGTCCTCGAGCAAAACACCCACACAATACAAGAAAATATAACAATTAATTACGAAATTAAAAACTAAAAATGAAAAATACTAAAAACAATTATGTGCAAGTTTTGAATTATCATCTACCGGCCAAATGATTTTCTTCCTCATCGGCCCCCAATCCTATTAAGTTCAAGAATAAATCACACCATGTAGTGTTCTATAATTTTGACATTCGATTATAGTAAGTGCCATTCTAAATCCTGTTAAAGTGTGTGTGATAAAACTCAAATATATAACTATCCGTTGATTACATGGGATTATCTGTCAATAAAGTTCATGACTAAAACCTTTTAGGTATAGGTAATCCATAAGCCTGACCTGAGTTCTATTCTCCACTAATATAGGCTCACAGAAATCTAAAATGATCATTAGGACTTAGTTCGATTTTGGATAAATGGCCAAGGGTATATCGGAATAGAAAACGGGTTAACGTCGTTAACCTGATGATACCCGAGGCACATGCTTGGCATTCTCACACTTGAAACCCCATAGATAAACTGAAACAACCCTGAACATACATTTAAGAACGACGTACTCACTTATAAAAAAAAACGTAATCTAAAAAATATTTACATGGGTTTTTTTTTTCATACTTACCACACCCCTATTTATTCAATGAGTTTTGAACCAAATAAATGTGTATTAAAAAAATAATTTCTGAAAACAGTGTAGTCCAAACTTATTTACTTGACCAGTGTAAAACGCAAAAGCGAAATGTGTTTTTCAAAAAACGCATTTTGAAAATGCGTTTTTAAACGAGGTGTGTGGTCGGTTAAAAATGCAAAATAAAAAAGGAAAAACGCAAAACCGATTTGCGTTTTTAAAGAAACGCTAATCGGTTTTGCGTTTCTTAAAACCAAAAAAAAAAAAAAATTGTTTGAAAAACGCAGAAGCTTTCTGCGTTTTTCCAAAAAAAAAAAAAAAAAAAACGTTTGAAAAACGCAGAAAGCTTCTGCGTTTTTTTCAAAAAAAAAAAAGAAAAAAAGAAAAAAGAGAGTAACGATCAGCAGTGTGGGTTTTTTTTTTCTTCAGCAGAGTTGTAATTTTTTTTTCCTGTTTTGAAAGCTTTTTTTTTTTTTTTTTTTTTTTTCAAGAGCTTTTTTTTTTTTTTTTTTTTTCAAGAGCGTTTCGTTTTTTTTCGCCATTTTTCCACCGTTTTCCTCATTCATATTTGGCTTAGAAGAACCATTTTTTGATTAGTATGAAATGATTCCAAAAAAAACGAAAATAATATATGCTTTTTTTAAAAAAAAAATTACACTAATTGAAATTAAAATAAAATTACATATGAATATATAATATATTTTTACAAATTATAATACATGTCGTCATTGAGTTTCTATGTACCACACCCCCTACGTCTGATGTTTCTCCGTTGTCGCCGTAAAGGAAGTGGAAGTTCTTCGGTGTCCTCTGTCTGGAAATGATCATCTTGAGTAATGTGTCCCAAGTCCATAGTAGATGGATATGTTGGTTCCTCCACGATGGGCAACAAATATTCATCATTTCGCTCCCATGGGACTGGTGACACGCGTCTTCTAATTCCTCTGGGTACACCATGTGTCACACGAGGAACAGATACTGAGCTCGATGATGGAACATCCATCATCGAGGTGACAAATGTGTTACCCACTGACCATCCGGAACTGACGCCCAGTTCGGTACCATAATCTGAAAAGAAATTATCCATCCCGTAGGTAGATGGTCCGGCACTGGCGTCGTCATCCAACGGCGGACTCGGCATCAGGTGTCCAAGACTCGGCATCAGGTGTCCCGGACTCGGCATCTGGTGTCCCGGACTAGGCATCTGGTGTGGCAACTGCCGACGATAGGCACGGGAACAAATGTTGCGCGATAAGTATGTAACCCGTTCAAAATCCCCTGGTTGTCTTGTTTGAATTGCAAGTTCACTCATTCGCATCAGGTTTGAAATATCGGGTTCCTACAACATAAAGTTAATTACACCTAAGTAAATGAACATTATACAAAATAATAAATATATGTTCTAATTAAATTATACCTCTATCATCGGACGACCTCCTACTGCATGATAACCGAAGTTCGGTCGGTAAGATGGGTTCACTATGAACCGCTTTGTGACTCCCCAATACCAAGGCATGTAATCATCAAATACATCTGTACCAACCTGAAGGTTACTTAAATCTGGTGGTCGCCGGCTATCCCATGCTCATATATGTGCCCCGTGCACTATCGACCAGTCTGTGCCAAATTTTTCCCTCCGGCTATTGAAATGCATATCTTTATATGTGTCGCTCAGCCAGGGAATTCCTTGGCAAAAACCAAACTGTCGTAGTGTGCGATGGGGGTAATGATACTCTACAATTTCGTAGCATATCAGGGGCACAGATGCCATCCAAATTTCTTTGCCATCACGACAATATTGTGGTAATTGGTCCAAGAGATCAGTTGGATACGGCATCCAAATAACCTTGCAAACAACATACAAATAAATTAATTAAATAATAAATATAATCATATATAAAACATTAGTAACATCTTACGTAAATCTATAACTGACCTCATAATCTTGTAGATGATCTAACTGATCACGATACACAATCAATACGTGCATCGGCTCGCTATCTAAGTTGAATGATACTTTCCAACTGTATGCAGCCATAAAAATTAATTATTACTACATGAAATGAAATATTTGAATTGCGTAAACATTTATTATATAATAACGTACCGAGACCCCCAAGGGGCGCCTGGGAACCTTATGTCCCCTATCTGTAGGTCACCCATCCAATCGCCAGTAGTAGAGAAAGATACGTGCCATAGTCTCGGGAGTCGTCCCCATGCCCAACACTGTAATAAAAATAAGGGCCCTGAAATTTTTTTCGTCTCCTTACGACATCCCTTGCACAGCTCTCGATACAGTACCGCTAAAGTTGCACTGCCCCAACTATACTGATGCGACCCAGACATATCGCGCAACAGTGGTAAGTACACTAACTTAACCAAATTATTAGATTTATCAGGAATCAATATTGTCCCGATCAATATCAGGCAGTACGCCCTAGCGTAACACTGCATAATGTCATCATCGGCGTCGGCAGGTACTCGATCGAAAGTGGACTGTAACCATTTCAGTTTCAGACAACCTCCTTTGATTTTGTCCTCCGGCGGTGTGTGACCGAGTAGGATTTGGCAAAGTTCCTGCCAACGTACGGTCGGTAATGTGTCACGTTCACGGGCAGCCCAAATAACACTACTACGTCTTGCAGTGTCACTGTCATCTCACCAATCGGCAGATGAAACGTATGCGTCTCTTGACGCCATCTCTCAACCAACGCCGTAATCAATGCGTAGTCTAACTGCTTTTTCTTTAACCGAAAGGCTCCATAAAGTCCGACGGATTCTATTAATTGTACCACACGACCAGGTACATGGTTCGTCCATTCCCCTGGAAACCGTCCGGCTCCGGAGCAGTCAAGCCGAGAAGAATGCTGAAATATAAATTAAAAGACAATTAATTTAAAAATTACTAAATAAAAAAAAAAATTGAATAAACTGGGTAAATATTTTTTTAATATGACCTGCACTCCGCGTTCTTCCCAGACAGTCCCAGATCTGTGGTCTCTCTGCAAATAAAGCAACGACTGATCGACGGGACCAGGCTCAGCCATAGCAGCAATAATCTGAAACTAAAATATGAAGTAGTAATATACGAAATATATTACAACACAATATACTAAACGACAATATACTAAACGACAATATACTAAACAACAATATACTAAACGACAATATAATACAACACAATATACTAAAGTTGTTCCAACCATAAAGTAAATTAAAAATAAAAAATAAAAATTGTTGTCTCCATTACAATTGTTATCTCATTGGGGTCGGGATGGACATGTTCGCCTATCATGGCCAGTTTGAGAACACAACCCACACCGATTTGTCATTGTCCGCTGCGACACATCCATTTCGTTTCGAATGCGAGTGGATTTAGGTCATCCGCGCTTCACAACTCGAAGTTTTTTCTTGTTAGGAAGAAGGATCGTAAAGTTAACCATCGGCCAATAGTCCTTGTGAATGATCGGTTCAAATGATGACTCCCAAACTTTCAACAAGTTTGCTATTGTGTACTCATCAGCGATGTAGCGAAACGCATCTGTGCCATAATACTCCGTCACCGCAAGCATGTGTGAGCATGGATATCTGAAAGTCTTATATTTCCCACAAGTACAATCAGGGTTATCACCTAAAGTAACTTTGTGTGTAACAATACCACCGGACAACGTCTTTCTCATTTTCACGTGGTAATGTGCATTCTCCCTATTATTAAATATATTTATAAATCAAATTAGATGATCAGTTAAAAAATATATATTACTAATTAATAAATTGCAAGTTAAAAAACCTTACCGATTGAATATTTGGACGTCGTATGTTTTAGACTTCGCTTGGAATTTTTGAATTTTCTCAACAACATGTTTTACGTATCCCAAACCCATGCCCATATCCTTTAGAGCTTCCTGTCGACCGAGATCAAAGTATTTGACCAACCTATAGAAATTTATTGAAATGGCAGCTATAATTGGGACATTCTTTGCACCTTTCAAACAGTTGTTGAATACTTTGGCATAATTGGTTGTCAACACGCCCCAACGTTTATCATTATCGTGTGACCTGGTCCATTTATCTTTGGCTACGTTATCCAACCATGTATACGCCCCCATTTTTATTTTCCCAATCTCTTCCATGATAGCGTTGTACTTTCGAACTTGTATTGCAGCACCCGCATTCCACGCAAGATCTTTTAGTTGTTGATTTTTAAAGATGTTATTAAAATTACTACAAAGATGCCGCAAACAAAATCGATGATACGGAGCGGGCTCGTTCGGTTGATTAAGCCATAAAGTTCTTACTGCACTAAGAATGCCAGTCTGTCTGTCAGATATCAACATGACCTCCGGCCGGTCTTTAACAATATGGCGCTTCAGCATCAAAATAAACCAGGACCAACAGCGGTGGTCCTCCGTCGGTACCACCGCGAACGCCATAGGATAACACTTATTGGACGGTGTCATCCCAATAGCGATCAAGATCTTTCCTTCGTACTTACCATACAGATGGGTCCCGTCAATCGTGAGGACAGGTTAACAATATCTCCATCCGACCACAGAAGGTTCGAATGCCCAAAAGACCATGTCGAATGTCGAATAACCAACTGAGTACTGTAATGCCGACATGAATTTCGGTAACTTTCGATACGATTCATCCCAATCGCCGAACAAGGTCTCGATGGCTTTAGATCTAGCCAACCAAGCCTTTCGGTAGGAGATAGTGAATCCCTGAGACTCTTTCACGGACGCAACGATAACACCCATCTTCACTTCTGGATCCTCTTCGACCTGTCCAAGTATCATGTCAGAAATGACACCCGAATCCAAGTTTCCATGATCCAATGCCGTATGATTATAGAAACACGTGTGTCGCCCGTTGTACTGCGTAATTTGGAACATTCCGTGACTCTGTTTTAGAGTCGCCCGCATCCGCCACCCACAACCATGCTTGCATTTAATCGACCAAATTTTCTGGTTCGTCTCTACCACACAATACTCTTTATTTTTCATAACATGATAATATTTCATGGCATTCTGAATATGTTTCTTGTCCTTAAAGACCATGCCACAATTAAATTCGTCCATTTCCGGGGTCCAAAAATTCTTTCGCAACTTTGGCTCATACTTTGCCATATCATCATCATCACCCCATTCCAACTGATTATAGAATGAAGGAACCTTGTGTAACGGTAATTGTTCACTCCCATCCATTGTCGGCTCGACATCCATATCTTCATCTTCATCTTCATCCCCACCATTCTCATCTTCCTCTAACGCAAAAGCACCATCTAACTCTGTTTGTTCAACATCGTGAAAACTATCGACTGTATTCGTCCCACCCTCCACATTCTCGTGCGGTGGAGCGGCAGAACTGGTGCTTGAATCATGATCAGTCACTATATGGGGATGATATTCTTCAGGAATGTAAGGCGATCGGTGAGTATAACTGGATTGAACAACTTGAGGGTCAAACATAGGAGATAACGCAGTAACATGAGGATTGGAATTTTGACTTAAAAATTGGGTAAAAAGACCAGGTTGAGAAGAAAATATTGGAGCGTGATTAAAAGCTCGTTCTACCTCCACATACACCTCAACACCAAGTAGTGGGGGCACCCTAAGAGGTAATTGAAGCACATGGTCTAATGCCGCATCGTCACCGATTGAATACAACATGTGTCTATAATTCCCAGGACCAATAGTAGCTATCGTCAACCTACATTGTAACTTTAAAGTTCCATCAACTCCATCCTCGAAGATATATGGTCGTAACATCGCAATTAATTCGTTTAACGTAATCCCCCGACAAACATCCAACGATTTGACCATAGACATGCTATATGACACTCCAAACTCAGTTCCTTCCAATATCTTTCCACCCCAATACAAATATAATGTAATATTCTTCATTTCAAACAACTACAATTTCACAAATCAAAATAAAACATGTAACGTATTATTATGATTATTAATTATATTACTAAAAAAAATTAAATTGTCCAATCTACCTCATAAAAACCGAAATCCTTATATATATATACACACACACACATACACACAAAATAAAACCAAAAAAATCGGAAAAAAAAAAAAAAAAAAAAAACGAAACCCCTAAAAGAAAAAAATTGTTTTACATCTACATTTCTAGATCTAGATTTAGATTACGAAAAAACTATTTTCAAATTATATAAATCTAGATCTACATTACGAAAAAACCGAAAAAAAAAAAAAAAAAAAAATTGGTTTACTCACCAAAATGAGACGAACAGCAGTGAAGGAGCTAGATCGGCGGAGGAAGAGTGAGTGACGGCGACGGAGGGCCAATATATCTACATTTCCCAAAAAAAAAAAAAAAAAAAAGTAACCGAACAAAAAAAAAACATATCTCGTATACACACACATACCCGAGACGACGACCGGACGGCCGGAGAAGCGACGGCGGCAGATCGGCTGACGACAGTTCACACTGTTTCCCTTCTTTTTCTTCTTCTGTGTTTTTACCCGTAGCGGTGAAAACGGCAGTGAAAAATGAGGAAGAAGAAGTTGCTGTCGGTGGGCAGTGAGTTAAAAACGCAGAAGTGTTCTGCGTTTTTAAAAACGCAGAACACTTTGCGTTTTTACTTTTCACACTATTTTTTTATTTTTATTTTTTTTTTGGTTATAAGAAACGCAAAACCGATTTGCGTTTCTTTAAAAACGCAAATCGGTTTTGCGTTTTTAAAAAACGCAAATCGGTTTTGCGTTTTTAAAAAACGCAAATCGGTTTTGCATTTTTAACCGACCACACAGCTCGTTTAAAAACGCATTTTCAAAATGCGTTTTTTGAAAAACGCATTTCGCTTTTGCGTTTTACACTGGTCAAGTAAATAAGTTTGGACTACACTGTTTTCAGAAATTATTTTTTTAATACACATTTATTTGGTTAAGAACTCTTTATTCAATTATTAGAATTTCATGAGTGTGGTTAAAACGAAATAAAAATGATAAGTGAGTACTCGAATACCGAACCAATTAAAAGTTCGCCCTAAAACTCAACCGCTCACTTCAAGTAGCATTTGCAACTGCTAGCTTGATTCACTCAAATTGTACCTGCGGCTCGGCGATATAGGTTTGGAAAAAGTTCAGTCGACTAGGGTATTTGTTTAAGTGTTCAGAATTGAAACGGTTTTTAAGCTTCGATAGGGTAACGAGGGATAAACATTTAACTAGGTAAGCTTCAAAGGCTCAAGCGATAGAAACGAATACCTAAATCATATCTCCCGGACTACCTCGGCTAGGATTTCACCTCGAATCACCCCTAAATCAAGCTCTAAAATCCCTATTTTCATGAATTTGGTTAACAAATAATCGTTTTCAAATCAAATAGATAGTTATATATTGCGTTTACGTACTCGGGCATTTAGGATCTACAATAATTGTTACTAAAACGATATGTTAAACACACAGAACACACATGAATGAGCTTTAAACTTAACCTCAATAAAAATTCACGGGACAGACACATCATCGGGTAATGGCCCAGATGAAGTCAAAACTCAACACATAACAACAACTAAACTAAAGAAACATGCATACAATAAAAACAAAACAACATAAACTAACAATACTAAAATACTACACATCACTTCCGAACTTAAAACGAACAGTGTCCTCAGCGGCTTAATCATCAATCTCAACAAATAGAAATAAAGCATACTAACAAAGGGGGTTTAAAATACTTACCTAGAAGGCGAGAGAATCTCGTCTCCGAATCAAGTTGGTTGTGACAGATTTAAATTTTTTGTCTTTTTCTTTACCTTGGGTTGCCTCCCAAGAAGCGTGTGGTTTATTATCCTCAACCCGACACAGAGAAGTGCTCGTCAAAGATTAGCTTCCGCCCGTATTAAGTGTCAAACAATACTACATACGAGTCTTGATTTCGAACGCCCTCAAGCTTGGTGAGATATTGCCCTAGATGGCTCGATCTTTCAACAACACACCTCACTGGCTTATGTACTTGGTGGGCATGAAAGAACGTTGCTAATAACAGCGAAGGACAACTAAGACACATCGGATCCTCATAGATGTGATCGTCTGGGATCGATGGTGGCAAGCTCCTTCCGCTCGTTTCTCGTTCCTCCTGGTGGCTTTCATATTTGGATGCGGCTTGTTTATCTCTCAATGCCACCAACTCTGACTCGGCCTCAATTAAGAAGAATAGTTGACCGATTTGCGTCTGAAGAGAAGTTACGATCGTATCAATTTTGGCACAGGTTGTCTCAATTGTGTTAAGACAAACCTCGTGCTTACTGATCTGGTCATTCGTTTCCCAAATAAAATCAGTAAATATTTCCTCCATGGCGGGAGAAGACTCAACATATTTCCTCAGTGTGTCAATCCATGGTGCCGAAAGGCTAAAACTATCCTCTAAGCTTTGATAACTTGGTGAATAATTCCAATACTGAAAAGTGTACTCGGCCATGTCTTATAACCACCAATAGGCTTCATCCACGGATAATTGGTCGAAAGAGGTCGTACGATTTCCTCATTCAACCCACATTCTAGTTGCGGTCTGTAACCCATCGATGAAAATCAACAGTTGATATTCCCTAGGGAAACCATAATTTCGATACAAGAATAGCAATTCTTTGTATCGATCACATTGATAGGTGTGAAAAACCTATCTATTTCTAAACCGGATCTGTTAGTTTTCAAGCATTTTAGTTATATTTAATTGTGTTTTAGTGTGTTTTAGTGTAGAACAGGTGAAAGGACGTCAAAGGGCAAGAAACAAGTGAAAACGATGGAGAAACGGTGAACAAAATGTGCAAAACAGGGTTTCGGTGAATGAAGACCACCGCCTAAGCGGAAGTTCCACCGCTTAGGCGGAAAAGAGGCAGAATGTTAGAGTGCTGAAGGGCTGAACCATCGCCTAGGAGAGAAAACCACCGCCTAGGCGAGAAAAGATCAGAATGATATGCCAGCAGCTACGGCCTAAGCGGAAAAACCACCGCTTAGGCGAAGTTAACGACAGAAGTTAACCGACTTAAAGCCACCGCCCAAGCGGTGAACCACCGCTTAGGCGGTGACACTCTGCACAGAAATATCTCTTTTCAGATATTTTGAAGATATTTCCAACCCTTGCCTATAAAACCTCTTTCTCCCCCAATTGCTTAAGAGAGAGGACCCCTTAGACGTGAGAAGAGGCTCGGGTTGACATCTTGAGAGCTCTCCTTCTACCTTAGTTAGGTTTAGGTAATTTAGGAAGTAGATTAGATTAGTTTAGGAAGTTTTCTTGGCCAATCCTTGAAGAGCCAAAAGAGGAAGTTCATCAAGCGAGAAGAGGAAGCTCGGGAGGATCGTTCTTTAGCGAGAGTGGACTACTCCACTTTTAGATTTGGCTTTTCTTCCCTTATTTCCATCTTTGTGTTTAATGTTTATAGTTGATAATGATGATCTCCTCTTGATTAAATGTTGTATTGGCTAAGAATATGTTAGTGTAATTTAGAGATTAGTTAGGGAAAGGTGTAGTTGTGTAAATACTTGTTTGGTTTAATATACATTTCTTTAACGGTTGTTATTTTAATTCCGATTGTGTTTATCATTTGATGACGATCTTAATATTCTTGTAACGGTATTAGGGTTGGATTTGAGAATCTAGGGTTTGACACTCGGGAGAGGTAACCCTGGATTCGGACTAGAGTAAACACATCGTTACGACCTAACGACCCGGGAGGGCGTTAGTTAGTGTGTAATCAATGACGTTGGGTCAAGACTCACGTAGCCTAGAGTCGTTAAGACATTGAAGGAGACCTCTTCGTCGACACGAAAGTCGTGTATTCCCCCGTCTTACACTCGGAAGAGATGGCAGAGGAGTTTACGAACCGAGATTGTCGGATACCTAAGCTCCGTTATTGTTAACTAAATGAAACCAAACATGTATTAAGTGAACGAAATCAATCCCTAATTAATCAACCTAGTTAGAATTAACCCACTAATTGTAGTTTAGCTTAGTTTAATTTCAATTCACGTCTTCCGTCGTCAGGATAACATGAGACTACGTCAATTGCGGTATTCAATTCAATTATTCACACTTTTCTCTGTGGGAACGATATCCGATCTTCAAAGATCCACTATATTAAAACTTTAGACCTCGTATACTTGCGAGCGTAAGTAGAAGGCGCATTTTACGCCCCTACCAAGTTTTTGGCGCCGTTGCCGGGGATTAGTTTGAATTTAATTGAATATTGCAAAAGAAACGCGGTATCGGCTCAGAACTTAAGTTTTAAATAGGAAAAGAAAATATATCGTATCCTAGTTCCATCAACATACCAAGTTTTTGGCATTGTTGACGTGGGATTAGTGTGAATTCTAAGTTGATATTGCGACTAAATGGTCGAGTGTTAATCCTGACATTTATTTTTTGTTTTGTTTTTAATTTTTATTTTTGTTTCATTGTGTTAATGAGATCAAGCGGTGCGAGAAACGATGAAGATTGGAATTCTTAAATCTCAATCCCGAGATGGAGCTTATTGCAAATGATAAGGACTGAGAGGAGAAGTCGACTTCAAAGCCATGATCTTGATCCAACTAAGCATGTGAGCCCAAATTCCTTATCTATGGGGAATTTTGGTGAAATATATTTAGTGACACAAAAGTCCAGCTGGGGACGGTAACTCAAGCGCTATTCTTTTGAAATGAAATTTAGGGCATCAAATTACCTGATTTTTGTTATTATTTATTTCATTATTTATTCTTTTTGGAAGCCGGCAAGGCTTCGAAATGTGTTCGGCAGTGAATTTAGGATTGTGGACGCTTGGGGAAGTATTTTAAATTTAAATACGTTGAACAAGCGAAGTGAAAACGTAAAGGGTGGAGCCGTCTTTCAAAAATTTGAGAAAAACATGAAATTAGGAGCTAAAGGCCCATCGCTCAGGCAGTAAAAATACAGAGTGAGTGAAAACAGCCCACCGCCCAAGCAGTGAATCACCGCTCAGGCGGTAAAAATACAAGATGCACCAAATTTTCAAAATATGCTCCACCGCCTAGGCGGATTAACAGCAGAACAAAACGTTTGCATACTGGTGTAATTTTGCTTAAGCGGAAAAACCACCACCTAAGCGGAATTTCGTCAGAACGTTTCTTTTTAAAGAAAAGAGTGCCACCGCTCAAGTGGTGAATCCACCGCCTAAGCGGTGGACCTTCTACTGTTAAAAACAGCCCGTTCGTTCAAAAATTAAAAACGCAAGGTTCCCTCCCCAAATCCTCCACCTTCTCTCTAAAACCTCACTCCCAAACCGTTCCAAATCTCGAAAATCATCCGTCCATTACCAAAAGTGGTCATTTCTATCACGATTCAACCTCCAAGAATCGGATCTCCACCCCTATTTCCGAAAATTTAGGGTTTTCGCGTGAAATGTGCTATTTCTTCATTCTCTTTTGATTGGACCATTATTTCTCAACAAGTAAGTTTCTTTTACATTACATTTAGTCTAGTTGTTGAAATTATTGGTTGGTTTGCATGATTATATCAAAGAAATCAATGGATTTTGAAATTTTGGCCAAAAAAAAAACCTTAACCCTAGTTTCGCGATTTTGTAGTTCTATGGGTTTTTGGTTTGATTATTGATGATACTCATGTTTAATTGGATTGGTTGAGTGTATGAACTAATATAGGATGTCACATTTGTGAAATTTGTTTGAAAAATTCAAATGGGTATTCGTTTTGGGATGTAAGTGTTCATGACAAAGTGATTAGGGAGGTTTATGTTTTTCAAATGTTCATATATGATAAGGTTGTATTGGGTTTTTGTGATTGTGATTGTAGAAAATGCCGAAAAGAGCAGCAAAGAAGAGGGCTAGAGGAGAGGGGTCGAGTTCAAACCCTAGGGTGCCGATCGACATTGACTATGATGCCACCCGCTTTGTGTCAAAACAAGCGGAGGAGCACTTTAAAGAACACAAAAAATTTCGTGCATGCATACGTCAACGGGGATTTGGTCCGATTGAAGATCTCCCGAAGGAATTTCAGAATGAAATCCGAAGCCGCCATTGGGAGCAATTCTGCAAATCGCCACCCCCAAGCGAGATCGCTTTAGTCAAAGAGTTCTATGCTAATTCCACAGAGGTCATTGACGATCTAGCAAGGGTTCGGAACCAACCTATTATCTTCAGCCCCGACTTCATTAACCATCTCTTTGGGCTGTCGGCACCAAAGTCACTTGAAAGCCAGGACCCTACTTTGCATAGGGTCATCCAAAAGATCACATCTGGAATGGTAAAGTGGAAACACCAGGGGCCGAACGTCGCTACCTTTTCGGTGAGATGCCTCAAGCCAGTTTCAAAAATCTGGCACCACTTCATCTGTGGAAGGCTCCTACCGACATCACATTTGTCAGATATCTCAAAGGACAGGGCCTATTTGATCTATGAAATTCAGACAGGACAACTAATCAACGTTGGATTTTTGATCTATTCATTGATTTTACATACTACAAAAACGGTAAAAGGTGGGCTCCCGTTTCCGTCACTATTAACCCATATATTCAGATTAACTGATGTGACTGTATCCGGGGGAAGCCAGTGTGACCCTATCGCTCTACTTACTCTATCAGTGATAAATCGGTTGTGGAAGACTAGGGCGCAAGAGGCACCTGAGCCTGAGCCTGAGGAAGGGGAAGAGTAAGTAGACGATACAGTTGGACCTTCTGGAGCTCGAGCTGAAAACTCCCAAGAGAGGATAAATAAAAAGCTTCAGATGGTCGTCCAGAATCAATACAAGATTGCCTCTTTCCTGGACCACTTTCCGAGGCAACAAGATCGAGTCCAACGGAAGATTTGGGATGGCCTTGGCCTTGAGATGGACGATTACCCACCAATGCCATCTATGCCGCCACATCTACTCCAGAGACCACATTCTCCTTCCCAAAGTGATGATGGTGATGATTCATCTTTAGGTGAATAGTAGGGATTAAGTCTTATTCCCTAGGTATGTGTTCAACCCATTTTGTGTGCAAGCATGCTATATGTTTATTGGGTTCGCTGATATTGGAACACTGCCATGTTCAAGCCTAAATGGTATGGATTGGATGATAGTTTAGAAGATATTCATCCATTTTGACTTTTTGTAGAAAAGGATGAACAAGTATTATTATTTTTTGAACAAAATGAAAATTTTTGTTGTACATACCTTTATTTATTTATGTATTTTATTATGAATGTTTTAGTTTTTAAATTTTTAGTTTAGTTTAGTTTAATTTTTGTTTTTGAATGTTTAGTGTTAGATTAAATTATGTATGTTAGCATTAGATTTAGTTTAGAATTGTGTATGTATAAAGTTGTATTAGCATGTTTAGATGTGAGTTCATTTGGGCCAAGACCCAGTGATGAGAATTATCCCCTAATTTCATATTGAGGTCGGGGGTAATACCAACCTGGTGTGTTTTTTGTGCTTAACATATCGATTAGGTAAAAATTATCTCGATTCGAAAATCGCACGACATTTGAACTAAATGAATAATTATCTGAACGATTAGACGTTGATTATTCGATATTAAGTTCATCATTGAAAATGAGGAAACTAGAACTTGATTTGGGGAAAACTTGAGGCGGAATCCTAGGTAAGGTAATTCCGGAGACGTGATTTAGGCCGTCAATTTTTTTGCTTGATCCGTTGTAGCTAACCTGAAAATTTTCAATCCTTATTTCCCTTGTCGAAGCCGATAACGTAATCAATTCTGAAAACGTTTCAAATACTCTTTTCATTTAGATTTTTCCTAAACCAAAGTCGCTAAGCCTAATTTTAAAAATTGAGTGAAATCAAGTGAGCGGTTGGGTTTTTGATAAATGTTTATTGATTCGGTATTAGTGTATTCACTTGTCACTTTCGTATTTCTTTTTGCACGCTCCTAAAATAAGTTTGGGGGTGTGTTTCTCTAACTTCTTTTTGCACTCTCTTAAAACTGTAATTATTCGACCTAATTTAGGAATATGTTGTTAAAAAACAAAAAAAAAACCATTTTCTTCTCTTTCGACAAGTGAATACTAGGATTTTCGTTTCTTATTCAGAATTGTACTTTAAATGTGGTGGGGTCATGAGAGAGGATAGCGACAAGCGATTTTACCTCAAGTATCGATCGATTAAACCAATTTGCAATTTTTATTCCAGTGATACCCTTGGTCGTTCTCCAAAGCCAAACCAAGTCCTATTGATTTCTGTGAATATCCGAGCCTACATTAGTGGATAGTAGACTCAAGCGTATGGTTTTTCTGAATCCTTCAACGGTTTAAATTATAAGCTTAACGATTGGATAATCGAATCCGGTATTTGACTAGTTATACATTTGAGTTCTCACACACACACTTCAAATGGATCTAGAATGGTTTTTATTGAAATTTATAGTTGAAATTCTAGAACACCACTTGGTATGGGATGCTTCCCGAACTTGATCCGATTTAGGGATGTTGAGGGAGGAACAAATTAGTCATTTCGATTGAACTTTATATTTACATGCACATACTTCTTTTGTGTTAGTTTAATTTTTCATTTTTAGTTACTTAGTTTATTAGTTAGTTCAGTTTAGTGTTAGTGTTTTGCTCGAGGACTAGCAAAAGTCTAAGTTTGGGGGTATTGATAGGTGTGAAAAACCTATCTATTTCTAAACCGGATCTGTTAGTTTTCAAACATTTTAGTCATATTTAATTGTGTTTTAGTGTGTTTTAGTGTAAAACAGGTGAAAGGACGTCAAAGGGCGAGAAACAAGTGAAAACGATGGAGAAATGGTGAACAAAATGTGCAAAACAGGGTTTCAGTGAATGAAGACCACCGCCTAAGCGGAAGTTCCACTGCTTAGGTAGAAAAGAGGCAGAACATTGGAGTGTTGAAGGGCTGAACCACTGCCAAGGCGATAAAACCACCGCCTAGGAGAGAAAAGATCAGAATGATATGCCAGCAGCTACCGCCTAAGCGGAAAAACCACCGCTTAGGCGAAGTTAACGACAGAAGTTAACCGACTTAAAGCCACTGCCCAAGCGGTGAACCACCGCTTAGGCGGTGACACTCTGCACAGAAATATCTCTTTTCAGATATTTTGAAGATATTTCCAACCCTTGCCTATAAAACCCTTTTCTCCCCCAATTGCTTAAGAGAGAGGACCCCTTAGACGTGAGAGGAGGCTCGGGTTGACATCTTGAGAGATCTCCTTCTACCTTAGTTAGGTTTAGGTAATTTAGGAAGTAGATTATATTAGTTTAGGAAGTGTTCTTGGCCAATCCTTGAAGAGCCAAAAGAGGAAGTTCATCAAGCGAGAAGAGAAAGCTCGGGAGGATCGTTCTTTGGCAAGAGTGGACTACTCCACTTTGATATTTGGATTTTCTTCCCTTGTTTCCATCTTTGTGTTTAATGTTTATAGTTGATAATGATGATCTCCTCTTGATTAAATGTTGTATTGGCTAAGAACATGTTAGTGTAATTTAGAGATTAGTTAGGGAAAGGTGTAGTTGTGTAAATACTCGTTTGGTTTAATATACGTTTCTTTAACGGTTGTTGTTTTAATTCTGATTGTGTTTATCATTTGATGACGATATTAATATGCTTGTAACGTTATTAGGGTTGGATTTGAGAATCTAGGGTTTAACACTCAGGAGAAGTAACCCTGGATTCGGACTAGGGTAAACACATCGTTACGACCTAACGACCCGGGAGGGCGTTAGTTAGTGTGCAATCGATGACGTTGGGTCAAGACTCACATAGCCTAGAGTCGTTAAGACATTGAGGGGGACCTCTTCGTCGACACAAAAGTCGCTTATTCCCCCGTCTTACACTCGGAAGAGGTGGCAGAGGAGTTTACGAACCGAGATTGTCGGATACCTAAACTCCGTTATTGTTAACTAAACGAACCAAACATGTATTAAATGAATGAAATCAATCCCTAATTAATCAACCTAGTTAGAATTAACCCACTAATTGTAGTTTAGCTTAGTTTAATTTCAATTCACGTCTTCCGTCGTCATGATAACATAAGACTACGTCAATTGCAGTAGTCAATTCAATTATTCACACTTTTCTCTGTGGGAACGATATCCGATCTTCAAAGATCCACTATATTAAAACTTTAGACCTCGTATACTTGCGAGAGTAAGTAGAAGGCGCATTTCGCGCCCCTACCACTCATGCACTATCAAACGGCTCAGAATCCCATTGAAAGAAATGTATCAATACTTGTCAATCTAACATCTTTAATTACCCTGCATAAAAAAATAAAAACAAAACTACAAACAAAAGTTATACACAAAACAAATGCCTAAATTAAAATCGGGTTATTTACTCACAATATCAACAATAATCTAAAACACAATCTCCGGCAATAGTGCCAAAAACTTGGTGACAGAATATTACATCACCACTTTAACCGTAAGTGTATGGATCAAGTTTTAATATAGATGGGAAGGAGTAAGGGTTGTCGTATCCACAGGGATTGGTTGAGATTATTATCGAGTACCGCAATTTTTATAACCTAACTTTATTTAGGCGATAAAAATGAAGTTTATAATTAATTAATACTATTACTAAATTAATTAATCTAATTATACTAATATTATATTGAGATGTTTTAGGGAAAAGATTTCCTAGGGATTAACTTCGTTTATAAAAACGTGTTTGGTCTCGTTTAGTTTACAATAACGACATTCGACGTATCCAACAATTTATGTATCGTAAACTTACTCGCTACCTCTCCCGAGTGTAAGACGAGTGAATATGTGACTTAAAATCAACGAAGAAGTCCCCCTCAACGTCTTAACGACACTAGGTCACATGAGTCTTGCCCCAACGTCATTGATTGCACACTTTCTAACTCTCTCCCAGGTTATTAGATCATCGCGTTGTGTTTACCCTAGTCCGAATTTGAAGGCCCACACAAGGAGAATTCATATGATCAAGGAACCTTCCTAGAAGTTTCCTACCAAATAGCTAAGAAAGGAAACCAAGACACTTAGGCTGCAACCATCCTTTATCAAAATTAAACCGATTCAGTTTGCCACCTAAGTTAGGCATTTAATGTGCATTAAATACCCATACCATCAATAAATAAATGATTGGGATGACATGGAATAGCTCAGTTCAAATGATGTAGATATTTTTACCAAAATATCTTAGCGTTAATTAAGAATTTGAAAACCAATCATTGATTACAAGGTAAGTTAACCCGATTCTATCTGAAATAAACTGAATGTATGGCCTCCAAGCAATGACTCATCATCTAGAAATAAATACAAAGTGACACTTCAATACTACGCTCAAAGCACCTTGATGCATTTATGGCCACTAAACCGAAATAGAAAAATTAACCGGTACTTAGCCCCCTAAACCGAACCGGATGCATCACATCAAGCTATTAATGCACCTATGAGCAAGGAATATGATTGGTGGGAAGGTAATAATTGGTAAATATTTCTAATCATTATTAATGATTACCAACCATTACCGAATCTTTGAGAATCTTTTCTTCCACCTTAAATTCATTCAAAGCAGAACAAGATCAATACAAGAAACCAAGTCCACTAGGCCAAAAAAATCCTAAGGAAGGCCCTAGAATGTTCTACACATTGGCAAATGCGCAAGCCCCCAAGCCAATAAATACAGGGGCCCTCTTCTCATTTTTTTAAACCTTAAAGGCCAAGAAACTCTCTCGGGTGCTAGGTTTATCAAGAATATTTTTCAAATAACATGCAATTATTCTACTAAAATATGATCCTGGAATGTGTTCTTGAAGTTCTTGGAATGAGAAATGGAAGGATCGACAACTACCGATCAACACCGAGCTAAGAGGATCAAGGAAGAAATGAGATTAGCTACTTAAGGATGACCACATCCCTAAGTAAGGTTTTCTCAAGTTTTTGGCTAAAACCTTGAGGGATCGAAGATCACCGATCAACCACCGACCAAGAAGATCAAGGAGGAAAATGAGGTAAACACTTAAGGAAGACCACATCCACTAAGTAGGCATGTTTCTTCAAAACCCTCTATGATTTTGGTTTAAACTTGTGTATATTACTTGTATATAGAATAATCATGTAGATAACACACTTTAATTTCATGTACATAACACATAAAACTCATTAATAACCAAACAACTTGATTTTGTCAAGAACAACCCAACAAACACTTATTTTTTGTTATATTAACCAGACCATGTTCAAATCATACAAAATCATTTCAAACATCCCAAGAACACAAAATAACATTAAAGAACATTTAAAAGCATTCAAGAACATCATCAGATCATCCAAGAACATGTTAAGAACATGTAAGGATTCAAACAAATCTTCTATCACACCATGAGTTGTGCTAGTCTCTACGATTCCCTCAAGAACATTACAACGACTCTTTACTAACTGTTAATACTAACTATAGAATTACTAATAACTGGATTTACTTTCTTCTAAATGTCAAGATCACAGTCAGGTTGGCTTGTAGACTAGAACCTATATATATATATACACACACACACACACTACATTGACAAACCCTTGTGGCTAAGAACTCGAGATAAAGAGAGGGACTCTATTACTTTGTGGATATGTGTGATTCCTCTTTAGAAACCTTCCCATTTTCCTTAGTTACAAGTAGGACTAGCATAAATGTATGGTATTTTGTTTCATTTTTCAACTAACAACTCACACACTAACACTAACTAATTAGAATAAAAGAGTTTGTTTAAAGCATTCTTAACAAAATCAAAGAGTGTTATGTACATATCATGTTGTGATTCTAGTTGTTCACAACTTAAAATCAATTAATTATAAACCTAATTAAGGTTGTGATTCAGGTTGTTCACAACTTTAACAACTGTTAATAATAACTAACTAAGGTTGTGATTTAGGTTGTTCACACCCAAAACTCACTAATAATCAAATAAAATTAACTAAAACCAACCAACCCTAAGCTAAAACCAACCCAGCCTGCCAATTTTCAACTTAACCAGAATTAACTACGTTTAACCTGATCTTTGGTAACCAACCAAACTACATAGGCAACTCATAAGGGTTCAGTCACACCTTTAATAATAAACCATATCATTTACCCTAACCAGAACAAACTACATAAAGACTTGATTCTCATTCGAGATATGTAGGCAACCAACGTGCGAGTTCGGTCTCACAAAACTATTTAGTCTTAGTTTGCATTCATTTAGTATAACTTGCATATTTATATTTTTAGTCTGTATATAAACTGTTATTAGGTGTCACTGACTAGTAGTAACTTTAGTATTTATTTGATTTCCATTACATCATGATAAAATACATAAAAAAAAAAAATGAAAACATTAAAAAATGGAATTATTCTTGCATAAATAAACCAAAGAAAACTGTTTGGATTGTGTTAAACAGTGGATATCTATTTAGACAGAGGTATCATCTTTGAACGGATGTCTTGGGGTGTCTAACACCTTCTCTGAGTATAACCGACCCCCGAACTTAAAGAATATCTCTAGTACATAAATTTATGGAAGTCAAAACATAGGCCATTTTAAAAGAAAAAATGACTTTTCAAAATCTTGGTGACCTAGCACACCATTTAACCCCATGTTAGGTGGCGACTCCATTTTTAACAAAAAATCTCGGCCCAAGAAGTTTTTCAAAACTGACGCTTTGAAAATCCCTTGAAAAATCATTTTTAAAATGAACAGATTTAGACAACTTAAAGAAGAATAAATGAAATTCGTTTTCATCCTCTTCCCTATTCTCTACTTCTTCTGCGATCAAAATCTAGGGTGTGTCACCTGCACCTACAAAAAGAAAATTATAAAGGTTTTTTCCTACTTGGAAAACGAATCAAATTAGTGAATTGTGAAATCCCTATGGGAGTTTATGGGACTGGATGTAGGTAAGGGTAGCTTACCAAACTCAGATAAATCTGTGTGTTAAATTTCTTTATTCTTATTTATTTGATTGTGCATTTAGATAAATATGTTTTCGCTTAAACTCAAGATAACAAACGGTTAGGAAAATTAGTAATTTGATTAATTAGTAAATTATTTGTTTAATTTTTTAGCTACTCAATTCACCGCCCCCCCTCTTGGTAGATTTGTTTTGACTGTACTTCAAAGATATATCCTATATTTTGAAGATCATTTGATTTAGTCCATATATTTCTGAATTTTGTGAGTTATACTGATTAAACATCTTTCTATCCTTTTGGGCTTTAAATCAAAATGTTTTTGGGACTAAATTCAATTTTTTAAAAGTTCTACTCCTAGTCAAACAAAACTAATTTGAATCTAATGTTGATGGAGGTATGGATACTATTTTGAATTATTCTATATATGGGGTCTATAAATACAATTTTTGTGCATATCTTCAAAACAAAATAGCCGTTATATGTATTGTTTAATCCCTTATATATAGACCTATGTATTTGATTTCAAATCATTAAGAACATAATAAAATATAGAAAAGAAAGAATGAAAAAGAAAAGGATTGAAAGATAACGTTAAATTTGTTGAGCATGTAATCTGTTCAATTTGTTGAGCATGTAATCTTTTTTTCTTTTTTAAGTGATTTTGCTAAAAGAGAAATATGTGGTTGTAATTAAAAAAATATTAAATTTTTGTAGCAACAATTTGGATGTACATGTACATCCAATATCATGGATGTATTCTAAGGTGGGAAATTTTTCGCAGACACTTCTTTTATTTGAGACGATGAACATAACAACCTTCTATGTTTTATAAAATAACATGAAGATTACTTGTCGAAGAAAAATAGTGATAAACCTTATCTTTTAACAATCCAAAAATAAAAAAATAAAATCAATGCAATTACAAATATACTCTTGTCCATATATTTCAATAAGTAACATTTTATCTCTCTTTTCCAACCCACTTGAACAAAAAACACCATCAGTACCATTGGTGGCAGAATATTACGTCGCCAATTTCATCGCAAGTGTATGGGTCAAGTTTTAGTATATATTAGAAAAATTAGGGTTATCGTTTCCACAGGGATTAGTTGAGATTATTGTCGAATACCGTAATTATCATAACCTAATTTTATCTAGGTGATAAAAAATGTAGTGGTTGATCCTAAGATTTTAATTAACAATTAAACATTGATGTTTTTTGTGAAACTAATGATTTGTTTAAGTATTTTCGTGTATTAGTTCCGAATGATGAAGATTTGATGATAAAGATGATGAAGGAATTAAGAGGTTGAAGAATTTGAAGAACTTAGGGAAAACAACTTAGGTTTAAATTTCCACTCTTAATATCCCAATTAGAATCACACACGACACAAAAAGATTTTTAAATGATTTTTATAAATATGTGCACTTTTAATAGTATCCTAATTAGCTGAAATATTTGCTCCTATGTGTAAATTGCAAAAGTAATATTTAAAATTGATTAAAATTGGAGTTAAGTATTTAGTGGAGCTAATTAAGAAAAGAAAATGGTTAGAGGGGCGAAAACATAAATGAGAATGAGTTAAAAAAAAAAAAAAAAAAAAAAAAAAAAGTTTAGAAAAGAGATCCAGTATTCTTAAGTCGACTGGTAAGTCGATCGAAGCGTATAAGGCAAATTCTCTGTATCTCTCAGTCGACTGGTAAGTCGATTGGACAAAGCAGGAAAACTCTCTGAATCTCCAAGTCGACAGATTGGTCGACCAATGGACACAGAATCTTTGGCTTGGCTACATCCTGAATCAAGTGGTCGAGTGATGGCGCAGTTTCAAGATATTTAGGATTCTGAATTCATATCTAAAAGTAGCCATTTTTTGTTGGGATTTGTGAGAGATTTTAGGGATTTCATGATTTTTTTTTTATGCTACACCTACTATTTATTTTCTATTGATTTGGTTCATTAAGTTTTAATGTTTCTCAATTTGGTACATAAAATTGTTTATATTCTATTTAATTGAGATTGATAAATATTTTGGGACTTAATTGAGAGATTTAAAAGCTACAATTAAGTGAATTGAACCAAAATGAAGTCATAATGATATAAGAGGTCTAAGAGAGCATTTAAGTGTCATGACATATGGGAAACTAGCCATTAGAGAGGTGATTTATATCTCATATGTATATACATGCGTTTTTCATATCATTAAGAGTGGTTAAGAGAGATTAAGAAATCAGGGGGATTTGAATAGCTTCGCACGAACTATGAGTTGAGACTTTAAGATCTTGTTAATTGAATTTCATGTGTCAATCATTTGTGTTTTCTTTATGCTTATTCTCTGATTTATGCAATAGATAAATTGGATATCATAGATGAGTAAGATTAGGCACTTGACAAAGGTAATTTGCACATTGAGACTAGAGAAATACAAACCTTAAGTATACTAACGCAAAAGACTGTATAGTTTGGGTAGCCATTTAATGGGTAGAACTTAACGATTAGATAATTAGTTGAATTGAATAGACATATTAATTCAAGTAATTATACAAATTACCTTACTCGACACTCGACAAAGGGAGCGAGGTTACTATAAAGACCTATGGTTAATGATTGAGCATGATTTTAATTAACAACCTCGAATTGGATTAGCGTAGTTTAACAAAGTGATGTTAAACCCCCCTAGAACAATTGTGCATAGGAAGTTCATATTTTATTTTGCTTTTCATTTTATATTTATTTTAGTTTTATTTTTATAAACTTTAAATTTGGAAGCCTAATTAAAGTTAGGTTACGATAGTCACGATACTTAGTGATGATTTAAACCAATCCCTGTGGATGCGATACTCTACTCACCCTATACTATTAAAAACTTGACCCATACACTTGCGGTATAGCAAAAAAAAAATACTACCAATATACCATCACACCATGTAAACCCGAAGCACCTCCAGAACTACCACGTCTAACTTTAGATCTACCGTGCCGCTTGAACTAGGAAGAAGTGCTTGTATCTTCAAAGATAGATATGAGATGAGAAAGAGACTAGGAGAGAAATAAAAAGTGGGGCAGATAGTAGCGCTGGCTGCAATGGTGGCCAACTCTAGTGGTGATAGTGGGCAGTGGTGGGGAAAAGGGAAGATAGAAAGAGAGAGAGAAAAAAATAAAATAAAAAAATAAACTAGAAATCAAGAGGGATACTTTTGTCTTTTTCACGTATAGGATAGGTAGTAATAAGTTATTTTACAGATAAATTTTAAATAAAAAGGGTAAAGTTAAAATTTGATTAATAACATCTGTTGAACAACTCTGATTTTAAAAGTATTGTGTTTTGATGACAAAAGACAAAGAATGTTAGTGTTATTTGATAAAAATAAGGGTGTTTTTGTGGTAAGTACATTATTTTCCCTTATTCACAATTATAATTTTTGTTTGTCCCACGCATTAAAAAATGCGAAAAATCCAACACACACTCTACACTCTTATAGTTATATGTATTTACTTGTGTATAAAATATTTGTTAGATTTAATAAATATTATACAACTAATTACAACTTAATTATATATAATTTGTAATTTGTAACTAATATTACACAAATACATATAATTAACATTATACAAACGTAAACATATACTAGATTAATATATAAATAAAAATTAATTTTAAAGACTAAATAAATATTTATATTTTTAAATTAAACTAATAATATATTATATCTGCTCAAAGTAATCAATTCGTAATAATAAAATATAAGAGTTTCATGTAAAATATCACAAGTTCCCTTACAAGTGGCCCCAATTATTATTCCACTAAATCTATACGTTTCGTCAAATTTATCGTGCATCTAAAATGCAGCAGCCAGCGCCAAAACCAATTACTCGTCTTCGGTAACCAAATAATCGGCGGGTATTCTATTACAGTTCGACATTCCCGCCCTAACCCAGGTTAATATCTAGTTATGGGTAACTACGATTGAGCATAAAACGACAAAGCATTTCCAAATACGAATTAAAAAAGATAGAGAGAGAAATTAAAAGTAGGGCCGCGTTCGCGTCAGAAGACAATGGCCGAGTGGATCCCACCTTTCACATTCATTGGGTTGTCGATTTTTCTTAACGATTCTATTGATGCAAAACAAAAAATAAAATAAAATTATTACGAAGATCTTAAAAAATTGAGGCACGTTTTGCTTGATGGGTGGAGTGAGAAGGACGTCCAAAGTATTTTTAATTTGCGATCACGTGTAGTGTACAATCACTTTTTGTCTTTGACATGTGATATAACAATTCCCACTGGCGTGAATTTAGTGGGTTAATGTAAAATACCCCCATATTTAGAGGGGAGACGTCGTCACGTGTCTTTGAACACACAATCGATTCAATAATTTTAAAATCAGTTGGTTGAACATGTCCATCTAAATACCCATTTTGGATTCAATAATTTCAAAATCAGTTGGTCGAACATGTCCATCTAAATACCCATTTTGGGTCATTATACTTGCTTCAAGTCTATATATCCATTTCCGATCTCCATGCCCACTTCAAGTCTCCATGTCCGTTCCGGACCTCTTTGCCCGTTCTGAGTTATTCCTCCTAAGGCATGAGAGCCTTCATGCTCCCGCTTCAAAAGCCGTCAGAGCTGCCTCTCCCACAAAGGAAAGTACCATTGTCATAACGGTCCCGCAATGTCCACCTGCCATCCTAACCATCTTTATGAAAAGGGAATCGAGATCTGTGCTACTTACTATTCCGATATTTAGAGATATAGGGAAGATTTGTCAAACAAGTTTTCTCTCTTCTTATATAAAGGTCAAAACCCTAGAGGTCTCAGATATGCCAAGTTTGTGCTAAGCTTATGCTTTTTTCTGTGCAAACTTACATTACCTTTCTCTTAGGTGGCGTTTGGTAACCATTTCTGTTCCCATCCCAATAGTGGGATGGGAATAGGATGGGAATTATGCTTCTATCTTGGGAGTAGAATCGCGTTTGGTAATGATAATTTTTTGTTTTGTTTTAGGAACATAATCGCGTTTGGTAACGATTTTATCCTAAAATTAAAAAATAAAAAATAAAAAATATTTTGAGAACATTTTTTTTTGTTTTGGCCGGTGGGTGGCTGACGGTGGCCAAACGGTGGGTGCCCGGCGATGCCGAAGGTGACCGGCGATGGTAGTCGATTGACGACGACGGTGGCCAGCGGCGATGGAACAGTGGAAGTGGTTTTTGGGAATGGGATGGGAATAATGAAAAACATTTTTTTTTGTTTCTTATTTCTTAAGAAAAAAGTGGACACAATTCTCAAATGGGAATGAAATGAGAACGGAAACAAAAATTACCAAACGCTATTCTCAAATAGAAATTCCAAAAATCTGGGAATTGGATGGAAATTTATGGAATGGAAACGGTTACCAAACGGGGCCTTAGTACCCATACTGATTCTTACACTAGAGGGGTAATGAAATTATTCTTCGCTACTTTATTATAAGTGTACGGGTCAAGTTTTAATATAATAATGATGAGTAGGGTTGTCATTACCACAGGGATAAGTACCGCGATTATCATAACCGAATTTTATCTTGGCGATAAAATTTTTAGGGTTTTTGTTATAAGATAAACTAAACTAAAATTATAACTAATTAAACTACAATACTAATAATGACGTTTATGAGAATAGATTATCTAGGGATTAATTTCGTTCACTTAAACGTGTTTGAATTAGTCTAGTTTACATTAACGGTATTCAAACTATCAGACAATCTAGGCATCGAAAACTCACTCACTATCTCTCCCAAGTGTAAAGTGAATAAATATGCGACTCGTGTCAACATTAATATCCCTATCTAATGTCTAAACGATCACATGAGTCTCGTACCAACCTCACGGATTGCACACTTTTTAATAATCTCCCGATTTATTAGATCGCCGCGTTGTGTTTAAACCCTAGTTCGAATCCGGGGTTACCTCTCCCAAGTGTCAAACTCCGTATTCTCAAATCAACCAATATATCATAACAAACATATAATGGAAGTAATAAAATGGTAAACACAATCGAATTGGGATGAACAACCGTTAACGAAACATAAATTTACTCAAACGACATATTCATAAACAAATCACTCCCTAGACAATAGATGTTTATCTACACATGGCCATAGTCAAATATTCAACAACAAATGAGCTAAATATCATCAAAATAACCAACCAAAGCTAAGAATAAAAGAGAGAAACAAAAGAGAATATTCAAATCTGAAAAATAGACGATTTCACGTCCACTAAGTCCGCTCCAATTGTGTTTCCTCTTCTCCAAGTTAATGATCCTCTTAGTTGGTATGTTCTTGGAGCTCCAAACATGCCCAAAAACGTGCTTGTTTGGACTGGGAATGAGTGGTTATCAATAGGGGTGCAAAATATCTCAAAAATATCAAGAAAATATATTGTCAGCTGGTGCCGGGTCGCTGCAACGATGGAGGACATCGCTTCAGCGATCAAAGACAGTAAACTCACTGCCGGATCATCACTGCAGTGATGGAAAAGTTCACTGCAACGATGGTCCAGACAGTGCCGACACCAGATTCTTCGTTTGGTCGTCACGTTCTCGTCCGAACTCCGATTGAGGTGATTCAAAAATCTATGGAAAGCTAAGACATAGATATACAACTTACATGTTTTGTGATTTTCCAAAATTGGATTGAATAATTGTCAAAAATGGCCTTGACGTTATAGTACTTTCACTTATTTTGCACCTTATCACCCATTTATTAAAAAACCTATAAAATAACACAAAAACATATTAAACTAACAAAAAATTTTTGAAAACACATAAATATTTGAACCTAAAAATACTTTATTTATCGGTAAATAAACTACTCATCACAGGAAAATCCACCTGCGATGCATGATTTTGCAGGAACCAAATTGAGATAAAGTGAGACAACCACAACCATTCATCACCTCCATGATCACAAAAGATTACGTTCTGGTGATCCACGCCTCTTTAGATTAGAGCCGTCTATAAGAACGATTGATCGTTGCTCTTACACTCTCAGTTGAATGTTAACTTTGAGATCGAGAATCACAACTAACGATGAAAAAAACACGAGGCATCCGCTCCGCACGACTTTCCCTGAGAATGGACCCTCAAGATAATCACCAGCCGCTTACCCCAAACTTCCATAACCACGTTGAGCAGACGTGTCCTCGATAGCCCCCTCTGCCCCTATTGGCACTACAAGAGGTGTCACCACCTGTTGATGAGACACGACACACTGCCTACTAGAGATGAAGGGCCTAATGCGAACAATATCTTGATGAAGAATGTTGCCCTAAGTAAGGAGACCTTAGACAAAAATTGGAAAGGATTAGCGTAGAACAAGAAAAACCATGCTAGTGGACAAGAAAATCATAGGTGCGACACCGAACCCTTGAGGTCAAACCAAATCCCCAGCGTTCATTCCTAGCTAGGCCCACAAGCATCCTCAGAAGAATCGGGTGACAAAACACAAAGGGCTTCACCACAAAAGGACAAAGCATAACACGCCCACGCTGCTGGCAAAACTCACAGGGTATTCCAGCGAACTCCACCACTTTCAAAAGAATCTTTCTTGACAACCTATTCAAGGCCACAGCGGTGTGACCCTAGTTATTGAATTGATAACAATTTGTGGGAATAGTTTAGTGCCCTCCACGAGAAGCTGGGATAAATTGGGATGAAGGAGGCGAGCTTCTACGTGATAGTGAAGGAAAACACTTCTCCTTTCACCTCACATGTGTTTCGGGAGCTCATCTTTTCCAAATTCAATATGCCATCCCAAATGAAGATGTACTAGGGAGATTTCGATTCTACGGATCACCTCAACGTCTCTCATGCTTACATGAACCTCCGAGGAACGTCAGACTCGACAAAGTGGCAAGCTTTCCACTTTGGCGGGGGCAACGCACAAGTGGTACAAGACCCTGAAGCCAGGTAGCTTTAACTCTTTTGAATCTTGTAGCTTTGATTTTTGCCCACACATTTTTTAGTAGCAAGAGACGGGCCAGGAAATCGTCACACATTATATCGATCAGATAGAGAAAAGGTAAAAAACTAGAGGTTTACATCAAGAGATTCCACCATGAGTTGGACGAAGTTGAGGACACAAACGACAGAGTGGCTGTCACTACCCTTATGATCAGGTTACGCTTTGGACCATTCATGTACGAGATGGCCCGCACCCCTCCAAAGACCTTATTATGGCCTTCGTCCTCTCCACTGAATTCATCACAGTAGATAACATATGAAAGGTTGGAGCCCAGAAAGAGGAGGGCACTAGCAAAAAGATAAAAACTAATGAACCCAGCAGTCACAAACCCTAAAGGAACGACTCCCAACCAAAAGAGAAGGGCTCAGCTGACCGAAGGTAAGAAAAACATATCCCCTCGGCGCTACAACAACTTCATGCTCCTCAATACCTAATAGCTACTGTCTTGAAGAAGATAGATGACCAGAAGTTGCTCAGTTGACCTCAGCTCTTTAAGGCCCATGGGAAAAACTACCAAGCTGACAAGTGGTGCAGCTTACACCAATATCTTGGCCATCCCACTGACAGCTGCTTTTAGTTGAAGAACAAGATTGAGCAATTGTTCCAAAGATACTATCTCAAGAAGTTCACTGCCAAAAGAGGTCAGGGTGAACAACGTCCTGACAAAGAAAGAGAAATACCAAAAGTTCGTAGCAACATCCATATAATCCACAGTGGATTCGCCTTTGGAGGAACTTCTCTCGCTTGGCATAAAACTCATGATAGATACGGCAAGTGCCCAACTAAAGACTGGAGACTTACACCCCAGGACGATGCTCTAGTACTCAACCTACAGATCACCAACTATAATGTGGGGTGCATCCTAGTCGACAACGGCAACTTAGTAAAGATCCTCTACTTGGTCGTATTCGAGATAATAAGAATCGACTAGGAACGACTGAAGTCAATGATAACCCCTCTGGTCAGATTTGGAAGAGAAACTATGAAGCCCCTTAATTGGATCACATTGTAGATCAAAGTAGGCAAGGAACCGAGGCACGTCACCTTCGACGTGCGGTTCATGGTGGTGGACTATCTGTCGGTATATAATACCATCATTGCGAGACCCTACTACAATGCTTTGAGAAATGTTGATGTATCCCAATTTCTTTTTTTAAAGTAAATGAAGTAGAAAACGGGAAGAAAAAGAAAACAAAGTTTCATTCCTCCATCTCAAAATTCTCAAAATCTATTCATTTTCAAAAATGAGTTTTCAGGGGCTTTTCTAGGTGTTGGTTTTGAAAACGTTCTTTAAGTCGGGATTTATGTTAGAAAACAGAGTCGCCACCTAGTATGGGGTTAAATGGTGTGCTAGGTCACTGGGATTTTAGAAACTTATTCTTTGTTCTGAAATAGCCTAAGTTTTGACTCAAACATAGTTGGTCTATTACCAAATATTTTTTTTAAGTTTGGCGGGCGATTATGCTCGGGGAAGGTATTAGGAACCCCAAGACACCCATCCAAAGAAGGTACCTTAGTCTAAATAGATGTTCACGTTCAAACAAAGTCCAAGCAATTTCCTTGGGTTTTGTTTAACAACGTAATTCGCTATTTTATATTTTTGTCTTTTTTATGTATTTTTATATAAGGAAAGCAAGTAAAAAAGTTAACTATATATCAGCAGCAACAGATAAAACATATGAAATAAAAAAATAAAAAAAAATTGTATTTTTGATGACCAAACCTGTAAAGGTTGCCTACGTATCCTGGTTTTTACTAGGAATCAGGTCAAAAAATAGTTCATCTGTTTAAGATGAAGTGATTTTTAGTTAGATGGGTGACCAAACCCGTGAGTAGGTTACCTACATATCTCAGGGATCTGAGAATCAGGTCAACATATAATTCATCTCGAGATAACTTTATTTTGTTTTTTATTTTTTATTTTTTATGAAACAAGGACATGAATCGCACCTATGATATGTGGATATTCACTTTTGATTTTTTCAAGAACACTCCAACCGAACTCACTTTCTTAGGCAAGTTTAGTGTTTTGGTTAAGGTTATTAATTCAAAAAGAAAAGAAAATATATAGTATATGTGTCAGCCCTAATTGTAACTAAGAAAAATGAAAATATTTCTGAAGAAGGCGCACACTTATCCCTGAAAGAATAGAGGTCCTCTCTTTATTTTGAATTTTTAGCCACAAGGGTCTCGACGGAGTGTGTATATGTGTGGTGCAAGTCCACAAGCCTGATAACTTAGTGTTAGGTTGTGATCTAGACTATTGCAGAAATATAAAGTTAGTTGTTAGTGGTTAGCAATCAGTAATTAGAGGTTTGTTTTGAGTTTTTGGAGTTTGGTTTCATGTGCTATTTGAGAGAATCAAAGATGTTATATACAACTCATGGTGTGATTAATATTATTGTCATGTTCTTGTACCTAATGTTCTTGATGTTTTTTACATTTTTTTAATGTTTTTTATTTACATATTTTGATGTTTGTGACATGTTATTGATATTTTTGAGACAATATCTAAGGGCATAGATCCAAGGGCAAACATGCAATGTACAATCCATATAATAGTATTTAAGATAATATCCAAGGTCATTTGAGAAGACTTACCTAACTTAGGGGAGTGGTCTTTCCCTCTAAGTGATTTCTTTCTTCTCATTCCTTGAATCTTTTTTGTTGGTCTTGATCGTTCTTCATAAACTTCTTGAGATATTCCTTCAAGATCCTCAAGAACACCTTTAGGAAGCTATTTTAACTAAATTTTAGGGTGTTTTTCAAGTAGAAGACTTGAGAATTCCCTAGACCCAAGAAAGAAATTCGAGACTCGAGAGAGAGAGAGTCTTGGATCAAGCCCTTCAAAATATGAAAATAGGCTACCTATTTATAGGCTCGGGAAGCCTACGTATTGGCCAATGCACAGAGCATCTCATCCTGATCCTTAGGGGTTGTTTGGTCTAGGTGTGACCTTTTGATGTCTTCTAGTTTGATGGTTTTGGACAAATCTTGAAGATTCACTAATAATTTCCTAAGATTTTGTAATAATTACAAAATCTCAAAATATCTTAAGCAATCATTACTCATGATTGGTCATGATTGGTCACTATTAGTAATCATTGGTCATGATTGGCTTGCCTGTGGGATATTTAATGCTTGATGTGATGTTTTCTAGTTTGGTTTGCTTGCTAAGTACGAGTTACTCGAACTAGTTCGGTTACTTTGTTTTTAATGATTTGGAGGTTCAAAGAATGTAGTCTCCATTTTTCATTTTTCATTTAATGTTTGATTATGACACTTGATTTGATGGGCATTTAATTCCCTTTCATGGGATGGAATTGGTTTGATTAGTCTTGTAACCGTTTAGTTACTTTTCAAGTAATTGAGTCTCCTTAAGATATTTTGTTCAAAATATCTAGGTTCTTTGAATGTAGTCTCCCTAGGTTATTTAAATCATTTAATGATTGATGGGAGGTTGATTTCATAGCCTATTTAATGTTTGACTTGATGACTTCGGTTTGGTTGGTTTTGAACCGAGTCCTAAGCACTAGTTAGTTTGGGTCACTAGACTTGTCATGATAGTTTCTTTGATTTAATTAAGGTTTTTATCTTGATTTATGGTGTATTGATGCTTTAAACAAGAATTAGAAAAGTATTTTTTGTGTCGAGAAGATGAAACCGGTGATAGTAAATGTTTTAGAGATCAAAACAAGTAAGAAAGGTAATTGGTAAAATATCCTTAAATTAAAGAGTAGTAGCTACTTTTTATTCATATTAAAGGAGATTTCATAAAAATCAACCTTTTTAGTAATGTCATTTTAGTCCCCCTTAACTTTAGAAATTTCAAGATTGACCCAAAACTTTTATTTTTATACCGAATTTAGTCAAATGGACAATTTTATGGATTCTGATATTTTTTTTCTTTTTCCTGTTGTATTCAATGTAGTATAATGTAGAAATTCATTCTCGATCCAAAGTTCTTGCATCCACCATCAAAAGAATGGATTTTTTGCATCCATCATTAGGAATTTTTTGCTTCTATCACTAGAGGTAGGATTTTGTTTGCTTCTATCAAAAGAAACATGAATGTTTTTGCTTATATCACCAATGATAAAAAAAAATTGCTTCTACTACTAAAGACAGGAATGTTTTGCTTCTATCACCAGAGATAGGAATTTTTGCTTCTATCGCCAGAGACATGAATTTTTTGCTTCTATCACTAGAGATATTGATTTTTTTTGGCTTCTATCACCCGAGATAAGGTTTATTTTTGCTTCTATTACTAGAGATAAGGATTTTTTGCTTCTATCACTAGAGATAGGGATTTTTTGCTTATGTCACCAGAGAAAAGGATTTTTTGCTTATGTCACCAAAGAAAGGGATTTGTTTTACTTCTATCACCAGAGATAGGGATTTGTTTTTTTATCACCAAAGATGGGAATTTTTCGCTTACCTTATCAGAGACAGGAATTTTTTGCTTCTACCATCAGAGGTAGAAATTTTTTCATTTCGGTCATTAGAGATAGGAATTTTTTTGCTTCCACCATCAGAGGCAGGAATTTTTCACTTCTGTCATTAGATACAAGAATTTTAACACAGTGATCCAAGGATAGAAAGGAACATAGTGATAGGTTTCTGACACAATGATCCAAGGATAGCGAGGAACATTGTGAAAGGTTTCTAACATATTACTCTAAGGATAGTGTAGAACATTGTGAAAGGTTTTAGAAATTATGATCCAAGGATAGCGAGGAGCATTGTAAAAGGTTTCTAACATAGTGCTCCATGGATAGCGAGGAACATTGTGAAATATTTCTGACACATGGTTTTATTTAAGTGTATGACCAAACCCGCATGTGGTTTTCCTACATATCTTAGGATAGCTAAGAATTAGGTCAAATGTAGTTCTAACAGGTAAAGTAAATTAGACATTGATTGATTGATTAAATTAGTAATTTAGACATTGATTGATGGATTAAAGAAGTAATTTAGACATAGATTGATTGATTGATTGACTGATTGATTGAAATATTTTTGAGAATCAAATCCAATGTAGTTCGAGATATGTAATTTAAATAGATATTTGGTGGAAACAATTCGTGGTTAGAGAAATTGATTCCTAGGTTGTTGTATCAATACATGATTGAAAATGATTGAGAGAATTCTTACCTAAAAAAAACCTTGGGGAAACTCGACAATTAGTGGAGTTTCATAGCCAAATCCTATCTAGGATTGTCGATGAGGACTAGCAAACTTCCAATAAAAAGCTTACCTAAGACAAAATGCGCCCCAGTCATAGACTGGGGCTTGATGATGCTTGTTTCATTTTTAGGGATTATGGTTTTCAATTCTTGAATTTTGAATTTTTCCCTAGACATAACTGGTTTGAATCTTATCAAGAAATTTCAATGGAAAAATCTGATCTAATGTGCCTTATCATAGGATCTCCATGGATAAATCAGATATAATGTGCTCCAGCTCTAGCTAGAGCGTAGGATTATGTCTTGAGCATTCGGGAGAAAGTGACAGAATCCACACAGATTACCCATGTATCCGAACTGATTGAGTAAATTTTTTTTAATGTTTGATTGAGACTAAGAACCTCGTTGGGTTGTTTTTTGGATCGATATAGTTGTTTTGGATAATTATCATTTTTAGATAACCAAAATTTAACCGGGTTATCTACATATCTTGGTTTCCTAGGTTAGGAATCAAGTCAAAATATAGTTCGGCCCTCGCTGTGTTGATTTGTTTTTTCAAATTGTCGTCCGAACCCATGAGGGTTTCCTATGCACCTTGGTGATTTACCAAGGATCAGGTTGAAACGTAGTTCGTGCACAGATATCCATTGTTGTTTTCCAAATAAAAGGATTAAAATTGACTTCTCAGGAAAGTCGAGGGATTATTCTAGAGATTCACACTGATACAGGGCTGAGAAATTGTCATAAGGTTGACACTTCTCTAATTTCAACCAGACCCGCTTGGGTTTCCTATGTACCTTGGTTAATGACCAAGGATTAGGTCTAGATGTAGTTCCACACTTTTGATGAATGACTTTATTTTTATTTAAGAGGGTGACCGAACCCGTATATGGGTTGCCTACGTATCTCAGGTAGTTGAGAATTAGGTCGGCACATAGTTCATTTTTTATGATTCATTTTCCATTTGTCAAGGCGCTTCATTTTATGTTGTGGGATGGAAATTAATGCTATTTCCATTAGGAAATCCTGAATAGAATGAACTATACCCTAGTCTCAAACTGGGCTAGTGATTAAATAAGTTCTATTGGGGAATCTAATCCGACACTTCTTATTGTGTGATTCATGATCATAGGAACTGTAAAATATACCCTAGCCTATGGGCTGAGAAGGAGATTGATTAGCTACTGGATTGAGAAGCGAAATCGATTTGTCTCTCTATTTATTGAGGTGTTGAAAAATGGATTTAGGATTATTTATGTGAATCCCCAAATACACTTGCCGACGTCTTTATTGATTTTGACAGAAAAGGATTTTCGAAATGGGAAGTCGATTCCTATAATTTGCTCATTTGTGTAACACCCAGGTCATGCAATTTTTCATTTAGTCTAGAAAGAATTTGATATAATGGATTACTTCAAGCACTAAGGTTTATAGATTATTTGTTTATAGTTGAATGATGAACCTCCTCATTTCCATTTGGTCATTTTCTTTAAGTATTTTGCTTTAAATGTCAACATATAGGTAGCATATGTCTATTTCCTGCATTTTTTACAACCAAATTATTTAAAAAAAAAACTCCTTCTCCATTTCTTGGTCTTGTCCTGAACGATGTATGTTGGCTTCTCTCTTTGGTAATTCTTCATTTATCGATGGTCTTCTTCTTTTGTCAAAATCTCCATCCTAGAGGTAATTCTGTGGTGTACCAATCTTGTCTCGAAATTGATTCTTTGTATTGAACCCCAAGTCTTCTATGGTGCATGATAGTTTTTAGGTATTTGGATTTTTTAGTGAAGTCTTGTTGCAGGATATTTAATTGGGCTTTTTCTTTATTTTTATGTGTTGTTGATTTAATAGTGGTATCATGGGGTTTTGATGTTTTGTGTATTTTTGGTTTAGTGATAACTACAAGCACACCAAACTTTTTTCGAAATCGACTATTGTTTATCAAAATCATGAGTTATCATGAAGGTATGATGGTATGGTAGAACCTTTGACCACTTAAGGTAGTATGGTATAGCAAAATCCCCGACTGATTAGGTAGGATGGTATGGTAGAATCTCCAATTACTTTAGGTAGGATGGTATGGTAGAATCTCCCACTAGTTTAGGTAGGATAGTATGGTAGAATCGCCAACCGCTTAGGTAGGATGGCATGTGTAGAATCTCCTACCACATAAAGAATGATGGTATGATAAAATCTTCAACCACTTAGGTGTGATTGTATTTCTCTTACCTCTCCCATTTTCTCTTACGCCGTTCGCTCTTTCAGTTATTTTCCCTAAGATGTTTAGTTATGAAAGAATAATACCACATATACAATGGGTAGTCATAATTTAATATGTAAGTTTGCTAGATTTCTAGCAATTTTCTACCTTTGTACCTGAGGAATTCTGAATTACTAGTCAAATTTTCTGATTTCTCAGCCTAATTTTGGAATTGTTGTCTTTAGATGAACTTATGAACTTCCTTAGGTGATGACAAAGAGACTAAAATTGGATGCCTCATTTTTTTTTTCCTTTGTCTTCTTTTCTTTATTTCTATTTTTTTATTTTTTTGTCAATTTTACCCTTAGCATCCTTTAATAGGGAGTCAAGCTATGAATTTAGGTCCTCACCTCTTGGTAGAATGCATACAATGGATTTTATTAGTTCAAATCCATGTACGATGATGGAAACTATGAAAACCCGCTCCAACTCGTGGTTGGGGTTCCTACAGTTGGATGACCAAACCTTAATAAGTTTCCTACGTACCTTAGAAGGTTGTTGATGAGTGGTTTATTTACTAACAAATCAAGTACTTTTAGATTCAAATATTTGTGAGTTTTCAAGTATTTTTATTAGTTTAACGTATTTTTGTGTTATTGTGTAGGATTCATAAATAATTGGGTGAAAAGGTGAAAATTTGGATGAGGTGAATTGGGTTGGAATGATTCGTTAGTAGGGTAGGTGCAGTAACTTCAAGACCGATTTTGACCACAATCTAATCCCATTTTTGGAACAACTCAAAACATGGAAGTTGTAGATCTTTTTTCTTAGCTTTCCATATCCTTTTGAATTACTTTCATCGAAGTTTGGACGAGAAAGTTATGGCTAGATTTCAAAATCTGCGCATTGCAACAACAAGTTATGTTCCAAAAATCAGAAACTTCATGCTGCAGCGGGAAAAAAAGTCCTGTGGTAGCCCCAAAACGCGAACATGACCTATTTTGAGCCTTATTTATACAATCTTATGCCTCAAACCCTAGGGGTGGCAAATTTTAGAGAGAAAACACTATTGATGAGGTGATTTTGAGAAAATTTAGGACAAGAGAACACCATTGGATGCACATAAATGCTAGAGAGAGAGTTTGAATTGAAGTCTATTGAAGATTATTAAAGATTTGAAGCTTATCTCTACAAAAAAAAGTTTTCTCTACCTTTCTCTCACCTTAATCTTTATTGAATTTCGTATTTGTGATATTGTGTTGAACATCTTTGCATTTATGAATTTCTTGAAAAGATTAGCATGGATTCCATTATGTTGAGTTAAAGTTTCCATCTAGGGGGATTTGAAGAGCTTTGTATGAACTATGCCTTGAGACTTTAAGATTTTGTTAATTAGTTTTAATGTTTCAATCATTTGTATTTCTTTATGCATATTTGTTAATTTATGCAAAAGGTAAATGAGATATCATAAATGTATAAGATTAGGCATTCGACATGTGATAATCTTACATATTGAGATCAGAGAAATACAACCCTTATTATATTGAGTGCGAGAGGCTAATATAATTTGGGTAACCATTTGATGGTTCAGACTTAAATATTAAATAATTAGTTGAGTTGAATAGAGATATCAATTCGAATAATTATACGAATTATCTTGCTTGGCATTCGAGAGGTGGAAGTGAGGTTAATCAACAAATCTTCTTGAGATTTTCTCAACGAGATTCCAAGCCGTTCTATTGTGCTTGGTACAGATACAAGGAGTTCCTTATTCTGTTCTCCAATTACGGTTTCCCAAAGGAGTGTCAACTACTAAACTTTCTTGAAGGGTTACAAGCCGTAACAAGAACTTGGGCGGATAGAGGAATTGATACCATCTCTTTTACAACCTAACCGCGGACGAAGCCTATATGTTGTTGGAAGATATAGCCAATTTTAACTATCGTAGTTGGAATTATTCAACAAGTCACAAAAGCTTGGGGAATAGTTCCAACATTTCGGCACCATGGTTTGACACCTCACACAAACTTGTCGAGTCATCTTGCACCCTGGATGACACGTTGACTGCATTCACGATGGAAACTCAGATTATCATGAGGGAAATGAGAGACACCCAAGCCACATTCATCTGTGAAAGCCAACATGAGGAACCAAATACAAGTGGGAGGACATTGGAGCTGTCTTATAAAGATAATTCAATAGAAGACGAGACTCAAGAATTGTTCGTTGATGACAAATCAAAAGATGATTTCAAGTCCTCACCTCTTGGAATCCAATTGGTGTTGCCACTGCTGATCATTAAAAGCCACCGTGAGAAATTGCACACAAGTGGGAGGAACTTGGGTTTATTCGATGATGATGATGATTCTAATGAGGAAGATACCCAAGAATTGATCAATAATGAAGATTCACAATACAACACTTGTGATTATCAACCTTTTCATATCCATATTATGATACCAATACCGATTAAATACGAATACATCTATGAGGATCCAATGTAGCTCACTTGTCCTCCTCCACCTTTAACATCATTCATTCATGCCCACCAAGCATAAATGCCGGAGCTGAGTCATATTGAGTATACGTGCCAATTATTTCCATATCTTGCTAAGCTTGAAGGCATTCAAAACCAAAACTCATTTATTGTGTTGTATGACACATACAATAGACAAAAGTCGCTCTTTGATGAGCCCTTCTCCGTTGTCAAGCCGATGACGTTAAACCAAGCGCTTCCTGGAAGGCAACCCAAGTTTTCAAATAAGTGAGCCTAAGGATGCAAGCTATGGAAGAAAGCCCCACATCAGTCACCTTGCCCGGAGCATTACCGCCGACCACACTAGGAGATGAGATTGTCTCGCCTCCCCAGTACGTGTTCTTTCACCCCCCAATAAGTGTTCTTATTTATGCTTAATTTGAATGCATGTTTCAATTTGAGTTTAGGGGTAATACACATGTTAGCTTATGTTTATTCGGTTTAGGAAATGCTTGTGTCTTTAACTTCTCTTCATATAACTTGTGTTTTTTTTACCATGTTTTTAGTTTTTTCTTTTTTGTTTTTTTTTTGAATAAATTGTGAGTTTAGTTGAGATGAAATGGCTTGATATTGATGATGAGTATAGACACTTGATGTTTCTTAGGTCTTTTGAAATGTATTGCATTGAGATTTATGTGTGCTTAACTCGTGTTGATTGAAATTTAATCTTGACTCCTTACATTTAAGCACCATAAATCATGATCAGATGACCTTTTGAGTACTTGGAAAACATTTATGTGCTTTAGGTAGGCTTTTACATCTCATGAACACTAGAACTCACTTGAGTGAAACTTGAGGCGAAATACTAGGTTATGTGTTGTTGGAGAGATGATTGAGGTATTTCTTCGGATCATTTGGACCTTTGAAACTAACCCTTGAAAAATTGTTTATCATTCGTTACCCCCGTTGAGCCTTATTGCCTAATTCTTTCATTGTCCTAATATGTTCATCCAACCCACTAAATGCATTCCCACTTCCTAAAACCCATTACTAATTGGCATTGTTGCATGGATCATTGAGTATAAGGACAAGCATGGGGTGTGTGTGGAAAAACATTGGTGGATTGGGTTAAAAAAAATCTTTTTGGCAATGAGTTGAGTCACTTCCTTGTATTTTCCTGCAACATTGAGGACAATGTTGATTTTGAGTTTTGGTAAAATAATACCTGGTGGGATCTATTGAAAAAAGACATTTGATGAAAGGAGGAGTTGGTGAAAAAAAAACTTGGAAATCTTGCGAGATCCATAAATTGTGATACATGTCTAGGGTGATTTGAGCTAAAAAATGACATTCTCTTCTACCTTCTACCCTAGCCATACATTACAACCCTCAAAGTTCTTTTGATCTCCAATGACATATGAACCTATGCATAATTAGTGGAGAGCGACATGAAAAATGGGCTTATGGTTGTTCTTAACTTCACAATCTAGATATTATTTATTGTCTCCTTAGCACATAAATTTATTCGAGGCTCATGTGGTTGGGTAAAAGTGATTGTGCACACACTTACACATTGAGAGTCTTGAATAGGCTGAAATTGATGCTTGAAGTTGAAATACTAGATAATCTCAATGTGTGCATTTCCTTTGAGCTTAGAGCATTTTTGTGGCTTCGGAGATTCTTGCAAGGTTATTGATTTGATACAAAACTTATACTTTTTTTGTTAGCGTCTTCTTACTTGATTTGTTTTGTCTTTCATATTCTTTTCTTTTGCTTGAGGATAAGCAAATGTTTGAGTTTGGGGAAAGTTTCCAATGATTTGGTCAAGCATAGTTCTTGCAACATGTATCCCCTGTTGTTTGGTTAACAAGGAGAGTGCAAATAGTTTTCCCCAAGAAAGTTAAAGAATTGTTCTAGAGATGTTCCCTAGTATAGGGCTGAGAAAGTGTCATGAAGCTAGTACCTCTCTTTTCTTTTCATTTTGACCGGACCCACTTGGGTTTCCTACAAATCTTGGCAAGTTGGCAAGAATCAGGTTGCAACGTAGTTCCAAACAACAAGATGATTTTAAATATTGTGCCTATCGGAGGTAAAGATAGTTGCGTTTATTAGTAGCAAATCTTGCTCTAGTCTAATAGATAGGGTCTCTTGTCTAAGCATTTAGCCAGGTAGGATCGATCGTTGTCCTAATTGGTAGTTTGTTTAAGTCTTTGAATAACGTTGTTCCGTTTTGGGTTATTGAAGGCTTGGTAATTTGAATACTCAAAAAGTGCTAGAAATTACTCTATTTGAAGAAGACCTAGTTGGATCTTAGAAGCTTAATTTTCTAAGGACACTCTACTACACCCCAACGTTTCATAGGAATGGGTTCTATTTATTATCAAGACATACTTTTATGTGAGGTCGATTCCTTGTCTAACTTTTGAGTTAGTTGAAACCACTATTAGAAGCAGCCAATGACAAGGTTATTGGTGAGGTAATTGACTAGGTTACATGTCTGAGGATTGCCTGCTAGCCTACTAGAGCTTCCAAATGTGGTGTATGGGTGCAAGTGTTATACTATTGATGGCCTATTGATGCAAAATGATATGCAGGATGTCACAATTTTTTTTTTTATTGAAGTATGATGCCTAATTTTCCTTATGTGCATGAAGGTTATGCATGCCTAAGTGAAACACAATGCATAGTGCTTGTGTAGTATTTTGATATCGGCATATGTATTCCAAATGATTCCTATGAAATGCATATTTCTACACAATGACATTGCATGATGACACTTGTGTGAATGCATTTTTTATTTTCCTTTCATTCGTAGTTGTATGAGCCTAAGCATTATGATGTATGATTTCTACCTTCAATGTTTTCCAAGGGAATGCATCGTCTATCTAGAGATGCCAGCCTTTTTATGGAATGATTCTACGTTTTCTTTTCTTTACCCTAGGTACCTTTTGATATTATCCATATCCACTGGTTGTTTCCATATTATCTCTTATACAGAATGTTGACTGGTACTTCTGATAGGCTTTCATCTCCTTTGCTCCTACTTGCGTTGTAACTGAAATTCAGATTGGGATTTTTTCTTTGAACCTTTTTTCGATTATAAGATGGAAAAGTTTGGACAAGAAGGTTATTTCATTTTGATTAATTGAGCACGGGATATCCCGGAATGGGAACATCTCGCTCGAAATTGAGATCACTATTGATTTGACTCGGGCTATGAATGACTTTTCGATGAGTTTTGGGAGAGGGTTTCAAGTGAGTGGCTTAATGAACAAGGATTCTTCTTTCCTTTTCCTCTACTCTCCCAAGTTCATTTTTAATGTTTCAAGCATTATACTTATACGTGCCATGTATAATTCCCTTTTCACTTTTATGCAAGATTATTTTGGCTAAATTATACTCAAGTAATGATATTAAAACATTCAATCATCTCAGTGATTGTCGCGTTTTTTGCATCAGATTATTCTAAATTATGATAAGGGTAAGTTCAATAATAATTTAGACCAAATATCCGTAGCTATTAATTTGAAGAGTTTGTATAGTTCAATTCCATTAGGTTCTGATATTGATATTTTTTAAGATTGTTATCGAGATTACCTAGGCCCTATATGTTACCCAAGATTTCTTCGATGCCTTGAATTCATTTATTTTATCTTGAATTGAAGGCAACTAGAATGGGCCTTCCCAAGATGACTCAAAGGAGGGGGGAAAATAAGTGATGGGGAAAAAAATATTATTTAATGATGATTGACAAATGTTGTTTTTTGAGAGAATTGTTTTTATTCTGTTTATTTATTTATTTATTTTTTTCAATTTGGCAACTAAGGACTCATACTTCCTATATAATCCATGTAACGAGTTTTGGGTAGTGATCCCGGCCTAGTTGGCCCAAGTCACTAGGTATGGAGACACCCCCTACAACTTAATACTTGAATTATATAGACAGCATGATTCACTCGATTATCTTCATGTGACCATTCAATGTTTAAAAACTTTATAAGTCCGATCTTTATTTTATTACTTTTTTGCTTTTAACACGTACTTTTAGGATTTTACATTTTGGAGAATTTATGGTAGTTTGAGTCAGTCTTGGGGTCTTCATTGATTTTTCCCCTATCTTGGATACTTCTCCGTTATCGACTTCTATCTAGTAATATTTCATTGTCTTCTTCTGACTTGATCGTCGTTTCTTAAACTTAAAAGATTTATCCTACTTCCTTTATTTCAAGTACGTTTCATGTGTTTCTCAAACTTTTCACTGATGAATCTGCTTATTTCTTGATAAGAGTCTTAGTCTAGATTATTCCTTCTTAGAAGTCCATCTTCCTTTGTTTACTTGCCTGACCTTTACAATATTTTTTTTGGAAAGATCAGGTTCCAAAACTTTCTTTATCATCATTCTTATCATGAATTTTCCATAAGTTTTCTCTTTTTATTCCGATTGAGGAAGTCTTCTATAATCTTCGATGGTTCCTCAGACATTCCTACATTAGAACATATGTAAAGACTCTATATCAGGGTTCTTAGGTTTTTCTTCTAAGTTTCTCAGATTTTATTCTCAATATCTTACCATCGTTTGGTTGAAACAAGACTTTTCTTTTAACAGTTTTCTTTGGATGATGGTATAATTTAGTAATGAAATCATGTTATCCTAACTTTGATTCTTCGCGGTGTGTGAATTACGACAAGCAAATTAAATTTATGAGTGTAAAGACCTGAGTCGACCTTGGATAAAATAAGCTCTCATTTAGTGGTACGTAGATCTAGTACATAGGTATACGAGATAATACCTAATTCATTAAAAGAGACTTAAGAAGTTAAGAGAAAGGTAGAGATTGATAGGGTCTTCTTTCTCTTTTCTCGGAACGGTGAGGTTGGGTTCATCAAGCTCAGTATTTGTCATAGATAGGAAATGATTTACAATGTAGAAATCTTGGAGTTGTTTTAGCTATTTCCAGCAGAGGGAAGGATCAAGTTCATTTTACAATCTTGTGAGCGAATCTTAGATGGATTTTGAGCAAAAGTTAACTAAAGTAGATTTTTCTGGGTTTATTAAGCGATTAAGAACCTAGACCTTGACTAATGAACTTTTAAGGATGTAAATTATTCTATCTTTAAACATTGTTGAATACTTGACTATGTATGAATATGTTTATATGAATGGATGATTATGTTTGTGTTGTATGTAATGCGATCCTAGGAAAATATAACTCTAGCGAGAAACTCTCAGATATCTTCAAGACAGACCTCGGCTTGGACTTGTTTTCACATGATTGGGGTAACTTGGAATATTCGAATTTTCCTTAATTTGGAAGTCATGGTTATCCTAGGTTTATGGCATGATTGACCTTTTATCCTCAAAATATAGATCATTACTCCTAGGACTTAATGAAAGAATTACTCTTTTTCTTCCTCAAAAGATGGATCATTGCTCCTAGAACTTAATGATAGAATTATCCTTTTTTCTTCCTCAAAAGATGGATCATTGCTCCTAGGACTTAATGACAGAATTTTACTTTCCTTCCTCTAAAGATGGATAGTTGCTCCTAGGACTTAATGATAGAATTATCCACTTTTTTTGTTTCAAAAGATGAATCGTTCCTCCTAGGACTCGATGAAGGGTTTGAAATGACTTTGAATTCACGATGTTTCCTCAAAGGTAAATTTGTTTTGACAGTCTGGCTGGTGAACCTTAGCTGGCTTCTTAGAAAAACACGTTTTGGTATGGTTAAGGCATTTTTAACCTAAACCTTTAAGAATGTCTTCCATATGGTGCATAATTTCTATTGTATAGGCTTTATGAGAAAGGACACTACGCTTAGGACATGATATATAAATTTTAGCGAAATGTGACCCGATGTATGTTTTTTATTGGATCACACAGTCTTGATTTGATTGGGTGGAGACACTTTCTTTCATCTAGGTAAGCTTGGCATGGTTTTGCATGATCGACGTAGATTCCATCACGTTGTCTTAGCAGATGAACATTAGATGACTTTGTTTAGAAAAAGCTATTTTTAGATGACTTATCGAGGTGGGGGTTTTATGCACATTATTCAAGATGCAAAAGTATTCCAAAATTATTGGAGTTAAAACCACGTTGAGTCATAAGCATTATACATAAGGTAGAAATAAAAAAAAAAAATCTCTCTCCAAGATAGTGTCCTAAGTACAACGGGTTTTGGGTACTATTCTATCCTAGGCTCATGATATGTGTTTCATGACTTTTCTACTTATGCATCCTAGAAAAGTTCAGTTCCCAGATCTTCAAACCTTCGGCGTCCTCCCTGATGGAACATCTACCATTGGTTGGTGATCCGAGTGAGGCAAGTTTCGAAGTCGGATCCCATGGGATAAACTTCCTGGCCTTGCTTTCACTGACTCCTCTTTCAAATCCTACAGGGTTTCAGAGCTTAGATCGGTAGGATCAAATCGCACAACTTTAACCCCTACTTCTGTTCTCCCTATCTCTAAGAGGTTTGTGGCTTTACATTTTTTTTTTCTCATAATATGCAATGGAAAGTGGTGCTCGTGCGTTGAAGAGAGTTTACAGAAAGTAAATGAAGATTTTTAAAGAAAATAAATTAAAATACTGATATTTAAAAATAGTAAAGTAAATGCAGTAATGTAAAGACAATAAATAAATGTATGCAAACATAAACAAAGCAAGTAAAAGTTTTTTTCCTTATTTATTTTTATTGAAAATGAAACATTTATGTTTAAAACCAAAGATATATTTCTTGATATTTATTTAATCGTGAGATCTGACTAGGTTTGATCCTCAAAAGTCCCCAGCAGAGTCTCTAGCTGACGCATCCCGGATTTTTTTTTTAAATAGAGAACGAGAAGAAAAGGAAAACAAAGTTTCATTCTACCCTCTCAAAATCCTCGAAATCCATTTATTTTTTAAAATGAGTTTTTAGGGGCTTTTTTAGGCGCCAATTTTGAAAACGTTCTTTGGGCCGAGATTTATGTTAAAAATGGAGTCGCCACCTAACATATGGTTAAATGGTATGCTAGGTCATCGGGATTTTAGAAAATTATTTTTCGTTTTGAAATGGCCCAAATTTTTACTCGAAAATAATTGGTCTTTGACCAAAGATTTCTTTAATTTTGGTGGTCAGTTATGCTCGGAGAAGGTGTTAGGCACCCCAAAACACCCGTCCGAAGAAGGTACCTCAGTCTAAATAGATGTTCACGTTTAAACAAAGTCCAAGCAATTTCTTTTGGTTTAGTTTAAAAAATTAATTCCCAATTTTATGTTTTCGTCTTTTTTATGCATTTTTATGTAAAGAAAGCAAGTAAAAAGTTAACTCTATATCAACAGCAATAGATAAAACATATGAAATGAACATATTTTTTGTACTTTTGATGACTGAACCTGTAAAGGTTGCCTATGTATCTCAGGTGACCAAACCCGTGTGTGGGTTGCCCACGTATCTCAGGTAGCGGAGAATCAAGTCAGCACATAGTTCATCTCGAGATAACTTTATTTTATTTTTTATTTTTTTATGCAATAAGGGCATGAATCGCACCGATAATATATGGATATTCACTTTTAATTATGTTAAGAACGCTTCAACCGAACTTACTTGCTCAGGCAAGTATAGTGTTTAGGTTTAGGTTATTAGTTCAAAAGGAAAAAAAAATATAAAGTATATGTGCTAGTCCTAATCATAACTGAGAAAAACAAAAATGTTTCTGAAAATTATGCACACTTATCCCCGAATGAATACAGGTCCTCTCTTTATTTCGAATTTTAGCCACAAGAGTCTCGACAGAGTAGTATACATACATACATACGTACATACATATATATATATATATATATGGTGTCAGTCCACAAGCCTGATGACTTAGTGCCAAGCTTTGATCTAGACTATTGCAGAAATGTAAACTTAATTGTTAGTAGTTAGTGGTTAGCAGTCACTAATTAGAGGTTTGCTTTGAGTTTTTGGAGTTCGGTTTCATGTGTTCTTTAAGAGAATCAAAGATGCTATACACAACTCATGGTGTGATTGATGTTCTTGTCATTTTCTTGATATGTTATTCATGTTCTGGATATGTTCTTGATGTTCTTAACATCTTTTTGATGTTCCTTTTTTTTTTTTTTTTTTTTTTTTTTTTTTTTTTTTTACATATTTTGATGTTTTTGACAAGTTTTTGATGTTTTTGACTTGTTTTTTTATATATAAACTTTGTACATGAAATGTACACCTAAGAAATAAGAAACTAAATACAAGCCATATAACAGTATTTAACACAAGATCGAAGGGAGTGTGAGAAGACTTACCTAACTTAGGGGAGTGGTATTTCCCTAAGTGATTTCCTTCTTCTCCTTCTTCGTATCTTCTCGATTGTTCTCGATCGTTCTTCGAAAACTTCTTGAGATCTTCATCCAAGATCCTCAAGAACACCTTTCGAAAGCTTTTTTGATAGAATTTTTGGGTTATTTTTTAAATAAAAGGCTTGAGAATTCCCTAAACCTAAACGAGAAATTCAAGACTAGAGAGAGAGAGAGTCTTGGATCAAGCCTTTCAAAATGTGAAAACAGTTTGCCTATTTATAAGATCAGGAAACTTGTATATTGGCAATGCGCAAGGCATCCCATCCTACTCCTTACGGGATTTCTTGTATAGGTTTAACCCTTTGTTGTTTTCTAGTTTGACGATTTTTACCAAATCTTAAAGATTCACTAAGATTTCCTAAGATTTTGTAATGATTACAAAATCTCAAAATATATTAAGAAATCATTACTCATGATTGGTAATGATTGGTCATATTTTAATCATTGGTGATGATTAACTTGCACATGGGATATTTAATGCTTGATGTGAGGCTTTTCAGTTCGGTTTACTTGCTAAGTACTAGTTACTCGAACTAGTTCGGTTATTTTGCATTTAATGCTTTGGTGGTTCAAATAATGTAGTCTCCAATTGTCATTTTTCATTTAATTCTTGATTATGACACTTGATTTGATTGACATTTAATTCCCTTTGATGGAATGGAATTGATCCAGTTAGTCTTGTAACCGTTTAGTTACTTTTCAAGTAACTTAGTTTACTTAAGATATTTTGTTCAAAATATCTAGGTTCTTTGAATGTAGTCTCCCTAGGTTATTTTAAGCATTTAATTCTTGATGGAAGGTTGATTTGATGGCTCATTTAATTCTTGACTTGATGACTTCTGTTTGGTTAGTTTTGAACTGAGTCGTAAGGACTCGTTACTTCGGGTAACTAGACTTGTCATGATAGTTTCTTTGATTCGATAAAGGTTTTTGGCTTGATTTATAGAGGATTGATGCTTTAAACAATAATTAGAAAAGTATTTTTGATGTCCAGAAGATGAAACCGGTAATAGTAAATGTTTCAGGGGTCAAAATGGGTAATAAAAGTAATCGGTGAAATATCCTTAAATTAAAGGATAGTAACTATTTTTTATTCATATTAAATGTGATTTCATAAAAATAAACCTTTAATAATGTTATTTTAGTCCCCTTAACTTTAAGAATTTTGAGGTTGACCCAAAACTATTACTTATACCAAATTTAGTCAAATTGACAATTTTATGTTTTCTTGTATGTTTTGTTGTTTTCCGCAATATCCAATGTAATGTCATGCATAAATTTGTTTTCTTTAAACCTTAGTCTAAAGTTTATCTGAACTTGTGCTATCGATCCGATATTAACTGGGTGGGACAAAATTCGGAGTCTACAACCATCACTTCAATGTACCACCTCATCCTTAAATTAACCACGAAGAAAGGTATATGAGATGTAGACACAATATTTTGTCTCGTCCATTTAAGTATCGTATCTGAAGTGCAAGTTCAGATAAACTTTAAACTAAGGTTTAAAGGGAATGAATTTTGACCTTAGATTACATTGAATACTACAATAAACCAAAAAAACATAAGAAAGTATAAAATTTCCAATTTGATTTAATTCGGTATAAGTAAAAGTTTCGAGTCAATCTCGAAATTTCTAAAATTAAAGGGGACTAAAATGATAGTATTAAAAGTATAATTTTCATGAAAATCACTTTTAATATGATTAAATTAGTTACTACCATTTTTACTTAAGGAAATTTCACCCATTACATTTGTTTCCCGTTTTGACCCATGATACTTTTACTATCACCGGTTTCGTCTAATTGACCCCAAAAATAATTCTTTAATTTTTTTGTTTAAAGTACTAATATACAAAAAATAAATCTAAATCCATGATTAAGTCAAGAATCCACCATGACAACTTAGTTACTTAAAGTAACTAATGCCTAAAGACATAGTTCGAAACTAAGCAAATTGGTTTCCATCATGTCAAGCATTCAAGACCCATCAAATCATGGTCTAATAAAGTATTATGTTCCTCATTAATGAGGACATTTGATGGGAGAACTTTTGAATATTTCCTATTAAATATCTTGATAGAGACATAGTTACTTGGAAGTAACTAACGGTTACAAAACTAACCGGACCGGTTTTCATCACACCAAGGCATTTAAGACCCATCAAGCTATGGTCAACTCATGACATTTAATGTCATAAATGACCATAAATGGTTCAATTCAATGTCTGCATTTAATGGCATTAAATGGAAGAAATATTTTTACCAAAATATCTTAAATGCAATCTAACTACTTGAAAGTAACTAGCGGTTACAAAACAAACCGGACCAATTCGCATCATATCGATGCATTAAATACCCTTCAAATCAAGATCAAGTCAAGGAATTAAATGGCTTGAATGGCCATTAATGACTCCATTCAATGTATACATTAATGGGCATTAAATGGAGAATATATTTTCTAACCGAAAATCAATCAAGTAACTAAATTACCAAGAGTAACTAGTACTTTCCAAGTAAACCAAATTAAAATTCATCAAATCAGACATTAAATAGGCATTTAATGGCATGTATGAAAGCACTAAGTGATCATTAATGGCAAAGATCTTGCAAAGATCTTGTGATCATTACTAAAATCTTATAATTACCTAGGAAATCTAGGTAAATCTTCATCACATGGCTCTAACCCTTACATTAAATGGCATTAAAGGGTCATAGCTAGCCTTAACAAACTATGTACAATAGGCTGGAAAAGCCTATGCATTCCCCAATGTGTCGGGTACCCTGTAACTATAAATACCAGCCTGTTTTCATTGAGAAATAGTCTTAGACACATCCTTTCTCTCTCTAGGCTCCAATTTTTCACTCGAGTCTTGGGATTTCCTAAGCCTTACACTCCTTAAGCACACTTAAATCTCACTAAAAAGGCTCCAAAGAGGTGTTCTTGAGACCTCAAGAAGTTGCTGAAGAATAACCAAGAAGAATGAAGAAGATTAAAGAATGAGAAAAAAGAAAAACACTTAGGGAAAGACCACTCCCCTAAGTTAGGTAAGTCCTCCCAAAACTCCTCTTTGATTTTGTTTAAAAACCTTTGTGTTGTTTGTATATAGTATATTTGGATGCTTCTTAGAAGCTTAGATCATGTACATAGTGTAAATATCATAGTTTGTGTCAAGAATATCAAGAACACTATGGTTTGTGCATAACATCTTTGGCTTGGTCAAGAACACATGAAACCGAACTTCAATGAACCTAAAATAAACTTTCAATGAAGGACTAGTAACTACTAAAAACTAACATTTACTTTATAGAAATAGCCTAGATCACAGTTTGACCCATGTCTCAGGCTTGTAGATTAGTACCCTATATATACTATCACGTCTAAACCTCTTGTGGCTAAAATTCAGAATAAAGTGAGAACCTATATTCTTTCGGGGAAAAGTGTGCACCTTCTTCAAAAACGTTTCCGTCTTCTTAACTACGAGAAGGACTGACACCTTATACATATTACTCTGTTGAGACCTTTCTGGCCAAAAGTCGGAATAAAGGGAAGAACTCTATTCTTTCGAGGATAAGTGTGCTCCTTTTCAGAAACGTTTCCGTCTTCTTAATTACAAGTAGGACCGGCACGTATATTACGTATTTTCTTATCTTTTAGACTAATAAAGTAAACCTTAACATTAAACTTTCCTAAGCAAGTAAGTTCAGTTGGAGTGTTTTTAACAAAATCAAACGTGCATATCCACTTACTATTTGTGTTCTTTTTTCTCTTGCCTTGACTTAAAAAAAAAAAAAAAAAAAAAAAAAAAAAAAAAAAAAAAAAAAAAAAAAGAGTTTTTCACATAAGAGTTTTCAATACAAAAATATTTGGTGTTTTACTCTAAAAAAAAAATAGGCTTCTGTCTTTGTAAAAATATTTTATATGCTTTATCCTAAATAAATAAGCAAAAATGAAAAAAACAAAATAAAAACAATAATAAATAAATGAAATCTTCTTGTAAGAGGGAACTACGTTTCGACCTGATTCCTGACTTAGGAAACCATACATAGGCAACCTTCGGTCATCTACTTAAATAAAATCATCTCGTGGTGAGCTACATTTTGACCTAATTCTTAGCAAAGACTAGGATACGTAGGTAACCTCATATGAGTTCAATTATCTATTTAAATAAAATCACTTTGGGGGAAGTTACGTTTCGATCTGATTCCTTATGAAAACAGAGATACGTAGGCAACCTTCGCAAGTTTGGTCGTCAACTAAAGAATAAATTATAATATTAGTGATATCCATTAAGTTATAATATATTTATATTTATTTTTAATAATATAATTCTAGTAATAGAATTTTAAGTATATAATTTTAATAATACTATTTTTATAATTATTTTAATAAGATAATTTTAATAGTATAATCTTAGTAATATCATTTTAATTATACTAGTTAAGTGAACTGAGAGATTTGAAAATAAAATTGGTATGGAAAGGAATTTGAAAATTTCATTTTTCTCTTCTGAAATTTCATTTTACAAATTTAATAGATTTTACATATCTCTATTAAAAGTATCCAAACAAATAAATTTAGAAAAGGAATAAATGAAATTCTTTTTAAAAATAAAATTCCTGTGGAAATCTAAATTAGAGAAACCAAAGTAAGATAATGGTAAAAGTTTTATAGTTGCAAAGTCTTGAAATCCTTAAAAAAAAAAAAAAAAAAAAAAAAAAAAACATAAAAAAAAAAAAAAACCGAAAAAAGAAGATCTTCAGAAATCCAGATCCATTGTAACTTATAATTTTACTACGGCAAAGTCTGCGCAAGTTATATTGGTGTTGCTTCTTCCGACTATTGATTAATTTCCACGCTTTAAATGAGTGCACGGAAAGTGACAGAGTTGTTCCAATATAGAAATTTGAAAAAATAATAAAATATAATTTGAATTGATGAGTCACGGATGAGGTCAGCGTCTCCCTCATATTATTATTTTATAGGTTATCCGTGAATGTTGATAATTATGTTAGGTGACTCAGTATTCTTAATAAAATAATACACATGGGTAATGAGGCTTTAGAACTCACTAGCTTGTATATTTATATTAGGGTTAATTAGTACTCTTGTTGTTAGACTTAATTAAATTTTATACTTTTATAATATTTTATTACTACTTATTCCTTTGTTTTTAAGACTAAGTGCAACAATTCAACACTAAGTGCAACAATTCAAAATTAAATAGAAGTTGAGGTTTTCGTTATTTCACTGAAAAAGTACGGGTAAACTTGTCATTTTACAACCAATTGAATGGGTCTACTTGAAAAACTATCCGAAACTTTAAGGGTCAAAAGTGTGTTTATTTCCATTCATTCCCACCCTTCTCTTCCAGTCCGCAGCAGCCAACGGCTTGAGCATTTATGCTCGATTCAGCCCACCGAGATTCGCAACAAAACAAAGGTTCAATTAAAAGAATAATGCAACACGAAAATTAGAGAATTTTCCAAGAGAAAGCTTATATATATGTGTGTGTGTGTGTATATACATATATATATAGAGAGAGAGAGAGAGGAGAGAGAGGCCAAATGAGAGAAAGCAGAAACAGGCCGTAGGTGGTGGTTTGCCTTTGGAGTGGCGGTGGTGGTTTGCCTTTGGAGTGGTGGTGGCGTTTCGTTGGTTCACGGTGAAGGTAGATGAGAAAGGTTTTGATTTTGGTGATGATGGAGGTCAATTACATTTTGCACCCTCTAAGCTTTTAAACAAGTGTATAAATTATCCCGATAATATTAATTGAATAAGATTTATTTAATTTGAAGGGTATTGATGAGGGTATTTTTGGGCACCTCTGAGTCGGCACTTGAGACCCAGCCACGTGTCAACTATCGCAATGACAGGAACGCATTTAGAAATCCACAAAGCCATGTTGGAGCATACGCCAACTACGGCTTCTCTCTGGAATCTCATTTGCCTCTAGGGAGGAGAGAGGAGTTCCGCAGGGACGTGCCGCTCTGAGTCATGCCCTTAGCGATCAGTTTCAGGGACTCAGCCGTTCACCTCGACCGGCTCTCCTTTTCACCTTGTTTCTTCTCCAAGACTCTACGGATCTCCGCCCTTCTTCACCAGCTCACCGCCGCATGCCTGACAAAGACTCGCGGGTTTCACCAAATGGACCCAAAAGCCCAAGCCCAACGATTATCTCCTAAATGCCCCGGATTATCGGCTAAACATAGGGTTTCGACTAATCAATCGTGTTTAGGCCCGACTAATCATCTCCAACGCCTATATATATCGGGGGCTATGTAAGCCCGAGGTACGCTTGAATACACTTACATTACGCGCGCGTTCATTTGTTTACTTGTTATATTCTGTACTTTTTCTCTCTGAGCACTGATTACCACGCCAGATGGGCTTTACCGGGACAAACCCTAGTCTGAGCCTTTTGCAGGTATACTCCCTAAGGAACAAGACTCTGGACACTGCAAGGTCAGTCCTCCCAGGACCAAGCACAGCTCACGCGAGGACTTTTTAATCGACGACTCCACCTCAGCAAGAGAACTCACCTGTCATTCGACTGGATCATACTCGAGGTGTGTACCAATTTTATGCACCAATAGTTTGGCGCCGTTTATGGGAATCGAGCAAACAACCTTTCCCTCATCACTACTTTTTACTCAGCTGAGCTTGAATGATCATAAGGTCTCGTTAGATAGCCATAAAATAGAAGAACAAGAAGACATATCGAAAAATTCAAGAGCATACCCCCCCAACTCCCACCAACGAGGATAACTTCCCCCCTATGGTCAGGCAAGACCATCCACTTTGCCACCTGGGGCTGCGGGACAAACCTTAGGAATTTTGGAGGCATCTCGAGTTGATCTCCTTGAACGCCAAATATAAGAGTTCAAGTTGAATGTGCAACTCATCCTCACGTGCTTGCAATGCCCCCTACTTAGGGTGGACCAACCCTCTAGCCCGCAACGCCTGAGGGGCCACCTCAAGACCGTGATGTTTTCGTGGACACTCCGAATATGCAAGAGCCCGAGGGCCATCCTCCGCCTTACAATCCTGAGGTTGTAGGGCAAGAGATGTGCCCTCCTACAATGTCTAGATCTCCATCGCTACCACCACGCGAATTTATGCCAAGAAATGTGTCGATGTCCTCTAATGGTCGAGATCTTCATCGGCTTGCCAAGTCAGATCACAGAGGTCGACGTAAGCGTGAGGTTAACTCCTACTCACCTCTTTCCTATCACCATGCGGCCCGATATGTGTACAATCGGATCTAGGGAGAGCCTCGAGCAGGGGAGGCTGTAGAGCGCCACTTGGCCAACATGGAAGCCCGTCTCCAAGAGGTGTAAGAAAGCCGAGTAGGACCGGGTGTTATTCCAAGGGTGAATTCTTCTTTTGTGGATGAGGTTCTGGAAGAAGTAGGGTCAAGGCACTTCACCCAACCCTAGATGAGTCCGTATGATGGGACTTCCAATCCCGTTGACCACCTGTCTATGTTCAAGTCTCATATAGACATGCAGGTGGCCTCTGTAGCTTTGCGGTGTAGAGCCTTTCCTATCACCCTTATAGGTGATGCAAGATCGTAGTTCCAAGGTTTGAGGCTAGCGTCCATCTCCATCTTCAGAGAAATCGAGCAGTTGTTCCTGGCTCGTTTCAGCCGTTTTCGGCGAAGGCTAAGGACTGTGGCTCATATCCTCACTCTTCAGCAAGAGCCCACTGAATCTTTAGGTGATTATGTTGGGTGTTTCAACCGAGAAGCAAATATGTGCGACGACCAGCCTGATGCTATTGCGCTAAATGCCTTTATTGACGGACTCCGGCATCAAAGATTATTGATAGGTGTGATCTACCTACATATTTTCAAACCGATTTTGTTAGTTTTAGAGTAGTTTTTATATTTATTTTTATATGTTTTAATTAGTTTTTATATTTTTTGTATAAATCAGATGTGTGGAGTGAAAAAGTATGAAATTGGAGCGAAAACGATCAAATCGAACCAAAAACGGTCAAAGAACGGTGGAAAAACGAGCAAGGTGGCAATATTCTGAAAGAAGCCCACCGCCACGGCGGTGAAAATGCAGAGAGTGGCATTATCTTGCTGAATGGCCACTACTGCGATGGTGAAACTGCAGAATATCAACCAAGGCCACCGCTGTTTTCACCGCCAAGGCGATCAACCAACCGACATACCCACCGCCTAGGCGGTGGCCTCTGTACTAGATTAGATATTTTGTAGCTGTTTTTGAGATACTTTCCCTATTTAAGCCACTCCCCTCATTTTCGGCCCCTCTTAGCATCTTGAGCCCCTTAAAAGATATCTAAGGGTAGGTTTAGGAGTTTTAGAGGGAAAGCTCACATCTTGAAGTAGAGGAAGACGACAAAGCAATCGTTGAGCGTTCTTAGCGGCTAATCTTCGAACGAGGCTAAGTTCTTCAATTTCTTTCCTTATTTCTTTAACTTAGGATTTTCTGAGCATGTTTAGCTCGATTTGAATGTTTATATAGTTATAACCACGAGTTAAATATGGATTGTATAGGGATTAACGATATATTTATAAATATGTGTTTGGATGATTTCGGTGTTGCATTTATGTTTGTTCTTCGTAGTTTGATTGTATTTATCGTATTGTTTGTTTATCATGCTTAGATAGATAAATGGAGAATATAGGGTCTGACAAACCCCATATTTGGATCAGGATAAACAAACGCCACGATCTAATAACCTGGTCGGGGTTAGGATTGTGGACAATCGATGATGTTAGGGCAAGACTCACATGACCTACGGTCGTTAAGACGTTGAGGGGGACTTCTTCATTGACTCGAAGTTTCGTTATATCCCCCGTCTTACACCTGGGAGAAGTGGCGGAGAAGTTTTAGATACCGAGATTGTCAATAGGGTAAACACGACGCGACGATCCAATGACCCGGTCGGGAGTTGGATTGTGTGTAATCAATGGCGTTGGGGCGAGACTCATGTGACCTGGGGTCATTAAGATGTTGAGAGGGACTTCTTCGTTGACACAAAGTTGCGTATATCCCCCGTCTTAGACTCGAGAGAGGTGGTGGAGGATTTTTAGATACCGAGATTGTCAAATAGGTCGAACATCGTAAACGTGAGTAAATCGAGATCGAACACGTATTTATAAACAAGTTAATCTCTAGGCAATTATTTTCCCTAAAACATATTAGTATATTAGTATAGTTAATTTAGATTATATTAGTATTAGTATAATTAATTAAATACATTTATTTTTAGCCTAGATAAAGTTAGGTCATGATAAACATGGTGCTCGATAGTAACGACACCAATCCTTGTGGATAAGATAACTCGATCTTTCACGATCACACTATACTAAAACTTTGACCTCGTATACTTGTGAGTAGTCAATACATGAGGATCGAATCCTTCATCGTACAATTATCCTACGACCTCTACTCCAACCCTGTTCCAACTTTCGATCAAGCTCTAGACCACGGGACTAGATTTCATGGTGCTGACTTCCGTGCTACAACCAGAAGAGGGTAGGAAGGAGCAAACAGGCCGAGGGAACCAGGGAATGGAGGTTTAAATCAAGCCCAAGACTTGAAAAGATTATGAGCTAAAGGGAGGTTTAGACCCCTACCCAGAGACAAGAGGCCACTTCCTCCTCTAAGGCATCACCAACCAGAGTTCACCCCGCTCACGGCCTCAGTGGACACCATCTTCACAGAAAACTCAGGGAAAGACTTCTTCTCTCCTCCATCGCCCCTAAGGGAAAGGCCGATCAGGAGATAGATTACCCAATACTATGCATTCCACCAAGACCAATGTCATTCCATAGAGAATTGTTTCCAGCTTTGGCAAGAGATTGAAACGCTTGTCCAAAGAGGCTATCTCCAAAACTATGTCTGGAGAGAAAATCAGGAATAACTTGACGGGGATGAACCATAGAGAGAGCCCCGGGCCTAGAGAAGAAGGGGGAACCGCAACTGTCCACTGCCCCGGAGGCTGAGGTCGGAGAGAATCACCAATGTGTGGATGGTAAAATCAACCACATCCACGGCGGATTCAACTCTGGAGACATATAGAGTCACTAGGGTCACAAGTCCAGCATATATGATCTTGAAATAGAAAAGAATGTGCCGCTTAGGCACTGCAGAATGTTGACTAGCTGAAGTGAAACTTCTGTAGGGATGATCCACTTTTGTGAACAACTTCCAGTTTGTACAAAGTGTTGTACTTTTGCTTATCAAAATAAAGAATGCGTTTTGTACAATATACCTTGTGTTTTCTCTGGTCAACGACATTCCGACCCCCTGAGTCGCATCCCGACTCCCAGTGTCATGCGTGATTCTTCACGGTTACATTCCGACCTCCTGAGTCGCATCTCGACTCTCGGCATCACAAGTGATTCTCCACAATTACATTCTAATCCCCTAAGTCGTATCTTGGCTCTCGGCGTCACGAGTGGTTCTCCACGGCTGCATTCTGACCCCATGAGCCGTATCTCGGCTCTCAGCATCGTGAATAATTATCTACAGTTGCATTTTGACCCCCTGAGTCACTGATAATTCTCCACCGAACGTCCTGACTCTTGGCATCGCAAGTAACTCTCCGCAAGTCTCATCCCGGTGCTCAACATTGAGGGTGACAACCAGACCCTCTCCGGAAGTCAATAATCCGTACCCGGGGACAAACTTAGGTTATCCACCAAGGGCAGGGCATGGATTGGGTCTGAGGACCTGCAACTAAGTACCTCTCCCTACTAGTCGATTATGAGTCTGACGTTCTAAAAGGGAAAGTGCTCTTGCATAGACTAAATGGAGATAACTTGAAAGGGTTCTTGAATGAGCCTGACTACGAAGAACTCCCCGATGACTGGCCACAGGGGTCTAACCACCATGTTGCGCCCCTGTGGACCGAGAGGATCAAGCACCCTGGGAAACCCTACTCCTAAGTCCACAACACGATTTCCTTGCAATCAGCTCGTGTCCTAGACTAGGGGGCTAGTGGTCTATGGTCTTGGGTAGAGACCCGAGAAATTTTCAAAATTTTACAACTCTGAAAACATGATCAAGCAGAAAAGCGACTTGGCGAAAACGTCGAGAAAAAAGAGTAGACTCTGAAGTACCATGGCTATGCCGCTCTTAAGCTTACATGCTAGCATACAGAAAAATAGAAATAAGTAAAAATAAGTCTACAATGCCCTGGGTGCTAAAAAAGTGATGGTCCGAGTTCAATCCTCTCCGCCCTCATTGCGAGGGGCGTCCGTGCGAGGAGGAGTAGAGTCAATCTCTCCCTCCTCAAGGGCCCCCTCATCAACATTGTCTTCCTTGACGCCCTTGTGCATGGCACCGTCTAGGGGTTCAGCCTCAGTGCCCCGTAACGGGAACTATCAATTTTGATGGGCACCATCCTGTCGTACTACTGCTAGCCGGCATGGTCTAGGTAGTGACTGACATCGCCCTGCCATGATACTTCTAGCCGATAAGTTCTAGTGACAACCTTCTCCAAGAACGTCATCTAGGAGTGTCGTCCAGAAATTGCACCACATCTCCTCGGGCCGGTGTCGTCTAATCCGGCTCTCCCTGTCCTACCGTACTGCCTCAGGCCGACTGGGCGCAGATGGGGGTCTATCCCAAATTCTCCCCTAAAAAAAAAAATCATTAGTGGAATTAAAAAAAAAAATAATTAAAAAAAAATATATTAAGGGGGGAGGTGATAGGTGTGATCTACCTATCTATTTCCAAACTGAAATTGTTAGTTTTTTAGTATGTTTATTATATTTTTAATACGTTTTAATATATTTTTATTCTTTTTGTATTAAAACAGATGTATAGGTGAAAAGGTATGAAATCGGAGAGCAAACGATCAATTCGGACCAAAAACGGTCGGAGAACAGTGGAAAAACAAGCAAGGAGGCAAGATTCTGAAAACAGAAGCCCACCGCTTAGGCGTCTAGACCACCGCAAATGCAGAGTGCACCAATTCTTGCTGAACGTCCACCACCACAGCGGTGACAATGCAGGATGTCACCAAGTCCATCGCCTTCTCCATCGCCTAGGCGAATAGTGAACCGACATACCCACCGCCTCGACGGTAACCTCTGCACAGTTTAGATATTTTGTTTAGATATTTTTTCTATAAATATCCTCTCATATCCTCTCCTCTTGTCTCTCTCTGGCCATTAGAGCCCTTAGGGCTTGGTTTAGAAGATAGAGAGAGTTCGGGGAGTGCTCAAACATATTCGAAGGAGAAGATTAACACGCGGAGAAAAAAAATCAATTGGTGGACGGTTTTAGAGGCTAATCTTCGGATATCGGCTAAGTTCATCCATTTTTTCTTTTATTTCTTATCTTCGATATATATTTGAGCATGTTTAGCCTAGTTTCAATTGCATAAACGGCTATGGCCATAGGCTTAACGTGGATTATGTATGGGATTAATATCATTTATAAAAACGTAGTTTTGGTTGAGTTATGTTTCTTTAATGATTGTTCTTTAATGTTTGAGTATGTTTATTGTAGTTTCATGATTATATGCTAGTTTAGATATATCGATAATACGGGGTTTGACGCTCGGAAGAGGCAACCTCGGATTCGGACTAGTGTATACACAACACATGAAATCAATGACATTGGGGTGAGACTTATGTGACCTAGAGTCAGTAAGACGTTGAGGGGGACTTCTTCGTTGACACAAAATTGCATTATATCCCTTGTCTTACACTCAGAAGAGGTGACGGGGGAGTTTACGAACTGAAATTTTGTGTGCAATCAATGATGTTGGGGCAAGACTCACGCAATCTAGGGTCGTTAAGACATTGATGAAGACTTCTTCATTGACACGAAGTTGCATATTCCCTCGTCTTACACTCGGGAGAGGTGGCGGAGGAGTTTTAGATACCGAAATTGTCAAATAGGTCAAACACCATTATTGTAAACTAAACGAAATGAAACGCGTTTAAGTAAATAAAGTTAATCCCTAGTTAATCCATCCCCTAAACTATCTCATATTAATAATTAGTATAGTTAAATTAGTATTTTAGTATTAGTATTAAATTATATTCCATTTTTATCGCCTAGATAAAGTTAGGTTATAACAATCGCGGTACTCGATAGTAATCTTAACCAATCCCTGTGGATACGATACCCGACTGAAAGGTCTATTATACTAAAACTTGATTCGTACGCTTGCAGTGAAAGTGGCAACGCTTAAATTGCGGCCACCAGGAGGATAACGCCTTCCCCCTCCCTCCCCCTTCATGTTGGATTTGTGGCCAACACTTGCTAGCCGCAAGGCCAGAATGCTGGCCCTTGGGTCAGCAGTGGCGCTGGCCCAGGGGCCAGCGTGAGGGAAGAGGGGGTCATCCCCTCTCCCCCATCTTTTTGTTTTTCTTTTACTTGGGGGGAACTTTTGCCTCCCTTAATTTTTAAAAATAGGGGCCCGCCGCCTCGCCCTCTTGCCCGTCTACGGCGCGTACTCCCCTAGGGCTCACCAAGATTTTTTTCGCGATGAAGGTCAGTTTGTGCTCAGGGCCTATTCAAGGTGAATGTGTGTCGCCTTGAAAATAAAAAAAAATTGGGGCCGCCCTGCCATGCTACCTGACCTCGGACCCCGGTGGTATGGGAGCATATTTCAAATTAGCTTTTCTAAAAAAGTTCAACTCTTGAAAAATTGTTGTCCTAAAAATTGAAGAAATTCGGGATCGCCCTGCCGTGCGACCTGACCTTAGACCCCGAACCCCGACCGTATGGAGGCCTATTTTGAATAAGTTTCTCAAGAAAAAACTAACTCTTGAAAAAAAGTTGATCAGAGGTGTTTCTCGCGCTTCGAAGTCTCCAAAATGCCCATTTCAACCAGGAATTGATATCTCTGACCGCCTCGCTTCCCTCGTCGCACAAGGCTAAGGGGGTAACTGATGAGGGTATTTTTGGGCACCTCTGAGTCATCACTTGGGACCCAGCCACGTGTCAACCCTCGCAATGACAAGAACGCATTTTGGAATCCATAAAGCCACACTGGAGCATACGCTGACTACAGCTTCTCCCTGGAATCTTATTTGCACCTAGGGAGGGGCGAGGAGCCCCGTAGGGACGTGCTGCTCTAAGTTGTGCCCTCAGCGATCAGTTTCAGGGACTCAACCATTCACCTCGACTGGCTCCACTTTTCACATTGTTTCTTCTCTAGGACTGCACGAATCTCTGCTCTTCTTCATCAGCTCACCGCCACAGGCTTGACAAAGGCCCGCGAGCTTTGCCAAATGGGTCCAAAAGCCCAAGCCCAACGATTATCTCCTAAACGTCTCGAATTATCGGCTAAACACAGGGTTTCGACTAATTAATTGTGTTTAGTCCCGACTAATCATCTCCAATGCCTATATATATCGGGGGCTATGTAAGCCCGAGGTACGCTTGAATACACTTACATTTACGTGCGAGTTCATTTGTTTACTTATTATATTCTGTACCTTTTCTCTCTGAGCCACTGATTACCACGCCGAAGGGGCTTTATCGGGACAAACCCCGGTCTGAGCCTTCTGCAGATATACTCCCTAAGGAGCAGGACTCTGGAGACCGCAGGACGGTCTTCCTAGGACCTAGCACAACTCACGTGAGGACTTTTCAATCGACGACTCCACCTCAGCAAAATGACTCACCTGTCTTCGATTGGACCATACTCGAGGTGTGTACCAATTTTATGTACCAACATGTATAAATATCATTTGATATTAATTAGTGAATTTTCATTGACTTTTTACATTTTACAGTTAAAGTTAACGAAATAGTTAACCGTTGCGCTTAAGTCTTAAATACAGGGGTGTAAGTGGTGACGAAAATACTATAAAGGTATAAGTGTAATTAAGCTTAACCACAAGTATATAAAGTGTAATTAATCTTTTATATTATTGTTTGACGGGATGGCTAGTATGTATTATAAATCAATTTACACTTACATGTTCCAAATTAAAATTCCTGTAAGCTACTCAGGTGTTGATAAACATCACAATATAATAAATTATCAATATTGAAGTATGAAGTATATATGATATGTATTGTTTGATTACCATAGAAGTATGAATTATATATATGTATTGTTTGATTACTTTGATTGTAATATTCAAAAAATGGTGCATAAATTCAAATAGGCGCATAAATTATAATGGTAAAGCATTTTTTAAATATTGAAAATATATATAATAGAATTTTATTTAAAATTTTAAAGTACTCTAGAACTTTATTTAAAATTTTATAAGTACTCTAAACGAATTGTGTTCTATTCATGCGATTTGCACACCATTTGAGTCCTCCCCATCCATAGGTCAAGTGATATTTCTATTGTTCAAAAATATTGAAAACTCTAAACCAACTTCATTCGTCATGAGTTCTTTCTCCCTTTTACATCACAGCGAGTGCTTGTCGTTACCTCCTAATGAGTGCATTTCGCTATTACCTCCCAGTTAGTGACTTCCCAATGAGTGCATTTTTCCAGTACCTCATAGTGAGTACATCTTGCCACTACCACCCAGTTTGTGCATCTTGCCATTACTTAACAGGAAATCCTCCACCACACGAGGGTTGCCATCTAATCACTCCCATTTCGAATCACGGCCGCGCCCGACTCGAGCGTGGTATCCCTGTTGGCCCAGTGAGCTACCCAAGAGGGGGAGTGAATTGGGTAGTATTAAAAAAATTATCAGAATAATAACACTTAAAAAATCAAACAACTAATTTTATCCTAAAATTAATTATTATCTTTATAGCAGTGGATAAGTGTAATAAGCTCTAGGTGCACACCAACAACACAAGATAAAATAAAGGAAATAAATAATGCAGTATACATCGATATATTCTGGTTCACCAAGCTACTCTTGGTTAATCCAGTCCTCCGAGCCCCAAGGAGATTCGCACCCACTAAACTCAATATTCCTTTACAAGTTGGAACCAAACCCTCATAATGATTTTTTTTTTTCGCAAGCTCATAATCAACCTTTACAAATTCTTTTTCCAGGCTAAGGAATAATCTCTATTTTTTACAGGTTTAAGAATAACCTAATTCTATTACAGGGAGAATCACGACCTAATTCTTTTTATACCTTAGGCTCAAGAATCAAAACCTCACAAAAATACTTCAACTATCCTTTTACCCGGTAAGGATTGAACCGTTACAAATTTTCTCACAAAACAATTCAATTTATGAAGAATTACTACCTCAATCTCTTTACAGGAAGAGACTGAAACCAGCTACCCTTAGATTAAATACTCACAATAGTATTTAATCCGTCACTCAACTCACCAATTACAAATTGATAAGTGATTTTTCTCACTCGGAGCTTCTACCACCCTAGATAAATTAAAATTTAATTAATATCCCAAAACTAGTGATAGAAAAATAAGATATTCAAAATCTGATTTTAAACAAAAATGGGTAGCACGTAATCAGATTTCTCAAGAAATTGTTTCAAAAATATTTTTCAATAAAAAATCCAGAAAATAATTTCAAATATCAAAATCCAAATAATAAATAATAAATCAAGCAACAAGTACTAACAAGTAATTTGGAATGATCTCACCAGGATTCCACCGAATAAATAATGATTAGCAATGCAACTTCAAATCGGTGATCAACAATAATTTTTTTTAATATCTCAAGAATGATTTTCAAGACAATTCTCACAAAACTCTCAGTATGATAACTCTTAGAAAGAACAAGAGATGAATAGCTCAGAAGGATTGATATCTCATCCCTTTTTAAAGTAAAAAAACGCAGGTCTATTTAAAAGGGAATAAAACAAGCTTTCTAACGGCTAGTTTCTACTTGTCATGACATTTAATTGATCTTACAAACCCCTTATATCATTAAGATTTAATCCTGGTTCAAATCACTTAATTATGGATTTTAAACTTCTCAATTAAGTTCCCAAACATTTCTCAATCATAATTAAATAGGATAGAAAGAATTACATGTACCAAATTGAAAAATATTCAAACTTAATGAACCATATCTATAGGGATATTATAATATATATATATATATATATATATATATATATATATATATATATATATATATATATATATATATATATATATTACATATCTCAAATAACGTCAAATCCCTAAAATATATCTCAAATCGTTACCATAAAATGGCTAGTAACGACTACTTTTAGAATAAAATTCGGAATTCCACAAAATCCTGAAATAATGTCATAAGTCGACATGTCTGTCAACTTACCAGTTCAGAGAGTTTCATAAGTTGACATGTCTGTCAACTTACCAATCCAGAGTGTTTCATAAGTCGACTTGTCAGTCAACTTACCAATTTAGAGACTTTCACCTTTGGACATAGGTCGACCTACCTGTCGACCGACCATGCTAGAATCCTTCCTCAATTCAATTTTAATCCATTTTCTTTGACGTTTTCGTCCCTTTAACCGATTTCTTTTTTCGGTTAGCTCCACTACATTCTTAAATTCATTTTTAATCAATTATCTTTACTTCTTTTTCAATAACACATAGGAGCAAATAATTTCACTAATTAGGATCCTATCAAAACACACATAAACTTTTAAAAAAAAAATTGTGTCGTGTGTGATCCTAATTGGGATATTAAGAATTAGAATTTAACTTGAGTTGTTTCCCCTAGGTTCTTGAAATTCTTCAACATCTTAATCCTTCATCATCTTTTAACATCCATTCATTACTTGTCATTATATCTTCATCATTGGAACTAATAAAGTGAAACACTCAATCAAACTGTTAGTTCCACAAAAAATATCAACCTTTAATTGTCCATCAAAATCTTAGGATCAACAATTCCCTCTAGAGATATACCCCGCTTTGGAGCGTCACATCAAAGAAATGGTGGTCAGGGTACAGGCCCTGGTAGAAGGCACTAGGAAAGAGACTCTATGCCTAGCTATCCCTCCTTTTACCTGAGAGATTCTAGAAGAACTGGTGCCTCACCGATTCGTCTACCCTTCCAACCAAATGCCACCCTACGATAGGATAAAGAACCCTGTCGATCATGTATCTACCTTCAACGTGATCCGAAATCTCCAAGCTGCCTCCGACATGCTGTATTGCAAGTCCTTTCCCTTTACCTTATAAGGTACGGCTTAGGAGTAGTACCTCACGCTTCTTCCTCGCTCCATTTCATGTTTCACTGACCTTGAGAGAGAGTTCCTATTTAAATTCAAGTACAGCTACAAGATGGATAAAACCTCTACTCACCTCTTGAACCTCAGGCAGGGTGAGGACGAGTCGCTAAAGGAAGTTCCTTAACCGCTTTGATGGGGGAAGCCAGGGATGTCGATCGCCTGGATAATGGTATGGTCCTTATTGCTCTCATGAGCTGGTTAAGAGAGGTAAAATCCTTTTATTCTCTCGTCAAAAATATAGCATAAACTCTAGACGATGCCTGATCTCGAGGGGCACGCTTTAGCAAGACGGATACCTTGATAGAAGACAAGGTCAGCGTCGATATGCCCAAAAAGATGGAGGATGTCCGTGAAGAGAGACAACCCTTGCTGACGGAGAGTAAAAAGTTTAAAGAAGAAAGAAGGCTGAGGAACAACAGGAGGGCCCCGACCTGGAGACTCGAGAAGTTTACATCTCTGAGGCTTCTTGTAGCAACAATCCTGTATGAGATTTGACAGGAAAAAACCTAAACTTAGGCGACTTGTTCTCCGCTGAAGGTTTAGGGGAAGAAGAAAAAAACCAACAAATAATATGAGTTTCACAAGGATCATAGTCATACCACAGATGAATGCTACCAAGAAAAATAAAAAATCGAGAACCTGATACGATGTAACTATCTCCGGCACTACTATCATGATGATAATCGAGAAGGGGAGAGAAGGCATGAGTTACCTCCGGAATATAGGGATGGCGAGAGGAGACCTTGTGACCTTGAAAGGATTGAGGGAGAGATTCAGATAATCCATAGAGGGTTTTCCTCCGACGGAGCCTCCAACGATGCTCGAAAAGAGCATCTCTCAGCCACTAAGAGAAAGGTAGAGAGGAGTAGTGGAAAGATCTTGGTGACCACGGTACCCGACACCGTTATCACATTCTTTAACGAGGATCTCAGAGGTCTGCATTTATTTTACGATGACGCCCTTGTCATCACAGTCATGATCTCCAACTCCCTAGTCCGAAGGATACTAGTGGATAGTAGGAGCTACACTGACATCTTCTTCAGTGGGTGTTTCGACAAAATGAAAGTTGACTCCGATAACCTCTTTCTGGTGAACTCTTCCCTTGGGGGCTTCGGTGGGAAAATGGTATACCCCCTAGGGTGGGTTGACCTTCCAGTGTCTCTGGGGAAAAAGCTTAACAGAACCACCGTGTGGCTCAAGTTCTTGGTCGTGAACTGCCCAACTGCATACAATACCATCCATGGACAACCTACTATTAGCTTCCTTATGTCCGTGTGCTCCATGTACCACCTAGCCATTGAATTCCCTATAGAGGAATGAATCAACATGGTGAGAGGAGACCAAATCTCACCTAGGGAATACATCCTGGCCATAGTAAATATTGACCCTTCCCTAGCGGTAGAATAGCAATTACAAGAGGTGGCTGAAATCGCTCCCTTACGGAATGAGTTGGGGCACTTGCCTGTGGAGAACCCTAAAGAGGAGAGAGCACGACCAACACCTGATGACAACTTAGTCTTTGTCTGGGTCCACTCTAAAGATAGCCCAAGACAGTGAAAATTGGGACCAAGATGGCTCCCGAAGTATGACAAGCCCTGTAGAAATTCCTCAAAAATAACAAAGACGTCTTCACATAGTTACACTCTAACTTTTTGGGGATTGATCCCCAGATGCCCATACACAAATTGTTCATTAATCTCGCCCATCTCTCTATTTGCCAAAAGAGAATAAAGTTCCACCCGGAGAACCAAATCATTGTTGTCGAAGAGACTCAAAAGCTAATAGAAGCCGGGGTAACCAAGAAAATTACTTTCCCAGACTGGCTTGCCAACGTGGTTCTTGCCAAGAAGGTAGGGGGAAGTAGAAAATATGTGTCGATTACAAAGACCTCAAAAAAACATGTCCCAAAGACTTCTTCTCCCTTCCAAGGATTGACGTGGTAATCGACGCCACCGCAAGCAATGAAATTTTAAGTTTATTGGACGCGTTATCCGGGTACAATCAAATTCCAATGTACCCTCTCGACTGGCCAAAAAACATCATTTGTAATGGATAAGGCTACCTACGGCTACAAGGTAATTCCATTTGGACTGAAGATCACCGTTATGACCCACTAGCAACTTATCAACAAAATGTTCAAGTCTAAGATTGGGCAATCCATGGAGGTGTACGTGGATGATATGTTGGTCAAGAGTCTGTTGGTCGAGTAACACATTGTCGATCTCTAAAGATGCTTCGACATTCTCCAAGCACACTAGACAAAGCTCAACCCCTCCAAGTGTGTCTTTAGAGTGGCCTCCGGCAAGTTTCTAGGCATCATATTCTCTAATAGAGGGATAGTGACAACCCAATTAAAATCCATACTATCATGGAAATGTTCTCCCTACGGACTAAGAGAGAAGTTCAGAGTCTAGAGGGAAGGGTGGCCAATGCTAGCGTGTGATGCAAAGCTCCATGTTCAAGCATGCGATAAATGCCAAAGGTCGCCCTGCATCCACAGATACCCCTAATGAAAATGACCCCATAAGAAGCCCATGGCATTCACCCACTGGGGAATCTACAATGTTAGGCCTCTCTCGGTGGGCACGGGCCAACGAAAATTTTGGCTGGTGGCAATCGATTATGTTGGCCCAAAGAGCTTCCAAAGAGGGGTTGAATTGGGTTGTTACAAAAATTTAACAATTAAACACTTAAACACAAATAATTAATCTTTCTAAATCAATTATTATCTTAATACGTAGCGGATATAGTTTTAATACTAAGTGCACTCCCAAACACAATATAGATAATAAATCAATGCAGCACACAAGAATTTATCCTGGTTCGGTTAAGCTAATATTTCCTACGTCCTGTCCCCCGAGCTCCACAGAGATTCACAATCCACTAACCGCTTGATTCCTTTACCAAGTAAGAACCAAACCCTTACAACTCACGATTCTTTTACAGGCACATAATCAACCTTTACAATTTACCCTTTTCATAGGTCAATGATGAACCCTATCTTTTTACTAGGTTAAAGATAAATCTAACACTTTCTCACTTGTACTTTTTACATGGAATGATGAAATTTTACAGATCACTCAAAATAATTAAATTGCAGGATGAATCAAAACCTAATTCTTTTTAAAGAAAAATAATAACCTAACATTTTTACCAGAACAAAGATCAAACCCTAATATCTTTCATAGGAAAAATATCGAAATCTAGCTACCCTGACTAGACACTATCTCAAACGTGTCTAATCCACTCAAACTCACAAATACGAAAAATATGAGTTTCTTCCCACAAGGAGCTTTTACCACCTCAATACGAATATATTCAATTAATATAATAAATAATTACTATGATATAGATACAATGTAAGGCAATTAAAATCTTATTAATAAGTAAAGTGGGTAGCCTAAATTTAGCATGTAATCAGATAAACAAGCAAAAATTGTTCAAAAAATATTTTCAGGCTTTTAAGTTGAAAACTATTTTTCTAACAATCTTATACCAAGCAATCAAGATAAATAAAGCTTTAAAGTGAATTAATAAATCTTGGATAGATCTCACTGGAAAAACACTGAAGGTAATGACAATATTGCAAGTAGAACTCAAATCGGTGATGTCAAACAATAAGTGCTTTAGATCAAGAAGTTATATGGAATCACTCGTCGAAAGCTCAACAAAAGTATTAGTCCTATAAAAGTTCAAACTGAAGTTCTTGTTGTTTTTCATTCTATTTATACAGGTCTCTATTAATTGACCAATAACTAACCCTCCAACTGCTAGTTTTTCAAAGATATGTCATTAGATGAAATTCTAAAGCCTCATATATAATAACTTTTCATTTTAGGTATGTTCCACTTAAAAATATTCTTTCAAACTCTATTTTAAGTCCATTAAACTATTTCCAATTTGAAACCACAAGAATAGGAAATAGTTAAATATTTAAATTAATTGAATCTCAAAATATATTGGCCATATCCATAGGGATCACTAAATAGGTTATTTATATTCAAAATACATTCACATCCCCCAAATCATTCTCTTGGAATCATAAAAAATTATTGTTTTTTATCAAAAGACTAAATCAGCTAAAATCCTAATTGAAGCAGTCGATTAACCAACCTGCTCCATTCGGTTGACCGAATTGACCCGTGATAGGTGTAATTTATCTAAATATTCCCAAGATGAATTTGGTTGTTTTTGAGTGCTTTTGTAATATTTTAATGTGTTTTAATATGTTTTTATTTATTTTGTTATAAATCAGGTATTTGGGACGAAAAGGGATGAAAATGAGTTATAATCGAGCAAATCGATGGGACGTCGGTGGAAGAGCGGTGAAAAATGAGCAAAAAGGTCTTCCTACATCTGCAGCTCCACCGTTGCAGCAGTGAAAACCACAGTTGCAGCGGTCAAACAACAGGATCAAGAAGAAACCTTTTGCTTGACCACCACTGCAGCGGTGATTCCCACCATTGCAGCGATCACATGTCAGAAAGCTTACTGACTTCCTACCGCTGCAGTGGTGATTCCCACTACTGCAGCAGTTCGACACCAGATGTTTTTGATATTTTAAGATATTTTCTAGGATATTTTGGATCCCATATGTATCCCATCTTCTCCCAACAATTAGACTTTTTTAGAAGGTTTTGAGAGATCCAAACCATATCAATCAAGAGTATATCACAAAGCCAAGAAGAGGAAACGATCTTGGAGCGATTTTAGCGTCGGTTCTTCGGATAATGGCTAGTCTTCTTGTTTCTCTCTTTATTTCTTAGTTTTGGTTGATAGTTTTGTTTATGTTGTGTATTGTTGAATATAGGGCTATAGCCATGTGTAGCTAAACATAGATTGTCTAGGGAGCAATTTGTTTATAAAAACGTTGTTTGTTTGATCTTTGTTTCGTTATCGATTTTTCATCCATATTCGATTGTGTTTACCATTTTATTACAATCATTATATCCTTGTTATGGTATTGTAGTTGGTTTCAGAATACAGGGTTTGACACTGGAGAGAGGTAACCCTGGATTCGGGCTAGGGTTTAAACACAACGCGACGATCTAATAACCCGGGAAGGTATTAAAAAGTGTGTAATCCGTGAGGTTAGGGCGAGACTCATGTGACCAAGTGTCGTATAGACGCTAGAGGGGGACTTCAGCGTTGATGTGAAGTCACATATTCATTTATTTTACATTCGAGAGAGGTAGTTGTGAGTTTTTGATACCTAGATTGTCGAATAGATTTGAATGTCGTTAATGTAAACTAGATTGAATCGAGCACGATTAAGTGAACGAAGTTAATCCCTAGACAATAAATTCCCTTAAACTTCATATTAGTAGTATAGTATTGTATTTTTGAACTCGATACGATTGGGGGCCATTGAGGGAAAACATTTTGGTCGATTAGATTAATTCAAAACTCACACATCGTTATGTTTAGTTCGTTTATGTTCTTATTCGTTGTTTAGTATTTAACTTCGTTAATTAGTTGTGTTTGTTTACTTTAATGTTAGTGTTTTGCTCGAGGACTAGTAAAATTCCAAGTTTGGGGGTATTTGATAGGTTGAAATTACCTATCTATTTGCAAGTCGATTTTGGTAGTTTTCAAGTGTTCTTGTAATGTTTTAATATGTTTAATTCGTTTTTATTTGTTTTTATGTAAATCAGGTGTTAAGGACGAAAATGGTTGAAAATCGAGCAAATCGATAGGACGTTGGTGGAGAAATGGTTGAAAAGTGAGCAAGGTGGCAAAAAGGCCAACCAACAGCCTTATCGCTGCAGCGATCAATATGATCACTGCAGCGCTAGCAACCCAAGGTAACTGACCCTCCATCGCTGCAGCGATGGCCTTCACCGCTGCAGCAGTGAATGGTCAATGGACCTTATGCCCAAACACTGCTGCAATGGTGAAGGGTCAGTGGACCTACTGACTTCCTATCGCTGCAGCGATGCCAACCATCGCTACAGTGACCCGACACTACCTGGTAAAGGTATTTTGAGATATTTTCTTGATCTCTATTATATCCCATCTTTCCCTAACACACTATTCATGTTTTTTTGGCATATTTTGAGAGCTCGAAGATCAACCGAACTTGAGGAGAACACAAATTTGAGAAGAAGAAACAAGATCGGAGTAGAAATCACAGACGTGGAACCATCCATTCTTTAGATAACGGCTATTCTTCCTTGTTTCTCTCTTTATTTCTTAGCTTTGGTTGGTTGTTTTGATGATGTTTGGCTTGTTTGTAGTTGAATATGTGGTTATGGATATGAGCTAAACATATATTATTTAGGGGTTGATGTAATTCATAAATTAAATAAATCTATGTTTTGTTAACTTATAGGTGTAAATTACCTATATATTTCCAAACTCAACTTGTTAGTTTTCAAGTATGTTTAGTATGTTTTATTACGTTTTAATTCATTTATATTCTTTTTGTATTAAATCAGGTGTTTGAGGTGAAAATGTATGAAAATGAAGCGTAAACGATTAGATCAAACCAAGAACGGTCGAAGAACGGTGAAAAAACAAGCATGAGGGTAAAATTCTGAAAACCAACCCACCGCTTAGGTTGTGAAAATGCAGAGAGGGCCAATTCTTGTTGGAAGCTCACCGCCTAGGTGGTGAAATTACAGGATGGTCACCAAATCCACTGTTGTCTTCACCACCACGGCGATCAATGAACAAACATACCCACCGCCTAGGCAGTGAATCCCTCCGCCTAGGCGGTCACCTCTGCACAAATTTAGGATATTTTTTGCACCCTATTTCTTCTCCTCTCATCTCCATTTTTGGGACACACTTCTATAGACTAGAGGAGGATACTAGAGAGTGTTTTGGGGGAGCTCAAGCAAATCCTAAGGATAAGCGATCTTGGAACGTTCTTAGCGACAAATCTTCGGATTATGGCTAGTTTCTCTCGCTTCTCTGTTCATCTCTTATCTTAGGATTATTGTTTGAGCATGTTTAACTCGTTTTACATTATATAAACGGTTATGGCCATGAGTTAAACATGGATTATCTTAGGGATTAACATATATTTATAAAAATGTGATTTGGTTGAGTTTGTGTTTCATTTATGGTTGTTCTTTATAATTTTGATTGTGTTTGCCATGTTTTCTATGATTATATGCTAATTTAGATATATTGAGAATACAAGGTTTGACACTTAGGAGAGGTAACGCCGGATTCGAACTAGGGTTTAAACACAACAGGACAATCTAACGACTGGGGAGGGCATTAGAAAGTGTGCAATCGATGACTTTGGGGCGAGACTCACGTGACCTAGGGTCGTTAAGACATTTAGGGGGACTTCTTCGTTGATACGAAGTCACGTATTCCCCCGTCTTACACTCAGGAGAGGTGGAGAGGGAGTTTACGAACCAAGATTGTCGGATACGTGAAACGCCGTTAACGTAAATTAAAACAAAATCAAACGCATTTAAGTAAATAAAGTTAATCCCTAGAAAATCTACTTCCCTAAAACATTTCATATTAATATTAGTATTAGTATAGATTAAATTAGGTTATATTAGTATTAGTATTAATTAATTAAATTCAATTTTTAAGCGCCTAGATAAAATTAGGTTATGATAATCACTATTGTCAATAGTAATCTCAACCAATCCCTGTGGATACGATATCCGACCGAAAGGTCCATTATACTAAAACTTGACTCGTATACTTGCGATAAAAGTGGCGACGCGTAATTGTGGCCACCATTAATAGTTATTCACCCATATTTGATTGTGTTTATCGTTTTATTACTTCCATTATATACTTATTATGATATTGCGGTTGATTTGAGAATACGGAGTTTGACACTCGGGAGAGGTATCCCTAGATTCAGACTAGGGTTTAAACACAATATGACGTTCTAATGTTTAGGGATATTATTAGAAAGTGTGCAATCAGTGAGGTTGGGGTAAGACTCATGTGATTGTTTAGATGCTAGATAGGGACATCGGTGTTGACACGACTCACATATTTATTCACTTTACACTCGGAACAGGTAGTGAGTGAGTTTTCTATATCTAGATTGTCAGATAGTTTGAATACCATTACTATAAACTAGACCAAATCAAAAGCTTATTAGTAAACGAAGTTAATCCCTATATAATATATTCCCATAAACGTCATTATTAGTATTGTAATTTAATTAGTTAGTATTTTAGCTTAGTTTATTATTACAAAAACCCTAAAAATTCTATCGCCTAGATAAAATTTGGTTACGATAATCATGGTACTTAATGACAATTTAATCCAATCCCTGTGGATACGACAACCCTTACTCTTCCTACTATATTAAAACTTGACTCATACACTTACAATAAAAGTAGCGACAAATAATTCCGGTACCAATCTTCCAACCTCATCAAGATCAGTTTATTATAGTTTTCATTGATGGTATACTAATTCACGCATAAAATAAAGAAAAACATTCATAGCATCTTAAAATTCTGATAAACATTTTGAGAGAGAAGCAATTGTATGTTCAAAGCAGTTGTTCAGTGGTGAAGGCCTAAAAATGTGACAAAGATTCAGATTGGCAGGTTATTATCGTAGGTTTGTAGAGAGATTTTCCATCGTTGCTGCCTCGTTAACTCGTTTAACCCACAAAAATCTAATTTTTTGTGGACAGACAAATATGAACAGAGTTTGTAGGAGTTAAAGAATAGATTGATATGAGCGTGAATATTTTATCTACCTAAAGAAGGTGGTGGTTTTGTGATATACAATGACGCTTCACATAAGGGTCTAGGTTGTGTATTAATGAAACATAACCATGTGATCGTGTATGCATCTTAGAAATTAAAGAATCATGAGAATGACTACTCGACGCATGATTTGGAGTTGGTGACAATTATATTTGCCTTGAAACTTCAAAGACATTATCTTTATGGAGAGACTAGTGAGATATAAAATGATTATCAGAGTTTAAGATATTTGTTTACTTAGAACGAATTAAATCTGAGGCAAAGTCGTTGAATAGAATTAGTTAAAGATTATGACTAAACTATTTACAATCATCCTAGAAAGGCTAATGTTGTATCATATGTGTTAAGTAAAAAATCGACAGGTTCGATTGTACATCTTCGAGTTGTTCATGCTAACTTATATACTATGCTAAGATCCTTACGAGTCTAGTTGGCATTGGGTCAGATTGTATTATTACATGTGATTTTGAAACTAAGACCGATGTTAACTAATAGTATTATAGAAGCTCAAAAATTTGATGCTCAATTGGAGAAGCTTAAGAATGAATTGAAAAAACTAAGAGATTAGATGCCCAATTGGAGAAGATTAGGAATGAAATAAAAAATGGATAGAGAACCAATTTTATTGTTAGAGATAACTATGAGGACTTGATGTTTGTGGATAGATATGTATGCCTAATAATGTTGATTTGAAGAAATATATTTTAGATAAAGCGCATAGTTCAACGTATGCAGTCAATCCAAGGAGTTCTAAAATGTATCGGGATTTGTGAGAGTATTATTGGTGGAATTGAATAAAATGAGAAATTATAGAATTTGCTACCAGGTGTCCTATTCATCAACAAGTCAAGATTGAGCACCAACGTCTAGGAGCGTTATTGTAGGTTTTGCCTATCCCATAATCGAAGTGGAAACATATCCTAATGGATTTTATTTTTGGAATGTCCCATAATCAAAATGGATATAATTCCATTTGGGTGATTGCTAATAGGCTAACAAAATTTGTCATTTTCTATCTTAAAAACCATGTACGCAATGGAAGAGTATGAAAAATTATATTTGACAAGGTTGTCATGTCACATGGCACCCCAGTTTCTATAGTGATAGAGATCATCGAAATTCAGGCATTGTCTTCAATCACCTCTAGGTACTAAATAAATGTTCAGTATAGTTTTTCATCCTTAGACTAATGGCCAATTAGAGCGTATGATTGAAGGAGAATAATAGCTATCATTTGACAATTGAAATGGTACTATATGAAGAGCTATAGTAGAAGGTACAAAAATCGAATATGTTAGACTAAAATTGGGGAACATAATTTTTTTATGCCCGACATAGTTGTGGCCACCACATTTTGTCCCGCTTATTTAAGTTTTCAAAAGTATCAAATCTAAAGTGAAAATTCGGATAAACTTTAAACTAATGTTTAACGGGAACAAATTTTCGCCTTAGATTACATTGGATACCACAAAAAAGCCAAAAACACATAAAATTGTCAAATTAAATGAATTTAGTATAAGTAAAAGTTTCATGTCAATCTCGAAATTCCTAAAGTTAATGAGGACAAAAATGACATTATTAAAGGTTGATTTTCATTACAAAATCATAGAAAATCTTAGTAAATCTTCAAGATTTGCCTCAAACCATGAAACTAAGAGACATCAAAGGGTTGCACCTAGACCAAACAATCCCTAAGGAATAGGCTGGGTAGGCTTGTGCATTGGGGAATGTGTAGGATTCCCGAGCTTATAAATAGGCAGGCTGTTTTTCATTTCCAGAGGGCTTAATCCAAGAGCTTCACTCTCTAGTCTCAAATTGTTCTCTCGGGTCTATGAAATTCTCAAGCCTTCTACATCAAAAACGCCCCGAATTCTATCAAAATAGTTTCCTAAATGTGTTCTTGAGGATCTTGGAGGAAGATCTCAAGAAGTTGTCGAAGAACGATCAAGAACAACCAAGAAGATCAAAGAAGAAGAAGAAGAAGGAAATCACTTAGGGAAATACCAATCCCCTAAGTTAGGTGAGTCTTCTTAAATGCCCTTTGATATTGTTTAAATGTCTTTATATTACTTGTATATAGCTTATTTGGTTAGTTCTTAGATGCATATTTCATGTACATAGTATATATATCAAGAATCAAGTTAAAAACATCGAAAACATGTCAAAATCATTAAAATATGTTAAGAACATGAAGAACATGTGAAGAACAAGACAAAAACATCAATCACAACATGCGTTGTGTATAGAATCTTTGATTTTCTCAAGAACACTTGAAACCGAACTCCAAAAACGCAAATCAAACTTCTAATTACTAACTGCTAACCAATAACTGCTAGCAACTATCTTTACATTTCTGCAAATGTCTAGATCATAGCCTGGCATTAAGTCTTCAGGCTCGTGGACTAGAACCATATATATATATATATATATATATATATATACACACACTCACACACACACACATATACACACACACACTACTCCATCGAGATCCTTGTGTCGGAGTATTCGGAATAAAAGAGGACCTCTATTTCTTCGGGGATATATGTGCACCTTCTTCAGAAACATTTTTATTTTTCTTTGTTAGGAGTAGGACTGGCACATATACTATATATTTTCTTTTCTTTTCGAACTAATAACTTGAATATAAACCACTAGACTTGCCTAAGCAAAATGAGTTTGGTTGGAGTGTTCTTGACAAAATTAAAGGTGTATATTCACATATAATTGGTACAATTCATGCACTTATTTCAAAAAAAAAAAAAAAATTAAAAAAATTAAATTCATCTCAAGATGAACTATATGTTGACCTGATTCTCAGCTACCTAAGATACATAGGTGATAGGTGTGAAAAACCTATCTATTTCTAAACCGGATTTGTTAGTTCTCAAGCATTTTTGTTATATTTAATTGTGTTTTAGTATGTTTTAGTGTAGAACAGGTGAAAGGACGTTAAAGGGCGAGAAACAATTGAAAACGGTGGAGAAACGGTGAACAAAATGTGCAAAACAGGGTTTCAGTGAATGAAGACCACCGCCTAAGCGGAAGTTCCACCGCTTAGGCGGAAAAGAGGCAGAATGTTGGAGTGATGAAGGGCTAAACTACCGCCTAAGCGAGAAAACCACCGCCTAGGCGAGAAAACAACAGAATATCTTGCCAGCAGCCACCGCCTAAGCGGAAAAACCACAGCTTAGGCGAAGTAACCGACAGAACTTAACCGACTTAAGTCCACTGCCTAAGCGGTGAACCACCGCTTAGGCGGTGACATTCTGCACAGAAATATCTATTTTTAGATATTTTGAAGATATTTTCCAAATCCCTCCTTTTAACCCCTTTCCCCACCAAACCAAAAAAACAACCCTAAGATGTTAGAACCCCTTAGACATGAGAGGAGGCTCCGGTTGTTCTTGGGAGCTCTCCTCCACCTTAGTTAGATTAGATTAGTTTAGGAATTAGATTAGATTAGTTGTAAAGAGTGTTCTTGGCCAATCCTTGAAGAGCCAAAAGAGGAAGTTCATCAACGGAAAAGAGGAAGCTTGGGAGGATCGTTCTTTGGCGAAAGTGGACTACTCCACTTTGAGATTTGGCTTTTCTTCCCTTGTTTTCATCTTTGTATTTAATATTTATAGTTGTTAATGATGATCTCCTCTTGATTAAATGTTGTATTGGATAAGAACATGTTAGTGTAATTTAGAGATTAGTTAGGGAAGGTGTAGTTGTGTGAATACTCGTTTGGTTTAATATACGTTTCTTTAACGGTTGTTGTTTTAAGTCTGATTGTGTTTATCATTTGATGAAAATCTTAATATGCTTGTAACGGTATTAGGGTTGGACTTGAGAATCTAGGGTTTGACACTTGGGAGAGGTAACCTTGGATTTGGACTAGGGTAAACACATCGTTACAACCTAACGACCTGGAAGGGCGTTAGTTATTATTCAATCGATGACGTTGGGTCAAGACTCACGCGGCCTAGATTCGTTAAGACATTTAGGGGGACCTCTTTGTCGACACGAAGCTGCGTATTCCCTCGTCTTACACTCAGAAGAGGTGGCGGAGGAGTTTTCGAACCGAGATTGTAGGATACCCAAACTCTGTTATTGTTAACCGAATGAAATCAAACGTGTATTAAGTGAACAAAATCAATCCCCAATTAATCAACCTAGTTAGAATTAACCCACTAATTGTAATTTAGCTTAGTTTAATTTCAATTCATGTCTTCCGTCGTCAGGATAACACGAGATTACGTCAATTGCGGTATTCAATTCAATTATTCACACTTTTCTCTATGGGAACGATATCCGATCTTCAAATATCTACTATATTAAAACTTTAGACTTCGTATACTTGCGAGCGTAAGTAGGCGTGCACAAAATATGCACCTACCAATAGGCAACCTATGTACAAGTTCGGTCTACTTTCTAAATAAAAATCAGTTCATCTTGAATAGATAAACTACATTTTGACCTGATTCCCCGTGAAAATCGAGATACGTAGGCAACCTTTACAAAGTTCGGTCGTTAAAAAATACAAAAATATTATCAATATATATGCTTTATTTGTTTGCTACTGATAGATAGTAATTTTTCTTACATTTCTTACTTTAAAAATGCATAAAAAAGATAAAATAATTAAAAATGAGAATTATTTTGTTAAACAAAACCAAAGGCAATTACTTGGAATTTGTTTAAACGTGAACATCTATGTAGATTGAGGTACCATCTTCGAAAGGGTGTCTTGGGGTGCTTAAAACCTTCCCCACACTTAAAGAAATCTCTAGTGGCTTCACCAATTGTTTCGAGTCAAAACTTGGTCCATTTCAAAATCAAAACAAATTTATAAAATCTCGATGACCTAGCACACCATTTAACCCCATGTTAGGTGGCAACTCCTTTTTTAACATAAATCCCGACCCAAATAACATTTTCAAAACTGGTGCCTAGAAAATCCCATGAAAATTCATTTTCGAAAATGAACGGATTTTGAGGATTTCGAGGAGGAATGAAAACTTGTTTTCCTCTTTTTTCCGTTCTCTACTTCCTCTGCTTTCAAAAAATTTGGGGTGCATCAATAGTACAGATGACAACAGAAAACGTGAAGATGATTCAAGAAAGACTGAAAATTGCTCAAAGTAGGCAAAAGAGTTATGCTAACAAGAGTAGACGTGAGTTGGAGTTTGAGGTAAGTGATTACGTATTCAATGTATATCTCTATGAAAATCCATAATGAGATTTAGAAAGAAAGAATTATTGAGTCTGAGGTACATTGGGTCATACAAGATTCTAAAACAAGTCGATACCACGGTGTATCAGCTAACCCTACCTCCAAAATTGTCTAGACTGCATGATATTTTTCTTGTTTCGATGCTCAAGAAATATGTATCAGACCTATCACATGTGTTGACTTATTAGCTAATCAAACTAAAGGAGGACTTATCATTTTGTTGAGGAGACAATATAGATTCTAGATCATAAAGATCAAGTTTTGCCGATGAAAATGATTTTGTTGGTTAAAGTGTTGTGGTACAATTATTCTATGGAAGAGACACTGTGGAAAAGAGAAGAGGAGATAAGAAATAAATACCCATATTTGTTCAATTAAGGTAACTAAATTTCGGGGTAAATTTCTTTTAGGTGAGAAGGACTCCAAAGATAACTTTTGTATGTGCATAATTTTATTTACATTTTATAACATTTAGAAAATATTTGGGTCAAGTGTATTATTTTAAATTTCACTTTAAAATGTTTAGGGGTCAATATATATTTAAAAACTTAGTTTTAAGAACTTTGAGGGCTAATATGTTAATTTTAATTTTACTTCTAAAAGTTTATAGAGTTATTATGTTATTTGAAATATATTTTTTAGGAACTTTGGGGTATAATTAATATTTTATTTATTTTTGGGGGTATTTCATGTAAATATCAAAAAAATTAAAGTGGAGTTGTGATGTCTTCACTAAACGAAGACAACACAATATAGACATGTGTTGTACCCATGTGTACAACACACATATCATTAAAAACAAAATACGACGGTGAAGAGTTCACCGACTCTCTCTCTCTCTCTCTCCATAATTCTCTTTCTCGCGCACTCCGCGCTCTCTTTCTCTCTCTTACCTTTCTAAATTCTCTCTCAACTCTTTCTCACTCTTACTCTTGTTTTTAGGTGAATTTTTTTTCTCCCTTTTTCTTACTCTCTTATACATTTATATATGTATATGTATGTATATGTGTGTGTGTGTGTGTGAAAAATATATATACGTGGATTTGGGGTATATAGTGTGTTTATAAATAAATATATGTTCACAAATAGGTATATTTAATTTGTAAGAATTATTTTTAAAAAATTATAAATTTTATTAATATATTATTTTTTTGGTATTTCATTGAAATTTAATTTTATTAACAGTTATTTAATGTTTTTCCGCAAATTAAATTATTCATTGATAAAATATGTAATTGTAGTTATAATATTTTAGTTCGTACAGTTAATAATAATTTAAGAAAATATATTTTTTAATTTTAGTAAATTTTATATAAATTAAAAAAAAATGAGGTTGGGAAATAATGCATCTATTTAATTGTCATGCATCTCAGCCGACCCTACATAAGTGGGATAAATATTTAGTTGTTATTGTTGTTGTATTTAATTGTCATGCATTTTATTTCATATTTAATTTATTTAGATGAATTTTTAATTTTAGGTCCAGCCGTGAGTTAAGGTCTCGAGCGATGCCGTCTACTTCAGTCTTTCGATAGCAGTGCATTAGCGGTGCATTTATCGAGGCGAATGCAATGTCTTCTATGGAAATTGTTAAATTATATTATACTAAATCGTAGGAAAAAATATTTATTAAAATGAAGAGTATTATAATGTCTTGAAGAGCATATTTCATGTGGGATGTTGTTGGTCCTGACATTAGGGTATATCTTATAGGATATTATATTACCCGACAGGTGGGCAGTCCTACCGGTGTGCATGTGACTTGAAAAGATGATAAGTTCTACAAGTTGTTGATATATGTTATTGACTATCAGCATGATATGGTGGTTTATGCCATGTGTGTGCTCCTACAATTGGAGATATTGAATGACCTTGACACTGGGAACCTTAGATTGCATAGATGTATAGGCTACAGTACCGTTGTAACTCCCGATCATAATGTAAATGATCCTATGGTTAGTATGAAAGTATGTGTGTGGTATTTTATTATATAAAAGTAAGAACGATGTACGATGAGCACGCTCGCGTATTGACTACTCACAAGTGTACGATGTCAAAGTTTTAGTATAATGTGATCTTTTAAGATCGGGTATCGTATCCACAGGGATTGATTGTCGTTATTATCGAGTACCATGTTTATCATGACCTAACTTTATCTAGGCTAAAAATAAATGTATTTAATTAATTAATACTAATACTAATATAACATAAATTAACTATACTAATATAATGAGATGTTTTAGGGAAAATAATTGTCTAGGGATTAACTTGCTTTACAAATACGTGTTCGATCTCGATTGACTTACGTTTACGGTGTTCAACCTATTTGACAATCTCAGTTCGTAAACTCCCCCGCCAGCTCTCCCAAGTGTAAGATAGGAGAATACATGACTTTAAATCAATGAAGAAGTCTCTCTCAACGCCTTAACGACCCTAGGTCACGTGAGTCTTGCCCCAGCGTCATCGATTGGCATTATGTTTACTTTAGTCTAAATCCGGGGTTACCTCTCCCGAGTGTCAAATCCCGTATTCTCGATATATCTATCTAAGCATAATAAACATAACAATATGATAAACACAATCAAACTTTCACGAACAAATATAAACGCAACACCGAAATCATTCAAAACACATATTTATAAATATATTGTTAATCCCTATATAATCCATGTTTAACTAACGGCCATAACCGCATTTACAATAAAGCATGAGCTAAACATACTCACAAAATCCTAAGTTAAAGAAATAAGGGAAGAAATCGAAGAACTTAGTCTCGTCCGAAGTTTAGCCGCTAAGAACCGTTCAACGATCGCTCCACCGTCTTCCTCCACCTCGGGATGTGAGCTCCCTCTCTAAAACTTCTCTACCTACCCTTAGATATATTATAAGGGCATCAAATGGATGGAGAGAGCCCGAAAATGAGAGAGGATAGGGGATTATATAGGCTAAATATCTCAAAAATATCTTAAAAAATATCTAAACTGGCACAGAGGTCACTGCCACGACAGTGAGTAGGTCGGTTGGTTGATCGCCTTAGCGGTGAAGAAGGTGTGGATTAGGTTGACATCTTGCATTTTCACCGCCGCGGCGGTGGATCTCACCGCTGTGACGGTAGACGTTCAGCAAGATAAGTCATTCTCTGTATTTGCACCGTCGCGGCAGAGGTCTGGACGCCATGGCGGTGGTCTTCTTTCAGAATATTACCGCCTTGCTCATTTTTTCACCGTTCTTCAACCATTTTTGGTTCGATCTCATCGTTTTCGCTCCAATTTCCTATCTTTTTTTCCCACACACCTGATTTATATAAAAAGTATAAAAACTAATTAAAACATAATAAAATAAAGAAAAAAACTACTTTAAAACTAACAAAACTAGTTTGAAAATATGTAGGTAGATCACAATTATCAAACAGCCAGATAATTTAAATTCAGTTGTTTCGTTATGATGATATCTGTGGAATTTTATATTACTTATTATGTGGTTATATTATGTTTTGGAAAGTGGATTCGGATAAATGTACTTGATCCATAATTGTTTTCATATAATGAAGACAGTACAATAATAATTTTATCTCTGGTAATCTAGGTAGAGATTGCTCCACTACTGACGTTAGATAGAGTCAAAGTGTGGTGTGCATTTTGAGGCTATCAGTGGTAGTTAATGACAATATAGAGGTTTGGATTTGGTGGTTTTGTTGTAAGGTAGTTATATATGTATAGTTAGTGTGTTTCGATTGGCCAAATATGATATTTAGTGTGGCCATTGCGCTACTCCGATGTCGCATGAGTTTGTAAAATTTTAAAAATTTATGTTAATTATTAATCAAGTATATATATGTCAATTTAGGTTATATTTGTTTGGTTGAGTGATGTCAAGACAAGGTCACGCCTTGCCTTTGGCGTGGGACATGGGGTGGATGTTACATTCCTTGTTGATTATGAATTAATAAAAAAAAAAAAATTATCTTGAAAATAACATATTAGTTCATTTATTTTTTATGAACCTAATGAAAAATAGAAGACAATCACTTAAATACCCATAAAATTTATATATTTACAAATAATATCTAATTTAAAATAAGTTATATTTTTTTTAGAATTATTAAACACTAAATTATAACAATTATTATTATTATTATTACTATTATTATTATTATTATTATTATTATTATTATTATTATTGTAGTTGTTGTTGTTGTTGTTATATAGTGAATATCTATGTGTGTGTGCCCGCTTGCATGTGATTAGAAGGCCGTTGGCTGTGTATATATACACGAGTTGTGCATTTGAAGGTTTCAAAAGAAGAGTAAATAAATAAATTGGATCTATAAAGGTTTATAAAATTATATATTTTTCGTTGGGGTGTGTAAATGTAAGTTGACTATTTAGAGAGATGATAGAAGATAAAAAAAGAAAGAGAAAATAAAATAAAAGAAAAAAAATGACAGACCAAATTGAATAAAAAAAATAGATTCTTTAGAAAAACAGAAAAAATTAGATTACTATTATTTTACTACTAAATAAGTGCATTTATTTTTACTACAATTTGATTTTTTTCTTACTGTACAAATACGAAAAATGACTTCATAATCGCATATCTTTTTAGCATTGATTATTTTTATATTATAAAGGCAGTACAAAGATAAAATATTTTATCTTAGGTAAGCTACGTAGAGACTGTGGCTATTAGGGGCAATTGACAACAATATAGAGGTTTAGACTGTTGATCCTGAGATTTTGATAGACAATTAAACATTGATATTTTTTGTGGGACTAACGATTTGTTTAAGTGTTTCAGTTGATTAGTTCCATATTATGAAGATTTGATAATAAAGATGATGGAGGATTAAGAGGTTGAAGAATTTGAAGAACCTAGGGAAAACAAGTCAAGTTTAAATTTTAACTCTTAATATCCCAATTAGGATCAAACACGACACAAAAAAAAATTAAATAATTTTTATAAATATGTGCGCTTTTAATAGTATCCTAATTAGCTGAAATATTTGCTCTTATGTGTAAATTGCAAAAGAAATCTTTATAATTGATTAAAATTGGAGTTAAGTATTTAGTAGAGCTAATTAAGAAAAGAAAATGGTTAAAGGAGCGAAAATGTAAATAAGAATGTATTAAAAACGAGTTTAGAAAAGAGATCCAGTATCTTTAAGTCGATCGAAGCGTATAAGGCAAACTCTCTGTATCTCTAAGTTAACAGGTAGGTCGACCGGTGAAGAGAAATGGAACTCTGAATCTCTAAGTCGACAGATAGGTCGACCTATGGGCATAGAATACTTGGCTTGGTGTACATTGAGGATTCGATCCTCGCGTATTGACTACTCGCAAGTGTATAAGGTCAAAGTTTTAGTATAATGTGATCGTGAAAGATCGGGTTATCGTATCCACAGGGATTGGTGTCGTTACTATCGAGTATCGTATTTGTCATGACCTAACTTTATCTAGGTAACCAAAACGTAAATAATTAATTAATACTAATACTAATATATCTTAATTTATCTATACTAATTACTAATATGTTGTAGGGGAAAGAATCGCCTAGGAATTAACTTGTTTACAAATACATGTTCGATCTCAATTTACTCATGTTTACGGTGTTAGACTTATTTGACAATCTCGGTATCTAAAACTCATCCGCCACCTCTCTCGAGTGTAAGAGGAGGCATATAATGCAACTTCATGTTAACGAGAAAGTCTCCATCAACGTCTTAATGACCCTAGGTCGCGTGAGTCTCGCCCCAACGTCATTGATTACATGCAATCCAACTCTCGACCGGGTTGTTGGATCGTGCGTTGTATTTACCCTATCGACAATCTCAGTTCTAAAACTCCACCGCCACCTCTCTCGAGTATAAGATGGGAGAATACATGACTTTGAGTCAATGAAGAAGTCCCCCTCAATGTCTTAACAACCCTAGGTCACGTGAGTCTTGCCCCAACGTCATCGATTGTCCACAATCCAAACCCCGAACGGGTTATAGGATTGTGGCATTTGTTTACCCTAATCCGAATTTGGGATTTGTCAAACCCTGTATTCTCCATTTATCATTCTAAGCATCATAAATAAACAATACTATAAACACAATCAAACTACAAAAAACAATCATAAACAAAACATCGAAATCATCCAAACACATATTTATAAATTTATTGTTAATCTCTATACAATCCACATTTAACTCGTGGTCATAACCGTATAAACATTGAAATTGAGCTAAACATGCTCACATATTCCTAAGTTAAAGAAATAACGAAAAGAATCGAAGAACTTAATCTCGTCCGAAGATTAGCCACTAAGAACGCTCAACGATCACTTCGCTGTCTTCTCCACTTCAAGATGTGAGCTCCATCTCTAAAACTCCTAACCTACCCTTAGATATCTTCTAAGGTGCCCAAATCTCTAGGGAAAGCAAGAGAAGGGGAGAGTAGTCGGTATTTATAGACAAAATATCTAATAAAAATATCTAGGTTGTGCAGAGGCTACCGCCGCGGCCGTGGGATTCAAGCGTCGTGGCCTTGGAGTTGGTCGGTTAGTTGATCGCCGCAGCGGAGAGGACAACGGTGGATTTGGAAAATATTCTGCTGGTTCACCGCCTAAGCGGTGAATATCCAGTAGCAAAGGTGTCTTCTCAGCATTTTCACCGTCGCGGCGGAGGTCTGGATGCCACGGCGGTGGGCTTGTTTCACAATTTTGTGTCCGAGCTTGTTTTTCCACCGTTCTTCGACCGTTTTTGGTTCAATCTTATCTTTTTTACTCCAGTTTCCTATTTTTTTACCCCCACACACCTGATTTAATACAAAAAGATAAAAACTAATTAAAACGTAATAAAATACTATATAAATACTTGAAAACTAACTTAATTTGGTTTGGAAATACGTAGGTAGATCACACCTATCAAATACCCCCAAACATGGAATTTCGCTAGTCCTCAAGCCAAACACATACACGAAAATGAAAAGCACAAGTAAATTAAATAACAAACATCCAAAAAATAATCTAAAAATAACGAGATGTGAGTTTTGACTTCTTCTAACGACTTATTTATTTTTCCCTCAACAATCTCCGGTCATATCGAGTTCAAGCGGTAACACACATCATGTGATGTTCTAGATTTTCGACAAGCAATAATGGTGAACGTCATTCTAGATCCTGTAAACGTGTTAGTGCGAGACTCAATAATATAACTCTACAACGACCAGATTGGATTATCCCCCAACGAAACTCATGACTTAGACCGTATGGGACTAGAATTTCCATATGCCTGATTGGGGTCCACTCTCCACTAATGTAGGCTTGTAAGTTCAAAAAGATCAGAAAGACTTGGTTCGATTATGAAATATTTGGCCAAGGGTAATTTGGAATAGAAAACGGGTTAACGTTGTTAACTTAATGTTACCCAAGGCTCAATGCTTGGCGCATTCACACTCGAATCCCCATATAAAAATTGGAAACAATTACAAACTAACATTTTAAGACCTACGTACTCACTTGTCAAAAGAAACATAAATTATTTTTTTGATTTTTTTTTAACTAACCATGCCGCCAAACTTATTCAATTAGTATGATTTCAAGGGTATGGTTAAAACAAAAGAAAAACTACAAGTGAGTACTCGAATACCGAACCAATCCGAAGTTCTCCCTAAACCCAACCGCTCACATCAAGTAGCATTTGCAATTGCTAGCTTGATTCACTCAAATGTATCTTTAAATTCAGCGATTAAGGTTTCGAAAAAGATCAACTGGCCAGGGTATTTGTTTATGTATTCAGAATTGAAATGTCATTTTAGGATTCGGCAGGGTAATGAGGGATAAACATATATCAAGGTAGGCTTAAAAAGGCTCAAGCGATAAAAAGACTGCCTAAATCAAGTCTCTTGAATTACCTCACCTAGGATTTTGCCTCAAACTTCCCCTCAATCAGGTTCTAGAATCCTTAAAATGTCATGAGTTTGGCTAATCGATAATAGTCCTCAAATCAATTGAATAGAAATACATTGAGTTTATGTGCTCGTGCAAAGTAGGATCTACAATAATTTTTACCAAAAAGCATAGTCTATAGCACAGAACACACATGCATGGGTATTACCATTGACCTCAAAAACAACCAGGGGTAATCTCATCATCGGGTAATGGCCCAGATGAACTCAAAACTCAGCGTGCAACAATAACAACACAAAAATATAAACACATTCTAACCTAAACAAACATGCAATATGGAAAAACAATAAAACATAAAACATACTATACTACACATCACCGCCAAACTAAAAATGGACAGTGTCCTCAGTGAACCCAATCATCATTCTCAACACATAAAATTTAAGCATGCTGATGAAGAGGGTTTAGAACACGTACCTGGGAAGCAAGAGAATCTCGCCTCCATTTTAATTCAACGGAGATGGATTTAATTTATTTGACCTTAGGTTGCCTCCCAAGAAGCACGTGGTTTAATGTCCTCGGCCCAACATTTTCAGATCGCCCTCAAGCTTGGCGAGGTTTTGCTTTGATCAGCTCGATCTTTCAATGACACACCTCACCGGCTTATGTGCATGGCCACACATCATAAAACGGCTTAGAATCTTGTCGAAAGGGATGCATCAATACCCATCGATCTAACATCACCAAATACCCTGCATAAGAAATAAAAACAAAACTACAAACAAAAATTATATACAAAAGAAATGCCTAAAGTAAAATCGAGTCATTTACTCACAATATCGGCAATAACGAACAAAATAATCCTCAGCAATCGATACCAAAAACTTGGTAGTGATCGCCAAAAATTGAATTCGCCTAACGACCAATCCCCAGTAATGGCGCCAAAAACTTATACGTCGAGGATTCGATCCTCGCGTGTTGACTACTCAAAAGTGTACGAGGTCAAAGTTTTAGTATAGTGTGATTTTGAAAGATCGGGTTATCGTATCCACAGGGATTAGTGTCGTTACTATCAAGTACCGCGTTTATCATGACTTAACTTTATCTAGGCAACAAAAAATGTAAATAATTATTAATACTAATACTAATATATCCTAATTTATCAATACTAATTACTATTATGTTTTAGGGGAACAAATCTCTTAGGGATTAACTTGTTTACAAACACGTGTTCGATCTCGATTCACTCACGTTTACGGTGTTCAACCTATTTGACAATCTCGGTATCGAAAACTCTTTCGCCACCTCTCCTAAGTATAAGATGAGGGATATAACGCAACTTCGTGTCAACGAAGAAGTACCCCTCAACCTCTTAACGACCCTAGGTCGCATGAGGTTTGCCCCAACATCATTGATTGCACACAACCCAACTCCCGACCGAGTTATTGGATCGTGCTTTGTATTTACCCTATTGACAATCTCAGTTTTAAAACTCCACCGCCACCCCTCCCGAGTGTAAGACGGGGGAATACATGACTTTAAGTTAATGAAGAAGTCCTCCTCAACGTCTTAACAACCCTCGGTCACGTGAGTCTTGCCCCAACGTCATCGATTGTCCACAATCCAAACCTCGACCGGGTTATAGGATTGTGGCATTTGTTTACCCTAATCCGAATCCAGGATTTGTCAAACTCTGTATTCTCCATTTATTATTCTAAGCATAATAAACAAACAATACAATAAACATAATCAAACTACGAAGAACAATCACAAACGAAACACCGAAATCATCCAAACACATATTTATAAATTTATTGTTAATCCATATACAATCCACATTTAACTTGTTGTCATAATCGTATGAACATTGAAATTGAGCTAAACATGCTCAACAATCACTTCGCCGTCTTATCCACTTCGGGATGTGAGCTCCACCTCTAAAACTCCTAACCTACCCTTAGATATCTTCTAAGGTGCCCAAATGGCCAGGGGAAACAAGAGGAGGGGAGAGGAGTGGGTATTTATAGATAAAATATCTCAAAATATCTAATAAAAATATCTAGGCTATGTAGAGGCCACCGTCGCGGCCGTGGGATTCAACGTCGCGGCCGTGGAGTAGGTCAGTTAGTTGATCACCGCAACAAAGAGGACAACGGTGGATTTGAAAAAAATTATGCTGGTTCACCGCCTAGGCGGTGAGTGTCCAGTAGCAAAGGTGTCTTCTCAGTATTTTCACCGCCGCGGCCGAGGTCTGGACACCACGACAGTGGGCTTGTTTCACAATTTTACCTCTAAGCTTATTTTTCCATTGTTCTTTGACTATTTTTTGTTCAATCTTATCGTTTTCGTTCCAATTTTCTATCTCTCTGCCCCCCTCCCCCACACACTTGATTTAATACAAAAATATAAAAACTAATTAAAACATAATAAAATACGATATAAACACTTGAAAACTAACTTAATTCAGTTTGAAAATATGTAGGTAGATCACACCTATCACTTGGCTACATCCTGAATCAAGCGGTAGACTGATGGCGCAGTTTCAGAATATTGAAGATTCAAAATTCATACCTAAAAGTAGCCATTTTTTGTTGAGATTTGTGAGAGATTTTAAGGATTTTATGATATTTAAGATACGATTCACCTATTATTTAATTCCTATTAATTTAGTTAATTAAGTTTTAATATTTCTCAATTTGGTACATATAATTGTTTATATTCTATTTAATTGAGATTGATAAATATTTAGGGGATTTAATTGAGAGATTTAAAAGTTATAATTAAGTGAATTGAACCAAAATGAAGTCATAATGATATAAGGGGTCTAAGAGAGCAATTAAGTGTCACGACATATGGGAACTAGCCGTTAGAGAGTTGATTTATATCCCATATATATAGACCTGTGTTTTTTTCATATCATTAAGAGAGATTAAGAGATCAATAGATCAAATTGAGCTTTTCTAAGAGATATCATACTGAGTTTTTTTGTGAGAGCTATTCTAAGAGATAATCTTAATAATCATTGGTTATTAATCATTACTGCTACCGGATCTGAAGTAACTACGCTCTAATTATTTTTTCAGTGGATTCCGAGTGAGATCTTTCCAATTACTTTCAATATTGTATTACTTGTTTAATTTTTGAAAATTGATCTTTAGAAATTGTTTTTGATTTTTATTGAAGAATATATTTTATAAAAAAAAAATCTTAAATCTGATTACATGCTAAATTACATGCTACCCATCTTTTGTTAAAAATCAGATTTTGACTATCTCATATTTTCTATCACTAGTTTTGGGATATTAATTGAGTTTTAATTTATCTGGGGTGGTACAAGCTCCGAGTGAGAAAAATCACTAGTCAATTTTTATTGGTAAGTTGAGCAACGGATTAAATACTGTTGTGTTTATTTAATCAAAGGGTAGTTGATTTCAGTCTCTTCCTGTAAAGAAATTGAGGTAGTAATTCTTCCTGAAGAGAATTGATTTATGTGAATTTTGTAACGAATTAATATTTACTGGGTAAAATGATATTTAAAGTGTTGGTGAGGTTTTGATGTTTTTGCCTTTGTGTTAAAAAGAATTAGGTTATTCTTGAGTCTGTAAAAAGTAGAGATTCTTCCTTAACCTGTGAAAAGAATTTTGTAAAGGTTGATTCTGAGCCTGTAAAAGAACTGTTGTGAAGGTTTGGTTCCTATCTTTAAAGGGATCTTTAGTATTAGTAGGTGAAACTCTCCATAGGGCTCGAAGGACTGGATTAGACAAGAGTAGTTTGGTGAACCAGTATAAATTTTTGGTGTACTGCAATCTTTAATTTGTTTATTTTTGTTGTTTGGTGTGCACCTAGTTGATTTCATAATTCCGCTATGATATAAAGATAATAATTAATTTATAATTAAAATTAATATTTGATATATTAAAATATTTTCTCTCTGATATTTTTAATTACCCAATTCACCCCCCTCTTGGGTATTCCCCTGGGCCAACAATTGGTATCAGACTTGGTTTAGCTCGACATATTTAGCTAACAAAGATCACATGGCGCACATAATAGGCACACTAGCTAAGGGTCAGTCTATGCACCGACCACCTTTGTTTGCAGGTGAAAGTTATTCGTTCTGGAAAGACAGAATGATAACCTTCCTTCAGGCTACAAATTACGATGTGTGGCTAACAATCGAGGATGGTTTGTTTATTCCAATGGAAAACAGAGTTGAGAAGAAGAAGGAATAGCTAACTACTTCTGATAAGCAGAAACTCTCTATAAACTCTCAGGCTATTAACTTTTTATTTTACTCTTTAGATGCTAATGAATATTCTAGAGTTTCAGGTTGTAAATCTACGAAAGAGATGTGGGATAAGCTACAAGTTTCCCATGAAGGGACAATTCAATTGAAGCAATCGAAAATCAATGCTCTTATGAGGAAATTTGAGTTGTTCAGAATGGAGGAAAATGAATCGATTCATGAGATGTATACTTGTCTCAACAATATTTTCAACAACTTGAGTCAACTTGGAAAGCCTTACTCTATGGAGGATAGAGTACGAAAGGTCCTAAGGTCCTTAACAAAAATAAAGGAGTCAAAGGTGATGGAAATTGAGGAATCCAATGATCTTGGCAAATATGAAATTGATGATCTCATAGGCAACTTGATGACTCATGAATCAGCGATTAAAGGATATGAGGATTATACCAAAAATTGCAAGAGAAAATTCTTAGCGCTAAAAGCTCAAAAAATTGAAGAAGGGGATGACAGTGATGATGAAAGTTTTGACAGTGAGAAAGATAAATATGTAGCGCTTCTCACAAAGAATTTTAGAAGAATGACTCGGTGCACATTCCATGGGAAAAGAAACCTCAATATTACTAAAGTGAAGTGTTACAACTGTCACAAGACAGGTCACTTTCAAAGTGATTGTCCTGAACCGAAGAAGGATAAAGAAAAGGAAAAGAAGAAGAAAGAAAAGAATAAAGCAAATAAGAGTAAGAAGAAATCCATGAAGGCTACTTGGGATGATACTGATTCAAGTAGCTCAAAAAACTCAGATAGTAAAGATACGTCTATGCTTGCATTAATGGCCACTGGTGGTGAGGTAACTGAATGTTCAAGTTCTTGTCCTTTAGATTTTGATGAATTATTTGATGTTTATCAAGAACTTTCACATGATTATAAAAATCAGTGTTCTAAAATAAATGCCCTTCAAAGTACAATTAACACATTAAACAAGCAAGTGGTTGACTACGAATTTGAAAACAATGAATTGAAATCCAAATTGGTGGATTTGCAATCAATTGTTCTCAAATTCACCGGCGGTGAAAATAACTTGAAAATGCTTTTGGGAAGTTCACGTGGAGTTTTTGATAAAGCATGTATTGGATTTCAGAAAAATCTTAAACAAAGATGTTTTCATAAATTCTTTTCTGAAACCAAAAATCTTGTTAGATGTTTTAAATGTAATGTTGTGGGGCATACTATTTGTAGATGTTTTGATAAAATATTTAACTGTAGACAAATTTGAGTTCCAAAAGGAACTAAAATTGTCCCACTAACAAGATCAGACCCACTTAGGTTGGGTACCACTTAGGAACTATTTGAGGTGCTCCTTACAGGTTATTCTAAAAGCTTCGATAAGCAAGGACAATTGGTTCTTGGATAGTGGTTGTTCTCGACACATGACGGGAGATAAAGAAAAATTTACATCTTTGACACCTAAAGATGGAGGTCATGTGACTTTTGCAGACAACGCAAAGGGTAAAATTATTGGTATAGATCGGTAATGATACTACTATTATTAAAGATCTATTACTAGTTGATGGACTTAAACATAATTTGCTTAGTATTAGTCAACTATGTGATAAGGGCTATAATGTTATATTTGATTATGATAGGTGCATTATTAAGAATAGTCATGATAGTAGTATCTTGCTAGTTTCATCACGTTTTGAGAATGCTTATACTTGCTTATTTGATGATTTTAATTTTGAAAATTTATCTTGTTTGAATGCTTTATCTTAAAATAGTTAGTTATGGTATAAAATACTTGGGCATGCTAGTATGGAGTTAATCTCTAACTTATCTAAGAAGAGTCTCGTACGTGGCCTACCTAATTTAAAATTTGTGAAAGATAAAGTATGTGATGCATGTTAATTAGGCAAGCATGTTAGATCATCATTTAAGAAAAGATGCACATGTCCACGTCTTGATGTCTTGAATTATTGCATCTTGATTTGGTTTGGCCTAACTCTGTTGCTAGTTTTGGTGGTAAGTTTTATGCATTTGTTATAGTTGATGATTATTCCAGACTTACTTGGGTATTTTTTTTCTTGCTAAGAAAAGTGAGGTTGCTTCCGTTCTTGCTAAATTTTGTAAACGTGTTCAAAATGAGAAGTAATGCTCCATTATTAACATTTGTAGTGATAGAAGAAAAGAGTTTAAGAATGATGATGTGGTAAGTTATTGTGATGAGCATGGTTATGCTCACAACTTTTTTGCACCAAGATCACGGCAACAAAATGGTGTAGTGGAAAGAAAGAACATGACACTTCAAGAAATGGCCAGAACGATGCTAATAAAAATCGCTTACCAACCTACTTCTGGGCCGAAGAAGTAGGTACAGTTTTCCACATAGTGAATCAAGTATCAATTTGTAGAGGGTTTAACAAAACCCCATACGAAATCTGGAATGGTAAGACTCATACTATTTCTTATTTTAAAGTTTTTGGATGTAAATGTTTTATTTTGAATGACAAGGATAATCTTGGTAAATTTGATGTTAAATCTGATTATGGAATTTTCCTTGGATATGCTACTAACAGTAAGACTCATAGAGTTTATAATAAATGTACATTAGTAGTAGAAGAAACAACGCATGTTGTTTTTGAGGAAGCTGATCCATTCTTGTCGAGAAAAGTTTTGGATGATGATGATGCAGGTATTTTAAATAATCAAAACCAAGGTGATAATATACCTGAGGAGTCCCAACAAGAGAAGGAACCTAAGTAAAAGGATTTGACTTTACCAAGAGCTATAAAGACAGTACCAGGACATTCGATTGAAGAAATCATCGGTAATTTCGAAAAAGGTGTAAGTACTCGTTCTTCTCTTAGAGATATAATTAATCTTACTTTCTTATCTCAAATTGAGCCTAAAAATAAAAATGAGGCGTTAATTGATGAATCCTAGATTTTCGCAATGAAAGATGAGTTAGTTCAATTTGAGCGGAACAAAGTATGGTGTCTTATTCCGAGACTAGATTTTCATCTAGTTATTGGTACTAAATGGATTTTTAGAAATAAAAAATGATGAATCTGGTATGGTAATTAGAAACAAAGCAAGATTAGTAGCACAAGGCTATAATCAAAAGGAATGAATTGATTATGATGAAACATATGCTCTTGTTGCTAGACTAGAAGCAATTAGAATGTTACTCGCTTTTGCATGTTCACGTAATTTTAAGCTATATCAAATGGATGTAAATAGTGCATTTCTAAATGGCTTTCTAGCTGAAGAAGTTTATGTGGAAGAACCCCCGGGATTTGAAAGTGATAAATTTCCCGATTACATATTTAAACTTCACAAGGCTTTGTATGAGCTTAAACAAGCTCCTAGAGCTTGGTATGAGAGACTCAACCGATATTTGATCAAAAACACTTTTCGAATGGGTATTTGTGATATAACTTTGTTTGTGAAGCAAACTTATTCTGATATCCTATTAGTACAAATGTATGTTGATGATATTATTTTTTGATCTACTAATGAGGATCTTTGCCAAGAGTTTGCTAAGATAATGAAGGTGGAATTTGAAATGAGCATAATGGGAGAATTGATTTTCTTTCTTGGATTGCAAATTAAGCAAACCAAAGAAGAAATATTTATAAACCAAGTTAAATACACCAAGGAGTTGTTAAAGAAATATGGCTTGGAAAGCTCTAAAGAATACAAAACTCCCATGGCAACGGTTACAAAGAAAAAAAAATGATATGGGCAAAAGTGTTAATGAAAAAATGTATAAGGTATGATTGGTAGTCTGTTGTATTTAACTGCTAGTAAACCTGACATTATGTATAGTGTTTGTCTTTGTGCTAGATTTCAGTCATGTTCTAAAGAATTGCACTTGACTGCGGTTAAGCAAATTTTTCGATATTTAAAGGGAATAACTGACCTAGGATTATGGTATCCTAGGGGGAGTAATTTTAAATTAGTAAGTTACTCCGACACTAATTTTTTCGATTGCAAAGTTGAGCAAAAAAGCACAAGTGGATCATGTCATTTGTTAGGACATGCTTTGGTTTCTTGGTCAAGTAAGAAATAGAATTTAATAGCCTTATCCACTACTAAGGATGAATATATGGAAGCTAGTAACTATTGTGCTCAAATTTTATATATTAAGCAACAGTTAAATGACTTCGGAATTTGGATGGAGGAGGTCCCGATCTTTTGTGATAATAAAAGTGCTATATATCTAAGTAAGAATCCCACACAGTACTCACAAACTAAGCACATAGAGATTAGACATCACTTTATTCATGATCACATTCAGAAAATAGATATTGTTATTGTGTATATCGATACCTCCGACCAGCTTACTGATGTTTTTACCAAACCACTAGCGAAAGATCAGTTTGTGAAAATCATTCGCGATTTGAGTATAGCTAGGCATAATGATGTTTGCCTAGAATAGAATTATTGTGTGTGGTCCCCCCCCCCCCCCCCCCCCTCCTTCCCTAAATTTTATTTTTGAAGATGACAAATGGGGAGAATTAGTTGATGTTTTATTGAATATCTTAAGGAGGAGTTTTTTTTTTTTTTTTTTTAAATATTGAATATCTTAAGGGGGAGTTTGTATATTTATTTTTTTAAATTGTGCTTTATTGATTATGTTTTTAAATCTTCATTATGATGCTTAAATGAGTTATAAAACCCGTCCTCAGATTCAGGGGGAGTATGATTATATTATTGTTTTGAAGAAAACATCAAAGTTAATTGTCATCATAAAAAAGTGGGAGATTGTTGATCCTGAGATTTTGATGGACAGTTAAACGTTGATGTTTTCTGTGGGACTAACGATTTGTTTAAGTGTTTCAGTTTATTAGTTCCATATGATGAAGATTTGATGATAAAGATGATGAAGGATAAAGAGGTTGAAGAATTTGAAGAACCTAGGAAAAATAACTCAGGTTTAAATTTCAACTCTTAATATCCCAATTAGGATCAACATGACACAAAAAGATTTTTAAATAATTTTTATAAATATGTGTGCTTTTAATAGTATCCTAATTAGCTGAAATATTTGCTCCTATGTGTAAATTGAAAAAGAAATATTTATAATTGATTAAAATTGGAGTTAAGTATTTAGTGGAGCTAATTAAGAAAATAAAATGGTTAAAGGGGCAAAACATAAATGAAATGTATTAAAAACGAGTTTAGAAAAAAGATCCAGTATCCTTAAGTCGATTGATAAGTCGACCGAAGCGTATAAGGCAAACTCTCTGTATCTCTAAGTCGACAAGTAGGTCGACCGGTGAAGAGAAATAGAACTCTCTAAATCTCTAATTCGACAGATAGATCGACCGATGGGCACAGAATTCATGGTTTGGCTACATCCTGAATCGAGCGGTAGACTGGTTGGTCGACTGATGGCACAGTTTCAAGATATTGAGGATTTTGAATTTATATTTAAAAGTAGCCATTTTTTGCTGAGATTTGTGGAAGATTTAGGAATTTTATGATATTTAAGATATGTCTCACCTATTATTTAATTCCTACTAATTTGGTTCAATAAGTTTTAATATTTCTCAATTTGGTACATATAATTGTTTATATTTTATTTAATTGAGATTGATAAATATTTTGAGAATTTAATTAAGAGATTTAAAAGTTATAATTGAGTGAATTGAACCAAAATAAAGTCATAATGATATAGGGGGTCTAAGAGAAAAATTAAGTGTCACGACATATGAGAATTAACCGTTAGAGAGCTGATTTATATTCCATATATATATATACCTGTGTTTTTTTCATATCACTAAGAGAGATTAAGAGATCAAGAGATCATATTGAGCTTTTCTAAGAGATATCATACTGAGTTTTTTTATGAGAGATATTCTAAGAGATAATCTTGATAATCATTGGTTGTTACTCATTGCTGCTACCGGATCTGAAGTAACTACACTCTAATTATTTTTTCGGTGGATTTTGGGTGAGATCTTTCCAATTACTTTCTATATTGTATTACTTGTTTAATTTTTGGAAATTGATCTTTAGAAATTGTTTTTGGTTTTTATTGAAGAATATATTTTATAAACAATTTCTTGAATCTGATTACGGGTTAAATTACATGCTACCCATCTTTTGTTAATAATCAAATTTCAACTATCTTATATTTTCTATCACTAGTTTTGGGATATTAATTGAGTTTTAATTTATCTAGGGTGGTAGAAACTTCGAGTGAGAAAAATCGTTTGACAATTTTATTGGTAAGTTGAGTGACGGATTAAATACTGTTGGGTGTATTTAATCAAAGGGTAGCTAGTTTCAGTCTCTTTCTGTAAATAGATTGAGGTAGTAATTCTTTTTTAATAGAATTGATTTATGTGAGTTTTGTAACAGTTCAATTCTTACCGGGTAAAAGAATATTTGGAGTGTTAGTGAGGTTTTGATTCTTTTGCCTTTGTGTTAAAAAGAATTAGGTTATTTTTTAGCCTGTAAAAAGTAGAGGTTCTTCCTTAGCCTATGAAAATGATTTTGTAAAAGTTGATTCTGAGCCTGTACAAGAATCATTGTGAGGGTTTGGTTCCTACCTTTAAAGAAATCTTAAGTATTAGTGAGTGCGACTCTCTGTCAAGCTCGGAGGACTGGATTAACCAAGAGTAGCTTGGTGAATCAGTATAAATTTTTGGTGTACTGCAATCTTTAATTTATTTATTTTTATTGTTTGGTGTGCACCTAGTTGATTTCATAATTTCGTTGTGATATAAGGATAATAATTAATTTAGGATTAAAATTAATTATTTAATTTATTTAAGAATTTTCTCTCTAATATTTTTAATTACCCAATTCACCCCCCCCCCCCCCCTCTTGGGTATTCCATTGGGCTAAACATGGACTTTAATGGTTTTGTTGTAAGATAGTTGTATATATTTAGTTAAAGTGTTTTGATTAGCAAGATGTGATATTTCATTTGGCCATTGTGCTACTTTGATGTTGCATGAGTTTGTCAGATTTTAAAAATTTACGTTAATTATTAATCAAGTATATATATATGTCAATTCAAGTTATATTTGTTTGATTGAGTAATGTTGAGACAAGGTCATGCCTCACCTTTGGCGTGGGACATAGGGTGGGTGTGACATTCCAGCTAATCATAAATTAATATTAAAAAAAAAATTTAAATAAATAACTTTATCTTGAAAATAACGTATTAGTTCATCTATTTTTTATGAGCCTAATGAAAAATAGAAGATAAACAATTAAATATCCGTAAAAAAAGTTATATATTTGCAAATAATATCTTATTTAAAATAAGTTAAATGTGTGTGTGTAAATCACAACATATTTACATTTTGAGACATTTTGAGCCGTCGGATCGAATATCTGACGGTTGAGATTGAATATGGACAAATTATGTATCTGAGACATTTTAGATCGTTGGATCGAATATCCAACGGTCGAGATTGAATAATATTAAGAGATATTGTTGACTGTTTGATCAGTTTTCATTGGATGGTCAAGATCAAATCCATTTTGAAAAATACCTAAAAATTATCCCCAAATTTCTCAATATCCCTAACAAATCTCCATATTCTCTCCTGACCTAATCATTGTCTATATCCATCGCCGTATCTAAAGTTATTTTTGGGAGGGAAACATTTTAGGTCGAATCTTATATCCAAGGGTCTACATTGCACCATGTGAGAGACATTTTTTACCTTCAGATCACTTTTAATCCAAGGGCTTAGATCAAATTGGGTTTGAAAACCCTTCTCACCACTCTCTATGCTCTCTCACTCAGACTTCAACCTCTCTCTTGCCTCACTCATATAGTCTCTCTCTCTCTCTCTCTCTCTCTCTCTCTCCATTCTACCCCATCTCGCTCTCAGCGTCTCCCCATCCATCACCACCATCATCGCTGTTCTTGGTCCACCATCGATAGCCGTCATGCCACCATGGCTTAGGTAGGTCTCGAACGATCATTTTCTACTCCATTCACGATCGATTTCATGTTGTCACTGCTCACTCTCTTTAAACTCTCTCTATCGTCGAGAACGAAGACAACGATGCCAACACCAAGATCCAAACCATCATTGCTCTCCATCATGTATTGTCTCGCTTCGCCACTGACATCGTCGTCCAAATCTGGCCACCCATCGCCGTCGGACAAAATTTCTCGGCACAGGAGAGCTTCGATTCGAGTTTCATCATTTCTACCATTCGCGACCAAAAGGTGAGTCTCGATTCAATTTTTGATTTGTTCAAATTCAACGACGACGACGAATAGGTAGCTCCGAATCCTGGTGATTGAAGGATTCTAGCTATGGCATGAACAATTGGGGCTCAATCCTTCTCGCCGCAATAACAATAACCATTAATTTAGGGCCATCGCTGTGTCTATTCCCATATTTTTTTATTTTTGTTCCCTGATTTCTGTTTTTTTTTTTTTTTTTTTTTTTTTTGTTCCAGGCCCATTATTCAAACAAAATGCCAAAGAATAGCTCCAAATGGCAATGGGTCTATTACTGTTCTTCAATTTCTTCTTAATCTCCACCGCTTTTTTGGTTCGTGGATGTGCAGGTCACACACTTTTTCTCTAGCATGTTCTTCTCTTTTGTGTGTTTGCTCTGTGTAATTTTGTTTTTCTTCATGAAATTCCCTGTGAGTTTTCTTCAATTTCGAAATTTTATACAATTGAGATCTGGAGATCAAGAATTTAAGCTTTAATTGCCGGATTATGTCTTCCTTTGTTCTTCTTATATGCACTCTGTTTCAGGTTTGAGTATAAATTCACTAAAATCTACTGTTTCTCTACTTAGATTCGAACATAGTATGTTATTTAACTAATTACCAACTAATCATGATGTTTGAAAAATCATGAACGCTTCTTATAATAATGCTTAATCTTCAAACCCTTAAAAAAAAAAAAACCATTTAATTCTTGGGTTTTAGATCACATTATTTGGTTCATTGTTTTTTGGCAGTAAACTGCTCAAATCCAACCCAAAACAGGTATTGAAATCTGATTTGATCTACTATTTTCATATCAAATGGTTAATTTCTGTGTTCTCTATTAATTGTTTCTAATTCTCTATTAGTTTGAGGTGGCAAAAGTGGTTATCTTCACTGTTGGTTGTGATAATTGGGAATTAAAATTTATCACGTTACATGGGTGTTCTAATGACAAAAATAATATGTAGGATGAATTTGTAGTCTGTTGTTATGTTAATTATATAAAGTTTGATGTTAATTATATTCATAATTTTGACAGCATGGAAAAAAATCTCGTTCGATATAAGAGAGATTCCTTTGCTGGTAGAGAGCATGTCGTTAACGAAACTAAATCGTCGGTATGTTCTGAACTCTGCAAAATAATCTATAGATTTATTTTATTTTATTCAAACTACTTTAATTTCTTGAATCCTGTAATTTTTCATTAATTCGAGGAGGCTTGACCATGGAATGTACTAAAATAAAGGCCAAAATGAAGCTTTTACAGGAGAATATTAGGTAATGGAGTTTATTTCATTTCTATATTCATTTAGTTTCAAGAAAAACAAGGTACATTATACATTTCTTAGCATTGACTCAATTTTTATTTTTATGTTTTGATTCAAGTTACTTTTTGGGTTTTAGATTATCATAGTAGTGATAATCTAGGTACAGTTTGAATGGTTTTTTTATCCCTTTTTTTTTTAAACATAAACTTAAATCACTCATGAATATAATCACATCGAGGTAGGATTTGTAGGCGGTGATGATCTTATATCTATAAGCAATATGAATCGCACATGGAGACATTCGACCCATAGTTTGGCTGGGCAATCCGGAAGGTACGTCAGATGCATTGATCGTGTTGTTATTCTCTTACGCGCAACCGATTTTGCAGCCTTGGCGGTGTCCCCTCCTCATGCCTGATCAAACACCAGGTCTATGCCTCAATAACTAATTTTTCATAATTTTTGTTTTTTATTTTTGTATTTTTGTTTCAACTTTTTTTTTTAATAGCAGTGATTTATTTAGTTTTAAAAACGGATTGTCGAGCGGTCATGAAGACCGTCCGCACACAATATAATCACTGAAAATTGTCAAAATACTCTTCTTTTTTTCTTTTCTTTTTTCTTTTTTTTTGGGGGGGGGGGTATTGTAATTTGGGTTTTGAGAATTTTATGTTTAATTTTGATTTTTTGTCCCCCTGTTTTTTGTTTTTCTTTTTCCCTTTTTCATTTTTTTTTGGTGTGCTATTATTTCGTTAGTTGTGTTTATATGTTTGCATTACTTCATTAGTTGTATTTGTTAAATGTAACTTCAGTGGGAAGACATATATTTTTCTTTTTTGTGATTTATATGATTTTTGTGATATTTAAGCTGCCACATATTCAGAATCAAGTGCAAAATTTGATTGGCATGAGACCTTTTTTCTTTTTCGTTTCGTTCCAGAATATTTCTTTTAGGAAAAAAAAAACTGTTGTCTGGGAACAAGGTTGAACATAAACTAAACAAATAAGGGACCTGACTTTTCTATTTGCGATTTTTCTGTGTTTTTTTCCCATAAAAAATTCAATTAAAATATGGAATTGTAACAAAAATCTGAGAATATAATTAGAAATGTGAAAATACATTTGTTGTGTTTCCAGAAAATTTACTTGAAGCATATGTTATTTACATATTTGAATTCGAGTAGAGATGACGAAAAGCATGAAATATATAAGGTATGGAATAAATTTGATAATCTTTTATCCCCGTTTCCTATTTTTCAATTCATTTGTTGTACTTATTCAGCTTCTGGTACTATTTTTTTATTCGTCAGTTCTTTAGATGGAGTTTGTTTAGTGCTTCTATTCCCATATTTATTTTTATGTACTCTGAAAACTTGAAACAAAAGTACAAATGTGGGAATAATTTTATTGTGTTTCTAGAAAATTAAGTTGAAAAATTGGAAAGCAAGACCGAAAAATATATATCCGCGGCTTCATTTCTCTGAGAATAGGGCTTTCGTTTCTAATTCCCTACATTTGTTTCATTATTTTGATTCTATATCTAATTAGCATTGTTTGTGTTCTTCATAGGTTTAAGCTTGAGTGGAGATGATGAGAAGCACTAAATAGAAAAGGTAGGAATAAATTTAACCCGGTCTATTAATTATATGTGTTTAATTTTGATTTTTTGTCCCTCTGTTTGTTTGTTTTTTTTTTTTTTTTTTTTTTGTTTTTTTTGTTTGTATGTGTGTTGTGATTTCATTAGTTGTGTTTATATAGTTGTATTTATTCAACCGTTGTTAAATTTAGCTTCGGTGGAAAGACATATTTTTATTTTGCAATTTTTATGATTTTTGCAATCTTTCAGTTACCACATATTCAGAATCAAATGCAAAATTTGTTTGGTATGAGGGTTTTTTTTTTTTTTTTTTTTTTCCTTCCAAATTTATTTTTTAAGGAAAAAAAACGAAAATATGTGTATAAATTCGATATTCCAAAACAAAATTTTGTGAACATAACTAAAGAAATAGGGGACACATAAAAAATTCAATACATTGAGACAACATCAGCAAGTATAGGGCTTAGCCCTTGCATTGGTTTCTCTGAAACCATGTACTGATGTTTTTCAAGAGTTCATTTTGCAAGGAGTATAATGAGTCTCCACTCTCTGCGACTGAGTTAACCTGCCTCAAAACCAAAGTCTATATTCAAGCTTGCATATTTGACTTTAGTTTATTTCAATTTTTTTGTTTCCCTCTAAATTATGAGATATGTACATTGATTTACTCATAGATATACTTCCACCATATTTTTCTATTGATTTATATTTTCATTCCTGAGCATTTCATACAGATGTATAGAATGGATGCATTATTTGGAGCTGCAATTTTCATTACTCTGATCTCTTAGTTGCTCCTGGTAAGTGTGCTTCCCTGATAGAGTTGATGATCTATTGATGGTAAGTGTCCAATTATAATACTGAATTGTATTCTAAATTCTTGGATACCTTCAAGGGCTCCAATTACTCTTTAGTGCTTCACAATGCTTGCATATATAAACATCAACAATGCATCTTGGATGTTGAAAGTCATTGTGGTAGTATTAAAAGTTGTGATTTTTTTTTTTTTCCTTTGCCAACATTAGGGGGTTGAATCTCACTATTTTTATCCCTTTCCTCTCTCTAATGTTGATTGAAAATTGTCTAAAGTTTTCATCCATAATTAATTTTTACTTTTATCACTTTGTTAGGTGCTATGCTTTGTCTGATTCTAGCAGTTATTGGAAGAATGTTGTAGAAATATGCTCTCAGTGATTAAGGTAAGTTTCAGTAGTTCTAGGTAGTGGACTTATATTACTAAGTTTGTAGTGTATATAATTAATTTGCTTTATTATTTTCGTATTGTTAAAGTTCATTATTTTAGTTATTGTTGTGTCTGATTGTTATTGATCATGTTTGATAATATTTTGTTGTTTAGACATATGAGTTGAAAATTTGGAATGTTAAATAAATAAGGGAGATTATGTTCAAAATTTAAATCATATTGGAGTGTGGCATAACAAAAGGATATTATGCCCAAATTTAAAATTTCTTATTGGTCGAGTTAATAGTTTGATATCGTTATAAAAATAAAAGGGATTGTGTTAAAACCAGTTCTCAAGCATGGGTTATGCATTAGAAGTTTTTGATTTCGTTGAGTTGATTATTGATTTGGCTAAATCTAAAATGAATTTTTGTTTTTATTATAGGTTTGTTCAACTTAATTTTTTTTTTATTTTTTTTATGAAGTTTCAATCATACTCATGTTTTAATGGTGAACTTTAATATAAACGTTTTGTAGATATGGAATGTTATTTAAACTGTATTTTTTTTTTTTTTTTACACCTATACCTTCAGGCACGAGTTATACCCTAGTATATATTATATATATATATATATATAGTGCATATCTATGTTTGTGTGCCCACTAACATGTGATTAGAATGTCATTGGTTGTGTATATATACACGAGTTGTGTATTTGAATGTTACAAAAGAGTATAGGAAAGATAAGGAAAAAAAGAAAGAAAAATATTGGATCTATAGAGGTTTATATAATTATATATTTTTCGTTGGGGTATGTAAAGGTACATTAATTATTTGGAGAGAGAAAAAAATGACAAACTAAATCGAATAAAAAAATAGATTCTTTACAAAATCAAAAAAAAAAAATTAGATTAACATTATTTTTACTATAATGCGATCTTTTTTCTTACTATACAAATACGAAAAATGACTTCATAATCGCACGTCTTTTTAGTATTAAAATTATGTTCAATTAAAATTCATCATTCCATTAAATATTAAATAATACTCTCAATTTAAACACATAAATGTTAATTGAAAATAAATATTACAAAAAAAATCCTAAATATTTTCAACAATCTCAATAATGCAACATAATTAACCCATAGAAATAACATAAAGATATCTCACTAACGAATACAAAATATGTTTTTGAAACACAACAAATACAATATTAAATTTACACAATCAATAAAATATGCGTTGAAATTACTGCAAAAAAATAGTTATAATTAATGTTAACACTAAATATTAATAAGGACTACAAATAAAATAGTAAGAAATAATTGAGAAATTGGTCTTAAAAAGAATAAAAAATAAAGAACCAAACATGTCATACAAATAATTTATCCGCAAAAAAAATATACTCACATTGTTCTCGAATATTAAACCAACACAAAAATTAAACTCGAGCTCTACTGATTTAGTAAACAAACAAAACATAAATGAAATTCATTGGACAAAGCTCAAGCTTTTTGCAAATATCTCAGTTCGTTTAGAGCTCAATTTAAAACCACTTATTCCTACTAAAACTTGAGAAAATTTCCTGCTGGACGTGAAATTGTTTTGTGACATTTTCCACAATTTTTACTTCAGCATCCTGAAAAACAACTCTCCGCTTATCACAACAATAGGAAATTCAAATATCTTATTCGTCTTGTGAAAGAATATTACAAAAAAAAAAAAAAAATCATTGACACGTTTCTTTACATCAACTTCATATGATTTCGGCAGTTGTTTAGATGAAACTCTTCAAATGATTTCTAACCCAACAAAAAGAAAGAATGGATTACTCAGAGGATTCTGTCTTAGAAATCTGTTATTAGACTGGAAGCCAAAGAGCTAAGTTTTTTCCCGGTTTCTCCAGCAATTTTCTTAAGGGAAGAGAGATCTTGTTGTGCCTAAAAGGAGACAAAACCAAACTCTATCATACACAGAAACTCAAAAATAAATAAATAAATATTATTCCTTTAACACACTAAAAAAAGAAAAGAGAGAGAGAGACTCAAACTTTCTTGGATTACCTGGAAAGAAAACCTGTTAAGAAGATCACTTGCAGTGACATTGAGATAGGAACTATCCATAACATTGCCAAAGAGATCAGCACTAGAGATGGCAGTAGAACCCTAAAAAATAAAGAAAAATTAAAAAAAAAAAAAAAAAAAAAAGAAGGAATATTCATTATGCATGCAGCACAAATTAATAATGCATTTACAAGTAATGATTTCTAAATATATATATATAAGAGAGACAAAGAGAGGGAGAGAGAGAGCTATGAGCAATATTTGTAAATATCTTGTTAGGCATAACAAAACCAATAAACCTTGAGGTTGCCTTTGGTAGCGTGGAATTGAAGCCTTGGAATCGGAATTAGAAATGAACACGTACTTTTCAGATTGTTACATGCGTTTATCTCCAATTCCAAGGCTTCAATTCCATGAAACCAAACACTACGTGAGACGTTTCAAGAGGAAATCAATAAGCAGATTCTTTCATGGTCCAAGGATCTAACTTCTAAACACATCCAAAAACACATGGTACGCCAAATATAGAATCATGAAGGAAAAGGAGAGATATAGGTGATGCAGTCCTTTATTGTTTTTAAGCAAAAACGTACTTATTTTTAAAAGTACCGTTTGTTTTGCACTTAAAAAAAAATATTTTTAAATAAAATAGATAAATAAAAACATGATTTTTAAGTAATTTTTTCAAAAAGCAAAAGATAGTTGTTTTTTGTTTTTTCGGTTTTTATATTATAAGAGATCGATTGAGATTGATGGACTAGGACCGCTCCACCGGCATTCTTTCATGCATGTATGACGGTTTTTTAATAAGAGATCACTTATAGGGATAAGGATAATATTAAGACATAATCATTACCTTATTAAACTCGCTTTTGATTTTTTGCTTTTACTTTTGAAAAAAAAAAAGTGCTTTTTTGTCAAATTAAGTCTTTTGCTTGAAAAAAAATACTTGACAAAAAATATTACTAGACGGTGCCTTGCACCTTTTAAATACTTTTTTTGTTTTAAGCAAAAAAAATACTTATTTTAGAAAGCACCATTTGTTTTTCACTTAAAGAAATACTTTCAAAAATAAAATTAAAAAAAAAAAGGTAAAAACATGATTTTAAGTAATTTTTTCTAAAATAAAAAAATAGGTGTTTTTTGCTTTAATTTTACAAGAGATTGATAGAGATTGATGAACTAGGACCACTCCGCCAACATTCTTTCAAACATTTATGATTTGTTTTGGGATTAAAAAATAACATATAGAGATAATACTACAGTATAATCCCTAAACTATCAAACACACTAATAATTTTTTGTTTTTTACCTTTCAAGTAAAAGTACTTTTTTTTACATGAACATTTTTGTTTTAAAAGTTAAGGTAATTTTTTTGGACAGAGACAATTTTAAGTCGAATTTTATTTTTCGCTTCCTTAGCCATTAGTTTTTGACTCTAGTACAACTAGGATTTATTTTGAAGGTCAACATATTCTAGTTTCTTTATACAGAGTCCCCATTTTTTATAGTTAGGATTACCTAAAGGAAAAAAAATACCAAACATCTATACAAATCCATATAATCTTAATAATTGTGGAAGCATAAAGAATAATTTTCCAAAACCGCTACTGATAAGATTCCTCCTTTGGTGCTATAAAGAACCCTATGTTTGATGCCTAGAGTTCTCTTTTTCTTCCAATAAAATTCATCCAACAAACGTAACAGAATATCAAAATTCCAATGCACAAGTAACATGACAAAGACTCCTAAGTAACATTAGTATCACATAATGGGCCCGGTTCTCGTTTATTGACTAGGAAAGCAAGGGAACAGAGTGATGCTCTAGTATAATTGTCAAAGCTGCCATTCCAGATAGACTAGGAATGATGGACTTCAAATTCAGTAAGGAGGTCGACGAAACTGATGACGGATTTGGAAGCAAAAGCAACGACTTGACAGACTAAAATGCAACATGAACGGATTGAGGTCAAAAAAAAAAACAAAAAAAAAGGCCAGTCAACTCATGTCCTTCATCAATCTTCCTCGTGTCCTCAAATACTTTATAGTGTAAGGGCTAAGGAAATGTAGGAATGTGATACAAGGAAAAAGGTGAAGATTGTTGCACGAAGCCTAAACAATGACTATAGAACAGGTAGAAGAACCATCTGCTAAGCTAGCAAGAGGCAAAAAGAATTAATGTTGACAATGGAAAAATATTAACTACCTGACATGTAAGAGAGTCTCATCCCCCATATATTAATTTCCTCACACGCATAGCATGTGCCCTCCACCACTACTATTATTAAAGAAATTGAGAGTTCTCCTCATCAGACATGAGCATTAAATCCCTACACTTCTCCCTACTATTCCTTCCATATTGGGAGCACTGACAACGTCGGCCTCGACCACTGCTGAACAGGTCACTTCTGCTATTCAATTCGACCACTGCTGAACAGGTCACTTCTGCTATTCAATTACACTTTTTATCTTTGAACAAAATCAATTATTTCGAATTAAGAGACAAGATCAATAGAAAAATTGTTGAATATAAGGTTTCCATTTTTTAGCCTATTTCCTTGCTACTTGTCTCTCAATGCTCAAATTGGATAAATTGGAACGTTGCGAGAGTGAGATATTATTAGATTAATCGTTCCTAAAATTCATATCACTAATCACAATGGATTCATTCCAAAACAAAGATATAGAACACAAAAAATCCTCTAATTTAACGCACCTTGTACATTCTAAAAGCTATATTCTTATGTGTATAGCACTCTTAGATCCAAATTGAGTAATATAGTGTTCACTGTTCACATAACACCACATTATTAGAAAGAGTGAATTTGTGAGAATCAAGATGAGATCATTCATATTCTGATACTATCAACATCATATACATTCAAGCTCATACCGGTGAGTTCGTTCCACATTAATTGTATATTGCTTGAGCTTAATTGACTTTGTGTGAACTATTTGCATTTACACATACATCTAGATTAACTTAACTTGTTTCTATCATTACTCTAGATTTGTGTGAATTGTTAATTGCTAAAATTGTGATATACGAATTGAGATTTCAAATCGTGCTTTATAAGAGAACTTTTACACATATTTTGTTTTTGAGAAAACTAAAAGAGCTTTTCTAAGAGTATCGAAAAAGTGTTTTTTACATACATTGCAAATTTGTTAGATTTGGTATATTGGATAAGGGAAGAACTTGCACTGCTGACTACTCATCGAAATCTTAAATCCCTCACGTACCAATCTAAAAAGAGGTGAGCTAATTGGACAATATCATTGAACTTTTGAAGAGCATATTACTATCTTGAAATTAGCCTGAAAAAGAATCAAACATGTTATACATTCAACTTAATTTGATTAATTGATTTTTTTGTATCGTGTGATCTACAATGAATATATCTCTCACAGGTGATTAATTGTGTACATGCTATTACTTGTCATATCATTTGTACACACACTTCTACAAGCGCTAGAGAGCCAATATAGGGTGTATAGAATTGTAGGTGATTAATAGAAACTCTGAGGGTTAGACTCGTTAAAACTAACAAAAGATAAATTCGACCTGTGAGTGTGTGAATTGTAATTGAGAGATTGTAGCTAGACATAAACGTAGCTTATATAGTGAGAGAATGTAGCAAGACATATTGTGAGAGATTGTAACAACGTATAAACTTACCTTATCTTGTGAGAGAGTATACCAAAGTATAAATGTACCATGCCTTAGTGAGAGATTGAAGCAAGATATAAATGTATCTTATCTTGTGAGAGTGTAACGGTTTGGTCTTCATCGGAGAAGAAGATCCGAATATAGTGGATTAGAAATCTCCAAAGGAAATCGGGGGAGTCGACGTAGTTAAGGAGCGACCTTACCGTACTACTATCAATCTTTCTATCTACATTGTCTCTATCTCTATCTTTTATGTGTGCTTGTGTTTACATTGATTTTACGTATTCTATTGCACCTCTTTAACACTTTTACTTTATTGTATATTTGATTAGGCGTGTTTCAAAGGGTAACCTTAAAAGAGAGTAAAACGATCGAAATATTTGCACTACCCAATTCACTCCCCTTAGGTAGACTCGGACGGACCAACAATTAATACCAAGGCTTGGTTGCTTATAGGCTTAAAAACCATAGCAATCTGATCCATGGCAAATATCTCGCGATTTACATTACCCGAAGGTCGATTTATACATAGGCCACCCTTGCTCATTCGAGACAACCATGTATTTTGGAAGCAAAAATGATTGCCTCTTTGCAAGTCACAAACTATGAGGCCTGGCGTGTGATTGAGAACGGTCCCTACACCCCTAGGAAGATCATAGACTCACGTGAGGTATTGAATCTGAGTATAATGAGGCTAACGTTAAATTATTATATTCAAATATCCAAGCTACAAATTTGTTTTTTTGTGCATTACACTTGAATGAATATAACTGGATATTCATATACCAGTCAGTAAAAGAAATATAGGACATGCTCAAGGTAACACATGAGGGCACCAACCAAGTGAAGGAATCGAATATAAATGCCCTAGTACATCAATATGAGTTGTTCAAGATGGAGGATAACGAAAGTGTTCCACACATGTACACCTAGTTCAACAAAACATGCAACGAGTTGAATGCCCTCAGGAAGCCTTACTCTATGGTTGAACAAGTAAGGAAGATCCTTTTGTCACTTTCCTAGGCGTGTGAATCGAAGATAACGACGATTCAGGAAGCAAAGGATCTCGAACACTTATTCCATGGAGGCGTTGATTGGAAACCTCACAATGCACAAGCCATCGATCAAAAACATACGAGGATTCGATCAACAATTGAAGGAAAGCGCTATCACTCAAAGCGCTTCGTGAAGATGATCAAGATTATGATGATGAGAGCTTTGACTGTGACCAAGAGAAAAGATGGGCACTAGTTACAAGGAATTTTCGCATGTTTGCTAAACGAGCCTTCACAGTAAAGAAACAACCCGACACGCTCAAGGTCGAGTATTTCAATTGTCACAAGACCAAACATTTCCAAGCCAACCGCCCAGAGCTCAAGAAAGATAAAAAAAATGCAAACAGAAACAACACTTCCAGAAGGGAAGAAGAAGGCCATGAGAGCCACTTAGTACGACATAGAAAGCAGCAGCTCAGATAGCTCATCCACTGAGGAGGAAATAACAATGTTTGCCTTGCTGGCAAATAAAAACGAGGTATGTGATGATCCTCCATTAGAACATTTAGTAATCCTAAATGCATAAATGATTACAATTCTCAACATGATGCACTCATAGAGACTAAAGAGTTTGTCGAACAATTAAGCAAAACAAACTCTGCCTTAAAATTTAAGGTCATCCAAACCCGTGAGCAAAACACCTCATTAGTTGAGATTTTGTGGAATCTCAAAATGAAATTAAATGGCTGAAAAACAGACTTGAGATTCCAGAAAAATCCTATGATGATTTGGTTTTGAAAAATAAGTCTCTTGAAAATGATGAAGCAGGATTTCAAAATTCAAATCTGAAAACCATATGCATTGAGAATGAACTGAAAATCTCAAACTTGATTATCAACATGTTGAGAAGAAAAACTCTAGTCTTGAAGCATATATCAAGCAATAATTCATACCCTGGTCAAAATCGCGCCTGGGAGTTTGCCCAAGCACTAGGCGCAGCGAGGCGCAACCCATACGCCTCCCCCAAGAAAAGGTGCGAGCCTTACTAACGGCTCGCGCCTAATGAGCCTGGGCGCAAGGTGCGCCTGGAGCCTGAGGCACGCCTTGCGCCTGATTAAAGAATCCTTGTGTCCTAAAGAGGTGATAATTACCAAATTGCCCTGTGCCCTATTTAATTAGAGAAGACCCACAAACTTCCGAACTATCCACCTCCACCATAAAGAATGGCAGCAACAGGTCCCAAGAATCACATCAGGCCCCATTGAGATTCCACTTCTTCGAATCTTCTCCCTCCATCACAGGCCAAGAGAACATCGCAGCAGCCAGCAGGTATGCTCTGTTTTTTCGTCACCTCCTTTTCTTCCTCTAGCCATTTTCTTATGCTTCTTCCTATTTTCTCATGCTTCTTCCTATTTTCTCCTCCTCCTTCTTGAGCAAGTATGTATGCTCTGTTTTTCCGCATGTATGCTCTGTTTTTTCGTATGTCTGCTCTGTTTTTTCGCAAAAACTTCAGCCTCTTCATGTTTCTGTTTATGTTTTTTCATGTGTATTATATCTGTTCATGTTTCTGCCATTTACCATTTGCCATTTTCATGTGTACTACTTCTGTTCGGCATCTTTCTCTTCATGTTTTTGCCTTTTTGTGCTATGTTCCAGACTTCCAGTTTTCATGTTTTGTGCTCTGTTCCAGACTTCCAGTTTTGTGCACTGTTCTTCGGTTTTATGTTTCCAGTTTTATGCCATGTTCTTCGGTTGTTTAGTTTCCACTCCATGCAAGTACTAGTCTGGTTTTGGAAGCTAATACTATTTCATTATTACTTCCTTTGCCAACAAGATTATCATATAAACAAAATAAATATGAGAACCAAGACAGATTCAGCTATGCACACTTGGTGAATCCGCAAGACAAAAATTCGGTCACATGCAATATTTATACCAAAGGACGAAAGGCGGAAAGGAAATATATTTTGGGCTAAACAACACATTGTTAGCGGATATAGAAATGTTACTATTTGCAAGAAATGTTCATCTCATGTGAAAGATGAAATTGTAGAATACATGTCCAAGAAGAAGAAAGAGAAAAAACACATTAATTTAGTGTCGGATTTTAATGACTTCGGAGCCGGAAGTAAGGATGAGGATGATTATGACGTTCGAGATGTGACGTCCCTGAAAAGACAAACACCTTCAAGCAAAGGCTCGCATGCATTTGTTTTGAAAAGGCCAAAGCAAAAAAGGCCTTTGGATTTGTATTTCACTCCCGATCCAGAAATGGTTGTGAAAAACCAAAAGGGGAACATAAAGTAAACGAAATTGGATGATAATGATCTTGTGAAGAAAGAGTTAAGGTCCCAAGCATGTACAGTTATCGCGAGATGAATATATGATGCGGGGATTTCATTCAATGCTGTCAAATATGGATTTTTATTTCACTCCAGATTCATAAAACATTGTGAAAAATCGAAAGGGCAAGGGAAAGCAAACGAAATTGGATGATAATGATCCAGTGAAGAAAGAGTTCAAGTCCCGAGCATGTACACTCAATCACGAGATGGATGTATGATGTGGGGATTTCATTCATTGTTGTCAAATATGATAGTTTTCATGCGATGATTGAGGCCATTGGATAATATGGTCCAGGTATAAAAGCGTCATCATACCACGAGGTTAGGGTTCTTCTATTAAACAAGGAAGTGCAACACACAAATGAATTATTTGAAAAGCACCAAGAGGAACATGAAAGTAATGGATGCTCGATTATGGCGGATAGATGGAAAGACAAGCGAGAGAGGGCTCTAATTAATTTTTTGGTTAATAGTCCTCGGGGAAGCGTATTCATTGAATCCTTGGATGCTTCTGCTTATGCGAAGACGGGGGAGAAAATATTTGAGCTACTTAGCAAATTTGTGGAGAAGATTGGAGAATCCAATGTGGTGCAAGTGGTTACAGATAGTGCGTCTTCTAATATCATGGCAGGTAAGTTTAAATAGTAATTTGTAATAATTATGTTTTAATTATAATATACATTGTTTGGAGGCGAAACATCAACATTTATATTGAACACCGTGTGTTGCCCCTTGTTTGGATTTGATGTTAGAAGACATCTTCAAGCTACCAAACATGAATTGAACATTTAGGAAAGCAGTGTTCCTAAATGGTTATATTTATAACCGCCACGGAATAGTTAATATAATGAGAAGATTTACTAATCAAAAGGAGTTGCTAAGGCCGGCAAAAACTCAGTTTACTACCGCTCTTATCATGTTGTTCAAACTTCATCAACAGAAGAATAATTTGAGGCAGATGTTCATTTCATAGGAATTGACCACTAGCAAATGGGTAAAGGACAACAAGGTAAAAGGGCGTAAGACATTGTATTAATGCCATCTTAACAAGGTAAAATATTGAATGTGAGAACTGGTTTTTATTATTATCCTACTATGTCATAGTGTGGTCCCGACAAGATGGCATGTCCTACAGGATATTATTAGTCCTAACAAGAAGGCATATCCTGTAAGACGTTGTGTTATGACCCGACAGGAGGACATATCCTATGGGTGTGTTGTGACCTAATAGGATGGTAAGTCTTGCAGGTGATTGATATATATTGTTATTGTTGTTGATGATGATGATGATTATCAGTATGACATAGTGGTTTTACCACGATTGTGATTATTGGTTTGATATGATGATTTTTACCACGTGTAGCCTTAACACTGGCAATCTTATATTGCGCAGTTGTACAGGTTACAGTACCGTCATAACTCGCGATCCTATGGCTATTATGGAAGTAGGTGTGATGTATTTTATTATATAAAGTACAAATGATTAGTTAATTTAAATTCGCTTGTTTTATTATGATGAAGTCTGTAGGATTTTAATACTATTTAGTTGTGGATATATCCTGTTTTGGAAAATGAATTTTGATAAATGTACTTGACCCATAAATTATTTTTATATTATGAAGGCAGTACACTGATAAAATATTTTGGTCCAGGAACTCTAATTAGAGACGGGTCTACTACTGGCGTTAGATAGAGTCAGAAAATTATGTCTCTTTTGAGACAGTCAGGGCAGACATTTGTATCGAAATGTTGGACTTTTGTATTTTTGTCATGTGTAATCACTAAATTTTCGGTTATATAAACATTAAAAATTTAAGACAGTTGTATATGTATTGTGCATATTGCGTTTGTTCCTGGTTGGGTAATATCAAGTCGAGGTCACGCCTGGGTGGGGTGTGAATCTAGGCACAGGGCATTCACAATTCTTAAATAAAGAACTAGACAAATGATTCAACTATCTTTAATAGCAATATGTTAAGAATTATGGTGAACAAAATAGACCATATTAACTAATGCTCTTCAACATTGTTTGCTACGATAGTGTGCAGACAGAAGATCAGCCATCAAGAATCCCACTTAATATGTCAAATACTTTTGCAGAAAACAGGGATCAGATAGTTTTTAATTAAACAAAATAATTTAAAGGGCACATACTGAAAACTTCTGCAGATACCCCTCAATATGTCAAATATTCTTGCAGGAAGAAACAGGGTTCAGATAGTGTGCTTAATTAAACAAATTATTTAAATGGCACATACTGAAAACTTCTGTAATGTAGTTGAAGCCTCAACGTCGGCTTTGCTTTGATCCCCAAAAAATTGAGCTGAAGAAATAGATTTTGCATTAGAGAACTTCTTCCTTGCTTCATCAGTTTCCTGAATCTGTAAATGGTGAAACAATTTTTCATTTAAGAAAAAGGGAGATGTAAGGGAAATACTACATAACTAACTAAAAATTTAGACACAGAAACATAAACATACTTTGGTACTAGGGAACATTATTGAATAGATCAAGAATGGGGAGCGGAAAATAAGGACGAAGACAAAAGACAATTGAAAGAGAAGACAGAACAAAGATTTATACGGAAAAACGAAACAATAAAAGGCATAAAGAACCACGTTGATGTCTTTTAGTTTGTATTCTCACTTGTTCAGCCATGTTAGATTATTTCCATCTGTAGCTTCTATTCCAGACCTTTTGCACCTTCCTCGTAGAAAGCATTATTTGGAATCGCCCCCACCCCATCCCACCCCAAAGAGAGAAAAAAAATTGAAAGAAGCATGCTATTTTGTAAAGAAAAAATGTCAAGTGCTCGATAATTTGCATCTGTTATCATTCGAGAAAACTGCACAGACACACTGTCTTTCACTTCTCATAAAGGAGCAAGCATTTTGATTTATAAACAGGAATTTTTTTTAATTAAAATGATATTTTGAGCATCATCCGATGACTAAAGGTGTCAAAACATGACATGTCAAAGCAAACTAATATTAAATTAGATTTGCCTATGCTCAAAGGTAGACAGACAGCTCACTTGCAATTTCGATGAATTTGAGCTTGTTTTCTTAGAGAAACCACCATCCATCCCACAATCTGCAAAGAAACTGGAGGACTTTGGCGGAGCTACATGGTTTATCAAATGTGAGCCTCCAGAACTCATTTCAGCCACTTGCTCATTATCTATATACTCAAAACGAGATGTAAAAGATGAACCAACTGTAGAGGTGATATTAGTTGATGTCGGAACTTGTACAGGAGCCTCTTCTGGTTTCTGATCATAGAGGCTTTCAGTTGACTGCATTGATAAACATGCATTCATTATTCAAGAGTTAGTTCAGTATATGAAGAAAATTTAGATTTATTATGGAAAATCACAAACACAAATTGAACATTAGAAAGAGATTTTCTTTGTATAAAACCTCTTAGTTTGAGATATGTAACCAGAAATTATGTACTCAGCGGTTGAAGCTAAGGCCTACCTTATTGGTGAGTTTTCGAGCACCAAGGCCCCCAGTCTTTCCAGTTTTCTTGCAAGCAAGAGGCTTCTTAATAGTGGTGGTAACAACAGATTGAGGAGCCTTGTGCCGTGCAGAAACATCTGGTGTGGCATTCAATCCTGAAGAAAACTCTTTCGGGGTTTCATCACTCATTATATATGAAAATCCATTAGCAGCTTTTACTGACTGAGAAGCCAAAGGGGATGATGGAAAACAGGCCTCTTCTGCAGAACTTTTGGCAACTTCTTTTGAAAGCAATTGCTTGTATAGCTCGGCTGCTCTAGATGTATATTTCGCCTCAATCTTGCCCCCATCTGTCCATCCATGCTGCTTAAAGAAAACTTGAGCTCGATTGTTCCCCCCAAAGCTCATCATTTTTAACTGCTCCGGACTCCATGAATCCAAATTGGTAGACCTTCGAAAAACATATCAGGCTTTTAAAAAATTATGAGCAATTTTTTCTTGATGATTGCATGTTTTACAAAATAATATTAACAAAATGGAATATGCCTTGAAACAACTGATAAACCAATCATCTTCGTATCAAACAAACTCAACCAATTCACACCAGGTACACTGAAGTGTGTTTTGGAATGAAAGAAATGGGGAGAGAAATACTTGAGCTGGGGGGGAGAGAGAAGAGCTCGGAAATCAAAAGCTGAAGCATGTTAACTGTAAACACTTCATTATCCCTTCCATTACAAATGCTCAAAAAAGGGACACACTTGTTCGTTTTTCACACTAGTCGATCAAACCAAGGGAGAAAGTAAATTCTTGATGGAAATCGACTAAGGCCACCGTACTTATGTATGGCGGAAAAATCATTAATCTATTTTTCTGCAGTAATTAATTATATTTATAGCTAATAAAGTAGCTATTATTCTTATTTTGTCAAGTAGCCGTTAAAATAGCCGTTATTATTATTTTGGCAAGTAGCCGTTATTCTTATTTTGTTAAGTAGTTGTTATCGTTACTTATATAATGAGGCTTTATTGTAATAGAAAGACACCTTTGATTAATTGATTATTGAATTATTTGAGCAAGAATCTTTTTATTATTATTAGTTTTTATTTTTATTTTTTTAATTGCCTCCTTCATCACTTCTTTCATGAAAATTATCTTCCTCTCTCCTCTGTAGTTCGTCTCAATGCAGTCCAAACACTGCAAAAAGCACAATGGAACAGCCACGATATACTTCTCTCATTCATCTCACTAACAAATAAAACAACGTAAAAAATATGTTCCACTCTGAAACAGTTCACGCAAAACATGAATTGACGACATTGCCCAGGTGAAGCAATATACACAATAAAGATAATTTGGGACAGTGATGGAGAAAAAAAAAACAAGTACCTCTCTCCAAATATGTTGTTGGGCAATTTTAGTGGAGAATGAGGAGAAAATGCGGAAAACAAAAAAGAGCTAGGAGAGAATGCTGGGAAATTAAAACATATTTAAATAGGCATTACCTAATTTTCCCTTAAGCAAATTGAGGGGAAAAAAAAAAAGACTACAATCAAAAGCGAAAGCATGTCAAATGCAAACAATTTATTCTCTGCCATGTGAAATGCTTAATAAAGGGATCAACTTGTTCATTTTTCTCTCTAGTCAATCCAACCAAGGGAGAAAGTAACTTCTCGCATGAAATTCTCTTCATCTCACCGTTGTAGTTCCTCTCAATCCAGTCCAAAACTGTGAAAAGAACAACAAAACAACCATGGTATACAGCTCGCATTCATCTCACTACCAGATAAAACAAAGTGAAAAATATGCTTCCCTCTGAAACAGTCTACGCAAAACATGTATTGACCAGGTTAAGCAATATACACAACAGAGGTAATTTTGGACAATGAAGGGGAAATTTTCATTGAAGGTAAACCTAATGCAATGAAGTTCTAATGGGTTTTCAAGGAGGGTAATCCCAAAGAAGGTCTTGCCTTTTCATATTTGGTAGCCCTTCTCCTTTCATATTATATATCGTGGGGTTTTACCCTTCATGATATACATTTTGCTTACATAAACACATTTGACAATGGTGAAGGTTCAGAGACAAGGGTTAAAACACATTGGAAGTTGGCGCACTTTGAGCCACTTTTATAAATATTTTTCTCGGCAACGTGGGTTTTTAACAACCATTAGACACAGTTTGACAATATAGAAAAAAAATAAAAAAGAAAATAATAAAAAGAAAAACATGTAAGTGGGAATTAATCTTATTAGTGGTTTTATTTGTGACCTTTGAGGTTTGGGAGTTACCTACAATTGGGATTTTTTGAGTCTATGAAGAGAGTATTTTGCACTTTTCTATTTGATAGTGCTAGTATTGTTGGTTCATGATTGTTGTACATTGTAAACAAACGTCTGTGCAACTATAAATACTTGACGGGAAAAAGTAGCTTCAAGGGGATAGAATCAAACTCTAGTCTCAATCAAACATGTTGCAATTTTCGATTCTATTATATGGACTTAATTATTTTATCTCAAAAAACATTTCAAGTAGTTATAATTTAGGTTTATTGACTTTGTCTTTGTAACTGTAAATATTCACTGAAATTTATATTTGATTAAGTTACATTTTGGAATATTTGTTGTGATAAAAGTTGGTCTTCTGAAATCTTTAATGTGTTTTTCATTCTGGAGTAAATGTTGTTCAGATATGATATGTTCAGTAATATTTACTATTAACAATTATGTGTTTAAGAATGTTATTGTTGACAGATAAACTATTCTAAAGCATTTATTGTCTTTTATTCTGAAATATTTACTACTGGGAATTCCCATTGCCTAAAGGAACTATATTGTTTTTTCAAATTTACTAGTGTAAAGAAATAGTAAATGAAAAAAAAAAAATTGCAAAATACATATATGAAACTTAAAGGCCATAAATGCAAAACTCAACCGCTTTGTAAGCGGGGAAGTAGGGATTTAAGTATCGACTGTAACATAGCGTAACAATCGATACGTAATGGATTTTCGGCCCTTCGTTACCATTACGAGACAATAAATCAGTTGCAAGTGATCGCATGCTAATCGGTTCGTAAAGGTACAATATTGGCCCGTCATGAGACAAACAACCGTTACGTGCCATTACGTCCGATTCTGCGTATTTGTTTATATACAACTCCTTATGCTCACTTTTCTCCTTACACCTAGCCCTTCTCCATCCCTCCTCCAAACCAGCTAGCCAAGTTTCAATCAGATCCAGGCTATCAACCCTCTTCCACTCCATTTTCGGTTATATCCAAGCCCTGCACTCTATTTTTGGCCAAATCCAAGCATTTCTAGCGAGATTTCTTCATCAAAACAACGGGTTTCTCCATTTTCGGCCATATCTCTAATTTGTTTTTATATATTTTTTAAATTTCTGCCCTTGTTTGGTTTAATTTCAGCCCTAACATCATTTTTTTAACAAATCTCTTTTTTTTTTTTAGAAATCAATCGTGTATGTAAATTGCAAAAATTTAAAATTTAAAATTTAAAAGTATTGGGTGAAGAAGGATCGGTTTCTTCTCTTAGTGATGATATGATATTGGGTGGAAAATTAGCAATTGCAAATAGTAGGCACAAATTAAGATGTAATTTTGTGATAAAGAGAGAAATGGTGGAATAACTAGATTGAAACAACATTTGGCCCACAAAAAAGGTCAAGTAGCTCCTCGTTTGAATGTTAGTGCTGAAGTTAGGGAGCTTATGATGAAACATCTTCAAAATTTCATAAAGAAAAAAATGAATAAAAGGAAACAAAAAGAAGTGATCAAACAATTTTGAGCTTCTCAACGTGATGAAGATGATCTTTATGATTTTTTTTTTTAGGGAAATTCTCTAAAAAGTCTCATCCCATAAAAACACCACTTTGTGAAGTCCTGTAACAGTGATTTTTTTATACATGAGACGGTCTTTAAAAAGTTGTTTTTGGAATATTGAGACCTCTCAAAAAGTCTCCATTTTTTTTAAGTGATGATGACTCAGATCATCCGGAGATGAATTATGCATAGAAAGAAAGTATGAGGTTGTTTTGAGAAGAAGAAGAATGAGAGATTGAGGGATGCAGGTGAGCGCTATTAGACTGGGTGTAGTAGTAGGGTTGGAGGAAGCGGGGAAGTAGTTGCATTACTAATAATTTTCGACAATCTTCTACTGTTCATGAATCGCGTTCTGAAAAATCTTGGATTGATCCATCCTTACTCGAAGCACGGTTGACCAATATTGATATTGATCTACACCATAGCAAAGCCCCCAAACAAGTCAAGCTCCCGACAAGGGTAATGAAGGGGTTAAGAAAAAAATTAAGCATACCAATTAGTCAGTTTGTGTTCTACACACGTTTGCTGGCAAATGTTGCTATGTCACCATGTTTTGAGCCAATGTTGGATGTTGCCAAGGAGGTTGGAAAAAGAGTGAAAGTCCCTACGCCTTATGAGGTGAGAATATTTTTTCTTAGAACTTACAACTTTGATGATACAAATTTACAATACAGACTTATAAGTTCAATGTATTTTGATAAAGTTATTAATATATTATTTGTGCTTCTGAGTAGGTGACTGAAGTTTTTGTTGTCAAAAGAATGTGAAGAATTGAGAAAATTGATTGAATCTCATAAACCAAGGTGGGAGGAGAGAAACGTTACGATCAGGTGTGATGGGTGGTCAAGACCTATCCGAAAGCACATGATCAATTTTCTGATTTATAGTAACCGGGAGACTGTCTTTCACAAATCAATGGATGCCTCTGTGTTGTTAGTAGAACTATTGAATATTACTTTGGTGTCATGGACAAGGTGGTGGATGAAATTAGTGAAAAATATATTGTAAATTGTCACAGATAATGAAGCTACAATGAAGACAACAGGAAAAAAGCTTATGTTGAAAAAGGCCGAATTTATATTGGACAGCTCTTGCAACACATTAAATTGATTTGATATTGCCTGACATTGGAGAGAAAGCAAATGTGCAAAAAGTCTTAGATGACACCAGAAGAATCGCATGCTTCATTTGCCGACTCTACTTGAGTTCTCGATTATACGAAGCGATTCACCAAAGGGAGAGAGCTACTATGCCATGCGATCACACGCTTTGCCACCAATTTTATGATGTTGGAAAAAGCATTTTGAGACATAAGAAAGCCTTACAGGATATGTTTAATTGTGATGAGTGGAAGAATACAAGATGGCGAAAAAGAAGCGTGGGAAAAAATGAGGAAGATCGTAAATGATAAAAGAATTTGGAAAAAGTTGCGAATAGTTTAAAAGTGCAAGAACCACTGTCCGCTGGTGAAGGGGCTTAGACTTGTTAATGGTAGAAGCATGCTATGGGATTTATATATAAATGCATGGATAAAGCGAAAATGTCCCTTCAACAAAATTGTTGTTACTTCAAAGAATATTCGAATGTAATTGACAAAAGATGGAAATTCCAATTGCACCACAATTTGCATGCCTAGTAAGTAATTATTTCAAAATTCAATCTTCAAGATCAATTCAAATTTCAAATACTCTTGTTAGACCTCTTCGACAATATTTGCTTATTGTTTTCAATTCATGTATTGTAGGCTATTTTTTAAACCCCCAGCATCACTATGGAGGTAAACTTTCTGATTATAGAAAAGTTATTGATGGGGTTAAAAAAGTGATTCAAAAATTGGAGTGGAGTATTGACAAACAAATTCAAGCTATTAATGAAGTTAGGTTTTTTCTTTTTCTTTTTTTAAGCAAGTAACAAGTTACCAAGTTTTCTATGTTTGTGGGTGTTTGACTTGTTACTTTTTAAGTACTGATTACGTTGTTCCATGACAAGCAAGATTCTTTTGGGATATATTGGCTTAGCAAGCAGTTGCACATACAAATCCAGGTAAAAGAGAATTAGGTAATAAGCTACTAAATAATGAACAATTAATTATTAATATAAGATTCAATATTCATATCATTTTAATTCATATTTAATTCTTATACAGTTGAATGGTGGATCCACTATGATACATTTGCCCCTGAGCTTTAGGAGATTGCAGTTAAAGTGTTGAGCCAAACATCTTCTTGTAATTGTGAGCATAATTAGAGTGCATTCAGATTGATACATACAAACATGAGAAATCATTTGAAGTATCAAAAGATGAATAAAATTGTTTACGTGGCATATAATATGAGGTTGAAAATCAGACATGCCACAAGAAGAAGCCAATGTGATATTGAAGATAATTTCAACCCTATCAACTTAGACTATATCTTTGAAGAAGATGATCCATTATCTCCATGACTTCAAGAGAGAGAACCATTGTTAGATGATCAAGACAATTCGAATTGGTTAGAGTAAGTGATGATGAGCAACATGTCACTCCGCTAGTAGCCAAGCACCTCGACGTCGTCTGAATAGTAGTTAATCGGATTTGGAAGATGGAAGTGACACTAATTGTTGTGGTTTGAGCCCACCTTATAAAGGGTCTAATGGCAACGATGTTCATGTAGGTAGAGGTGGATGAGACAATACTAGATCGCCATATCTTGAAGGGGTAGGAATGACTGGATTTGTAGATGGTATGTAAGTTGGGGATATTGTGAGCCACAAAGACATTCTATCTCTAGTGGTGTGATTAGATCAAGGAGACATTCAAATCCACAATCTTCAAATTCCAATGCACATGATGACAAGGGGAACCGCTTTGGTTAGCTTGGAGCTAGAGTTGAAGGATATGGATATCAAGGTTATCATCACTCTGGCCTCAACCACCACCATATCCTTATCATTATCCCTCGGAATACTTTTCACAACCACATCACATTTATCCACCGTTGCCCCCACATTATATGGGTATGGGTCAAGGTTTTAAATATCGGCCGTTACGTACCGTAACGGCCGATTCGTACCGGAAAATGGGTAGGCCGATACCGATACACGGCCGATTCTGGCATCTAGGGCTGAATCGCACCGTATCGGACCGATACGGGCCGTTACAGTCTGTAAAGAATAAGATTCTTCACCGACAGTTCGCTGATTTCGCTCACACTTTTCAGCTTTCTTCAACGTTCAAAGATTCTTCATATAATTGAGCATATAATTGAGCAAGGAGGAGAAAAAACTAGTAGAAGATAACCAAACACTTACCGACTAGACCAAACATTGAGATTTTCGTCGCGCCAGTCGCCGTGTCGCCAAACCCTAACAGAAACAGCTCGCCGCCGCCGAACGTAGCTCTCGCGTCGCCGGCGACGTCTCCTCTCCTTCGCGTTGCAGCTCGTCACCGTCGCCGTCTCACCTCCGCTCCGTTTGTCTCTCTCTCTCTCTCTCTCTCTCTCCATTCGGGTGTAATGCTACTGATTTGGGCGTGTGTGGGTTTTTGGCTGAAATTGTTTACAATTTAGAAATAATTGTAAACAATTTAGTCCTAAAATTATTTACAAATTACAATTTAGAAATAATTAAGGGGTTTAAAAATAATTTTTGTTTACAATTTAGTCCTAAAATTGTTAATTAACTTGTTTACAATTACAATTTAGTCCTAAAATTGTTAATTAGCTTTTTTACAATTACAATTTAGTCCTAAAAAATTTTAACTTATATTTTTGTAGCAATTCTTTTTTTTGTCATTATTATTTATCACATTATATATATATATATATAATGGTTAATGTAGTGTTAATTAGCTTCAATTATAATTTTAGTAAATAGTATGAATTAAATTTGTGTATCTAAATTGCAGAAAATTAAAATTTAACAATGTCGGGTGAAGAAGGATCACATCCTCCTAGTGATGATATTGGATGGAAATTAGGGATTCCTATTGGTGGTTCTAGACACAAATTAAAATGTAAATTTTGTGGTAGAGAGATAAATGGTGGAATAACTAGATTGAAGCAACACTTGGCGGCCAAAAAGGGTCAAGTAGCTCCATGTCAAAGTGTTAGTGCCGATGTTAGAACGCTTATGATGAAACATCTTGAAGGTAACTTGGAGAAAAAAATGGATAAAAGAAAACAAAGAGAAGAAGTGATTGAACAAATTCGAGCTTCTCAACGTGATCAAGATGATCCTTATGATTTGAGTGATGATGATAACTCGGATGATCCGGATATGGCTTATGCACGAAAAGAAAGTATGAGGTTGCATAGAGAAGAACAAGATAGGGAGAGATATAGGAGGGATGCAGGCAACCGATATGAGACCGGGAGTAATAGCGGGGTTGGTGAAAGCACCAGACGGGGAAGCACTACTACTAGTTTTTTCTCCTCCTTGCTCAATTATATGCTCAAATATATGAAGAATCTTTGAACGTTGAAGAAAGCTGAAAAGTGTGAGCGAAATCAGCGAACTGTCGGTGAAGAATCTTATTCTTTACAGATTGTAACGGCCGTTACGGTCTCCGTAACGGCCCGTATCGGCCCGTAACGGCCCGATACGGTGCGATTCAGCCCTAGATGCTGGAATCGGTCATGTATCGGTATCGGCCTACCCATTTTCCGGTACAAATCGGCCGTTACGGTACGTAACGGCCGATATTTAAAACCTTGGTCACAATATACAATTCTGAAATATTTAATGTGGGTTAAATATTTATTATGTATGATTATTACTGATTGCATTTAATTTTTGTGCTATGATTATGTACCTTGGTTGAGATTGACATGACTTAATACGTTTATCATATTTTACAAATTAACTTCACCAAATTTTCCAACTAGCTCTATTGAATTGAGGCACTCGTTAAATACAACTTCTTTGTTAAGATTATGTAAAATAATGTGCTGTAAAATGCATTTTGACGACTAATTGGCACTCATTCTTCTATTGTTAAAACTTAAAATATAATAAATTTACCATAATATCTACCTTAATCCAATATTTCTTAATTCTTTTCATCAATGCATATCAAATAATGAAGGAACATTTAATTGCAGACGTGACCTAAGTAAGCTTCAGGTATAATCTGCACAATTTGTTAAATTTTAATTGCTTTTTAAGCAACAGGGATGCCTCGAATCACTAGTTCATGATCATCAGAGGATTAACAATAGATCCAGTGTACTTCGCAATTGCCAACAGCTATAAATTGGACATTACAAATATACCCAAAAAATATGACAAAACAAAACCACTGCAATAGTAGCAATCCCATTTGATAGTTAATCCTCTCATGAACAGAAAATCCCTACACCTTAACAACAATTCTAGTTTTGTTTGTTTTTACGGGAAAACTAAAGCTCCAAAACAACCGAAATTAAAATATTGAAATAAACATAAAAAATACCTAACGAAGCTGATATGAACACCAAGACTACGATGAACCGCCGAACAATCAATGCACAGAAAGATCCCGTAAGTAACAGAAGCCCAAGTTGGATTCTTCGCATTGCAATCAAAGCACATCTGAACAATAACCGCACAGAATCAAATGACAAGCAAAGATTTGAACAAGACAAGACAGATCTGATCCAGATCTCAACATCGTAAACGAAAATTATAATACAATTAACAACTTTCAGATGTATATTTGAAATAAAAACCATGAATTACCTTGTTCTCCGATTTGGCTTTGAGTTTCCTGAAAACGACATTCTTGTCATTGAAGTTCTCGACGGAAGCCATGTTAGAGGGAGAGAGAAAGCCCCAAGAGGAGAATGTGAAGGAGTTATCAAAGCAAAAGATGGACCTCGTCAGGGAACGAACTCACGCAAAGCAGAGCCACCCCTCCGAATCGAGAGTCAGAGAGAAACGTACGAGTAACCGCAAATTTAAAGTTGCTTTCTGTAATTTAAATGATACTGCATTACACTTTGCACCTTCGAAATATGAACTTTGTACCTTCGAAATATGAACTTTGTACATTAATGTTTAAGTTCATCAAATTGGCCTTAAGTTTCGCCTTTTCGCAATTTTATGACAATAATCTTGGGTTTGGGGGCTTGTATTTATTTATCCCCCCAAAAAAGTGATTTTAGTGGAAATCTTTCAAATGCTTGAAGCGTGCGAAATAGTCGGATTGGTAAGAACTAAGAAGGGTCAATTAAACATAAATTTAAAATTTGAGGAGTAATGTGTTGATATTTAAATAATAAGGTACAAACTGAAATTTTATCCACGCAGTATGGGTACAAGGTGCAATTTAGCTTTAAATGCAGAATGAATGAAATGGGACTGCCGGAAAATAACCTTGGTGTTTTGCGTAATAACGGGACTACGTGGTCTGACAATGGTTGTAGCTAGTGGGTTGCCGTTGTCCAGGGTAGTTGGAATGACGTAAATTTCCCTGTCGATGTTTGCACCGTCTACCGCTTTCCCCAACCGATTGTGAAAAGATATGAACTATTACGGCATATTTGGTTGGATGAAATCGAGGGTGGAACGGAATCGCATTCCGCCCTCGATTCCTATTATGTTGCTTGGTTCTTCAATGGAATCACATTTGTGATTCCATTAGAATGAAATTGGATCGAATGTGATTCTATTTGAAATGGAATGGAATGAGATTCCAACCCAATGAAATCAATATCTTAAATTACATGATAGTCCTTGTAATTAAACCCTTGAAAATTGAGAACAAAAATAGAAATTAGAGAACATAAATTGAAATTAGAAAACAGAAAGTTGGGAATAAAAATAGAAAATTGAAAACAAAAAATTGAGAATAGAACTAGAAAATTGAGAATAAAAACAGAAAATTAGATAACAGGAAATTGAGAATATAAACTAAAAATTGAAAATAAAAATATAAAATTAGATAACAGAAAATTGAGAACAGAAACAGAAAATTGAGAACATAAACTGAAAATTGAGAACAAAAATATAAAATTAGAGAACGAAAAATTGAGAACGAAAACTGAAAATTGAGAACAAAAATATAAAATTAGATAATAGAAAATTGAGAACGGAAACCGAAAAATGAGAATAAAAACAGAAAATTGAGAACAAAAACAAAAAATTGAGAACATAAACTGAAAATTGAAAACAAAAAATAGAAAATTAGAGAACGAAAAATTGAAAAAGAAACTAAAAATTGAGAACAAAAATAGAAATTAAATAATAGAAACTGAAAATTGAAAACAAAAATAGAAATTAGAGAACGAAAACTTAAAATTGAGTTGAACAGTGAAATATAATAAAATGAGAAAAATGAATAGAATAGTGAAATATAATAAAATTTTATTATAACCAATCAAAAAGAGAATTGAATAATAGTTTTATAAGGCCAAAATAGAAATTTTACTATATTTTACTATTCTATTTTTTCTTTCATTTCATACCAACCAAATAAGAGAATGAAATAGTGATTTCATTCACAATTCTATTCCATTCTTTCTCTTATTCCATTCATTCTTCCATTCAATTCCACCCTCATTCCATTCCGTCCAACCAAACATGCCGTTAACGGATTGGAGAAGACGGGAGATATCTCATTGCGCAAGTATACTTTCCTTCTATTTTGACAGATTGCCTTAACGAGCTTTATTTTTTTAGTGCAATTTAATAGTATGTGCTTATAGGGTTGTCTTCCAAGTATACAATCAAATTTTAACAAAGTGCAAGTTACAAGGAATTCTTTAAAGACATCTTACAAAATAATCATTTTATCTTCTTGTGACAATTTTACTCATTCGCACATTGAAATATAACACGATTTTGTGTTATATTCAACATGATTTCGTGTTCAATATAACATGAGATCGTATTATATTCGACTTTCATCGTCGTTCAACTCTGTCAAGTCACCGCCGACTGCACCACCACCCATTCTACCTCATGAGTAAATGAGTTTCCAAAACAATTGAAGAGAAATTTAAATTTTGCAATCCCCTAAGGAGGTCAAACAAAAAAACGAGAAATTTGATTTTCAAATCCTAATTGAATTCATATATTATCAAAATACCATGAACGGCTTTCAAATTCAAACTACGGAATTTCTCAATAAATAACTAGATCATAAGAGAATCAATCAGCAGAAACAATAAGAGAAATTCGTCATTATTCCAAATCAAACAATATGACGATTTATACAAATTGTTAATCCGTGTTATATTCAACATGATTTCGTGTTGAATATACAATGAGATCGTATTATATTCCACTTATCACCGTTCAACTTCGCCAAGCCACCGTCGATTGCACCACTACCCATTCCGCCTAACCAAAACCACCATATAATATAACACGCTGCACTACCAACGATAGCATACCCTACCAAGATCGAATTCCATGAAACCAAATCCAACACAGGACTTTCATCAAAAATTGAAGAGTTTGCTTCGATATTCAACATAGGAGCTTAGGCTAACTCTGACTTTGCGATCAAATTAAGTTCAAGCTCACTGATTTAGAGAGAGAAAGGGTCACCACTGCGGATCAAACTCTCGCTCTCAAATCTCCATCCTCTCTGATTTGCCGAGATTTTAGATAGATAGATCGATCAAGAAACCTTGGAGAAGAAAAGTAGTGAAAAGAGATAGGAAATAGAACCTCATGGTCACAATCCACAAGTGGTTGCTCACTGAGGCTCAATAGCTTCCCATTTGCAAGGAAATTAGCACCTTCTAAAGCACTAGTGGTACTAAAGGACCAGCATGATCCACATGAACCCTAATTTCCCAACAGAAAAATCAACCATAAACAATTTATAAGCAAAACAACAATCACATTAGCAAAACATCAAATCAAGCATAAAAGGCATAAATCCTAATAATTATTAGCATAATTAAGTATGAAGTTTATGTAATGGTTGGTTAATTTACAGACCTCATTCTTTACGAGCGTGACAATTGAAATCTGTGGGCAGATCATTGGTCGGGAGGATCGAAGCTTTTTTTGCATCATTGGGAAGATGGAAACAACGATTCATTTCGAGAAAGGTGCGATGAAACTCGGACAGCGTCAGATCGGAGAATCGAGTAACGCCGTGCACAGCCGAAGAATCGAGCTTCTGGTGGCACGAGGCCCTGCGCATGTTGGCCTTGAAGATCTCGAATTTGTAGTCATGCTCCTCAGCTGAAACATAAGATTTCCCGATCTGATTTTTCAGATCTAGAAATTCCATATCTGATTTTCCAGATTTGGAAGTCGAGAAACTGATATTTCGCGAAGAGATAAAAGCAGAAATGCTAACGGCATGTTTGGTTGGATGGAATCAAGGGCGGAATGGAATCGCATTCCGCCCTCGATTTTTATTCCGTTGTTTGTTTCTCTAATGGAATCACTTTTGTGATTCCATTGGAATGAAATTGGATGGAATGGGATTCCATTTGAAATGGGGTGAAATGAGATTCCAACCCAATGGAATCAATATCTTAAATTACATGATAACCCTTGTAATTAAACCCTTAAAAATTGTGAACAAAAATAGAAATTAGAGAACATAAATTGAAATTAGAGAACAGAAAGTTAGGAATAGAAATAGAAATAGAAAATTGAGAACAAAAAATTGAGAACAGAACTGGAAAATTGAGAATAGAAACTGAAAATTGAGAATAGAAACAGAAAATTGAGAACATAAACCTAAAATTGAGAACAAAAACAGAAAATTAGAGAACAGGAAATTGAGAACATAAACTAAAAATTGAGAATAAAAATATAAAATTAGAGAATAGAAAATTGAGAACAGAAACAGAAAATGGAGAACATAAACTGAAAATTGAGAACAAAAATATAAAATTAGAGAACGAAAACTGAAAATTGAGAACAAAAACATAAAATTAGAGAATAGAAACAGAAAATTGAGGACAAAAATAGAAAATTGAGAACAAAAATATAAAATTAGATAATAGAAAATTGAGAACGGAAATCGAAGATTGAGAATAAAAACAGAAAGTTGAGAACAAAAACAAAAAATTGAGAACATAAACTGAAAATTGTGAACAAAAAATAGAAAATTAGAGAACGAAAAATTGAAAAAAGAAACTAACAATTGAGAACAAAAATAAAAATTAAAGAATAGAAACTGAAAATTGAGAACAAAAATAGAAATTAGAAAACAAAAACTTAAAATTGAGTTGAATAGTGAAATATAATAAAATGAGGAAAGGAATAGAATAGTGAAATATAATAAAATTTTATTATAACAAACCAAAAAGAGAATGGAATAATAATTTTATAGGGGCAAAATAGAAATTTTACTATATTTCACTATTCCATTCTTTCTTTCATTCCATACCAACCAAACAAGATAATGGAATAGTGATTCCATTCACAATTCCATTCCATTCCACCCTCATTCCATTCCGTCCAACCAAACATGTCGTAAGGGTGGTGGCGACGAGCACAGCGAAAGGGCGAACGGTGACAAGCACAGTGAATGCGGCAGTGGCGATGATCACTGGACAACGGTGTGGTGAGGGCATCTGTAGTACAAATGGAGAGAAAGAGTTAAAAAAGAGAGATCATGCAATTTTAATGTGTAAAGGGTAAAATTATCCACCAAAAAAATCAGGGCTTTTTGGTAATAAATATTGCAAAATCGAGGACTATTGTGTGCAAAACAAAATATTGTAAGGTGATCTGGTAGATTTAGTCTATTACCTAGACTTTTGGGTATTTTTTTCTTTTAAAAACTCTACTATTTAATATTAAAATTGAAAGACTATATTTAAGAATGAATAATAACTCATAAAACCACTTTTCTTTATTCTCTTTAATATCTCTTTATTATTTAATTTAATTTAAATGAATTTAAATATTATATTTATTATTAATACAGTGATTTGAATGAATTTAATTGTTATTTATAATTAATATAGTGTGTTTAATAAACTTTTTTTTTTTTTTTAATATTTGAAATAATGAGATTTCTCTTCTGATTGAATGAATGATAATTTTTAAAATAAATAACAAAAAACTATTAAACAATATAAAAATAACTTTTTAGATTATTTTAAAATTATTATTTAAAAAAATGTATAAAATTCAAAAAAATAATCTAGGAACTTATTTACTTATTATTTATTATTTTTTTAAAAATAAATATGAGTGATAAATATTATTAGTGTTGGAGGTTGGCATTAATAGTTTTCTAAGTTACAATTTTATTTTATTTTTCCGCATTAATTTTTTTTAATTTTTTTACATTTTAATGATATGTAGTAAACATAAAATTTAAAAATTAATTGTATGTCATGGTATAATATTCAAATGGAAAATAATAATATATATATATATATATATATATATATATATATATATATATATATGGTGGTCAAGTATATATATATATATATACATATATATTTTAGACCCGCATAATATGCGGGGTTAAAACTAGTAACGATTGAAATTGAAGTGCAGCCTCTCAATTCATTAAATTCAAATTTCTTTACACCATTCACTCAACTTGACTCACTCAATAATTTAATTATACTTTCTACCCTTCAAATTTTATATATGTACTTTTATTAATTAATTTAATTATTTTTTTATTTTTTTTATATTTATAGGTGTAAAAATTGATATAGTGTCTTTAGACGCGAGAAATACCTAGTTATTTAATATACATGAACCTTGTGCTCAAGTCAGAAAACACATTTTTAAAAATTCTTTTACAAAACATCCATTTCTCATTTTTAATACCAGTAACAAACCTACCTCTATTTTTAGTAACTGGCTGCAACTCTCGTCGCCTGCTTCTCCATCTCCCCTCTTCGCCACTGTCTCACTCCCGCAGCAACTGCTACTGCCCTTTCCTACAACATCTTCCGCTGAAATGTGCGAATTTGATGATATGGTATGTGGAAAATGCATAGGCTAGTGGTCAATGGCTTGCTTTTCAATTGCCAAGATGTTGGTAAAGGTTTGTTGTTGCTTGCAATTTGAAGGGCTAGCAATCCTCGGGGAAAGCCACAATGTTGCTGCAAAGTTTGCAGAGTATCATGTGCCTCAAGGAATTCGTTCAATTCTAAGGTGAGATGGAAAGGGAATATTTTTCAAATGGCTCAAGTTTTGTCCGCGGCAAATCCAAAAAACTGATAGAAAGGAAGCTAAAACTGTTTTGCAAGATCTAACAAGTGTTTTAATAAATTAGAGGGAGTTTATGTAAAATTTTAAAGATTTGAATTGTTTTTTCCAAGTATATAGGAGTAAAAGTAAAAAAAAATCAATACTTAGGGAGAGCTATAGTCTCCCTTATTCTCCACATGTACAAGATTCATTTACTTGGATAGAAATGCCCAAGCTCGATCACATTCATCACTTCCAATTCGTCATATTATGCCTCTAAAAGATCCAAATAAGCCTCAGATCTGAAACTTTAGTTTTCTATTTGATGAGAGTCGTTTTCTCACAACCCACGCCGAGTATTTAATAGGCGAACAGTTATAGGCTCAACTTGAGCGGTCCTATGACCATCTAAGAATATGTGATGTAATGGACTCAAACGAATGAGCTCATCTTCAATTATAGGAAGAGTTGCACATAATCTTGTGTTAAAGCAACCCATGGGAGATCTAAAATGATCAAATAAGACTCAAATATTCAAATAATTAATTTAGACGTTAAAGATTGAGTATATCTAAATGACATTGATCGGTTAAGATTTGGCAAGAATAAAGGAATGCAGGTAAGTTTGATTCTATAAATATGGTAGTTTACAAATTACACGAACAAATTTCTGATATCACTAAATTCTTTATTAACTTATTCTCACGTTGGATGGTATTTGGACGATACTACACTGGTAACCCAAGTGCTTAACCTAAGTTTTGAAGATGTTAATCATAGAGCCAGGAGCTGGTATCAGTGATGAAATTTTAGCGTTATCATTTTACGCCATCTATGGGAAACTAGCAAAAGACTGAAAGCAATGTCACAACTAATATCAGGGGATGTGAAATCGTTGGCGAAGTGCCAAACAACGATGTAGTGGCAAGAGATGATCATATCGTAGAGATCACTATCCTCAATCTCTATATCAGGGAGTTACGAGCTCTAGTAGGATAGTTGACGAAAGCATAGGTGTAGAAGGAATAGTCAAAGGAGCAAAGGGCAGATAAACATGATCTGGTCTATATTGTGAAAATTGAGGAAGATTAGGTTTCACTCCAAAGTAGGAGATGTTGACTCTAGATATTTTGATGGACAAATTAACTTTTATATTTTTATGGAACTAATAATTTTATTGAGTGATTTTGGAATCAAGTTCCAATTGAGAAAATGAGAAAAAGAATAGAGTTCAAGATGACATTTTATAAAAGTTCAAGATGGTTGCAATGTGGACATTCGAGATTTTTCAAGCAAAAAATATTTGATGTATTTCTACATAAAAACAACTCAATACTTTTTGTACTCTTAATTCAACCTAATTAGAGTCGACCATTTTATAGGGTCAATTTGGTCAACTGAGAAAAGCAAGGTGTCATTGATCCAGTTGGTCAACCAAATTGAATTGGTCGGTCAATCATTTGAAGCAATAACTTAATTAGCGAAGGAATTGAGCACATTGATCCAATTGATTAGCCGAATAGAAGTGGTTGGTCAACCGTTTGAGTCAGTAGGTAAATCGAAGAGAAATTGGATCATTCTAATCCAATCGATTAACCGATTGAGAGCAATCGGTCAACCAACTAGCCTTTAAGGCAACAACTAACTTTGGTTCTAGATAGGTCGGTCAACTAACCTGTGGGACTTAGTCAACCGACTGAGTGACTTGGGAAATCGAGAGATTTGGTCTCTTGGTAAAAAACTATCACTTTTTCAGGATTCCAAGGGAGAGATTTGGGGGATTTAGACTTAATTGAGATATTATCTACCTATTCTATTATCCCTATTGATTTGGTCCATATACTTTAAGATTATCCTAATTTAAATGAATTAATACTTCATATCTCTCTGGTTTTAAATTAAGAATAGTTTTATAGGCTTATTTAAGAGAATCGAAATTTATTTTTAAGTGAAATACTCTTTAATTAAAAGATTATCATATATGGGATGTAAGAGTCTCTTTAAGAGGCATATCTTTAAGAAACTAGCCGTTGTAGGGTTTGATATTTGTCTATTAATATAAACCTGCTAGAATTAAGATTAACACATCAAGAACTATTAGTTCAAGCTATTCTAAGAGTTATATTTATGCTCATATTTTTTGTAAAAGATTTATTATACGTTCTAGATCTAAAGCGTTTGTGGTTTGGCGTCACCGACTTGTGTTCTATTGCAATACTATCATTATCTCCGATGTTTCCCGGTGATATCTTTCCAAACTTTATTATTTACTTTGACGTTATATTCTTATTGATTGTTTGGTATAAGATTGTTTAGAAAATTCTTTTAAACTTAAAAACCTGAAAATATTTTTAAACGATTTTATTTGATTATCTAATTACGTCCTTTAAATTGTGTTAGCCACTTTATTAATTAATCTGAATTTATTTGTCTCACATTGTATCTATCACGTAGTAATTATTCGGAACTTTAATTGAGTATATTTGTATTGAGGTGATAGAAGCTCCTTATAGGAAGAAACTTACAATTTTTATTTTTATTTTGTATTTGTGAGTTTGAGTGGACTAGACACGTTTGAGACGGTGTCTAGTCAGGGTAGTTAGGTTTCGATCTATGAAAAAAGTTAGGGTTTAATCTTTGTTCTATAAAAAGGTTAGGTTATTTTGTTCCCTTGAAAAGAATTAGATTTTGACTCTTCCAGTAATAAAATTATTTTTTGAGAGAATTATAAAGGTTTATCCTTCCTTGTGAAAATGATAAGTGAGAAAGTGTTAGGTTAATCTTTGACCTGGTAAAAAGATAAGGTTCATCCTTGGGCTAGGAAAAGGGTATGATGACTCAAGAATTACCCAAGAGGGGGGTGAATTGGGTTTTGGCAACTTTTAAGATTAATTAAAACTACTCGATATAAACTAAGTGTTTATGTGATTTGTGTCAAGTGCACGGCGGATATTCAAACAAGAGCAATAATCACAAACACAAATAAATGCGAAAATGTAAAGAGTAGTGTTAGATTGACACCGGTATTTTATAGTGGTTCGGCAAACATCCTTTGCCTAGTCCACTCTCCCGAACTTCCTCGAAGATTTCACTATCTTTGATCTTTTTACGGGTGAAGACCAAACCATTTAAAGTCGCCGCTTGAGAAGTTTGTATCTCAAGACTTTACAATATGTTCCACTCACAAATCTCTCATCTTGAGAAAAACCTTACTCAAGATTTAAAATCAAAATTCTCACCATCTCATAAGTAGTAGAGCTTCAACACTCACAAGATATAAAACTCAAGAATCTATGTGTGTGAAACAAATACAATAATCACTTAAAATAAATGAATCAATAAAGAAATGAAGTGTTGTTGTTGCACATAAATTTGTTTGGAAACTTTGGTAGTATCTCTTTGATCTTTATAGCTCAATTGAAAGAATGATATTTGATTGATTGGTGAGTTGTAATACTTCCAATAATGGTCCTTCTTATATATAGATGTTGAGAAGTGTTGAGAGGATTTCACAATTGAAGTGTTGAGAAGAAATGACCTTTGGGTATGATTTCTTTAAGTGTCAAGATATAGATTCCTCTCCACTTTCATTTTCTACAGATTTGTCAAGATTCCAACCACTTCTTCTAACACCAAAAATGCTAGACATATCTAATTAAATGCATATGACCCTTTGTCTATTTTTTGTCATGATGTTAGTAAAAAAATACAACAAAGATTTCATATATTCAAAATGGATATTATTAAGTATGGTTGGCATTTAAAGCATATAGACAAATCGTGATGGAGAAATTCAAAGTTGGATAGGAATCATTAATGGTACGACTCCTCCAATTTGAATTATGATTAAGATAATAAATGAATGTGGTTGGTATCGGACAAAGCATGACATACATTAATTAGCCAATCCTACCATAAAGTAAGTATTCATTAAATACTCCAACCACTTGTACATGTTGGTCAAGATAATGTATTTCTTGTATATAATATTAGGACCACGAATTTATACATCAAATACATGATGTATAATCACATTTATACATGAATACAACAAATTTGATTATTTAGAAGAATTCCGAACATGTTCCAATATTTAATCACATTTTGCATGAAAAATAGAATTTTCAGAGTAGTTCAACCAATTTGTCAATTAAACATGGATATAAAGTTGAACATATCAATTTATCATGTATATATCATGTAGACATATTAAAATAACAGAGCATAACATTATTTTAACATTTCGAACAAGATTTAATATGTAAATCCAAGTTTTGGTTAATGACAAAAAACTGCAAAATGATTTCTTAAGAGTTTCAAAATGTTTTGATTAATTCTCTTCAATTCAGTGTTATTTTGATCAAATTGAATGATGATTAAGATGCTATACATCCAATATAATATATAGAAACCATCATACAGTAATTAGAATGAGTAAATATCATCAAAATGTCAATCCGAAAACAGAGCAAAAATAAGGTAGGAAAGAGAAAGACTACTAATATTTTTACAAATAGCTATTGTTTTATAGGAAAAATATATCAATATTTTTCCTACTATACACATAAATAAAGGTTATTGATTTATAGTTCCATATAAAAAATAATTATCTCATTTGGACTCCGAATGAGTGAGATATGATTAAATGAATGAGCAAAGGTCTAGATAGGATTTTCTGCAAAATCAGGTACTAACTTCTGCCGAAATATTGAAATTTGAACAACCAAACCAACTTGGATTGATATTAAATTCATATGATTTTAAAGATATTTGAATTATATTTCCAACCATATAAAATTCATCAAATTTAGAGAAGTAATAAGAGACATATGACCATTTTATTATAGAAAGTCCATTCTGATATTTTGGACATAACAATTGATTGCTACAGTGTTTTCAACACAATTCTATTTTTTTTCGCCCGTTCTTGGTTTTGGTTGATATCTATAATTATTTTTTATCCAAACACCTTAAAAAATATTATTTCAATGATGTTCAAAGTGTTTTGATGATCCAAATATACAACGTTCCTTATGATCACATAGAAACTGAGTTTAAACAATTTTAGTATTTTTGTGATCAAAATGTGAAATTTTTAATTGAGTAAGGTATGACCAATCTTATTACATGGATCAAGATATAATAATTATATGGACATGTTCAAAATATTATATTAATAATATTTGAAATGTTTTCACATTAAGATCATACAATGTACTATTAGATCACATTAAATTAAAGTTTAAGTATATTAAGCACATTTATAATCAAGATATGAATTTTCAAAATTTGCATGATATGATAAAAAAATATAATACACATTATGATATTTTGATATATTGGATATGTTAGAAACAAAACATCACAAATGTATGCATCTTTAGTGTGTGTGTACAACCTATAGAGTTTCGAGTTTAATATCATGAGTAATGTTGTCGAAATGAAAAATTACATTATTTAAATCATATATTTTGACTTGAATGCATCTCTATGATGTATTTTCATAATGTATGGATGATTTATACTTAAAAATAATGTTAGTTCATTAAAAACGTCAAATAAGGCATTATCATCAAAATCACATTTTTCGAAGATCCTATGATTGAAATTGCTTAGGCTAACATTCTCCCCATTTTTTATGATAACACCACATTTTATGTTTTATGAATGATAATCATTTTACTAGCTCCCCCTGAAAATGAGATCGATTTAGAAAAGATTTATCTAAGAAAACTCATTTTTATTTTCTTAGGAAAGTAAAATTATTATATTTTTCATAGTAATAAAACTATATAATTAATATCATATGAATCGTACAAACATAAATTACACACCACATAACATAGATTATTTTACAATATTCAAAATACAAGTATAATGAGAAGATAAACATCAAATATAAGTCTTTCTCTCCCTTTGTCACATCAAAAGGTAGAGTTAGACTTAGTTTTGAGAAGGTGGTAGTGGAAAGTGCGTGTAAAAGTTATGCGTGAATTGCGAGAATGATCCTATGACCGTTTGAAACCGCTCATCTATACTATGTTGTTGAGCGTCAAAACGATTCATAAACTTAATTTATGAAAAATTCCTAGTTTGTATATGAATTTATCAACCTAATATCACTTAGGATTGATCAATATAACATGTAACCAAATTTCATTATTGTCTTAAGGATTCAAATTTATCAAAATTAAATTTTTGATCACTATGAAGAACATGGTTTTGAAATCTTTTTAAAAACATTTGAAACACAACATATATGCATAAATATCTGTGAAAACCATTTTCAATATTATAAATAAAAATTGAATTAAATTTTTACAATTAAGACAATATTTGCAAAACATATCATATTTACTCTCAAAGTAGGATTTTTTTGAAAATTTCATTTTCAAAATCTTTTCAAAGCATCTTTTTCTCTCATCATACCTAAACCATGCAATATTTTTGAAAATTGTTCTTCTCGAAGAGGCTTAATAAAGATATCGACTAGTTGATTATTAGTGTCAATGAATTCCAATATGATATCGCCCTTTTGAATATGGTCACGAATGTGGTCAATATCAATGTGTTTCGTTTGTGAATGTTGAGTAGGATTCTTACTCAAACATATGGCGCTAGTTTTATAACATAAAATCGAAACACAACCAACATCTATACTGAAATCTCCTAATTGTTGTTTCATGTAAAGGACTTGAGCACAACAATTTACAACCGTGATATATTCGGCTTTAGTTGTAGATAATGCAACAAAATTTTGTTTCTTACTTGACCAAGAAACTAATGCGTGTCCTAAAAATTGGCAAGTATCACTAGTTCTTTTACGCTCAACTTTGCAATGGGCAAAATCAGCGTCGGAATAGCTAAGCATATCGAAACATTCATTTTTAGGAGACCACAAGTCTAAATCACATGTACCAAGCAAATATAAAAAAATATGTTTAACGGCGGTTAAGTGTGATTCCTTAGGACAAGATTGAAAACGAGTATATAGACAAACATTAAACATGATATCTAGTTCACTTGCCGTAAGATAAAGGAGACTACCAATCATACCTCGGTATTCCTTCTCGTTTACCTTCTTACCATTTTCATCGGCGTCCAATTCTATTGAAGTACTCATTAGTGTATTATATACCTTTGAGTTTTCTATTCCGTATTTGTTTATTAAGTCCTTTGTATACTTTGCTTGATTTATAAATATTCCGTCCATTGCTTGTCTAGTTTGCAATCCGAGAAAGAATGTTAGTTCTCCCATCATACTCATCTCGAATTCAACCTATATAAACTTAGCAAACTCTTGACACAAGATCTCATTAGTAGCACCAAAATGATATCATCAACATAGATTTGTACTAATAAGATGTTATTTTTAGTTTCTTTAATAAACAAAGTTATATTAGTTAAACTACATTTAAAATATTTTTTTAGGAGAAATCCACTTAATCTCTCATACCAAGCTCTAGGAGCTTGTTTGAGATCGTAAAGTGCTTTAGATAGTTTGAAAACATGATTTGTAAATTTTTCATCTTCAAAACCGGGAGGTTTTTTTACATAAAGTTATTCGGATATGAAACCATTTAAAAAAGAACTTTTAACATCCATTTGAAAAAGTTTGAAATCATTAGCACAAGCGAAAGCAAGTAACATACGTATAGCTTCTAGTCTAGCTACCGGTGCATATGTTTCATCATAATCTATCATTTCTTCTTGATTAAAACCTTGTTATACCAATCTTGCTTTATTTCTAATAACAATACCCGACTCATCCTTTTTTATTTCTAAAAACCTATTGTATTCCAATTACGGGATGGTCATTAGGTCTTAGTACTAGTATCAAAACATTATTCCTCTCAAATTAGTTTAACTCATCTTGCATTTCTAGAATCCAAGATTCATCGTCAAAAGCTTCATTTACATTTTTTGGTTCAATTTAAGATAGAAAAGAAAAGTTGTTAACATAGTTTCTCAATGAAGATCTAGTACTTACACCACGTTAGTTTCTCAATGAAGATCTAGTACTTACACCATGTTCAATGTCACCAATGATTTGATCAGATGGATGAATATTAACATTTTTCCACGACTTTGGTAACTTGTTCTCGGATGGTTGTACTTTCATTGAGTCATTATCAATGGGCCTCAAATCAACGTTTTCAACTTGCTCTGTTAATTTTTCTACTAAATCTGAATTTTCTTCATCTAAATCCTTACTTGATGAAAAGAGGTTAGATTCCTAAAAAACAACATGCATCGATTATTCAACTACAAGTTTACATTTGTTATACACTCTATAAGCTTTGCTGTTAGTTGAAAAACCAAGAAAAATACCTTCATCGGATTTAGCTTCAAATTTTGAAAGGTTTTCTTTATCATTGAGAATAAAACATTTGCAATCGAAAACTTTAAAATAAGAGATAATGGAGGTTTTGTCATTCCATAGCTCAAATAGAGTTTTATTTAAACCTCTACGGATTGAAACACGGTTCAATATGTAACAAGCCATACTTATGGCTTTTGCCCAAAAGTATTGCAGTGAGGAATGCTTGTTTAGTATAGTCCAAGCCATTTCTTGTAAAGAGCGATTTTTTCTCTCTACAATGCCATTTTGTTGTGGTGTTCTAGGGGCTGAAAAATTATGTTCGTAACCTTTTTCATCACAAAATGTTTCAATCTCATCATTTCGGACTTGTCTTCCTCTATCACTTCGGATATTGTTAACGCTAGTACCTTTCTCATTTTGAATACGTTTACAAAACTTAATAAACATGTAAGCGACATCACTTTTCTTAGCAAGAAATAGAATCCATGTATAACTAGAATAATCATCAACAATAACAAATGCATAGTGTTTTCCACCTATACTAGCGACGAGATTAGGACCGAATAGGTCTAGATGCAAAAGTTCTAACGGTTTATTAATAGAAATAAATTTCTTCTTCTTAAATGAACTTTTAACTTGTTTACCAAGTTGGAATGCATCACATATCTTATCTTTAACAAATTTAGCATTTGGTAAACCACGTACAAGATTATACTTAGATAAGTTCAAAATAAGACATGAAATATTTTGAGAAGATAAGTCATGAAATATTTTCTATGCCATAACTAACTATTTTCGATTAATGCATTAAGACATGAAATATTTTGAGAAGATAAGTCATCAAAAGAACAAGTGTAAATGTTTTCAAAACGTGATGCAACAAATAAAACTTTGTGATCATCATTTTCTTTGACGGCACATTGATTTTAAAAAAATGTTACTTTAAAACCGTTATCACATAGTTGGCTTATGCTTAAGAGATTATATTTTAAACCTTCAACAAGTAAAACATTTTCAATGATAAATGCATCTTTACCAACACTACCGATACCAATTATTTTACCCTTAGAATTATTTCCGAACGTCACATATCCGCCATCTTTAGGTATCAAAGATGTGAATTGATCTTTATTGCCTATCATGCGCCGTGAGCAACCGCTATCTAGGAGCCATTTATCCTTGCTTATATTTGCTTTGAAACTAACCTACAAAGAGCACCTCAAATGATTCCTAAACAGTACCCATTTTACTTGGGTCCAGGAGGGTTAGTCTTTGGAACCAAAATTCCCTTTGGTACTCAAATCTTTCTTACCTTAACATTAACATTTTTCAACTTTATTTTATTGCAAACATCAATAGTGTGACCTCTTTTGTTACAATAAAAATATTTTATAAACTTCTTGGTCTGTGAGAAAAATTTCTTTTGTTTCTTATGTTGATGAAAACACAAACCGGCTTTACCAAAAACACCCTTTTGACTTCCCAAAAGAAGTTTAAAGTTATTTTCACTTTAAGTAAACTTGTGGACTGTTTTGGTTAAATCATCAACTTGATTTTTCAAAGAAATATTTTTCTTTTCAAGATCACATTTCTTTAAAAAATCATTTTCTTGTTTTAAAGAAACAATTTCAGATTTTGATGTTTCCAAATCTTTTGAAAGAGTAGCTATTATTTTGTTAAGATTTATCATTTTTGAAAAACAATTTTTAAGCTCATCTTTTAATTCTTCATATTCATCAAGTAATTCATCATATTCATCTATTGTACAAGTTTCGAAAATATAAGTTACTTCATCTTCTTTTGCCATGAGTGTAAGTAGGTTAGCCTTCTCGCCACTACTTTCACTTTCCGAGCCACTTGTGTAGGTGTCATCCCAAGTTTCCTTGAAAGTTCTTTTCTTGATTTTTTGATGATGTTTCTTCAGCTTTTTGTGATCCTCCTTAAGTTGAGGACATTCGGTTTTGTAGTGACCAAACTTGTGACATTTATAGCATTCAACTTTACTTGTGTCGATTTTGTTGAATTTCTTTTTTTTTAAGAATCTCTGGTTGAGCCGATTGAGTCGTCTCGCCAAGATAGCCATTTTGCTTTCGGGTTCACTCCTGATACTTTCGTCATCATGATCATCATCTTGAATATCTTTTAAGGCTATTCCCTTCTTTCAGTTTCTACCTTCTTCTTCGAAGCTTTTGAGTGACGGCTCATGAGTGATCAAGTTACCAATGAGTTCATCAATGGAATATTTGTTTAGATCTTTTGATTTCAAGATGGTTATTGCCTTTGGTTCCCACATCTTGGGAAGAGCTCTAAGGATATTTTGTACTCGGTCGGGCATTGAGTACGGTTTTCCAAGTGCATTCAAGCTATTACAAATATTTGTAAAGTGAGTATACATCTCCATAATTAATTCTCTATCCACCATCTTGAATAGTTCGTATTAGTGCATGAGAATGTGGATCTTGGATTCCTTGACTTGGTTTGTACCCTCATGAGTAACCATAAGAGTATCCTAAATCTCCTTAGCTGATGAGCATCCGAAAATCCTATTATATAAACATCTAAACCACAATAAAGAAGGCTAATAGCTTGGGCATTTATAGAAATTAATTTAGTGTCCCTATCATAAAATTCCGATTCTACCTTAAGTGTAGTAGATCCATCAAGATTAGTTTTGATAGGAATATGTGGACCATTTTTAATAACTTTTGAAGCTTCATAATTTGTAGCTTGTAAAAACGTTGTCATTCTAGCCTTCCAAAACATATAAATGTTATCATTAAACAATGGAGGTCTATGCATGGATTGACCTTCAAGAAGGGTAGTTGCAACAAAATTTGCCATAATCGATTAGTTAGGATTTTAAGCCTATTAAGCAAGTGTAGCTTTGATACCAATTAATGGCCCAAGAATCACCCAAGAGAGGGGTGAATTGGGTTTTGAAAATTTTTAAGATTAATTAAATCTACTCAATATAAACTAAGTGTTTATGTCATTTGTGCCAAGTGTACAATGGATATTCAAACAAGAACAATAATCACAAACACAAATAAATGCGAAAATGTAAAGAGTAGAGTTAGAGAGATTGACACCGATATTTTATAGTGGTTCGGCAAACACCCATTGCCTAGTCCATTCCCCTGAGCTTCTTCGAGGATTTCACTATCTTTGATCTTCTTACGGGTGAAGGCCAAACCATTTAAAGTTACCGCTTGAGAAGTTCGTATCTCAAGACTTTAGAGTGAATATGTTTCAATCACAAATCTCTCATTTTGAGCAAAACCCTTACTCAAGATTTACAATCAAAATTTTCACATCTCACAAAGTGGAGTTTCAATACTCAGAAGATATAGAACTCAAAAATATATGTGTGTGAAACAAATACAACAATCACTCAAAAGAAATGAATCAAGAAAGAAATGGAGTGTTGTTGTTGCATATAAATTTGCTCGGAAACTTTGGTAGTATCTCTTTAATCTTTGTAACTCAATTGAAAGAATGATACTTGATTGATTGGTGAGTTGTAATACTTCCAATAATTTTCTTCCTTATATATATGTTGATAAATATTGGGAGGATTTCACAATTGAAGTATTGAGTGGATATGACCTTCCGGTATAATTTCTTCAAGTGTCAAGACATAGACCCCTTTCCACTTTCATTTTCTGCAGATTTGTCAAGATTCCAACCACTTCTTCCAACACCAAAAATTCTAGACATATCTAATTAAATGCATATGACCCTTTGTCCATTTTTTATCATGATGGTAGTGGAAAAATACAACAAAGATTTCATATATTCAAAATGAATATTATTAAGTATGGTTGGCATTTAAAGCATATAGACAAATCATTATGGAGATCTTCAAAGTTGGATGAGAATCATTAAAGGTAAGGCTCATACAATTTGAATTATGATCAAGATAATAAATGAATATGGTTGGCATGGGACAAAGCATGACATACATTAATTAGCCAATTCTATCATAAAGTAAGTATGCATTAAATACTCCAACCATTTGCACATGTTGGTCAAGATAATGTATTTCTTGTGTATAATACTAGGATCACTAATTTATACATCAAATACATGATGTATAATCACATTTATACATGAATACAACAAATTTGATCATTTAGAAGAATTCCAAATATGTTCCAATACTTAATCACATTTTGCATGAATAATAGAATTTTCAGAGTAGTTCAACCAATTTGTCAATTAAACATGGATATAAAGTTGAACATATCAATTGATCTCAATACTACATGAAAAACATAAGCTAGATGATGAAACAGGAAGCCTAGGACTTTGGTTTTGTGTGGGAGGGTACAACATTGAGGAGAGGTCATGGAGGGTTGAAAAAAAAATCAAAGGCTCTCAACTTTTCATCAATTTATTTGAATCACACTTATACACGTGGAAAGGCACTTTGATGTGGATGCTAAGAAGGTTATTGATTCAAATATTGAACGTGAGGTTCTATTTAATACCCTATTTCATCCAATAATTTTATCCAATCCACTCATATGCCAAATGCCTTTCTCTGCCCTACTAGAGCACAACATTCTGTTACTTGCACTACTACTACTACAAAGCAAATACTTGGTTTATTGCTTGCATATCTGTCTGCTTTGGTTGACTGCTGCACAATACGATCGATAAAGGCCCTTGGGAGAAAATGGCTTTACAACCATAAAAACTTTTCTTCGGGTATTGTTTCTGTTGCAAGCAAGGGGCTAGGCTCGAAGCAACTAAGCTATTAGGGATATATGGTTATTCATATCCAAACTATCAATAAAACAGGTTCTCTATTAAGCCTACCAGCTGGAAAGTCCTCAAGAACCAGAAAGCCGACCTATTTTTTAGATTCCATAACTGACTTTTGTTATTTAATTGAGAAGGTGGTGACTAATCAAATCCTATCCTATAGCCCATCTCGTGACTATAGCATAACATGAGATCATAACTACCTGACCTCTAATCTATTTTCCTCTTGATATCAAGCCTTGTCCCATTGTTGAGTTATAAAATCGAGACTTATCTCTTTTTATTATTGATAGGTGTAATTTACCTATCTATTTCCAAAGCGAAATTGTTAGCTTTTGAGTACGTTTATTACGTTTTAATATGTTTTTATACATTTTTGTATAAATCAGTTGTGTAGGGTGAAAAGGCATGAAAACGGATCATAAACGATCAAATCGGATCAAGAATGGTGGAAGAACGGTGGGAAAACAAGTATGGAGACAATATTCTGAAAAGTAGCCACCGCTACGGCATCCAGACCACCGCCACAGGGATGAATATGCAGAGAAGGGCCTAAAACTGCTGGAAGCCCACCGCCAAGGCGGTGAAACTGCAAAGAGGTTCCTAATTCCATTGCTTTCTCCACTGCTGCGGTGAAGACACTGCCGACATGCCCACTGCTACGGTGGTCACTCTGCACTAGATTTAGATATTTATTTAGATATTTTCTGCTCCCTATTTTTTTTCATCTCCTTCGTCCATAAGAGACCCCTTAGGGCTTAGGATATTTTGAGAGTGTTTTAGGGAGTGTTCAACCAATTTCGAAGGAGAAGAAGACGTTACGAAGAAGGAGAAGCAATCACGAAGCATTTTTAGTGGCAAATCTTCGGACTACGGCTAAGTTTCTTTCGTTTCTTCTTTATTTTCTTAATTTCGGTTGGTTTTTTATCATGTTTAGCTCGTTTTATATTGTATAAACGGTTATGACCATGAGCTAAACGGATTTTGTCTAGGGATTAATAATATTTATGAAAATGTTGTTTGTTTGAGTTTGTGTTTCGTTAATGGTTGTTCTTCGCTATTTTGATTATGTTTATTGGTTTGTCATGATTATATACTTAGATAGAGGTAACCTCGAATTCGGACTAGGCTAAACACAACGTGACGATCTAATAACCCGGGAGGGAGTTGGAAAGTGTGCAATCAATGACGTTGGGGCGAGACTCATAGACGTAGTGTCGTTAAGACGTTGAGGGGGACTTATTCGTTGACGCGAAGTCTCATATTTACTTGTCTTACACTCGGGAGAGGTGACAAGTGAGTTTACGAACCAAGATTGTTGGATAGGTCGAACGCCGTTAATGTAAACTAAAATGAGACCAAACACGTTTTTGTAAACAAAGTTAATCCATAGACAATCTTTTCCCTAAACATTTCAATATAGTAATATTAGTTTAATTAGATTAAATAACTTAGTATTAATATTATTAATTATAAATACATTTTTTTCTGCCTAGATAAAACTAGGTTATGATAATCGCGCTACTCAATAATAATCTCAACCATTCCCTATAGACACAATACCCTTACTCTCCTCATCTATACTAAAACTTGAATCGTACACTTGTGGTGTAAGTGGCGTGCATTAATTACGCGCCACCAATTATCAAGAAATATGTAAAGGCCTTTCACCTCTAAAGCGTCTTTCTTTCTCAATGCCCGAGCATCTATCCAATGCATTATTTTAGATCTTATACCTGGTCCAGTCGGAAATGCTATATGCTTAACACTTGTGAGTCGAATTAGTCAAGAAAAATCTCCTGAGATTTGAAAAGAGGAAGAAATGATTTTAAACCAACCCAAGAAAACTAGAAGAAAATAAGTCCATCCTACAGATCCTTTAGAAGAAGTTAAAGAATTCCTGCCCCCAGTCAGCCAACCAATCCTACAGTAAATTTCAATCCTTTGTAGAAATGGCTATAACATATTTTATCTTATTCGTATTAACAACTGCTCTAGGAGGAATGTTTTAATGGGTCCAAAAAAAGGTGTAAAAACGAAAATAGGAGGTGTATAAGTGAATCTTGTCTTCAATTAAAGGGATCTTTGTCAATCTCTCTAAATAGAAATTATTCCATTCGAATATCTATATTCTTCAATGAAAATGAGAACAAATGAATAATTCATTTATCCAAAAGATTTCCCTCGTCCTAACTAGAAATATCTTAGGAGAAGACGATAAAATATGAGGACCAATTTATTAGGATCTTAATAATATATGACATATAATGGAAATATACTCAAATCCCCAAACAACCTTATTTTCCAACGTTCAAAACTATACAATTTGAGTAAAAGATCACGAAAACCAAAACAGTCAAAGTTGACAGAATTTGCCACTATCGATTGACTGATGATTCTGTCGGTTGACCGACCCCTTGGGATAGTTGACCGAACATAATGGAAATTGACCAATACTTTCCGTCAGTTGACCGAATTTACTAGTAGCTTTATCCCATATATTCTTTCAAGCTACTATAGACACCGCATTTTGTCTCGCCTAATGAGTGTCAGATCAAGTATAAGTTTAGATAAAATTTAAATTTATGATTAAATCAAATGAATTTCTACCTAATATCACACTATAAAGTATATGAAAACACCCAAAAACAGGACAAAAACACAAAATTGTTAAATTTGACGAAATACAACTAAGTAAAAGTTTCAGGTCAACCTCGAAATTTCCATAATTTAAAGAGGTCTAAAATGACTTCATTATAGTTTGATTTTAATTAAATCATCTTTAGTATAGGTAAGAATTATCCACTACCCTTAAATTATAGGATATTTCAAACAATTAACTCAGTTACCTACCCTGACCTTGAAACATTTACAATCATTGAATTTTGTTGATTTGACACCAAAAACAATTGCTTCATTTATGCATACCACCACAAATACTACCTACAAAAAATCCATAAGACCTTATTAAAGGCTTGGAAGGTCATGACAAATCCCTAATTCACAGGGGGATTTAAAAATTGCGCTTGATTTTGATTTACACCAAATCCAAGTAGTCTTGACAAACCAACCAAGGCCCAATGTATCCAGGGCCCAACCATCATTAAAGGTCCAAAAATGAGGCCTTGAAATGACCAAGTAAACTTTATAGAAGTTTCCTACCAAATGGATAAGGAAGTGAACCAAGACACTTGGGATATAACTCACCATTATCGAAACTAACCGATTCGGTTCGTCACCTAAGTGAAGCATTCAATGAGTATTGAATGCCCATCCCATCAAGAATTAAATTCTTGGGAAGGAATGGATAGACTATATTCAATGAAATTAAATATTTTGAGCAAAATATCTTAGGTGTAACCGAAAACCTTGAATCGTGACAACTCATTACCGAAAAATCAAATTGGTTTGCCACCTAGCCCATGCATTCAATGAACATTCCATCAAGAAATAAATTCTTGGGATGAAATGGAATTTCTAGGTTCAAAGGATGAAGATATTTTCACAAAAATATCTTAGGGTTAACTAAGGACTTGAAAACTAACCGTCAGTTTGAAGGTAAGTTAACCCGATTCTATCCGAAATGAACCGAATGTGTGGCCTCCAAGAAATAACTCATAATCTAGAAATAAATGCAAAGTGACACCTTAAGACTAGATACAATGCACCTTGGAAGCATTTATGACGACTATACCAAAATAGTAAAAATAACCGATACTTAGCCACTAAACCGAGCTGAATGTGTGACACCAAGTTATAAATGAATCCATGTATAAGGAATTTGATTAGAGGGAGGCCAATGATTGGTAATGATTGTCAATCATTATCAAATCTTTGGGAATCCTACCTTTCATCGTAAATTCGTTCCAAGCCAAACAAGACCAAAGCAAGACAATAAGTCCCCTAGGCCAAACACCCCCAAAGGAACAAGATGGATTGGCCTGGGCATTGCCCAATGTGCAGGCCCCAAGCCTATAAATAGGGGTACTTGGTTCTCATTTTTTCAAAGCCTTGTGTGCCCAACTTTTCTTTCTAAACTCGAGCAATGCTCCTGGGTACTATGCTTCTCAAGCATATTTTTTCAAATAACACACCATTATTTTGCTGAAATTCGTTCCTAGAAGGTGTTCTTGAAGTTCTTGGAGCAAGAAATCGAGAGATCGATGACCACCGATCAACACCGAGCAAAGAGGATCTAAAAAGAAAGGAGATTAGCAACTTAGGGACAACTACATCCCCTAAGTAGGGTGGTGTTCTTGAATTCTTGGCTAAGAACTCGAGGGATAGACGACCATCGATCAACCACCGACTGGTAGCGGAATATTTCGTCGCTACTTTCATTGTAAGTGTACGGGTCAAATTTTAGTATAATGGGAATAGTAGGGGTTGTCGTATCCATAGGAATTAGATTAGATTATTGTTAAGTACCGCGATTGTCATAACCGGATTTTATCTAGGCGACTCAATTTATATTTTTGTTAATAAAATATACTAAACTAAATTAATAATTATAACACTAATATGACGTTTAAGGGATTATATTACCTAGAAATTAACTTTGTTCATTTAAACGTGTTCGATTAAATCTAGTTTACATTAACATTATTCAAACTATCCGACAATCTAGGTATTGAAATCTCACTCACTACTTCTCCCGAGTGTAAAGTGAATGAATATACGACTTCGCGTCAACGCCGTCGTCCCCATCTAGTGTCTATATGACACTTGGTCACATGAGTCTCACCCGAACCTCACGGATTGCATACTTTCTAATGCTTTCCCGAGTCATTAGATTATCACGTTGTGTTTAAACCCTAGTCCGAATCTGGGGTTACTTTTCCCGAGTGTCAAACCCCTTATTCTCAAACCAACCACAATACCATAACAACCATATAATGATTGTAATAAAATGGTAAACACAATCGAATATGGATGAAAAACCTATAATGAAACAAAGATCAAACAAACAACGTTTTTATAAACAAATCGTTCCCTAGACAATATCTGTTTAGCTACTTATGACCATAACCACATATACAACAATAAACAAGCTAAACATAATCAAAACTATAAACCAAACTAAGAATAAAAGAGAGAAACAAAGAGACTAGCCGTTATCCAAAGAATCGACGCTAAAATCGCTCCGAGAACGTTTTCTCTTCTTGGATTTGATGATCTTCTCTTGGTTGATAGTGTCTTAGAGCTCTTAAGACTCCCAAAAATGTTTTTTTTAGGTGTGGGAGAGCAAAGGGGTATAAAACAAGGATCAAAATGTCTAAAAAATATTTTAAAACAGCTGGCCTTTAACCGCTGCAGTGGTGAAGATGCTACAACTAACTTTGATCCTCTTGATCGTTTTTTACCCAATTTCCTACTGATTTGCTTGATTATCGATCTATTACGTCCTTACACTTGATTTACATCAAAATGAACATAAACCCAATTAAATATTACTAAAACACTAAAAAACTATCAAATTTGGGTTGGGAATGTATAGACAAATTCCGCCTATCAAATACTTCCAAACTTAGAATTTTGCTAGTTCTCGAGCAAAACACTGACATTAAAAATAAAAAGCACAACGAAATAACTAACACAAAAACTAAACAACGAATAAAAACACAACAACCTAAACACAAACCACCTAAATATAACGATATGCGAGTTTTGAGTTCAACTATCGACCAAAACGTTTTCTCTCAACGGCCCCCAGTTATATCGAGTTTAGGAGTAAAACGCACCATGTGATATTCTAGAATTTTAGTATTCAATAATGGTAAACGCTATTCTAGATCCATTCAAAGTGTGTGTGAGAAACTCAATAATATAATTATCTAACAACCAGATTAGATTATCCACTAACGAAGCTCACGACTTAAACCGTAAAACATTAGGATATCCGTATACCTGATTAGGTTCTACTCTCCAGTAATGTAGGTTTGGAAGTTCAAAAAAATTAATAGGACTTGGTTCGATTTTTTGGAACATGGCCAAGGGTATCTCAGGAATAGAAAATAGGTAACCGTTATAATTCAATGATACCCGAGGCACAAACACTTGTCGTTCATTCACTCTCATAACCCCAAACACTTAAAACTCAACCTTGAACAAAAATATTTAAGAACTTTGTACTCACTTGTTAAAAGAAAGTAGAATAGAACTATATTTAAATATGTTTTTTTTTTTTAACATGAACCACACCCCCAAACTTATTTGATTATCACAATTTCATGAGTGTGATTAAAATGAAAGAAAAATGACAAGTGAGTACTCGAATACCAAACCAATCAAAAGTTCGCCTTAAACCCAACCACTTACTTCAAGTAGCATAAATGAATGTTAACTTGATTTACTCAAATTGTGCCTTTGGTTCAGCGATATAAGTTTGGAAAGAATTCAATTGGCCGGGGTATTTGTTATGTGTTAAGAATTGAAACGGCTACTTGGCTTCGACAAGGTAACGAGGGACAAACATTTTATAAGGTAAGCTTCAAAGGCTCAAGCGAATCAAATGAATGCCTAAATCATATCTCCTGAACTATCTCGCCTAGTTTCTTACCTCAAGTTTCCCCCAATTAGGTTCTAGAATCCTTAAAATTATCATGAATTTGGCTAATGGATAATCGGTCTCAAATCAATTGAATAGCTATACATTGAGTCTACGTGCTTGTGCAAATTAGGATCCACAATAATTTTTACCAAAACTACATGTTAAGCACACAGAATATACATGAATGGGCATTACCCTTGACCTCAAAAAACAACCAAGGGATAATATCATCATCGGGTAATGGCCTGGATGAACGCAAAATTCAGCACACAACAACAAAACAAACAAAATCATACTACACTAACAAACAAACATGCATACATTAAACTAAGCAACATTTAAACTTAAACTACATTACTAACAAAAAAAACATACTAACATACTACACATCACCCCCAAACTTAAAATGGTTAGTGTTTGCAATGACCCAATGATAGGTGTAAATTACCTACATATTTCCAATCCGAATTTGTTAGTTTTCGAGTACATTTATAGTTATTTTTATGTGTTTTAATTAGTTTTTCTCTTTTTGTATTAAATCAGGTGTGTGGGGCAAAAAGATAGGAAATTGGAGTGAAAACTATGAGATCGAACCAAAGAGATTCGAAGTTATGGTAGATAAACAAGCTCGGAGGCTAAAAGATGAAACAGGCCCACCGCCTAGGCGTCCAGACCATCGCCTAGGCGGTGAAGAAGTTGAGAAAATAGCAAAATGTTACTGACGGACAACCGCCTAAGCGAAGATTCCATCGCCTAGGCAGAAATCCAGCAGAAGATGAAGATGGGCTACTGACAGCCGCTTGCCTAGGCTAAGTTTTATTCGCCTAGGCAAAAATCCAACAGAATGTTCTCCTAGTCCATCGCCTACTTCACCGCCTAGGTGATCAGCCAAACTATCTTAAATTCATCTAGGTGAAGTTTTCTTCGCCTAGGCGGATTTTCCCTGCACATTCTTGAGATATTTTTAGATATTTTTAGGATATTTTTGCTATAAATACCCTCTCTCCTCCCCCTTCTCCGGTCTCTCTCTGGATCTCTTAGTTTTTTGAGCACCTTAGGCTATACTTAAGCCTAGGTTTTGGAGTTTTAGAGGTAGAGCTCACATCCTGAAGTGGAGAAGATGTCGAATCGATCGTTGAGCATTCTTAGCGGTTTATCTTCGGACGAGTCTAAGTTCTTCGATTGTTTTTCCTTATTTCTTTATATTAGGATCATGTGAGCATGTTTAGCTCGTTATTTTATTGTATATGCGGCTATGTCCACTAGTTAAATATGGATTGTAGTAGGGATTAACATATAAGTTATAAATACGTTGTTTGGATGATTTTGGTGTTTCGTTTGTGTTTGTTCTTCGTAGTTTGATTGTATTTATCGTATTATTTATTTGTCATGATTAGTTAGATAAATGGAGAATACAGGGTTTTGATAAACCCTGGATTTAGATTAAGGTAAACAAACTCCACGATTCTATAACCCGGTTGGGGTTTGAATTGTGGACAATCGATGACGTGGGGGCAAGACACACGCTACCTAGGGTCGTTAAGACATTGAAGGGGACTTCTTCGTTGACTCAAAGTTGCATTATATCCCTCGTATTATACTCGGGAGAGGTGGCGAGGGAGTTTTAGAACGGAGATTGTCGATAGGGTAAATACAACGCAATGATCCAATAACCCGAGAGGAAGTTGGATTGTGTACAATCAATGACGTTGGGCGAGACTCACATAACCTAGGGTCGTTAATACATTGAGGGAGACTTCTTTGTTGACTCGAAGTCATGTATTCCCCCATCTTATACTCGGAAGAGGTGGTGGTGGAGTTTACGTACCAAGATTGTCAACTAGGTCGAACACCATAAACGTGAGTAAATCGAGATCGAACACGTATTTGTAAACACGTTAATCCCTAGGAAATTCTTCACCCTAAAACATATTAGCATATTAGTGTAGTTAATTTAGTTTATATTAGTATTAGTTTAATTAATTAAATACATTTGTTTTTCGCCTAGATAAAATTAGGTCACGACAAACGCGGTATTCGATAGTAACGACACCGATCCCTGTGGATACGATAACCCGATCTTTCACGATCACACAATACTAAAACTCAGACCTCAAATACTTGGAGTGTAAGTAGCGGCGTATTTTATGCCCTACCACCCAATCATCAATCTCAACATTTAGCATGCATTATAGTGATGAAAGGGGTTTAGAACACGTACAAGGGAGGCAAGACAATCTCGCCTCCAAATGAAGTAGGCGGTGATGGATCTAATTTATTTTGTAACTTGGGTTGCCTCCCAAGAAGGGATTGGTTTATTGTCCTCGGCTTGATACAGAGAAGGGCTCGTCAAAGAGCTACTTCCTCTTGTAGTATGTATCGTACAACACCACATACGGGTCTTGATTCGGAACGCCCTCAAGATTAGAGAGATGTGGCAATGTATGGCTCAATCTCTCATCTTGATTCGGATCCATTTGATGTGCTTGGTTGCCCTGAATGAATGAAGTTGAAAGTGGGGAAGGACAAGTGAGCCACATTGGATCCTCATAAATGTGATCGTCTTGGATCAGGGGTGGCATCACAATGTAGATCTCAAGAGGTGAGTACTCAAAATCATCTTCTGATTTATCATATACAAACAATTCTTGAGCCTCGTCCTCTTTCAAATCATCTTCAATATACAAACCCAAGTTCCTCCCACTTGTATTTGGTTCCTTATGTGGCTTTCAATGAATGTGGCATGTGTGTCGCTTAGTGCCATCGCTTCTACCTCGGCCTCAATTTAGCAAATAAGTTGATTGATTTTCATCTCAAGAGACTTTACGGTCTTATCGATTTCAGTGCAGATCGTATCAATACTATCAAGTCGATCCTTATGCTTATTGAGACAATTTTGCGTTTTCCTCAAGAAAATTTGAGTTTTCCCCAAAATAATCGCAAACATTTCTTTCAGGGTAGGGGAAGACTATACAGGTTGGTCCGATGTGTCAATCCATAGCACCAAAATGTTCGAATTATCCCCTAAGTTTTGGTGACTTGTTAAAAAATTCCAAATCTGATAGTCCAACTCGGCCATATCTTCTAATGACAAAAAGGCTTCGTCCGTGGGTAGGTCGTACAAAGAGGTGATACCATTTTCTCCTTTCATCTATGTTCTCATTGCAGCTTGTAACTCGTCGAGGACATTCAGTAATTGACACTCCCTTGGGAAACGATGATTGGGGAACCGAAACAACAACGCTTTATATCTATCCCAAGCACAATAAAACAGCTCGAAATCTCACTGAAAGAAATGCAATAGCACTTGTTGATCTAACATCCTCAAGTACCTTGCAAGAAAAACAAAACTACATACAAAAATTATAAACAAAATAAATGCCTAACTTAAAATCAAGTTATTTACTCACAATATCAACAACAATCTAAAAACCAATCCTCAGGAACGGCGCCAAAAACTTGGTAGCAGAATATTACGTCGTTACTTTCACCGCAAGTGTACGGGTCAAGTTTTAGTGTAATGGGAAGAGTAGTGGTTGTCGTATCCATAGGGATTGGATTAGATTATCGTTAAGTACCTCGATTGTCATAACCGGATTTTATATAGGCGACTCAATTTATATTTTTGTTAATAAAATATATTAAACTAAATTAATAACTACAATACCAATATGATGTTTAAGGAATTATATTTCCTATGGATTAACTTTGTTCACTTAAATGTGTTCGATTAAATCTAGTTTACATTACCAACATTCAAACTATCCGATAATCTAGATATCAAAATCTCACTCACTACCTCTCCCGAGTGTAAAGTGAATGAATATGCTTCTTTGCTTCAATGCCGACGTCCCCGTCTAGCATCTATAGGACACTTGGTCACATGAGTCTCGCTCCAACCTCACGGATTGTATACTTTCTAATGCTCTCCTGAGTCATTAGATCGTCACGCTGTATTTAAACCCTAGTCCGAATCTGGGGTTAACTCTCCCAAGTGTCAAACCCCTTATTTTCAAACCAACCACAATACCATAACAAGAATATAATAATGGTAAATGGTAAACACAACCGAATATGGATGAAAAACCAATAACGAAACAAAGATAAAAAAAAAATAATGTTTTTATTAACAAATTATTCCCTAGACAATATATGTTTAGCTACTCATGGCCATAACCATATATGCAACAATAAACAAGCTAAACATAATCAAAACTAGCAACCAAACTAAGAATAAAAGAGAGAAACAAGGAGACTAGTTGTTATCCAAAGAACCGACACTAAAACTGCTCCGAGGACGTTTCCTCTTCTTGGATTTGATGATCTTTTCTTGGTTGATAGTGTCTTGGAGCTCTCAAGACTCCCAAAAACATTTTTTAGGTGTGGGATAGAAAAAGGGTATAAGACAAGGATCAAAATATCTAAAAAATATTTTGAAACGGCTAGTCTTTGACCGTTGAAGTGGCGGATTTTACCACTGCAGCGGTGGGTGACCAGTAGACCTTTAGCCATTTCACCGCTGCAGCGGTGGATCTTACCACCGTAGCGGTGAACAAACAGAGATTTTTTAAACTCTCTGTTGTTTCACTGTTGTAGCGGTAAAGATGCTGCAACCAACTTTGATCCTCTTGATCGTTTTTCACTCGAATTCCTACTGATTTCCCTGATTTACATCGAAACGAACATAAACACAATTAAATATTATTAAAACACTCAAAAACTACCAAATTCAACTTGGGAATATATAGAAAAATTCCACCTATCACCGACCAAGAAGATGAAGGATGAATAGGATGTAATCACTCAGGGAAGACTATATCCCCTTAGTAGGTATGTTTCATCAAAAAAACCCTATGATCTTGGCTTAAATTTGTGCATATCGCTTGTACATAGCATAACCATGTAGTTAACACACTTTAATTTTATATACGTAACACCTAAAACCCATAACCAACCAAACAAGCACTTAAACAACCAAACAAGCACTTGATTTTTTTAAGAACAACCAAACAAACACTTAAGTTTTTACTATAACAAACCAAACTATGTTCAAATCATACAAAACCATTCCAAGCATTTAAATAAAATTCAAGAACATCAAATCATTTGAGAAAATGTTAAGAACAACTAAGGAACCAAACAATACTCTAATCACAACACGAGTTCTACATACTCTCTTCGATTCTCTCAAGAACATTACATCGACTCTTTACTAACTGCTAATACTAACTATACAACTACTAATAACTAGATTTACATTCTACTAAACGTCAAGATCACAACCAAGTTGTCTTATGAACTGGCACCTACATATACATATACTTATATACTACACCGACAGACTCTTGTGGCTAAGAACTTTAGATAAATAGAGGGCCTCTAGTCTTTCGGGGATATGTGTGACTCTTCTTAAAAAACCTGCCCATTTTTCCTTAGTTACAATTAGGGCTGATATAAATATATGGTATTTCTTTTCTTTTTAACTAAACAAATCACACACTAATACTAAACTAACCAAAACAAAAGTGTTTGTTTAAGGTGTTCTTGAAAAAATCAAACAGTGTTATGTACATATCCGATTGTGATTCAGGTTGTTCACAACTTAAAAAATGATTAATAATAAACCTAATTAAGTTTGTGGTTCAGGTTGTTCACAACTTCAAAAAACTGTTAATAATAGCTAACTAAGGTTGTGATTCAGGTTGTTCACAACCAAAACTAACTACTAATCAATTGAAATTAACTGAAACAAACTAATTTTTACAACTAAAATAAAATAGTTTTATAACTAAAACCAAACCAGTCTTTAACCAAAATGAACCCAGCTTTTAAATGTAACAATAATGAACTATGTTCGACCTGATCTTTTGGTAATCACCCAAAGTACGTAGGTAACCCATAAGGGTTTGGTCGCACCTTTAATAACAAAATATATCCTTTAAACGAGACAACAATGAGCTATGTTCGACCTGATCTTTGGTAACCACCCTAAGTACGTAGGCATCCTATGCGGGTCCGGTCACACATTTAATAACAAACCACTTTCCTTTAATAAGACAAGAATGAACTACATTTGACCTGATCTTTGAACTACCCAAATTACGTAGGCAGCCTACGATATGGGCTCGGTCACCATAAACAATAAAAAACAGCTTGCTACCCTAACCCGAACGAACTACATAAAGACTTGATTCTCATTCGAGATACGTAGTTGGTAGTGCATAAATACATTGCTACTTACACCGCAAGTATAAGAGTCAAGTTTTAGTATAGGTAGGGAGAGTACGGGTATCGTGTTCACGGAGATTGGTTGAGAGAGGATAGCGACAAACGACTTTACCTCGGGTATCGTTCAATTAAACCGATTTGCTATTTTCAATTCCAATGATACTCGTGGTCGTTCTCCAAATCCAAACCAAGCCCTATTGATTTCTGTGATTATCCGAGCCTACATTAGTGGGTAGTAGACTCCAATCAAGCGTATGGTTTTCTTGAATCCTTCAATGGTTTAAGTTATGAGCTTAATGATTGAATAATCGAATCCGGTATTTGATTAGTTACACATTTGAGTTCTCACACACATACTTCAAATGGATGTAGAATGGTTTTTATTGTTATTGATTGTTGAAATTCTAGAACACAACTTCGTGTGTGTTACCTCCCGAACTTGATCAAATTTAGGGATGTTGCGGGAGGAACAAATTGGTCCTTTCGATTAAACTTTATATTTACATGCATATACTTATTTAGTGTTAGTTTAGTTTTTCATTTTTAGTTGGTTAGTTTATTAGTTAGTTTAGTTTAGTGTTAGTGTTTTGCTCGAGTACTAGCAAAATTCTAAGTTTGGGGGTATTGATAGGTGTGAAAAATCTATCTATTTCGAAACTGAATTTGTTAGTTTTCAAGCATATTAGTTATATTTAATTGTGTTTTAGTTTGTTTTAGTGTAAAACAGGTGAAGGGACGTTAAAGGGCGATAAACAAGTGAAAACGGTGAACAAAATGTGAAAAACAGGGTTTCGGTGAATGAGGACCACCGCCTAGGCGGAAGTTCCACCTCCTAGGCGGAAAATAGGCAGAATGTTGGAGTGCTAAAGTACTGAACCACCGCCTAGGCGAGAAATCGTCAGAATGTTGTGCCAGCAGCCATCGCCTAGGCGGAGAAACCACCACCTAGGCGAAGATTCCATAGAAGCTTAACCGACTTAAACCACCGCTTAGGCGGTGACACTGTGTGCAAAAATATCTATTTTCAGATATTTGGAAGATATTTTCCCAAACCCTCGTTTTAACCCCTTTCTCTACCAATCCCCCAGAACCCTTAGACATGAGAGAGGGATTGGATGTTTTAGAGAGCTCCCTTCCACCATAGTTAGGTTTAGATAATTTAGGAAGTAGATTAGATTAGTTTTAGGAAGTGTTCTTGGCCATTTCTTGAAGAGCTAGAAGAGGAAATTCATCAATGGAGAAGAGGAATCTCGGGAGGATTGTTCTTTGGTGAAAGTGGACTACTCCACTTTGAGATTTGATTTTTCTTCCCTTGTTTCCATCTTTGTACTTAATGTTTATTGTTGATATTGATGATATCCTCTTGATTTAATGTTGTATTGGCTAAGAACATGTTAGTTGAATTAAAGATTAGTTAGGGATAGATGTAGTTGTGTAAATACTTGTTTGGTTTAATATATGTTTCTTTAACGGTTGTTGCTTTTAAGTCCGATTGTGTTTATCATTTTATGATGATCTTAGTATGCTTGTTATGGTATTAGGGTTGAATTTGAGAAACTAGGGTTTGACACTCAGGAGAGGTAACCCTGGATTCAGACTAGGGTAAACACATTGTTACGACCTAACGACCCGGGAGGGCGTTAGTTAGTGTGCAATCGATGACGTTGGGTCAAGACTCACGCAGCCTAGAGTCGTTAAGACATTGAGGGGGACCTCTTCATTGACACGAAGTCACGTATTCCCTCATCTTACACTCGGAAGAGGTGGCGGAGGAGTTTACGAACCGAGATTGTCGGATACCTAAACTCCGTTATTGTTAACTAAACGAAATCAAACATGTATTAAGTGAATGAAATCAATCCCTAATTAATCAACTTAGTTAGGATTAACCCACTAATTATAGTTTAGCTTAGTTTAATTTTAAATCATGTCTTTAATGGTCAGGATAACATGAGACTACGTAAATTGCGGTATTCAATTATTCACACTTTTCTCTGTAGGAACGATATCCGATCTTCAAGATCTACTATATTAAAACTTAGACCTCGTATACTTGCGAGAGTAAGTAGCGGTGTATTTCATGCCATACCAGTGAGCATGGCGGCACAGCCTTCGCCGCAGTGGTGGATTCAGGAACCTCTATGCAGTTTAACTGCTGCGGTGGTGAGTTTACAGCAACTTAGGCCCCTTTCTGCATATTCACTGCCGCGATAGTGGTCTAGACACTGCGGCAGTGGGATGTTGTTCTGTATATTGCCTTCGTGCATGTTTTTCCATCGTTCTTCCACCGTTATTTATCCGATTTTATCATTATTGATCCGTTTTCATACCTTTTCACCTCAAACACCTGATTTATACAAAAACACAAAAACATATTAAAACGTAATAAATGTACTTGAAAACTAAAAATGTTTGGTTTGGAAATAGACAGGTAATTTACACCTATCAAATACCCCCAAACTCAGAATTTTGCTAGTCCTTGAGCAAAACACCCACACAATACAAGAAAATATAACAACTAATTACCAAATAATAACTAAAAACACTTAAACAAAAATGTGCATGTTTTGAGTATTATCTACCGGCCAAACAATTTTTCCCTCATCGGCCCCTAATCCTATCAAGTTCAAGTATAAAAATATACCATGTAGTGTTGTAGAATTTTAACGTTCAATAATAGTAAGCACTATTCTAGATCCTGTTAAAGTGTGTGTGATTAAACTCAAATATACAACTATCCGTTGATTAGATGGGATTATCCCTCAATAAGGTTTATAACTAAAACCTTTTAGGTATAGGGAATCCATACGCCTGACTCGAGATCTATTCTCCACTAATGTAGGCTCGGAGGTTCAAGAAGATTAATAGGTCTTGGTTCGGTTTAGGAATAATGACCAAGGGTAAATTGGAAGAGAAAACGGGTTAACGTTGTTAACTTAATATTACCCAAGGCACATCGCTTGACACACTCACACTCGAAACCCCACAGATAAATTAAAACAACCCTAAACAATCTATTAAAATTGACGTACTCACTTGTCAAAACAAATAAAATTTGTACTATATGTACATAGTTTTTTTTTTTTTAAACAAACACACCCCCAAACTTATTTTATTTGTACAATTTAAGGGGAGTGTAAAATATGAATGAAAAATGACAAGTGAGTACTCGAATACCGAACGAATTAATAGCTGGCCCAAAAATCCAACCGCTCATATCAAGTAGCATAACGAATGCTAACTTGATTCATTTACATTGTGCCTTTGATTTAGCGATATAGGTTTGGAAAAAGTTCAATCGGCTATGGTATTAGTTAAGTGTTCAGAATTGAAACGATTTTTAGGCTTCGATAGGGTAATGAAGGATAAGCATTTTACAAGGTAGGCTTCAAAGGCTCAAGCAATAAAAACGAATGCCTAAATCATATCTCCTGAACAACCTTGCTTAGGATTTTGCCTCAAATTTCCCCTAGATCAAGTTCTAAAATCCCTATTGTCATGAATTTGAGTGAAGGATAATCGTTTTCAAATCAATTAGATAGTGCTATATTGAGTTTACGTGCTCGTGCATTTTGGATCTACAATAACTTTTACTAAAACGATACGTTAAGCACACAGAACACACATGAATGAGATTTATGCTCGACCTCAATAAACAATCAGGGAATAGACTCATCATCGGGTAATGACCCAGATGAAGTCAAAACTCAGCACATAACAATAACTATCCTAAACAAACATGCACACTACTAAACATAGACTATAACTAAAACATATACTAAACATACTAACACATCACCACCAACTAAACACAGGCAATGCCCAAAATGACCCATCAGCAATCCCAATGACATCATATAGCATGAAAATAAAGACGAGGGTTTAAAACACGTACCTGGGAGGCGAGAGAATCTCGCTTCCATTTCAAGTCGACGGAGATGGATCTAACTTATTTTTGACCTTGGGTTGCCTCCTAAGAAGTGCTTGGTTTATGGTCGTTAGCCTGACACACCGAAGTGCTCATTAAAGAGTGGCTTCCGCCCGTAGTACGTGTCAAATAACACTACATACGGGTCTTGATTCAGTACGCCCTCAAGTTTGACGAGATTTGGCTCTGATCGGCTCAAGCTTTCAACTGTATGCTCCACCGGCTCATGTACTTGGTAGGCCTTGAAGAACGTTGCTAATGGGGGTGAAGGATAAGTGAGCCACATCAGATCCTGGTAAATGTAATCGTATGGGATCGATTGTGGCGTCACTAGCTGGAATTCGAACGGTAAAAATTCACAACAATTTATGTGTGAATCTCTATCGATCTCACCCCAAGTACCTCCTGGTTGTCTCCGGTTCCTCCCGGTGGCTTTCACAATTGGATTCGACTTGTTCGCCTCTTAGTGCCACTGTCGCCGTCTCAGCTTCAACAAAGTAGATAAGTTAACTGATTTGCGTGTGCAAAGATGTTATGGTCGCATTGATGTCAGCGCAGACCGTCTCGATATAATCAAGACGATATGCGTCTCCCTCAATATTCTCTGAGTCTTTCACTTAACGGTTTTGAACATTTCCTCCAAGGTGGGGGAAGACTCCTCATCTTGATCCGAAATGTCAATCCATGGCGCCGTAGTGCTGAAACTATGAAAATCAAAGGCCGCCACGTCTTCCAGCAACCAATACGCTTCGTCCGCAGTTAGTTGGTAGAAAGAGGTACTAGCATTTCCTCCTTCCACCCACATTCTGGTTGCGGCTAGTAACCCATCGAGGAAGTTCAGTAGTTGAAACTCCATCGGGAAACAATGGTTCAGAAATCGGAGTAGCAAATCCTTGTATCGATCCCAAGCACTACAAAATGGCTCAGAATCCCGTTGAAAGAAATGCATCAATGCCTGCCGATCTAACATCGCTAAGTACCCTGCATAAGAAACAAAAACAAAACTACAAACAAAAATTATACACAAAATAAATGCCTACAGTAAAATCGGGTCATTTACCCATAATATCAATAATAATAATAAAAAAACCAATCCCCGGCAACGGCGTTAAAAACTTGGTAGCGCGTAAATACGTCACTACTTACACCACAAGTATACGGGTCAAGTTTTAGTATAGGTAGAGAGAGTACAGGTATCGTGTTTACGGGGATTGGTTGAGACTATTATCGAGTACCATGTTTATCATGACCTAACTTTATCTAGGCAAATAAAATGTATATAAAATTAATATAAACTAAACTAATATAACTAAATTTAATCTGTACTAATAATATGAGATGTTTTAGGGAAAATAATTGTCTAGAGATTAACTTGGTTTACAAATACGTGTTCGATCTCATTTGACTTACATTAATGGTGTTCGACCTATTTGACAATCTTTGTATCGTAAACTCGCTCGCTCCCTCTCCCGAGTGTAAATCGAGCGAATATGTGATTTCACGTTGACGTCAAAGTCCCCCTCGAACGCCTTTTCTAACACATAATCACATGAGTCTCGCCCCAACGTCATTGTTTGCACACTTTCTAACGCCCTCCCAGGTCGTTAGATTGCCGTGTTGTGTTTAAACCCTAGTCCGAATCTGGGGTTACTTCTCCCGAGTATCAAACCCCATATTCTCTAATTATATAGACAAGTATAATATCAAAGAGTAATGGTAAACACAATCTAAATAAAGAAGAACAACCATAAACGAAACACCGAAATCAAAATAACCATATATTTATAAATATATTGTTAATTCCTAAACAATCCACGTTTCGCTAACGGCCATAATCGTATATACAATAAAGAATGAGATAAACATGCTCAACAACTACTAAAGTTAAAGAAATAAAAGAAGAATGAAGAAACTTAGCTGATATTTGAGGATTTAGCACTTGAACTGTTCCACAATCGCGTCTCCTTCTTCTCCTCCTTCGGGTTGTGATCTCTCTCTCTAAAATCTCTTAACCTAACTCTAAGTATATCCCAAGGGTGGTATAAGACCTAAAATGAGAGAGGAGAGGGGGTTAAATAGGAAAAATATCCTAAAAAATATCAAAAAAATATTACAATCTATGCAGAGGTGACCGCCGCGGTGGTGGGATTCACCGCTGCGGTGGTGAGCATGTCATCATAGTCTTCGCTGCAGCGGTGTATTTAGGAACCGCTTTGTAGTTTCACCACTACGGTAGTGAGTTTACAACAACTTAGGCCCCTCTCTGCATATTCACCGCTGCGACGGTGGCCTGGACGCCACGGCGGTGGGCTGCTGTTCTGTATATTGCCTCCATGCATGTTTTCCCACTGTTCTTTATCCAATTTCATTGTTATTGATCAGTTTTCATACCTTTTTACCTCAAACACCTGATTTATACAAAAACACATAAAAACATATTAAAACTTAATAAACGCACTCGAAAACTAACAATGTTCGGTTTGGAAATAGATAGGTAATTTACACCTATCAGTAGTCAATCCACGTGCAAGTTCGGTCGCATATCTAAACAACTTAGTCTTAGTTTGCATTTCGTTTAGTATAACGTGCATATTTGCATTTTTGTCAACATATAAACTGTTATTGGGTGTCGCTGACTAGTATTTGCTAGTCTTTACTAGCATTACATCATATCATGCAAAAAGAAAGACAATTTTTTTTTAAAAAGGGAGTTATTTTTGTTTAAGTAATCAAAGAAAACTGCTTGGATACTGTTTACAGTGAATATCTATTTAGACAAAGGTATCGTATTCAAACAGGGAATCTTGGGGTGTCTAACACCTTCCTCAAGCATAACTGACTCATAAACTTCAAGAATATTTTTGGTACATAGATCAATGAAAGTAAAAACACGGGCCATTTTTGAATTTTCAAAATTCCGGTGACCTAGTACACCATTTAACCCTATGCTAGATGGAGACTCCGTTTTTAACGTAAACTCTCGGCCCAAAACTTTTTTCAAAACTGATGCCTAGAAAAGTCCCAAAAACCATTTTAAAAAATGAACAAATTTGGATGACTTAGAGAGGAAATGATGAAATTTGTATTCTTTCTCTTTCTGATTCCGTACTTCTTCCGCTATCGAAATTCAGAGTTTATTAGTTGGTGACTCCTCTTGGTACTTCATAAGAGTGTCAGGCCTCGATATAGTCTAAATCCATATTCACTGTTAATAACATCTAAGCATTATGTCATTGATTTCAAGCATAAACAATTCCCTACGAAAAATACAACACTAACAATAATAATAATAATAATAATAATAATAATAATAATAATAATAATAATAATAATAATAATAATAATAATAATAATAATAATAATAATAATAATAATAATAATAATAATAATAATAATAATAATAATAATACAAAGCATATAATTTCATGTGTATATACCAACATGCATATATATTACTGTCTTTATTTACTGCATTTACATTTACCATATTTAAATACTGTATTTAAATACTGTCTTTACATTTTTTCATTTACATTACTGTATACTCTCTCTAATGCATAAGCACTCACTTTATATTATATATCATTGATGAAAAACCCAAGCCATAACCCTCTTAGGGATAGAGGCTGACAGTAGTGGCTGAAGTCGGCGAGGTCATGACGCCGATTTAAGCCCTGAACAACCCTTAAGTTAGAAAGAAAAGTTAGTAGAAGCAAGGCCGGGGGTTTCCTCCCCTGGGATCCGACTACGAACCTCTTCTCGCTAGGAACACCTACCTGAGATGGATGTTCTCCCGGGGAGATGCCAGAGGTTTGAAGGTCTGGGAATCGAACATTTTTAGGATATGCTAGAAGAAAATCCAAAACCACATATAGTAAGCCTAGGATAGAGGGTAACCAAAACACTTTTCTACTTAGGACACCTATCTTGGCGAGAGATATCACTTTAATTTTTGTACAACTATTTACATTACCATTATACTAGGTATACAAAATAACCTTCTAGGACAAGTAGGGACATAATAATTCATGTAAGAATTCTTGTTCTATCCTACACATTGTTAGCTTGCTCAGCACCGAAAAACGTTTGCAAAAATTAAATACAGAGCAAGCTACAGGAATGAACAAGAATCCTTATTTTACTTAACCCAATAAACCATCAAACATGAACATCAAATTAATAATATCCATTTCATCCATAATAATTCATTGAAAACTCACCTTAACAAAATTACTAGTATCTTTGCTTTTAAATAAAAGAAACCACCTCAGAATATACATATGAATATACCCTTTACCGAGAAACTATCCTAAAGCTCGTACGCTAGAGACATTAAGATGGGATCGATGTCACGTCATCACAACAAGATGCAAGAGACAATGGTCGCCTCGAAGAATTCTACGAACGAAAATAACCTGGCCTCGCTTTTCAAGAAAATCAAGCAAGAACCCATATCCCCACCTAGGACCTACCACAATGAATCTTTTGGATTTATAGCGGAAATGACACCCATTAATAACTTTGGTAACCTAGGAGTTTGAGGAAATGATCCTAAACCCCCGCACAGAGAATGTATTACCTCAGGAAACTACGAGAAAACCTAATGGGTAACCTATTCTGAGCCGATGAAACAGGTTGACAACAATGCCGTTAAGTGGGAAGACGAGTACGACGAAGACGCCGATGATGAAAAAGACTTAGGAAACAACTAGACCTCTTACATAAAGTCAATAACTGAAATGCTAGTGCTACAGCAACCTGAGGAAAAAAATCCCTACACAGGACCTAGTTTAGGGAGAAATATCCAAGATATGGGACCAAATTGGCAACCTAGGTGAGACCATTAAGGAACTAGGATAGTTTATGCCTAGGATCCAATCAATGAGTGAAAACCTGTACCCGACGACTGTCGAAAAAAGGTCATAGCCCAAACATTGAGCTTTTACCCCCGCACCTTGATAGGTGTAAAATACCTATCTATTTCCAAACCGAATTAAGTTAGTTTTCGAGCATTTATATAGTATTTTATTATGTTTTAATTAGTTTTTCTACTTTTTGTATAAATTAGGTGTGTGGGGGCAAAAAGATAGGAAACTGGAGCGAAAACGATGAGATCGAACCAAAGCGGTTCGGAGTTACGGTGGATAAACAAGCTCGGAGGCTAAAAGATGAAACATGCCCACCACCTAGGCATCCAGACCACCACCTAGGTGGTGAAGAAGCTGAGAAAAGAGCAAAATGTTACTAACGGACGACTGCCTAGGTGAAGATTCTATCGCCTAGGCGGAAATCCAATAGAAGACGAAGATGGGCTACTGACAGCCGCTCGCCTAGGCGAAGTTCTTCGCCTAGGAAGACATCCAACAGAATGTTCTCCCAGTCCACCACCTACTTCACCGCCTAGGTGGTCAGCCAAATTGACCTAACTCCGCCTAGGCGCAGTTTTCTTCGCCTAGGCAGATTTGCCCTGCACAGTCTTGAGATATTTTTAGATATTTTTGAGATATTTTAGCTATAAATACCCCCTCTCCTCCCCCTTGGCCAGTCACTCTCTTGACCCCTTGGCTTTTTGAGCCCCTTAGGCTATATTTAAGCCTAGGTTTAGGAGTTTTAGAGGTAGATCTCACATCCTGAAGTGGAGAAGACGGCGAATCGATCGTTGAGCATTCTTAGCGGTTTATCTTCGGACGAGTCTAGGTTCTTCGATTGTTTTTCCTTATATCTTTATATTAGGATCATGTGAGCATGTTTAGCTCATTATTTCATTGTATATGCGGCTATGGCCACGAGTTAAATATGGATTGTAGTAGGGATTAACATATAATTTATAAATACGTTGTTTGGATGATTTCGGTGTTTCGTTTGTGTTTGTTCTTCGTAGTTTGATTGTATTTATCATATTGTTTATTTGTAATTCTTAGTTAGATAAATGGAGAATACAGGGTTTTGAAAAACCCTGAATTCATATTAAGGTAAACAAACGCCACGATTCTATAACCCGGTCGGGGTTTGAATTGTGGACAATCGATGACGTGGGGCAAGACACACACTACCTAGGGTCGTTAAGACGTTGAAGGGGACTTCTTCATTGACTCAACGTTGAATTATATCCCTTGTATTACACTCGAGAGAGGTGGTAAGGGAGTTTTAGAACGGAGATTGTTGATAGGGTAAATATAACGTGACGATCCAATAACCCGAGAGGGAGTTGGATTGTGTGCAATCAATGACACTGGGCAAGATTCATGTGACCTAGGGTCGTTAAGACGTTTAGGGGGACTTCTTCATTGACTCAAAGTTATATATTCCCCCATCTTACACTTGGAAGAGGTGGCGGTGGAGTTTATGTACCGAGATTGTCAAATAGGTCAAACACCGTAAACGTAAGTAAATCAAGATCGAACACGTATTTGTAAACACATTAATCCCTAGGCAATTATTTACCCTAAAACATATTAGCATATTAGTGTAGTTAATTTAGGTTATATTAGTATTAGTTTAATTAATTAATTATATTTGTTTTTCGCCTAGATAAAATTAGGTCACGACAAACGTGGTATTCGATAGTAACGACACCAATCCCTATGGATACGATAACCCGATCTTTCACGATCACACTATACTAAAACTTAGACCTCGTATACTTACGAGTGTAAGTAGTGGCGTATTTTATGCCCCTACCAAGTTTTTGGCGCCGTTGCCGGGGATTGTTTTGATGTTATTATCGGAGAAACACGGTAACGGCCGGAGACTTAAGTTTTAGATAGGAGAAGCAAATGTATCGTATTCTAGTCCCATCAACGCACTAAGTTTTTGGCGCTGTTGCCGGGGATTGGCAATTTCGTTAGTATTGGTATTGTGTGTAAATGACTTAATTTTACTTTAGGCTTTTCTTTGTATATAATTTTTGTTTGTAGTTTTGTTTTTGTTTCTTATGCAGGGTACTTGGCGATGTTAGATCGACGGATATTGATGCATCCCTTTTGACGGGATTCCAAATCGTTTTATGTTGCTTGGCCAAACACATAAGCCGGTGAGGTGTTTCGTTGAAAGATTGAGCCGATTAAAGCAAAACCTCGCCAGTCTTGAGGCTGTTTTGAAAATGTCGGGCCAAGGACATTAAACCATGCACTTCTTGGGAGGCAACCCAGGGTCAAAGAAGTTAAATCCATCACATCCGACTTGAATCGGAGGCGAGAGCTTCTCGCCTCCCAGGTAAGTGTTCTAAACACCCTTCGTTAGCATGCTTTAAATTCTATATATTGAAGAATGATGATTGGGTTAATTGAGGACACTGTCCACTTTGAGTTCGAAAGTCATGTGTAGTATGTAGTATTGTTAGTTTATGTGTTATTGTTTTTCCATATTGCATGTGTGTTTAGGTTAGAATGTGTTTATGTTTTTGTGTTGTTGTTTTCATGTTGAGTTTTGTGTTCATCTAGGCCGTCACCCAATGATGAAAATTACCCCTGGTTGTTTTCAAAGTCAAGGATAATACTCATGCATGTGTGATTCTGTGTGCTTGACTATGCTTTTTGGTAAAAATTATTGTAGATCCTAATTTGCACGGGCACATAGACTCAATCTATTTTTATTCAATTGATTTGAGGATGATTATCAATTAACCAAATTCATGACACCTTAAGGATTCTAGAACTTGATTTAAGGGAAATCTTGAGGCAAAATCCTCGGCGAGGTAGTTCAGGAGACGTGATTTAGGCATTCTCTTTTTCGCATGAGGCTTTGAAGTCTAGTTTGATATATGTTTATCCCTCATTACCCTGTCGAAGTCTAAATGCAAATTCAATTCTGAACACATAAACTAATACCCTGTCCAGTTGATCATTTTCAAACCTATATCGTTGAATTTAAAGGCACATTTGAGTGAATCAAGTTAGCCATTGCAAAGGCTTCTTGATGTGGGCGGTTGGGTTTAGGGCGAACTTCTAATTGGTTCGGTATTTGAGTACTCACTTGTCATTTTTCATTTGTATTTCACACACCTCTTCAATTGTAACAATCAAATAAGTTTGGGGGTGTGTTCGTTGAAAAGAAAAGAAAAAAAAAATTCAAATGTAAATACGGTTTTTATTTTCGTTTCTTTTGACAAGTGAGTACGTTGGTCTTAAATGCATATTCAAGATTGTTTTCAATCTTTCTATGGGGATTTGAGTGTTGAGCCTTGGGTAACGTTATGTTAATAATGTTAACTCGTTTTCTATTCTGAATTACCCTTGGCCAAATATTCCTAAACCGAACCAAGTCCTAATGATTTCTATGAACTTCTAAGCCTACATTAGTGGAGAGTGGACCCCAATCAAGCCTATGGAAATCCTAGTTCTTTATGGTCTAAGTCATGAATTTTGTTGGGGGATAATCCAATCCGATCATTGTATAGTTATATTATTGAGTCTCGCACTAACACGTTTACAAGATCTAGAATAGCATTTACCATTATTGCATGTCGAAATTCTAGAACATTACATGCTGTGTTTTATCGCCTGAACTCGAAATAATTGGCGGTTGTTGGGGGAAAAATAAATAGGCCGTTAGAAGAAGTTAAAACTCACATGTTGTTATAATTAGATTGTTTTTAGGTAGTTTGTTATTTAATTCAGTTTGTTGTTTTTTTATTTTAGTGTGTGTGTTTGGCTCGAGGACTAGCCAAATTCCGAGTTTGGGGGTACACCTCATCTTGCCAACACTTGAGCCTCTCAAGAGTGTAGAAGTTTCACTCCACTTCTTGCTTCGCTCTCCCAGATATACCACCAATGCCTCGTAGATAACCAACTTACATCTCTTCCGCTCTCTCGAACCTAACTCGCATTCCCCACAGTTCAACCTGAATGCCTTTTGAGAATATCATTTTGGAGGAGTGGGTCATCATACATATCAATGTTACTCTCTGCTGAACCATATCAAGGACCTCGTTCAGTATGGAGCAATCAACTTCGACGGAATCATGAACTAAGCCAAGGTAGAGGCATGGTAAGCTCTATCTCTTACTTTTTTCTAGCCTGCCTTAAGTAGGGAATTTTGGTGTTTAGATGATGTCCATAAGTGACTAAGACATAACCCTGCTATTATAAAGTACAATATTATCTACTTAAAGCTTGACTCTAATCTCCATTTCCAGCTTTCAACAGTTAACATGTTTATCATAAGTTAAACACTACAGAAAAAACTAAGGCTATGCTAAAAATAGTTTTAACATCTAAATGGAACCTAAACCAAAGTTTAAGTTAAAAAGAAGAGTTTTATTTCAACCAAACAATGGTGACATATTGATAATAAAATCTGAGATAGTTAGGAGGAAAACCTAGGAACCCTGATTGTGGAATCACTACACATGTTTCAACCTGGAAGTATCCAAGTAACCTTGAAGAAATACATAAGACTTCCACAACCAGAACAAAGGAAGAAATATCGCGAAGACTTACGACATGAAGAATGATAGATGAAGTCTTAGAGCTTAAGCCTGCCCGAGAAAAATTCTTGAAAGATCGGGTAGCTGAACAAATTAAGAATGACTAATATAATCTAAACCTTTATCTAGACATAACCAATTTAGAGACACCGTGAAAAACCACTTAAAAAACAAAAATAAGAAGAACCTCACATAACTGAATACATTTAAAACTAGAAGAAGACGATAAGCCGTATCGGACAAATTTTACCCTAATATTCTAAAAAATGTAAAATCCTGAAAGTAAGTGTTAAAAAAAAAAAAAAAAAAAAAAAAAGGACCGGTCTCATAAAGTTTCTAAACACCGAGTAGTCACATGAAAGCCATTAGGTGAATCACGCTCTCTATATGATCCGAGTATTAACTCTTAGGGGTGTCTCAACACCTAGTGACTTGGGCCAATTGGACAGGGATCACTACCCAAAGCTTGCTACATGGATTATATAGAAAGTATGACGACCAACTTGCTAGAGTGAAATAAAAAAGAGTAAAAATAATTCTCTTAATACAATTAGGACAAAAAAAAAAAAAAAAACATTTGTTAGTAGTTAGTAACTAACACTTGTTTCTCCATCACTTCTATTCTCCCTCCTTTGAGTCATCTCGGGAAGGCCCATCCCACATACTCTTAATTAAAGATGGAAAAGTGAAGCAGAATCATTAAAGAAACCTCGGGTAACATTTAGGCCTAGGTAATCCAAATAACAATCTTAGATAATTTCAAATATTGAAACTTGATGGAATTGAATTAGATCATTCGAGATAGTAAACTACTAAGGTAATTATTCCAAATTCCTATTAAAACTATACTTACCATATCCCAATTTTTTTTTTTGGTATAAGAGATTATGATTGCAGACCAAATTTTGAATATTAGAATATAGAAAGTAAAAGCATACTTTAACTAAATAATCCTATAAGTGATAAAGAGAGATATATACACAGGTGTGACACCCTACCCTGGGCGCCCGTCACCCGAGGCCGGGCGTGACGTTGACATGACGCTACCTACCCAAACAACCAAATATTCCTGCATACATATATACGTACATACTTGCGCTACAATAATTATTATTCTTTTCCAAAAATATATATATCTATTTACTCCTTTTCGAAAACATGGGACACACCCGTTCCGAATATATACAACAAAAATCACAAAATGTTGAACCTGCCACGGTTCGCCTCTGACCGATCTACTTCCAAAATGACACTACCCCCGAACTCTACCTAGTACCGATAGTGGACCAACTCCTAGCCGCGGTACTTGAAACCAAATATTTTATCAGTGTACTGTCTTCGTAATAAAAATATTTTTATGGATAAAGCACAAGTGCTAAACACTACGTTCCAAAACATAATATTATATAACCACACACCGTGCTGGAAAACTAGTTCCACTGCCACCAACGTAATGAAATAATATATTTAAAACACCCAATCTAAATATTTTAAGTCAACCAGTGCATTAAAATAATATACGTATGCCAACCCATTTTAAAATAATATATTTAAGCCAATTAATCCAAGCAGTTCATTGTATAATAAGATACCGCACACCACTTTCCTACTAGCCATATGATCATTTTTACTTCACGATCGGGAGTTACAACGGTACTGTAACTTGTACAACTATGCCATCTAAAGTGATTATTAGTGTTAGGGCCATTTATTATCCCTAATGGTAGGGGTACCACCTGCAGGATTTGTACTCCTGATGAGTCAATCCACCCTGCAAGACTTGCCTAGCAGGTAATCTACATCTTGCAAGACATATTCTCCAGATGAGAAGAAATCCACATCTCGCAGGTTATATCCGCCTTACGAGAAGAAATCCACATCTCGCAAGTCTTATCCTCCTGACAAGAAGAAATCTACATCTCGTAGGTCATATCCGCCTAACGAGAAGAAAATCCACATCTCGTGGGTCATATCCGCCTAACGAGAAGAAAATCCACATCTCATAGGTCATATCCGCCTAACGAGAAAAAAACTATGGCATAGTCGGACAAAAATCACCTTTCACCTTTAAAATCTACTCGATCCACATAAGTTATAAAATCGTCTAATTTAATAAACACATTTTCCCACGATTTATACGAAAATATAATTTATAAATTTACATAAAAGACAGTTCACTCACCTCGTTTTCCGCAATGCAAAAATATCACCGTCCAAAACCTACCGGAATGCTGGTGCTTGTGAACCTAATAGTGACAGGCTTAAATTAACATTTTATTTAAAACAACCCTAATATGCAATGCATGACCCTAAATTAGAAAATTTCCTATTCCCCAAATTTAACTATGAAAAATTGTTATTCACACCATTTTGTTATGTTAATAGTTACTGTACAACATTTATTAAAATTTATAGTTACAAAAATTATTATCATGATTACGAAAATTTTAATGCTAATAATTTAATTAACGAAAATAGTAATCGACTGAACTTTTACCTGTTTCCAAATTGTCTGCCGAGAAATTGGATTTTGGATTTTTTTTTTCTTCCCTTCTTTTTTCTCTTCCTTTTATGTTTTCTATTTTCTACGCCTGGACCTTACCGCCGCGGCGACGCTATAGTGGGTTCTGTTTTTGCTTCGTTTCAGACCAACCATTTATCTCTCTTTCCTCACCAACTCTGGCGACTCCTACACCATCGTCTGAACGTCACATGCACACACAACATCCACTGTTGGACAACACACATATACACCGTAGCAATTGAACACACACACACACACACACAGAACACACATACATATCGTAGCAATTGAACACACACACACACACACACCGTCGACGATCATACACACCCACCGAACCGACAACCACTACCGACGATGACACACACATGCAGTCCACGATCACACACACACACACACATACACACGCATCTGATCAGATCAGAGCACACGTACACTCGCCGAAACAAACAGAGGAACACACACATACACTTACCGACGACAACATCGTGACAATTACCCACCTACCTACGCCAAAGATCATCTGAACACACACACACATACACACACACACACTGAATGACGAGCAAGAACCACACATACACTGCCGGTGGATAGAACACACATATACACATGCACGCATACAACAAACTGAACACGGCAACCCACCGAAATTAATCTCCCATTGATTTCTTTAAATTATTAGTTAGACCCAAAATTTAAAATTAATATATTTTCAAAATTGCTAATTAACCCTTAAAATTTTAAATTAAATTAGAAATGACACCTTCTACCCTGTTATTTTCTAAATGTTCTAAAATGCGGCTAATGAATATGCACATGCGGAAATTAGGGTCTTGCAATCCTTCCCTCCTAAAAGAAATTTCGTCCCAAAATTTTAATTACCTTGATCGAACAAGTGCGGATATTTATCTCTCTTCTTGTCCTCTTACTCCCATGTTGCTTCCTCCACCAAATGACTGCACCACAACACTTTCACTAATGAAATCGTTTTCGTACGCAACACCTAATCTTTACGACTCAAAATCCGGACTGGCCCCTCAACGTATGTCAAATCTTCTTCCAACTCGATAGGTTGAGAAGTCAACACATGTGAAGGATCTGACACATATTTCCTAAGCATCGACACGTGGAAAACGTCGTGTTATCTGGACAATTTTGTCAGTAAGGCAAGTCGATAAGCTGTCGTACCAACCCGTTCTAAAATTTTGTATAGCCTGATATACCTCAGACTTAACTTTCCTTTCTTCCCGAACCTCATTATGCCCTTCTACCGGGATATACACAAAAATACACGATCGCCCACTTCAAATTTTGACTCCCGCCTACACTTGTCAGCATAACTCTTTTGTCGACTCTAAGTAATTTTTAATTTTTCCCGAATCACCTTTACTTTGTCTGTTGTTATTTGGGCTATATCCGACATTAGTAATTTTCTTTTTCCCACTTCAGTCCAATAGACTGGAGTCCTGCATCTCCTTCCATACAACACTTTATATGGGGCCATTTCGATTGTCGAATGGTAGCTGTTATTATAGGCAAATTCCATCAACATCAAATGATCATCCCAGCTACCAAGAAATTCTATAACACAACCCCTCAACATATCCTCCAATGTCTGAATCGTACACTCTGATTGACCGTCAGTCTGCGGATAAAAAGTGGTGCTGAATTTCAGCTTGGTGCCCAAAGCAACCTAGAGACTCGGCCAGTACTTCAAGGTAAATCTCGAATCTCTATCCAACACTATAGAAACTGGTAGCGTGTGAAATATGCCGCTATTTACTCTCACAAGTATACGAGGTCTAAGTTTTAATATAATGGATCTTTGAAGATCAGATATCATTCCCACAGGGAAAAGTGTGAATAATTGAATACCGCAATTTACGTAGTCTCATATTATCCTGACGATTAAAGAAATTATTTAAAATTAAACTAAACAAAACAACAATTAGTGGGTTAATCCTAACTAAGTTGATTAACTAGGGATTGATTTCGTTCACTAAATACATGTTTGATTTCGTTTAGTTAACAATAACGGAGTTTAGCTATCCAACAATCTCGGTTCGTAAACTCCTCCACCAACTCTTCTAAGTGTAAGACGGGGGAATACGCGACTTCGTGTCGACGAAGAGGTCCCCCTCAATGTCTTAATAACTCTAGGCCACATGAGTCTTAACCTAACGTCATCGATTGCACACTAACTAACGCCCTCCGGGGTCGTTAGATCGTAACGATGTGTTTACCCTACTCCGAATTCAGGGTTACCTCTTCCGAGTGTCAAACCCTAGATTATCAAATCCAACCCTAATACCATTACAAGCATACTAAGATTGTCATCAAATGATAAACACAATAGAATTTAAAAGCAACAACCGTTAAAGAAACATATATTAAACCAAACGAGTATTTACATGAATTACATCTAACCCTAACTAATCTCTAATTAAACTAACATGATCTTAGCCATTACAATTTTAAATCAGGAGGATATCATCAATATCAATAATAAACATTAAGTACAAAGATGGAAACAAGGGAAGAAAAATCAAATCTCAAAGTGGAGTAGTCCACTTTCGCCAAAGAACAATCCTCCCGGGCTTCCTCTTCTCCATTGATGAACTTCCTCTTACAACTCTTCAAGAATTGGCCAAGAACACTTCCTAAAACTAATCTAACCTACTCCAAAATTATCTAATCCTAACTAAGGTGGAAGGAGCTCTCAAAATATCATTCGGCCTCTTTACAAATTGGGGGAGAAAAGGGTTAAAAAGCAAGGTTTGGAAAATATCTAAAAACAAATATTTCTGTGCAGAGTGTCACCGCCTAATCGGTGGTTCACCACTTAGGAGATGGTTGAGTCAATTAAGCTTCTGTCGGATCTTCGCCTAGGCGGTGGCTGCTGGCACAACATTCTGACATTATTTCACCTGGGTGATGGTTTTCTCTCCTAGGCGGTGGTTCAACACTTCAACACTCCAACTTTCTACCTCTTTTCCGCCTAGGCGATGGAATTTCTGCCTAGGCGGTGGTCTTCATGCATTGAAACCTTGTTCTTCACATTTTGTTCACCGTTTGTCCACCGTTTTCTTATTTAACGCTCGTTAACGTCCCTTCACCTGTTTTACACTAAAACAAACTAAAACGAAATTAAATATAACTAATACGCTAAAAAACTAACAAATTCGATTTTGAAATAGATAGGTATTTTACACCTATCAATACCCCCAAACTTAGCATTTTGCTAGTCCTCGAGCAAAACACTAACACTAACTAAACTGACTAATGAACTAACCAACTAAAAATGAAAAACGTAAACACAAAAGAAGTATATGCATGTAAATATAAAGTTCAATTGAAAGGACCAATTTGTTCCTCCCTCAATATCCCTAAATCTGATCAAGTTCGGGAAATAACCCATACCAAGTGGTGTTCTAGAATTTCAACAATCAATATCTATAAAAACCATTCTAGATCCTTTTGAAGTGTGTGTGTGAGAACTCAAATGTGTAACTATTCAAATACCGGATTGGATTATTCAATCGTTAAGCTCATAACTTAAACCGTTGTAGGATTTAGAGAAACCATACGCTTGATTAGAGTCTACTATCCACTAATCTAGGCTCGGATATTCATAGAGATCAATAGGGCTTGGTTTGGCTTTGGAGAACGATCACGGGTATCACTGGAATTTAAAATAGATAATCGTTTTAATTGAACGATACCCGAGGTAAAATCACTTGTTGCTATCCTCTCTTATGACCCCCACATTCTTAGAATACAACTCTGAATAAGAAATGAAGATCGTGTGTATTCACTTGTCAAAATACACGAGAATAAAAACTATATTCACATAGTTTTTTTTTTTTTTTTTTTTTTTTTTTTTTTTTTAAGACACATTCCTAAATTAATTCGAATTATTACAGTTTTAGGAGCGTGCAAAAAGAAGTTAGAGAAACACACCCTCAAACTTATTCGAATTTATAAAATTTTAGGAATATGTAAAAAGAAATGATAGAAACACACCCCCAAACTTGTTTTAGGAGCGTGCAAAAAGAAATATGAAAGTGACAAGTGAATACACTAATACCGAATCAATTAAAATTTATTAGAAACCCGTCCGCTCACTTGATTTCACTCAATTTTGAAAATTAGGCTTAGCGACATTGGGTTAGGAAAAATTTAAATGAAAAGAGTATTTGAACATTTTCAGAATTGGTTATGTTATCGGCTTCAACATGGGAAATAAGGAATGAAAATTTTTAGGTTAGCTACAACAGTTCAAGCAAAAAAATGACAGCCCAAATCACGTCTTCGGAATTACCTTACCTAGGATTCCGCCTCAAGTTTCCCCCAAATCAAGTTCTAGTTTCCTCATTTTCTATCATGAGCTTAATATTGAATAATCAGCGTCTAATTGTTCAGATTATTATACATTGAGCTCAAATGTCGTGCGATTTTAGGATCGAGATAATTTTTACCCAATCGACATGTTAAGCATACAAAAAACACATGGAAGGCATTACCCCAAACCTCAATATGCAATTAGGGGATAATTCTCATCATCGGGACTTGGCCCAAATGAACTCAACAACTAAACATGCAAATACAACTTCATACATACACAATTATAAACTAAATCTAATACTAACATACATTTATTAATCTAACACTACACATGCAAAAACAAAAATTAAACTAAACTAAACTAAAAATTTAAAAACTAAAACATTCATCAAAATAATAAAATACATACATAAACATAATTTTGTACATAAATTTTTTTGCATTTTGTTCAAAAAATAATAATGGTTCATCCTTTTCTACAAAAAAAAATCAAAATGGACGAACATCCACTAAACTAACATCGATTCCATACCAATACATGCTTGAACAAAACAAGTGTTCCAAAATTAGCGAACCCAATAAACATATAGCATTAATGCAAACAAAATTGGTTGAACACATACCTAGGGAATAAGACTTATTCCGTACTGTTCACCTGACGAGGAGTCATCACCGTCATCTCGTTGGAAAGGAGAGTGTGGTTTTTGTAGCAGATGTGGCAGCACGGATGGCATCGGAGGGTAATCGCGCATCTCAAGGCCAAGGCTTTCGCAAATCATCCGTTGGACTTGATCTTGCTGCCTCGAATATTGGTTTAGGAAAGAACTGATCTCGTATTGGTTTTCGAGGATGATCTGAAGCTTATTATATACCTTCTCTTGGGAGTTTTCATTTCGGGCTTCGGAAGGTCCCTCTGTCTCGTCAGTTGGTTCTTCCCCTTTCTTAGTCTTAGGCTCGGCTACCTCTTGCGCCCCAGTCTTCCACAAATGGTTTATCTTTGATAGATTTAGTGGAATTATAGGGTGGCATAGGTTTTCCTCGGATACCGTTACTCTAGCTAGTCAGAAAATGTGGGTCAAAAGTGACGGAAACGGGAGCCCACCCTTTATCGAATTCGCAGCATGCATAATCGATGAGTAGATCAGGAATCCAACGTTGATTTCTTTTCTGGTTTGAATTTTGTAGATCAAAAAGGCCCTGTCCTTTGAGACGTCTGAAAGATGTGACGTCGGTAGGAGGCTTCCACAAATGAAATGGTGCCAGATTTTTGGAATTGGATTTAGGTAGTTCACCGAGAAAGAAGCAACATTCGGTCCCTTGTGTTTCCACTTGACTTCACTGGATGTGATCTTTTTAATGACCCTATACAAAGTTGGTTCTTGGCTTCCAGTGGACCTCAGTGCCGATAGTCCAAAGAGATCATTGATAAAATCAGGACTGAAGATGATCGACCAATTTCAAACTCTTGCTTAGTAGTCTACGGCCTCTGTAGCGTTAGCATAAAATTCCTTGACCAAAGCTACCTCGCCCGGGAGTGGTGATTTACAGAATTGCTCCCATTGGCAGCTTCAAATTTCTTGTTGAAATTCTGCCGGGAGTTCTTTTATTGGACCGAAACGATGTTGGCATATGCAGGTTCGAAAGGTTTTGTGGTTTTTGTAATGCTCTTCCGCTTGTTTTGACACAAAAAGGTTGGCATCATAGTCAACTTCGGTCGGCACCCCAGGTTTCGAACTCGACCCTTCTCCTCTCGCCCTCTTCTTAGCTACCCTTTTCGGCATTTCCTAACAATCACAATCACAAAAAACCAATACAACCTCATTATATATGAACAACTGAAAAACATAAACCTCCCAAATCACTTTGTCAAGAACATATACATCTCAAAACAAACACCCATTTGAACTTTTCAACCAAATTTCACAAATGTGACATACTATCTTAGTTCACATACTTAACCAATCCATTTAAACATGCTCATCACCAGGAATCAAACCAAAAACCCAAAGAACTTTGAAATTGCGAAAATAGGGTTAATGGATTTAGGGCAAAACTTCGAAATCCAATGATTTTCAACATAATCATGCAAACCAACCAATAATTTCAACAACTAGACTAAATGTAAGGTAAAAGAAACTTGTTGAGAATTTACCGTCCAATCGAAAAAGAATGAAGAAAACGCACCGTTCATGCAAAAACCCTAAAAGTTCGGAAATAGGGGTGGAGATCCGATTCTTGGTGGTTGATTTATGATGGAAATAACTAATTTTGGTAATGGAAGGATGATTTTTGAGTATTGGAATGGCTTGGAAGTGAGGTTTTAGAGAGAAGGTGGAGGTTTTTGGGGAAGGAGCCTTGCGATATCAATTTTGAACGAACGGGTTTGTTTTGAATGCAGAAGGTCCACCGCTTAGGCGGTGGATTCTGCCTAGGCGATGAAGCCCTTTTTTTTTTTAAAAAAAAAAATGACGTTTATTCGCCTAGGCGGTAGTTTCTCCGCCTAGGTAAGTGAACGTCAGTGTGAAAACCATATTGTTCTGATGCTAATTCGCCTAGGTGGTGGTTTCTCCACCTAGGCGGTAGAGCGTGTTTTCAAAATTTGTTGCATTCTGGAGTTTGACTGCTAGGCGGTAGATTCACCGCTTAGGCGGTGGGCCGTTTTGCTGAAAAACATTCAACCAGTAGTTTTACCGCCTAGGCGGAATACACCGCTTAGGCGGTAGGCCTGCAACTCCTTCTTTCATGTTTTTCTCAAATTTTCAAAATACGGCTCCACCCCATTCGTTTCCACTTCGCTTGTTCAACGTGTTTAAACGTGAAATACTTCCCCAAGCGTCCACACTCTTAAATTCACTTCCGAACACGTTCCGAAGCCATGCCGGCTTTCAAAAAGAATAAATAATAAAATGAATAGTAACAAAAATCGGGTAATTTGATACCCTGAGGTTAATTTCAAGAACAAATATAGCGCTTGCTTTACCGTCTCCAGCTGGACTTTCGTGTTACTAAGTATTTTTCACCAAAATTCCCCATAGACAAGGAATTTGGCTCAAATGCTCAGTCGGATAAAGATCATGAATTGAAATCGGCGTCATCTCTATGTCCTTATCATTTGCAATATAAGCTCGATCTCGGAATTGAGAATTAAGAATTTCAATCTTCTTCATCGTTCCTCGCACGGCTTGATCACATTAACACAATAAAATAAAAATTAATATTAAAAACAAAACAAAATAAATGTCAGGATTAACAATCTACTACTTAGTCGCAATATCAACTTAAAATTCACACAAATCCCCGGCAACGACGCCAAAAACTTGGTAGCGCGTGAAATACGCCACTACTTACTCTCGCAAGTATACAAGGTCTAAGTTTTAATATAATGGATCTTTGAAGATCGAATGTCGTTCCCACAGAAAAAAGTGTGAATAATTGAATATCGCAATTTACGTTGTCCCATATTATCCTGATGATTAAAGAAATGATTTAAATTAAACTAAGCTAAACTACAATTAGTGGGTTCATCCTAACTAAGTTGATTAACTAGGGATTGATTTTGTTCACTTAATACATGTTTGATTTCGTTTAGTTAACAATAACGGAGTTTAGGTATCCGACAATCTCGGTTCATAAATTCCTCCGCCACCTCTTCCGAGTGTAAGACGGGGGAATACGCGACTTCGTGTCAACGAAGAGGTCCCCCTCAATGTCTTAACGACTCTAGGACGCGTGAGTCTTGACCCAACGTCATTGATTGCACACTAAATAACACCCTCCCGAGTCGTTAGATCATAACGATGAGTTTACCCTAGTCCGAATTTAGGGTTACCTCTTCCGAGTGTCAAACCCTAGATTATCAAATCCAACCCTAATACCATTACAAGCATACTAAGATTGTCATCAAATGATAAACACAATAGAATTTAAAAGCAACAACCGTTAAAGAAACATATATTAAACCAAACGAGTATTTACATGAATTACATCTAACCCTAACTAATCTCTAATTAAACTAACATGATCTTAGCCATTACAATTTTAAATCAGGAGGATATCATCAATATCAATAATAAACATTAAGTACAAAGATGGAAACAAGGGAAGAAAAATCAAATCTCAAAGTGGAGTAGTCCACTTTCGCCAAAGAACAATCCTCCCGGGCTTCCTCTTCTCCATTGATGAACTTCCTCTTACAACTCTTCAAGAATTGGCCAAGAACACTTCCTAAAACTAATCTAACCTACTCCAAAATTATCTAATCCTAACTAAGGTGGAAGGAGCTCTCAAAATATCATTCGGCCTCTTTACAAATTGGGGGAGAAAAGGGTTAAAAAGCAAGGTTTGGAAAATATCTAAAAACAAATATTTCTGTGCAGAGTGTCACCGCCTAAGCGGTGGTTCACTGGTTAGGCGGTGGTTGAGTCGGTTAAGCTTCTATCGGATCTTTGCCTAGTCGGTGGTTCAGCACTCCAGTACTCCAACTTTCTGCCTCTTTTCCACCTAGGCGGTGGAATTTCCACCTAGGCGATGGTCTTCATGCACTAAAACCTTGTTCTTCACGTTTCGTTCACCGTTTCTCCACCGTTTTCGCTTGTTTATCGCTCGTTAACATCCCTTCACCTATTTTACACTAAAACAAACTAAAACAAAATTAAATATAACTAATACGCTAAAAAACTAATAAAATCGATTTCGAAATAGATAGGTATTTTTACCTATCAAAAACTGGCGCACCATGTAACCGAACAATCTCATCAATATACAATTGGGCATACTTATCAAGAGAGTACGTTATCTTTACGGCCAAAAAATTAGCAGACTCAGTAAGCTTATCAACGATCACCCAGATGAAATTATGCCTCTTTCGAGTACGGGGTAATCCCAAAACAAAATCCATCGTGATATGCTCCCATTTCCACTCTAGAATAGGTAGAGGCTGCAATAATCCAGCTAAACGTTGGTGCTCAATCTGGACTTGCTGAAAAATGAGACACCTAGCAACAAATTCAACAATTTCCCATTTTATTCCATTCCACCAATAGTGTTCTCGCAGATCTTGATACATTTTGGTACTACCTGGGTGCATTGTGTATGCTGAGCTATGCGCTTCCTCCAAGATATCCTTTTTTAGATTGATATCATCAGGCACACACAGTCTATTTCCTACTATCAAGGCCTCATCATTATCCCTGGAATGATAGTTAGCTTTGTGACCATTTTTTACTTCATTTTGAATCTTCTCCAATTGGGCATCCGACTTTTGCGCTTCTATAATACGGTCGATTAATGTCGGTCTCAAAGTCAAAGTCACAAGCAACGCTGCCATCCGACCAACCGGCAACTGGACTTGCAAAGATCTCAACTCGACATATATATTAGTATGAACAACTTGAATGTGTGCAACCGAACTCGCCGATTTTTGACTCAGCACATCTGCTACAATATTAGCCTTTCCAGGATGGTAATGAATAGTAGAATCATAGTCCTTGATCAACTATATCCAACGTCTCTGTCTCAGATTTAGTTCCTTTTGAATAAACAAATATTTCAAACTTTGATGGTCGGTGTATATCTCACAAGTCTCCCTATACAAGTAATGTCTCCGGATCTTCAAGGCAAACATAATCGCTGCTAATTCTAAATCATGCGTCGGGTAATTACGCTCATGATTCTTTAATTGCTAGGAGGCATATGCAATCACACGACCATATTGCATCAGTACACACCCTAGCCTTTAGTGTGAAGCATCACTGTAGATCACAAAGCCACCACCTTCAGTCGGAAGGGAAGTATTGGCACAGATATCAGTCTATTTTTCAGCTCCTGAAATCTCTGCTCACATTTGTCAGTCCACTCAAATTTGGATTCCTTGCGGGTCAATCGGGTCAACGGGGCAACTATAATAGAGAATCTCTGAACAAACCGACGATAATAACCCGCCAATCCCAAAAAACTTCGAACTTCGGTTACACTTTTCGGCTTTTTCCATTGAACCACAACTTTGACTTTCTTTGGATCCACTTGAATACCATCCCCCTGAGATAACATGCCCCAGGAATACCATTCTATCCTACCAAAACTCATATTTACTGAATTTCACATACAACTACTTCTCTCGCAAAGTCCGCAACACAATCTTGAGATGCTCTGCATGCTCTTCTTTATTTTGGGAATAGATCAGTATATCATTAATGAACACGATAATAAACTAATCTAGATAAGGTTGGAATATCCAATTCATCAAATCCATAAAAGTAGCAGGGGCATTCGTCAACCCGAATAGCATAACTAAGAATTCATAATGCCCATACCTCGTCCGGAAAGCCATCTTTGCCACGTCACTGTCTCTGACTTTCAACTGGTGATATCCTGATTGAAGATCTATTTTAGAAAACACTCTAGCCATCTACAGTTGGTCAAATAGATCATCAATCTTGGGAAACAGGTATTTATTACAAACCATTACCCTATTCAACTATCGGTAATCAATACATATCCTTAGCCTGTCATCCTTCTTCTTTACGAACAACTCTGTGGCTCCCTATGGAGAAACACTAGGTCTGATAAACCCACGGTCTAACAGATCTTGCAACTGAGTGTTCAATTCTTTCAACTCGGTAGGCTCCATATGATAGGTGTGATCTACCTACGTATTTTCAAACCGAATTAAGTTAGTTTTCATGCGTTTATATACTATTTTATTATGTTTTAATTAGTTTTCTTACTTTTTGTATAAATCAGGTGTGTGGGGCAAAAAGATAGAAAATTAGAGTGAAAACGATGAGATCGAACCGAAGGCGAGTCAAAGTTACGGTGGATAAACAAGCAAGAAGACAAAAATATAAAGGAAGCCCACCGCCTAGGCCTCCAGACCTCCGCCTAAGCAGTGAAAATGCTGAGAATGACAAAAGGCAACTGACAGCCCACTGCCTAGGAAGGAAATTCCTCCGCTTAGGCGGAAACCCCAGCAGAAACATTTCCAAGTCCACCGCCTACTTCTTCGCCTAGGTGGTCACCAAACCTGCAAAGCCGGTACAGGTGCTGTAACTTCAAACTAATTTTAGACTATGATGAAATCCAATTTTGGAAACACTCAAAACATGGAAGTTGTATATGTTTTTCTTAGCTTTCCATAGGTGTTTGAATCACCTCAATCAGAGCTCAGACAAAGAAATTACAGCCAAAATAAGAAAGCTTATCACTGCAGCAGCGGTGACACCACTGCTGCGGGGTCAAATTGCAGAAACTTTGTAACAGCTCTGTATATTCATTGTCGCAGTGGTCACCTTGCACCTGTAAAGTGTTTTTAGATATTTTAGGATATTTTTGTCCTTATATCCTTTTCTCATCTCTTTTCTCCGACTGTGAGGGCCTTCCTAGGGTTAGATAGGATATAGAGAGAATATGGGGAGTGCTCAAACATATCGGAAGAAGAAGATCAACACATGGAGAAGTAGAATCATTCGGTGGACAGTTTTAGCGGCTAATCTTCGGATATCGGCTAAGTTCACCCGTTTTTCCGTTTATTTCTTATCTTCTATGTATGTTTGAGCATGTTTAGCATAGTTTCATTTGTATAAACAGCTATGGCCTTAGGTTAAACGTGGATTATGTATGGGATGAATATTATTTATAAAAATGTGATTTTGGTTTAGTTGTGTTTCTTAATGATTGTTCTTCGCTATTTTGAGTGTGTTTATCATATTGTTTGTTTATTATGATTAGACTGATAATTGGAGAATACGGGGTTTGACAAACCCTGGATTCGGATTAGAATAAACAAACGCCACGATCCGATAACTCGGTCGGGGTTAGGATTGTGGACAGTCTATGACGTTGGGGCAAGACTCACGTGGCCTAGAGTCATTAAGATGTTGAGGGGGACTTATTCATTGATTCGAAGTCGCGTTTTCCCTCGTCTTACACTCGGGAGGGGTGGCGAAGAAGTTTTAGAACTGAGATTGTCGATAGGGTAAACACAACGCACGAAATCTATGACGTTGGGGTAAGACTCATGTGACCTAAAGTCATTAAGACGTTGATGGGACTTCTTCATTGGCACGAAGTCATGTTATATCCCTCGTTTTACACTCGGGAGAGGTGGCGAAGGAGTTTACGAACTGAGATTTTGTGTGCAATCAATGAGGTTGTGGCGAGACTCACGTAACCTAGGGTCATTAAGACATTGAGGGGGACTTCTTCATTGACACGAAGTTGCGTTATATCCCCCGTCTTACACTCGGGAGAGGTGGCGGAGGAGTTTTAGATACGGAGATTGTCAAATACGTCGAACACCATTATTGTGAACTAAACGATATCAAACATGTTTAAGTAAGTAAAGTTAATTCATAGATAATCCATCCCATAACTATCTTGTATTACTAATTAGTATAGTTAAAGTAGTATTTTAGTATTAGTATTAGTTAATTATAATACATTTTAGTTGCCTAGATAAAGTCGGGTTATGACAATCGTGGTACTCAATAGTAACAACACCAACCTGTGGATACGATACCCGACTGAAAGGTTCAATATACTAAAACTTAATCCGTACGCTTGCGGTGAAAGTAGCAGCGCTTATTTAGTGGCCACCAAGTTTTAACAATCTCAGTTCTAAAACTCCCCGTCACCTCTCCCGAGTACAAGACGAGAAAATATAACGCAGCTTTGTGTCAACGAAGAAGTCCCCCTCAACGTCTTAACGACCCTAGGTCACTTGAGTCTTGCCCCAACGTCATCGATTGTCCATAATCCTAACCCCGACCGAGTTATTGGATTGTGGCGTTTGTTTATTCTAATCCGAATCCAGGATTTGTCAAACCCCGTATTCTCCAATTATCATTCTAATCATAATAAACAAACAATATGATAAACACACTCAAAATAGCGAAGAACAATCATTAAGAAACACAACTAAACCAAAATCACATTTTTATAAATAATATTCATCCCATACATAATCCAAGTTTAACCTAAGGCCATAGCCGTTTATACAAATGAAACTGGGCTAAACATGCTCAAACATACATAGAAGATAAGAAATAAAAGGAAAAACGGGTGAACTTAGTCGATATTCGAAGATTAGCCACTAAAACCGTCCATCGAACGATTCTCCTTCTCCGCGTGTTGATCTTCTCCTTCTGATATGTTTGAGCACTCCCCATATTCTCTCTATATCCTATCTAACCCTAGGAAGGCCCTCATGGCCGGAGAGAAGAGAGGAGGGAAGGATATAGGGCCAAAAATATCCTAAAATATCTAAAAATACTTTACAGGTATAGGGCGACCACTGTGGCGGTGAATATACAGAGCTGTTACCAAGTTTCTGCAGTTTGCCCCCGCAGCGGTGGTGTCACTGCTGCGGCGGTGACATGCTTTCTTGTTTTGGCTATAATTTCTTCGTCTGAACTCTGATTGAGGTTATTCAAACACCTATCAAAAGCTAAGAAAAAGATATACAACTTCCATGTTTTGAGTGTTTCCAAAATCGAATTGCATCATAGTCCAAAATAGTGTTGAAGTTACAGCACCTGTACCGGCTTTGCAGGTTTGGTGACCGCCTAGGCGAAGAAGTAGGCGGTGGACTCGAAAATGTTTCTGCTGGGGTTTTCACCTAGGTAAAGGAATTTCCTGCCTAGGCGGTGGGCTTTCAGTAGCCCTTTATCATTCTCAGTATTTTCACTGCCTAGGCGGAGGTCTGGACGCCTAGGCAGTGGGCTTCCTTCATATTTTTGCCTCCTTGCTTGTTTATCCACCGTAACTTCGACTCGCCTTCGGTTCGATCTCATTGTTTTTGCTCCAGTTTCCTATATTTTTTCCCCACACACCTGATTTATACAAAAAGTAAGAAAACAAATTAAAATATAATAAAATACTATATAAACACACGAAAACTAACTTAATTCGGTTTGGAAATACATAGGTAGATCACAACTATCACCATACGATAGGGTGGAATTGATATAGGAGTAGCTCCTGGAAGTAACTCGATAGTGAATTCCATTTTCCTATCCACTAGAAACCCTAGTAATTCTTTTGAAAAAACATCGGGAAAATCCCTAACTACTGGAATATCCGCTACCTGAACTTCATTTTGATTGGTGTCAATCACATGCGCGAGGTATCCCTGACATACCTTCTTCAGTAACTTCCTAGCCTTTAGGACTGAAATCACACTGACAGGGGTAATGATTCTGTCCCCCAAAAATACCACCTCTGGCTTGCCTAAGATCCGAAAGATAACTTTCTTTTTAAAATAATCCACCGTGGCATGATACCCGGATAAAAAATCCATACCCATTATCACATCAAAATCATGAATACTCAGGGGTAGTAGATCTACTAATAACTCTCTATCACCAATCTGAAGCGGACTGTCTTTATACGCACTATCTATCAACACTGACTCACCTACCGGAGTAGAGATAATGATACTATATAACAAGGAAGTAGGAAATTTGCCTATATACATCATGAAGGTTGCCGAAACAAATGAATAAGTAGAACCGGGATCAATAAGTACACGTGTATTTCTATCATATAAAGACATGATACCTGTAACCATATCTGGAGTAGCCTGGGCATCCTGTCGGGTAGTAGCAAATACACGGCCTCACGTCGGAGGTTTACCAACAGATCCTCTACTACACCCCTGGGCAGTGCTAGGGCCAACACTACCCACACTGCTCACAGAAGGTGTAAATGTGATAGCAAATTTCGAACAATTCGTAGATATATGACCCGGCTCATGACAACGAAAACATTGGTCTTCCCATGGGACAGTCCCTGGCAAAATGATTCGGTGCCCCACACTAATAGTATACAAATACCCCGGCTCGACTAGACGGGTGATTCCTTTTCCTGCCCTCATTGGCCGACACTAGGTCCAGATATACTCTGCTGTCGCCCGGAGTATGACTGTCGTGGACCACAACTTCTAATAGATTGGTTAATTAATGGGGCCCAAGCAACTGGCGGTCGAGATACCGTTCCTCGAGAAGTGCCACCTGGATATTTACTAAGTGACTCGAATCTACTCCTTTTGTACTGTTTGCGACTCTCGGTGGCTTCCTGAACATCCCTTTCCACTAACTTTGCCGTATTTACGAATTCAACGTAACTCTTAATGTCACACCCCACCCCGGACACCTATCGCCGTGGGGCCGGCGTGACATCGACACGACCTCATCTTAACGTCAAATCCACTAGTAAATGACAAAGTGCATACAAAAATATAAAACCATAAATTCTGACCATATACAACATCTCTAACTGGGGACACACCCGTCCCCGAATTATAATGGCAACAAAAGTATAACAACAATGAAGCTCTCACAGGTTCGTCTCAGATAGCTCCTCCCAAAATATTTCCATACTACACCATCGCTGGACTCTACCTAATGCCAGTAGGGGACCGACTCCTAGCTGTTGTACCTACGAGTGTACTGCCTTCTTAGTAAAACATTTTAAAAATAATAATACATTCTAAATATTACCACAATTAAATATGGATTAAGCATAAGTATATAAACCCCACATAGCTGGTAAAATCTCCAGTATAGAAGCAGTGAAAACAAAGCGATATAGATAAATTCCATCCAAATCCATCTAGTATAAAATCATACCAATCACCATAATAAATAATAAATCACCCAATAGAAGTAAAACACCACATCTCAAACCACCATTCCACCACAACACACACTGGCTAGCCATAGTGATCGTTTTAACCTCACGATCAGGAGTTTGCAACGGTACCGTACCATCCGCAGTATATACCTTCCTACGAACACCCATCACTCTGCCGAAGCGGATAATCAATGCATAGTATAAACGTCTAATATCACTCTGCCGAAGCAGATACACATCACTCCGCCGAAGCGGATCACATCACTCTGCCGAAACAAATAAATACTATGGCATCATCCAATCAATAACATCGTCAAATCAATACCATCACTCTGCCGAAGCAGATAAATGCTATAGCATTGTCAAATCAATAACGTCATTATCAATTCACAAACCAATATTATCGTCTAATCAATATCGTCAAATCTAAAACATCACCCTCTATTTCCAAAATCGAATTTTAATCCAAAATCATATTTCTCATTTTTCTTTATAAAAACGTCTGATTTCACCAAAACCATTTTCACATTGTTTTCGAAAACCATCGTAATCTCGTGAAAATCCATTTTTACCAACTCACCCAAAACTTGCGTGATCCACAAAATTTTAAAAGCATCTAATGTAAATAAAACTATTTTCTATCATATATAGATATAAAAATAGTTTCGTAAGAAGACAATATACTCACGTGATTATCCGTTTTCGAAGACTTTAACCGCCTATTCTCTACCGGTACTCCGATGCCTGCGAACCTAATAGTGACAGGGCCTAAATTAATATTTTTATGTAAAAATAACCTAACCATGAAATGGAGGCCCTAATTTCCGTGATCTTTTATTCCCTGTATTTTATTATGAAATATTACTATTCAACTAATGTTACTCCGTTACGGTTTATTATATCAAATTTATTTATGTGAACGGTCACACCATTTCCTATCGCCATTTCAATTTAAACAATTAAATACATATATTAAAGAATTTCAAAATTCTACCTTTCCTGGATTTTCCGATAGCCGCGAGATTGGATTTTTATTTCTATTGGGGGGGTTTGTGCAATTTACTTTTTTTTTTCTTTTTTTTTTTTTCTTTTTTTTTCTTTTCCCGCATCTGTTTGCTGTTCTGCTGCAGCCACCGCCGCCGCCGAACCTCCGATCACGCCATCTCCATTTAACGCCTCTGTCGGTCGGCCATCCTCAATCAATCACACACAAACACACCCCCAACCGCCCAACACACGCATTCACCGTCACTATCGTCTGATTCACAACACACACATGGCACCCACAACACACACACAGACTGTCCGACGACGATACATACCCACACTCATCAGAGAGGCACACACACACCGTGAAGACTAAAGAACAACCACACATACACACCACCGGTCCTCAGAACAAAACACACACAATCACGCTCACCCCGCGAAGTCGACGACACCCTCTCTCTCTCTACTCTCCACTTCAGCGACGACGACCTATAACGACTATAAACACCCAGAAAACACGCCCACACACCCCTGATCATGTACCCAAAACTAAATACTTACATACACACCCGAAATTCATACTCCCACTCACCGGCGACGACACTGTGACGATCGCCGATCATTCCCACCGTCTGCGCATACACACATATACTAACAACACTGAAGAATACACATACACATACACATATCCATACACGGCAGGCGTGCACACACACGCATGCACTGCTCTCTCTCTCTCTCTCTCTAAACTACACTCCGGCCAATTCCGGCGACGACGATGATGATCAAACACACACCACCACCACTTCCGTCGACGAAACTCACTGACTGAACTCACCACATACACCTACACCATATCACACACACACACGACGAACATATGAAAACCCCACACCACTAGATGATCGACGGCCCACCGAGTCCCCCATCGTCGGACGTTCTTTCTCTCTCCTTTTCTTTCTCCGTTTTCGATTTCTCTTCCTCCCTTCTCCCCGCGTGTGTGCATGTGTGTATATATATCTGTGAAAAATCGGCCACGTATGATCTCCAATCTCCGTTTGATTACACGTTGCATTTATATATATATATATATATATATACATATACAGGTGTGTGCGTAAACTGTAGGAAAAACATATTAGTATAATTACACTCATCCTTCCTCTATTTTGTTAAGTTTTGAATTGAACCCAATTTAATATTTAATATTTTAAAAATTATAAATTGACCCCTAAAATATTTAAATAAAATAATAAATTACGCCATCTACCCCGTTATTTTATTTTTTATTTTTATTTTTATTTTTGAAACTTTTTAAAATACGACTTTAAAAATCAGGGTCTTACAACCCTTCCCCCCTAAAAGAAATTTCGTCCCGAAACTTATCAACCAATAAGAATTAACAACTTAATCAAATCATTTATACATCAGACGTGCACCACAAAGTTACATTTGTCACACTTCATTCTAGACTAGTTGGTTTTTATGTAGGGTCCCATAATCTAACGTCACCCTTAATTCATAACCAACAATTTTCGTGAAATCATTTCTACATTCATTGCAATATTTTCATTTGCAATAGTCAATATTATATCCAAAATCCAGCAGACGTGGTGCACCTTTGTTGGTAACACCCATTCCAAACAATCAGTTTGCAACAATATCTTCATTCACATTTATACCAACAATACTCGCAACTAACCATATAAGAAATAGCTAGCTCAAACCCCACGTGAATTGGGTCGAGAGACTAACAATCATCGATTGCAGTAGTTACATCAGAACTTTCAATAATCCCATAAACGTTTTATACTTAGTATCACAATCCCACGTTAACTAATAAATTTTTCGCAAGATGTCATTACATAAAAACCACATAGATACCACCAAACCATATCAACACGTATTAAAATACGTTGAACGGGTCATTTATAAAAATTTCTTTTATACCTTCACATTTTAATCAAGTCCCTGGCAAAGCCACATGCTTCAATTATGTTCCAGTCTACCTACTCACGCTTCAAACATATGTAAATATGGATCGAAGTACCTAACTACATCCCAACTACAAAATTTCAAGACATCACAAAAACCATTTGGGATAATTCAAATTATCCTTCCCTCATTAGATCCCAGTGACCCCACATGTCGACTTCGCCTAATAATTAGTAGAGGATCAATACATCTAATTGAGTTCTTTTTTATCAACTCCGTGTCCTATATTAAAAAAAAAATAACCACACCGGGCTGTCTCCAATTCTCAAAAAATTTCCGTTTTTCTATCTCAATTCAGTCTATTAGACTGAAGTCATACATCCTTTTTATAAAACATTTTTTTCGGTATCACCTTGATCACTAAAAAAGTATCTATGAGTTTAAACACATTCTATTAGTGCCACGTGATCCTCCTCGCTACCAGAAATTCCCAAATGCAACTCCTAAACATATCCTTCAATATCTGAATCACACCTCTCGATTGACCGTTAATCTACAAATAAGAAGAGTTACGAACTCTCAACTTGACACCCAAAGCAATATGGAAACTCGACTAGAACGTCAAAATAATTATCAATTTTTGGTACTACAGTTTCTCTAATAGAGAAATATTACCTGGAATTAGCTACCCGACTTTCTATATTTACAACATGTCGATTTTATGACGGTATTTATTACATATAAAACTCACATTTTAAGATATCACTATTCAATACTGCATTTCGAATTCATCTGTGGACTGTTCATACAACAGTGACTTAATTTACTTTGATAAAAATTATCTTCCAATTCCATTACGGCGACAACACTTACTCGTTAACAATTCAATTTATCAAAATATGGTCAATCAATTTATCCAAGAGCAACTATCAACTATCGGACGAATAAGTCACACCGGTATCTTATCCTAACTTTATTTGACACTTATATTGAATCGGTGACTCATGCAACCGAACAATCCCGTCAATGTACACTTAACATACGAATCAAGACTCACCTTTCCATTCTGGAATAGGTAAAGGCTACAATGACCCTCCTGGATATTAATACTCCACCTTAATTTTCGCTAACATACAAGTCACCTAACAACAAATTCTGCGATTTTTCATTTTCCTTCAAACTACCGATAATTCTCCTTCAATCTTGATACAGTTTGATATCACCTGGGTGCATTGTGTATATTGGAATACATATTTCTTTAAGGCCCCTTTCGTCAAATGGGCATCATTAGGAACACACAGTCTGTTTTCAATCATCAAGACTTCATCATTATTTCTGACACGATCGTCAGCTCTACGACCATTTCCCACTTTATCTCTAATCTTTCTCAACTGGACATCCAACCTCTATGCTTTTATAACACAATTGATCAATGTCGATTTCCAAAATCAGAGTATCAAACAATGTTGCCATCTGACCAATCCCCCACTACACTCACAAGGTCACTCAATGCATAATTTAGTGTGAACAACCTGAATGTACACAACCCAACCTACCAATTTCCGACTTAAAGCATTGGCTCCGACTTTGGTCTTTCCTGAAAAATAATGGATGGTGCAATTGTAGTCTTTAATAAATTTTATTCAACGCCTCTACCTCAGATTTAGTTCCTTTTTGAGTAAGCAATTATTCCCAACTCTGGTGGTCGGTGTATATCCCACAAATCTTGTCATACAGGTAAAATCACTAGAACGTCAAAACAACTACAATCACTGCCATTTCCAAAAATTTCGAGCTCCAAGTACACTTTTCGACCCTTCTCATTAAACCATAGCTTCAGCTTCCTTGGGATTCATGTGAATACTATTTCTCAAGATCACATGTCCCAAATTTACCACTCGATCCTACCAACCTCACACTTACTGCACTTGCCATACCATTGCTTTTCTCGCATCATTAGCAACACAATCTGGAGATGTTTTACAAGCTCTTCTCTACTCTCAACTGGATCACCGTTTCCCCCACGTCACAGTCCCTAACCTCCAATTGGTAATATCCTACTCAAAATCTAACACCCTGATCTTTCGCAGTTGATTAAAGTAAGAAACACCAGGTCTGAGTTAATCGTGAGTTAACAGTCTAATTTATTGTAACGACTCGATTTCCCAGAGCCGTCACACGGCTTCTCCTATAGTGACTTCCTACACCTAAAACTAACTCACTCGAATTCCCCATACTCAATAGGTTGTAATTACAAACTAAGTGCAATCACTCTTCTACTTCAAATTGACCACCTTTAAAGTTCCAAGGTTAAAATTAAAATCCCAATTCCCCATATTTTATCAACACGATTATATTTAGCCAACTTATTGAGTCGAATGTTCAATTCATTAAACTTATGGAACCTATTTTACAACGGCTACGATTATTATTCATGCTTACTAACACCCCAACAATCCTTTCCCTAGCTATTACAATATCCACCGCCTAAACTAGTCCTGACTGGTGCCCAACACCTGCGTAAAATATTATGATATCCTTTCTTTAACACCTTCCTAATCTCCTGAGCCAACTATCAAATTGACTAAAGTAATGATTATATCTTTTCCCAAAATACAAACTTTTATTCATCCCAGATTGAAAAAGTAACTTCATTTTGAAACAATCCACCGACAACTCTATATTACTCATACAAAACAAACTATATTTATGCGCACCTACTATCATCACAAAAGCACAATTCTCAGCTACTTTCTATAGATCAATCTCTATTACTTCTGTTATGCTTACTAGTTCCACAAACTGTTGCCCTGTCTGCCCATCAACTTAGAACGTACCACCAAGTTAAATTCCTTTTCTTTCTTTTTTTTATATATCGCCACAGTTTTCTCACATCCTTATTTTCAACTAATACGAACTCTCCCTTTGTTTTCATAATCTGGTTTTCATAATCTGACTTAAATGTGTTCTACAATACTATCGAGTATTTTAACAACTAACATATTAAGTGCTACTAATAGTTCTCAACATCAAAGAATACGCATATGGTTGTTTCTCATAGTACTTCCACAATCGCGATCCACCCATTACCACTACCATCAACATAGCATCCCTTGAATCCATCGTCCGGCAATATCACCCTTTTGTCGCATCACTACTTGCCAATAAGACAACCAACCATGCATGACGCCAATGCACCAACTAATGTAATGAAATAACTAACACTCACCTATCGACACCCTATCTCATGTCCCCTACTGACTAGACGACTGGCACGTCCTCCTATCTCATGGTTTTCTATTGACACAACCACCGACAAGTCTATAGAACCTATAACTTAGGCTTTGATACCAAAATTGTCACACCCCACCCCGGACACCTGTCACCGTGGGGCCAGTGTGATGTCGACAAGACCTCATCTTAACGTCAAATCCACCAGTAAACGACAAGGTGCATACAAAAATATACGACCACAAATTCGAACCATATACAACATCTCTAACTGGGTACACACCCGTCCCCAAATTATAATGGCAACAAAAGTATAACAACAATGAAGCCCTCACAGGTTCGCCTCAGACAGCTCCTCCCAAAATATTTCCATGCTACACCATCGCCGGACTTTACCTAGTGCTAGTAGGGGACCGACTCCAAGCTGTTGTACTTGCGAGTGTACTGCCTTCTTAGTAAAACATTTTTAAAATAATAATACATTCTAAATATCACCACAATTAAATATGAATCAAGCATAAGTATATAGACCCCACATAGCTAGTAAAATCTCAAGTATAGAAGCAGTGAAAATAAAGCGATATAGATAAGTTCCATTCAAATCCATCTAGTATAAAATCATACCAATCACCATAATAAATAATAAATCACCCAACAGAAGTAAAACACCACATCTCAAACCACTATTTCACCACAACACACACTGGCTAGCCATAGTGATCGTTTTAACCTCACGATCGGGAGTTTGCAACGGTACCGTACCATCCATAGGATATGTCTTCCTACGAACACCCATCACTCCGTCGAAGCGGATAATCACTGCGCAGTATAAATGTCTAACATCACTCTGCCGAATCAGATAAACATCACTTCGCCGAAGCGGATCACATATCTCTGCCGAAATAAATAAATACTATGGCATCGTCCAATCAATAACATCGTAAAATCCATACCATCACTCTGCTGAAGCAGATAAATACTATAGCATTGTCAAATCAATAACGTCATCATCAATTCATAAACCAATATTATCATCTAATCAATATCGTCAAATCTCAAACATCACCTTCTATTTCCAAAACCGATTTTTAATCCAAAATCATATTTCTCATTTTTCTTTATAAAACGTCTGATTTCACCAAAACCATTTTCACATTGTTTTCGAAAACCATCGTAATATCATGAAAATCCATTTTTACCAACTCACCCAAAACTTGCTTGATCCCGAAAATTTTAAAAGCAACTAATGTAAATACAACTATTTTCTATCATATATAGATATAAAAATAGTTTGTTAAGAAGACAGTACACTCACCTGATTATCCATTTTCAAAGACTTTAACCGCCTATTCTCTACTGGTACTCCGATACCTGCGAACCTAATAGTGACAGGGCCTAAATTAATATTTTTATGTAAAAATAACCTAATCATGAAATGCTGGCCCTAATTTCCGTGATCTTTTATTCTCCGTATTTTATTATGAAATATTACTATTCAACTAATGTTACTCCGTTACGGTTTATTATATCAAATTTATTCATGTGAACGGTCTCACTATTTTCTATCGCCATTTCAATTTAAACAATTAAATACATATATTAAAGAAGTTCGAAATTCTACTTTTCCGGATTTTTCGATGGCAGCGAGATTGGATTTTTATTTCTATTGGGGGGGTTTGTGCAATTTTCTCTTCTCTTTTTTTTTTTTTTTTTGTGCCCGCTTCTTCTTCTCCCGCTTCTGTTTGCTGTTCTGCTGCAGCCGTCGTCGCCGAACCTCCGATCACGCCATCTCCATTTACCGCCTCTATCGACCGGCCATCCCCAATCAATCACACACAAACATACCCCAAACCGCCAAACACACACATTCACCTTCACTATCGTCTGATTCACAACACACACACAACACCCACAACACACACACAGACTGTCCGACGACGATACATTCCCATACTCGTCGGAGGAGCACACATACACCGTCAAGACTGAAGAACAACCACACATACATACCACCGGTCCTCAGAACAAAACATACAATCACGCTCACCTCGCGAAGTCGACGGCACCTCTCTCTCTCTCTACTCTCCACTCCGACGACGACCACCTATAATGACTATAAACACCCATAAAACACGCCCACACACCCCTAATCACGTACCCACAACTAAACACTTACATACACACTTGGAATTCATACTCCCACTCACCAGCGACGACACCGTGACGATCGCCGGTCATCACCACCGTTTGTGCACACACACATATACCAACAACACTGAAGAATACACACGCACATACCCACGCACAGCAGGCTCGCACACACATGCATGCACTGCTCTTTCTTTTTCTCTCTAAACTACACTCTGGCCAATTTCAGAGACGACGATGATGATCAAACACACACCACCGCCACCTCTGTCGACGAAACTCACTGACTGAACTTACCACATACACCTACACCACATCACACACACACACGATGAACATATGACAACCCCATGCCACCGGACGATCAACGGCCCACCGAGTCCCCCATCGTCGGACGTTCTCTCTCTCTCATTTCTCTTTCTCTTCATCCCTTCTCCCGCGTGTGTGCATGTGTGTATATATATATATATATGTGTGTGTGTGTGTGTGTGTGTGTGTGTGTGAAAGATCGGCCACGTATCCTCTCCAAGCTCCGTTTGATTACATGTTGCATTTATATATATATATATACAGGTGTGTGCGTAAACTGTAGGAAACATATATTAGTATAAATACACTCATCCTCCCTATATTTTGTTAAGTTTTGAATTGAACCCAATTTAATATTTAATATTTTAAAAATTATAAATTGACCCCTAAAATATTTAAATCAAATAATAAATTACGCCATCTACCCCGTTATTTTTTTTGAACCTTTTTAAAATACGACTTTAAAAATCAGGGTCTTACACTTAATTTGTTTGCTCATTAGCCTGGAATGAATTTCGAAATTGATCCCTTTATGGAATCGTCTGCATTTCACCTCTTCTGCTTTTACCAGATCAGGGAAAAAATGGGACAAGGCATTGAATTTAACTTCGTACTACTGGATGGTCATCTTCCCCTACTTCAAAACTATGAATTCCTCATCCATTTGGAACCGATAGGACTCAGGGAAATATTTCTCAATAAACATCGCAACAAATTGATCCCAAGTGATCTCTTTACCCGGTACTAAAAGTAACCTCTTCATCTCCTCCTACTAATGTTCGTCTTTCTCTTTTAGTTAGAAGGTGGAAAGAGGAACTCCACTATCGTCAGTAATTCCCATAACCACAAATACATGCCCCATGCCGCTCAACCAATTCTCGGCATCAGTTGGACCCATAGTTCTTGTGAAAACCGGAGCATCCAACTCCTTAAATCTTTTAAGAAGTACTGTCTGGAAAGTAGTTGTGATAGTTTGGGCTCCTTGGCATTCCATCATTTTCTCCTGCTGCTCTGTCAGCTGTACAGCAGCCTACAGAATTTTCTCAATGGCATCTAAGGTTTCCTGCGTCTTGTCTCTCCTCCTCTGGGGTCCAACACTCCTAGAGCTCTCATTTTCACGCTCCATAGTCACTATCTGAAATAAAATTTAATAAACTGTTGGGCCAACCAGGCCAACCAGAAAGCAACAGTATTTAATTTAATAATATAACTACCACTCGTGTGCCGAAACCACCTACCGACACCCTATTTCAAGGTCCACTACTGACTAGACAACTAACACGTCTATAGAGCCTATAACCTAGGCTCTGATACCACAAATGTAACACCCCACCCCGGGCACCCGTCACCTGAGGCCGGGCGTGACGCCGACATAACGCTACCTGCCCAAACAACCAAATATTCCTACATACATATATACGTACATACTTGTGCCACAGTAATTAATATTTTTTTTTCCAAAAATACATATATCTATATACCGCTTTTCAAAAACATGGGACACACCCATCCCGAATATATACAACAAAAATCACAAAATGCTGAACCTGCCACGGTTCGCCTCTGACCGGCCTACTCCCTAAATGACACTACCCTCGAACTCTACCTAGTTCCAGTAGTAGACTAACTCCTAGCTGCGGTACCTGAAACCAAATATTTTATCGGTGTACTGTCCTCATAATAAAAATATTTTTATGGATCAAGCACAAATACTAAACACCACGTTCTAAAACATAATATCATATAACCACTTACCGTGCTGGAAAACCAGTTCTACTGCCTCCAACGTAATGAAATAATATATTTAAAACACCCAATCCAAATATTTTAAGTCAACTAGTGCATTAAAATAATATACTTATGCCAACCCATTTTAAAATAATATATTTAAACCAATCAATCCAGGCAGTTCATCGTATAATAAAATACCGCACACTATTTTTCTACTAGCCCTAGGATCATTTTTTCCTCACGATCGAGAGTTGCAATGGTACCGTAACCTGTATAACTGTGCCATCTAAAGTGACTATCAGTACCAGGGCCATTTATTATCCCCAATGGTAGGGGTACTACCCGCAGGATTTGCATTCCTGATGGGTCAATCCACCCTGCAGAACTTGCCTAGCAGGTAATCCACATCTCGTAGGATATATCCTCCTGACGAGAAAAAATCCACATGTCACAGGTAATATCCGCCTGACGAGAAGAAATCCACATCTCACAAGTCTTATTCGCTTGACGAGATGGAATCCACATCTCGTAGGTCATATCCGCCTAACAAGAAGAAAATCCAAATCTCATAGGTTATATCCGCCTAACGAGAAGAAAATCCACATCTCGTAGGTCATATTCGCCTAACAAGAAGAAAACTATAGCATAGTTGGATAAAAATCACCTTTCACCTTTAAAATCTACTTGATCTACATAAGTTATAAAATCATCCAATTTAATAAACACATTTTCCCACAATTTATACAAAAATATAATTTGTAAATTTACATAGAAGACAGTACACTCACCTCGTTTTTCGCACTACAAAAATATCACCGTTCAAAACCTACCGGGACACTGGTGCTTGTGAACCTAATAGTGACAGACTTAAATTAACATTTTATTTGGCTTAAATTAACATTTTATTTAAAACAACCCTAATATGCAACGCATGACCCTATATTACAAAAATTTCCATTCCCCAAATTTAATTATAAAAAGTTATTATTCACCTCATTTCGTTATGTTAATAGTTATTATACAACATTTATTAAAATTTATGGTTACAAAAATTATTATCACGATTACGAAAATTTTAATGCTAATAATTTAATTTAACGAAAATAGTAATCGACTAAAATTTTACCTGTTTTCGAATTGTCTGCAGAGAGATTGGATTTTGGAATTTTTTTTTCCTCCCTTCTTTTTCTCTTCCTTTTTTGTTTTTTGTTTTCTGCGCTTGGACCTCACCACCGCGGCGACGCTACAGTGGGTTCTGTTTCTGTTTCGTTTCAAACGGACTATTTCTCTCTCTCTACTCACCAGCTCCGGTGACTCCCACACCACCATCTGAACATCACATGCACACACAACATGCAGTGTTGGACAACATACACACACACACCGTAGCAATTGAAACCACACACACATACCATCGACGATCACACCTACCCACCGAACTGACGACCACTGCCGATGACGAGACACACATGCATTCCACGATCACACACACACATACACATGCATCTGATCAGATCAGAGCACACGTACACTCGCCAAAACAAACAGAGGAACACAAACATACACTTACTGGCGACGACACAGTGACGATCACCCACTTACCTATGCTAACGATTGTCTGAACACACACACACACACACGCACTGAATGACGAGCAATAACCACACGTACACTATCAGTGGACAGAACACACACACACACACATGCACACATACGACGAACCGAACATGGTAACCCACCAAACGACCGGCGATGATCACACCCCACTGGCTGACGACACACCATTGCCATCCTCTCTTTCTTCTCTGTTCTTTTTTCTTTGTGATGATATTGTGTGTGTGTATATATATATATATATATATATATATATATATTATTTTTTTAAATTACATTAATCTCTCCTTGATTTCTTTAAATTATTAGTTAGACCCAAAATTTAAAATTAATATTTTTTTAAAATTGCTAATTAACCCCTAAAATTTTAAATTAAATTAAAAATGACACCTTCTACTTCATTATTTTCTAAATGTTCTAAAATGCGGCTAATAAATATGCATATGCGGAAATTAAGGTCTTAAACAAGGACTATAAGATAAAACACTAAAATTTTAAACTAAAGGCAATCTACGATAATGAAAGGATAGAAGTCAACCTAAGACGATATACTACCCTATTATTAGAGAACTAGATAAAGAGGGACAAAGAATGCTAGAAGAAGGAAGCGTAATGACGAAGCCAAGTTTATCTCATCCAAAACAAGATAAGCTTTGAGCATGGAAGAAAGCCCAAGTAAACATCGATGACTTTTCTCCCATATATCTTACATCAGAAGTTACTTTAAGATAGCTAAAGGAAAAAGGGTACTTAATCTTTATCTAAAAGTAGAATCACAAAAGATAACAATAATTCATATACAACAATAACACAATAATTCCCAGACAAAGATTACCATCTAAACATTTTACATAAGTCAAACATAAGATAAAAAGCAAACAATAAAATGTCACACACCAAGTACTAAACAAAACTACTAGTGTTTTAAGCATAATACAAAGCTAAATAACAAATACACCAATCAAAACTAGTCGGTGCCATACAATTAGAGAGTAAGGGATGAGTGTCATGACATTTTAATGCGCTTTGAATTACTCGTAAGTGCACGAGGTCAAGTTTTAATAGTATAGGAAGAGTAGGGTTGTCGTATCCATAGGGATTAGTTTAAATTATCATTAAGCACCGTAATTATCGTAACCTAACTTTATCTAGGCGATCCAATTTAGGGTTTTATAGAAATAAAGCTAAAACTAAAATAAATACAAAAACAAAATAAATTATAATATAGATTATCTATGCACTAATGTGCTAGGGGCTTGATTTCATCTCGTTATTCCCGTGTTATCCTATTAAGCAATTATTAGTTAATTTTGTTTATTCAATAATCTAGATTTTTAAAGCTCACTCACTACCTCTCCCGAGTGTAAAGTGAGTGAATATGCAACCACATCAACACTGATATCCCAATCAAGCGTTTGAACGATGACATGCGTCTTACCCCAACCTCATGGATTGCGCAGGTTCTAATAATCTCCAGAAACATTAGAACTCGTGCTGTGTTTTAAACCTAGTCCGAATCTGGGGTTACCTCTCCCGAGGGTCAAACCCCGTATTCTCAAATCAACCACAATATCATATATAAGCATACAATGGAAGTCATAAAATGGTAACACAATTGAATGATGGTTCTAATTGATCAATTTAGAACTCGATTACCTCCCGGTCTCACGAGATCCTATATTCCCAACTCGAATACTTAGGTGTTGATTTCCTCTCGGATTCACAACAACCTACGTTATGCACTCCCAAATTCGATTACGAATTCAACCTCTCCCGAGTATCAAATTCGCAACCTAACATTGTCTAAATCATTGGCCACATTAAGCAAACACATTAGGCCTAAGGAGTGCATAAAATAGAATTAAATTCAACAATAGACAAAATATTTACAACATGGTTCAAATGAGACTACATTAAGCCCTAGATCTAAATTACGAATACAACATCGATAAATTTGTAGCTAATCTTCTAAATAAATTCATAAATGTAGTATGTTTAACACAATGTTACAAATATAAACTTAGAACAAAAGATTATGTAGAAAAATGAGAAGAGAAAATCTTATTGAGGATTTGGACTTAGTATCTTCAATTCTAAGTGTCACCGATGATGTTTTCTTCGTCGATCTTGCATCAAAACGCTATCACCTAGTGTTTTCCCCTTCAAAATCGCCTCAAATAGCTCCAAAATATCGCCTCTTACTATTCCTCCTTCGACCTCTTCCTTTTTCCCATGATAATGAGCTTAAATAACATAAATTAGGGTTCATATGTGACTGATCTTGCTGCAACGAGAGTGAGCTCACTGTAGCGAGCAAAACACTACCCTTTGCTCGCTGTAGTGTGCTGAAGGCAACGCCGAAACCAAATTCTTCTTGTAGCTGTATCTTTCTCATCCAAATTCCTATTAAGGTTGTTAAAACACCTATGGAAAGCTAAGATGTATATATACAACTTTGATGTTTTGAGATTTTTCACAATCGGATTGCATCATTGTCAAAAAGGGCCTTGAAGTTACTGCACCTGAACCGATTTTGCACATTTTCACCCATTTATTCAAAAACCTATAAAATAATACAAAAACACATTAAACTAACAAAAATTATTAAAAACACACAAATATTTGAATCCAAAAATACTTGATTTTTTGGTAAATAAACCACTTATCAATGAGCATGGGAATCGTATGTAATCTGGAGACTCTACGCAAAAGCAGATCCCGGCAAACTCTTTCTCTATAAAAGTGGAGGGATAACCTGAGGCAGATGGAGCGTCTTTCGCGAAGGAATAAGGAGTTTTTTTCTATAGATATCTTAATGTATGGTGAGACCACGAGACTATAGTGAGGATCCATCCAGATCATATATTATGTCGCCACTGATGGACTGAGAAGATAATCCCATTAGATACCAAGTGATAACACTCCCACTGAGCATAAGTTCTTGTGTCTCTAACCCCATCCCCAAACTCAAAAGTATAATGAGTAGCAATCGTGCCACCAATCAACGAAATATACTGAGTCATGTTGAACTTACAGAGTACTCAACTAGGAATGTAGGGGACGTAGTCTTGGAATCCTAACAGCGAGATGAGAGGTAAGTCTATGCAATCCAAATAAATATTGGTTGACATCGTACGCCTCGTAGTCCATACTACCTCAGAGCTAACCATCTCTTCCAAAAGTGATGCCCAGTCTGGTAGGTAATTGAGACCTTGCGTGATTTAAGAGAACTAAAAACATAGCTGGTCTACTCTCGGATCCTCTGAGCACCAAGTTGCCATGGGTATCCTGATCAAATAGGAGATGATCCATATCTGTAGTAGCACGCAGCTCCTAAAGAAGTAGTGTTCACCTGCTCGATAAGTAGTCAAGGATTGGTATAACTCTACTAGTATAAGAGGTACTATTAGGTAGGACAAATTAGCTAGCATTCTCTCTTCCAGAAAGATCGTTTGGCCTGAGAGATCACTTTTCTTCCTAGGGAACAGTGTCTCCTGTAGCAATAGAGCAACTAATACAATCATCTGGCACCCACGCCAGTCCGAGTAGCTACTCCACATGTCCCCATATCCTGATAGTCGTAGATATCTAAAAACCACCTCTCGAGCATGTCGAACTCAAGGGAATCCTCACCAACATTCTGACAAAACACTAGATGTTTTCGCTTCACTCCTAGAACTGTAATAATCGATTTTTTCGATGATAATAATAAAAGATGAGGGATCTCTCTTGTCAAAGGAAGTCCAAGCAGAAAGGATACCTCCTCTAGACACAGAGTCAGATTGATCACTCCCAAAATGGAAGCACGACTAAGTCGGTACCCAGGGTCATACAAAACTCTTGATAAATGGCCCATCCACAGTCACCTAACGAAGCTCCATGACATATCCGAGTGTGGACCATAGGAGTGCTGACTCATTTGAAGTCAATGACTCTACCTATTCAAATAGAGGTAAGTGACTTGGCTGATGAAATGAATACCTGAGATGAATAATTCCAGAGTAGCTGCTCTAGAAAAAAAAAATCCACTCAAAAGAAATGTCATTCACACATATTCCAAACAAACAAAGTATGTCACATATATCTGTTGCATAAAAATTAAACTAGACTAAACTATGTTATCTCTAGGTCTCCCTACATCTAGGGAAGAGACAGTATGATCAAGTGACCAGCCCTTTCGGGTAGAATGACAAGCTTATCTCTTTCCCTTTGCTAGGGAAGAGGAGGGATTTCCAAAGCAACCAGACATAATATCCTGATATGATAAAGAAAATATGTGCATAAAATTTTCTATCATGATTTGCTTTACGTTAGCATAAGATGTTCAAAGAAATACATGCTAATAATTGAAGATAAGTTTTAACTACCTGTACTACCAACATGTCATCCTACTGATAATAAATGTAAAAAACTAAAATAATACATATATATCTCATGCATAAGTACAATAATAAAAGGGAGAAGTATACATCAAGAAAGAGAAATACATATACATCTATCCCAATACATATACAATCATAACCACCATAATACATACCCTAAAAAATGATACATTCATAATAATACATATCTAATAATAAATATATGTACAAAAATATGTCCACCAAAATATATATCTCCAAAAAGATACAATTGTATAATCTAATCCCAAAAAGATAACAATATTTGCACCTGTCGAAGATCAGACATAGGTCAGTCCATACTCCATGCAAAACCCCCAGTCACCAGGGTACGCATAGCAAAAGGGATGGAAGCCTCTAGGCAGCCATGAACTTTGTTGTGCCAAGAGTAGTTATACGAGCCTCAGAAGGAGGAGCTAAATCTGGTGACCAAAGGATAGCCAGGGAAGTCTACGGATCTCTCACTGCAAGTCCTCACAGTATCGATGACGCTAATCGTACTCCTCTCTAAGAGCATCCCTCTTTGCTCCGATAGTAGTAAGCTCAAAAGCCAGAATTACCTCATTCTCGCTTCGACTAGCCAAAAGGTCAGCACCCTATGACCAAACAAGGTACCACCCACTAGGTGTGCTATGTCTATCTAAGGGTTAATCGACAAACGTGAGAACCACTAAAGGTACTCATCCTCAAAGACTGGTGATAAGTGTAAAATACCTATATACTTCTAAACTGAATTTGGTAGTTTTTGAGTGTATTATTAATATCTAAATGCATTTTAGTTTGTTTTTAGTTAAATTAGGTGTAGGGATGTTAATGAGCTATAAACAGGTGAAACGGTGGGAAAACATTGAAGAAATTATGAAGAAACATGGTTTCAAGATCACAAGACCCACCGCTGCGGCATTGAGAATGTTGGGAGTGCTGAAAATACTTAAGTCTCACCGCCTAGGCGGTAAAAGTGCAGAGAGTTAGAGTTGTTTCACCGCCGTGACGCTGATCTCCACCACTGCGGCGAAGGTTAAACTGACTTACTTACCGCCTAGGCAATAAAAGATCAGAGTGTTTGAAGCTAACCTGAAAATTTATTTCCTCATTCCCCTGTCGAAGCCGATAAACTTTTCAATTCTGAACATATTTCAATACTCTATCCAATTAAATTTTTCCAAACTATTGTCGCTAAGCCTAAAAGTTAAAATTGAGTAAAATCAAGTAGCATAGACTAATGCTGACTTGAAGTGAGCGATCGGGGTTCTGGGACGAAAAGTTATTGATTCAGTATTAATGTATTCACTTGTCATTCTTTTTGCACGCCCATAAAGTTGTACAAATTCGAATAAGTTTGGAGGTGTGACAGTTCTTTAACGGTTAAAAAAAAAAACTATGTGAATGTAGTTTTTATTTTTATTTTCATCGACAAGTGAGTACAACATTCTTAAATTCTTGTTTAGGGTTGTATTTTCCATGTTTGGGGTTACGAGAGAGAGAGATAGCGATAAGCGTTTGTGCCTGGGGTATCGTTGAATTATAATGATTTGCTATTTCTATTTCTGCGATACCCTTGGTCATTCTCCAAAGTTTAACCAAGCCCTATTGATCTCTTTGAATATCCGAACCAACATTAGTGGATAGTCGAGTCTAGTCAAGCATATGGTTTTCCTGAATCCTTTATGGTTTAAGTCATGAGTTTGTCTACTGAATGATCCAATCTAGAGTTTGGTTAGTTATACATTTGAGATATCACACACACACATTTCAAATAGATCTAGAATGGTTTTTATTGATATCGAGTGTTGAAATTCTAGAACACCACTTGGTGTGTATTATTTCCTGAACTTGATCAAATGGAGGGCTGTTAAGAGAGGATCAACTTGGTTTCTTTGATTGAATTTAGAAATCGCATGCATATACTTCTTCTTTGTTAAAGTTTTTCATTTTTAGATTAGTTATTAGTTAATTAGTGTAGTTAGTTTAATTTAGTGTTAGAGTGTTTTGCTCGAGGACTAGCAAAATTTTAAGTTTGAGCGTATTTAAAAGGTGTAAAATACATATCTACTTCTAAACTGAATTTGGTAGTTTTCGAGTGTATCATTAATATTTAAATGTGTTTTAGTTTTTTTTAGTTAAATCAGATGTAGGGACGTTGACAAGCTATAAATAGGAGAAACAGTGAGAAAAAGCTATAATATTTTTAGATATTATAAAACCTTGTACCTATAAATACCCATTCTCCCACTTTCATTAAAAACTATGGGAGTTGGAACATCCCTAACCCTTAGGAGGTGATCTTTGGCCATTTTTAAAGATCTCAAAGAGGATATTCATCATCCGAAGAAGAGAAAACATTGGAAGATCGATCTTTGGCGACAGTAGATCACTCCACTTTAAGATTTGATATTTCTCTCTTTGTAATTTAATGTTTTATTGTAAATGATGATGAATCCATCTTGGTTTAATGTTTCAATGGCCAAAATCATGTTAGATTAGATAAATATTAGCTAGGGATAGATGTAGTTGTGTAAATACTAGTTTGATGAAATATATGTTTCTTTAACGGTTGTTTGTTTTTAATTCCAATTGTGTTTATCATTTTATTAGAACTTTAATATTATTGTTAAGGAATTAGGGTTGGATTTGAGACTACGGGGTTTGACACTGGGAAGAGGTAACCCTGGATTCGGACTAGGGTAAACACATCGTTACGATCTAACGACCCGAGAGGGCGTTAGTGAGTGTGCAATTGATGACATTGGGGCAAGACTCATGTGACCTAGAGTCATTAAGAAGTTGAGGGGGACCTTTTCATTAACACGAAGTTGCGTATTCCCCCGTCTTACACTCGGGAGAAGTGGCGAAGAAGTTTGCGAACCGAGATTGTCAGATACCATAAACTTCGCTATTGTTAACTAAATGAAATCAAACATGTATTAAGTGAACGAAATCAATCCCTAGGTAATCAACTTAGTTAGGATTAACCTACTAAATGTAGTTTAGCTTAGTTTTAATTAGTTTAATTTAAAATAATTCTTGAACCGTCTGGATAATATAAGACTATGCAAATTGTAGTATTCAATTATTCACACCGTCCCTATGGGAACGATATTCGATCTTAAAGATCCACTATATTAAAACTGGACCTCGCACACTTGCGAGTAGTCAATACGCGAGCGTGTAAAAAACCTCGTCGTACAAGTTTTTGGCGCCATTCCCAGGAATGGTGTTGAATGTATAGAATTGATATTGTGACTAAGTAGTTGAATATTAATCCAGAGAATTCTTTTGTTTAATTTTCTTTTAAATTATTTTGTTAATTTGTTTCGTCAGTTGAGATCAAGCAATGCGTGTAACGTAGAAGAAGTTTGGAAATCTTTACTCTTGATCCGGAGATTGAGTATACATTGAAAAGGATAAAGAAAGAGAGAAGAATCCAACTTCAATACCATGAATCGAGATCCAACGGAGCGTACTAACCCTAATTCCTTATCTACAATGGATTTTGGTGAAAAATGCTCAACCGAGTCCGGCTAGGGATGTTAAATCAAGCAAGTCACATTTTTTGATCCAAAACTGAGGGTATCAAAATTTACCCAATTTTTGCTATTATTTATTTTTTGGAGGCCGGAATGGTCTCGGAGCGTGTTTGGAGGTAAATTAGGGAGTGAGGATAATCAGATATGTGTTTTGCACTTAAAATCGTTGAACAAGCAAAGTGGAAACGCATGGTGTGGAGCCTTTGTGTGAAAACTTGAAGAAACAACGAAAATCCAGCAATAGGCTCACCGCCGAGGCGGTAAAAATGCAGGATGTCAAGTTTTCAACATAAACGCCTCACCGCTGCAGTGGTGAAACAACAGATTGTTATGTTTTAAAAAGGGCGCTTCACCGCCGATGCGGTGAAACAACAGAAAGAATTGGTTTTAAAAGGTGCTCACACCGCCGTGGCGGTGATTCCCACTACCGCGATGGTGAGGCCTTTGTTTGATTAAAACCATCCCGCTAAAACAAAAATGCCACCTCTTAAAAAACTCAAAAATCTATCTAATCCCATTCCTCCAAACCATTTCCAACCCTCTAAATCATCCTTCTATTAACAAAACTTGTGATTTCCACCACGAAATCATCCTCCAAAAATAAAATTTGCCTCATTTTTGAAAAGTTAGGGTTTAAGGATCGACATGTAGCATTTCTTCCATTTTCAATCGATTGGACCGCCATTTTCCAATGAGTAAGTATCAATGATCCAATGTTTCATATACTTGTTGAAATCTTTGATTGATTTGCATGATTATATAAAAAAATCATTGGATTTGGAATGTGCCCTACCCCTTAAATCCCTATTTTCGCGATTTTCATTTTCTATGGGATTTTGGTTTGATTTTTGGTGTTAAACTGAGTTTTTATGGATTGGTTAATTGTGTGAATCAAAAATGCATGCTACATTGTTTGTATTTTGTTGAAATCGTTGCAATTAGTGTATGTGTATTGGGTTTATACCTTGTTCTTGATAGTAATGATTCAGGGGCTGTTTTTGTATTGAGCATATACGATTGGGTTTATCTCATTTATGAATGTGATTGCTAGGAACCATGTCGAAGAAGGTTGCTACGAAAAGGGGACACAGTGAAGAATCAGGGTCAGCTCTTGACTTCGATTCCACCCGATTCGTTTCGAAAACGGCCGAGGAGCACTTTCATCAACATGAGTTCAAAAGACTATACATAAAGCAAAGAGGATTCAGGCCACTGGACAGTCTACCAGCAGAATTCCGGGATGTCATTCAAAGCTGAGGTTGGGAGTACTTCTGCCAATTGCCTCCCTTCGGTGAAGTCTCCTTAGTCTGGGAGTTCTACGCAAACATCACTGAAGCTCAACAGAACCAGACAAAGGCCCGCGGCCAGATTATCTCATTCAGTCCTAAAAAATTCAATGAGGTATTGGGATTGGGACTACCGTAGCCTTTTCAAGAGCCGTATTCGGGGTACCAGTCAAGTATGGAAGACGTGATCCAGGCCCTAACTACAGGCAATGTCGAATGGACCATTACAGGGTCAGATCGAGCCATATTCCCCACCAGATTCTTGAAGCCAGTGCTGAAGATATGGCACCACTTTATTTGTGGCAGCCTGATCCCAACCTTTCACCTATTGGACGTATCAAAGGAGTGATCCATTTCATTGCATTCTATCCTGAGGGGAAAGCTGATCAACATTGAATTTTTGATATACTCTTCAATTATACATATCGGGTGGACAACCAAAGGTGGCCTCCTCTTTCCAAACTTACTAACGGGGTTATTCAGGCGAGCGAGGGAGGTTATCCTTGGGGATAGCCCATTGGCCCCAACCAATGCTCTCGACCTTGCCATTATTACAAGAATGTGGAAGGGTAGTACTCAAGGCCAGACTGTGGGAGGAGCCGTAGAGGATGAAGAGCACGCGAAAGATAAAGTAAGGCTTTCTGAGGCCCTAGTTCCCGAGGCACCCGGACTAGCCTCGATCGATGTGAAACATGTTTATCAAGAACTCTGGCATATTCGGTAAGGGCAATATGAGCTCAAAACCTACCTAAATCAATACGCACGGTATCAGGATCAATGCGCACAATATCAAAATCAAGTGCACTGACTTTTTTGCAAGGGCCTCGGCATTGAGATGCACATTTTTTTGACTATGCAGTAGGTGCTGCTGCACCTTTTGTAACAGCCAAAATTTCCATTCCGACGCAATAGTGGTGGTGATGACGTTCCCCCAGGTGGACAGTAGGAGGTAAGACTCCAATGTCTTATCTCCTAGGTATGTGTTCAAACCCAATATTTTGTTCATAAATGTTATAAATTGCTATTGGGTTCGCTACCTAGACAGTGTGGACACTGGCATGTTTAAGTTTGGGAGGGTGTTTATCCATTTTATTTTATTTTTTTTGTAGAAGAAGAATAAACAATTTTTTGATGTATTTAATTTAGATGTTTTATGTTTTGTAGACTTTAATTAAATAGTTAAGTTGTAGTTTAATTTTCATGCTTTTGCATGTTAAATGCTTAGTTTAGTGTATGTATGTTAATATTTATATTTAATATAGTGTTGTTTATGTATGAAGTCGTATATGCTTAATGAGTTGTTGAATTCGTCTAGGGCCATTTCCCGATGATGAAAATTATCTCTTAATTGTATATCGAGGTCGGGGATAATGACATTCATGTGTGTTTTGTGTGCTTAGCATGTCGATTAGGTAAAAATTATTTTGATCCTAAAATCGCACGATCGCATGGACTCAGTGTATAATTATTTGAATGATTTGACGTTGATTATTTAGTAATAAGTTCATGACACAAATAAGGAATCTAGAACTTGATTTGGGGTAGACTTGAGGCGAAATCCTAAGTAAGGTAAATTCGGAGGCGTGATTTAGGCCTTTAATTTTTTTTTCGCTTGAACCTTTGAAGCTAACCTGAAAATTTATTCTCTCATTCCCCTGTCGAAGCCGATAAACTTTTCAATTCTGAACACGTTTCAATACTCTATCCAATTAAAGTTTTCCAAACTATTGTCGCTAAGCCAAAAAGTCAAAATTGAGTGAAATCAAGTAGCATAGACTAATGCTTTCTTGAAGTGAGCGATCGGGGTTTCGGACGAAAAGTTATTGGTTTAGTATTAATGTATTCACTTGTCATTCTTTTTGCACGGCCCTAAAATTGTACAAATTTGAATAAATTTGTGGGTGTGACAGTTCTTTAACAGTTAAAAAAAAACTATGTGAATATAGTTTTTATTTTTATTTTCATCGACAAGTGAATACAACGTTCTTAAATTCTTGTTCAGGGTTATATTTTCAATGTTTGGGGTTACGAGAGAAAGATAGCGACAAACGTTTGTGCCTGGGGTATCGTTCAATTATAACGATTTTCTATTTTCCATTTCTGCGATACCCTTGGTCGTTCTCTAAAGTTTAACCAAACCCTATTGATCTATGTGAATATCCAAACCTACATTAGTGGATAGTCGAGCCCATCAAGCATATGGTTTTCCTGAATTCTTTAAGGTTTAAGTCATGAGTTTGTCTACTGAATGATCCAATCTGGAGTTTGGTTAGTTATACATTTGAGCTCTCTCACACATACGTTTCAAATAGATCTAGAATGGTTTTTATTGATATTGAGTATCGAAATTCTAGAACACCACTTGGTGTGTATTATTTCCCGAACTTGATCAAATTGAGGGCTGTTGAAGGAGGACCAACTTGGTTTCTTCGATTTAATTTGGAACTCGCGTGCATATACTTCTTTTTTGTTAAGGTTTTTCATTTTTAGATTAGTTAGTTAATTAGTGTAGTTAGTTTAATTTAGTGTTAGGGTGTTTTGCTCGACGACTAGAAAAATTCAAAGTTTGGGCGTATGTGATAGGTGTAAAATACCTATCTACTTCTAAACTAAATTAGATAGTTTTCGAGTGTATTATTAATATCTAAATGCATTTTAGTTTGTTTTTAAATCAGGTGTAGGGACGATAACGAGCTATAAACAGGCAAAACGGTGGGAAAACAATGAAAAAATGATGAAGAAACAAGGTTTCAAGATCACAAAACCCACCACCACGGTGAGAAGGCCACCGTCATGGCGGTGAGAATACTGGGAGTGCTGAAAATACACAAGTCCCATCGCCTTGGCGGTGAAAATGCAAAGAGTTGGAGTTGTTTCACCATCGTGGCGCTGATCTCCACCACTGCGGCGAAGGTTAAACCGACTTACTCACTGCCTAGGCGATGAAAGATTAGAGAGTTTGGAAAGTTGGCCAACATACCCAATGCCGCGGTCGTCAGCTCTATACAGAAAAATAGATATTTTTAGATATTTTGAAACCTTGTACCTATTAATACCCATTCTCCCACTTCCATTAAAAACTCTGGGAGCTGGAACGTCCCCAACCCTTAGGAGGTGATCCTTGGACATTTTTGAAGAGCTCAAAGAGGATATTCATCATCCGGAGAAGAGGAAACATTGGTGGATCGATCTTTGGCGACGGTGGATCACTCCACTTTAAGATTTGATCTTTCTCTCTTTGTTTCTCTCTTCGTAATTTAATGTTTTATTGTAAATGATGATGAATCCCTCTTGGTTTAATGTTTCAATGGCCAAGATCATGTTAGATTAGATAAATATTAGCTAGGGATAGATCTAGTTGTGTAAATTCTAGTTTGATGAAATATATGTTTCTTTAATGGTTGTTTGTTTTTAATTCCAATTGTGTTTATCATTTTGTTACAACTTTAATATGCTTGCTAAGGTATTAGGGTTGGATTTGAGAATACGGGGTTTGACACTCGGAAGAGGTAACCCTGGATTCGGACTAAGGTAAACACATCGTTACGATCTAATGACCCGGGAGGGTGTTAGTGAGTGTGCAATCGATGATGTTGGGAAAAGAATCACGTGACCTAGAGTTGTTAAGATGTTGAGGATGATCTCTTCGTTGACACGAAGTTCCGTATTCCCCCGTCTTACACTTGGGAGAGGTGGCGAATGAGTTTACGAACCAAGATTGTTGGATACCATAAACTCTATTATTGTTAACTAAATGAAATCAAACATGTATTAAGTGAACAAAATCAATCCGTAGGTAATAAACTTAGTTAGGATTAACCCACTAATTGTAGTTTAGCTTAGTTTTAATTAGTTTAATTTAAAATAATTCTTGAACTGTGTGGATAATATAAGACTATGTAAATTGCAGTATTCAATTATTCATACCATCCTTGTAGGAATGATATCCGATCTTAAAGATCCACTATACTAAAATTGGACCTCGTGCACTTGCGAGTAGTCAATACGCGAGCATGTAAAAAACCTCGTCGTACAACTGGGGAATAACTAGTACGTCTGCTAGAACCACTGGGTTAAGTATATTTGGATCAACATCAGTATAGGGTCCAAATTGCACTGCTAGAAGAGCAGGAGGCCGACACAATATGCTTGAAATCTGAGGAGTCGCTCTCTCGCCCATGTACAACTCCCTAGAATATGGACCTTTGAAGACGCGATATTGAGTCGAAATATCATCTCGGGAATCTTGTCCGCCCAAGGAGTGTTATGATGGTATGGCTGCCAGATGATATCTTTGTGCTCTAGGAACTATAGCTGAGTCCGAGCCACCATGTGATCTCGGAAGCATGACCTTTCCTCTAGGATGGAGCGATACCACTTTGCCCCACGGGAGAAGCAGTCCTCGGCAATAGAATAGGGCCGACATGAGGGAAGGTATTCATATGCCCAATACTATGAAAAACAAATAAGCTAAGCAATATAAATGAAGAATACAAATAAAGATAAAAGATTAAAAATAAACTTACAGGTCAAAACTGCCGAAACCCTGTGACGCTACCGCATTCCCGCCTGGAAGGTTGTGAAGGTAAAGCTACCCCAGCCAAACTCTACCAATCCAGCCAAGTCTCTTAGAGTCCCTACGAAGTGGATAGGGATGGTAGAATTAGATGAAACCATAAAATTCCTACCAAGAAACTGAAGCAGCAGAATGCAATAGTGTTGATCCCTCGCCACTGGGTCCCGAGAGTTGGGAGGGTGAAGATCGACTCATGCATTAAGCTACTCTCTCGTATACACGCTCCGGTCCTGGCCTCTGCTGGTATCCTACCTAGGAGCCTCTCTGCCTCAATTCAGAATGTCTTCCTCAAGGGAAAAGTTTGCTCTTAGAAGTGAACTCCAAGGATCGTCACACAGTCAAGGGGCGTTGGCACTAACTGTCCACAAACTAAGTGAAGAGATTTTGTCGTTGGGAACCAGTGCTCAATCAGGGAATTAGGATACCCATGATCCATGCGAGATGCCTGAATAGTAAGAAAATCGCTGAAGCCACATCCCTGGAGGAATAAGCGATAGTCAGGGTGCATCATTCTAGCGTAGAGGGTGTACAAAGTCAACCATAACCCCCTAAAATTCCCGTTGCAACGGGGGATGACCTATAAAAATTTACCCACAAAAATATAAGACTTTTCTCTTTTAGAAAGAAGGGTGAATTAAGAAAGGTTTCAATATCAAACCTAAATAGAATGGCGAAAAATAGAAAGATGGTCATGAAGATCTCCTACTAGCGTGTGATCCTCGAGCTCTATGGGATGACGTCATTTCACATTAAAGGAAATGTCTCTATCTTGAAATGGCCAAAGAATTGGATCCCTTAGCTCAAAATCGTCTCTTGGGAAATCATCAGAAATGCCCCTACTCAGGCATCTCATCCTCTGGAGGGACGTCATCGAGATCTACTGCCATCTCACCTGTGACAAAAGGGCCAAGAAAATCCTGATCCATAGGAGTGTCTAACGGATCGACCATCATTGAGTTATCGACTCTAGATGCTTTGAAGGTCTCCTCAGCTGTAGAAGTAGAAAGGATTGGCACGTCGTCAGAAATCTTGAGTACCGATGTCCTAGGTCGACCTCGGGAGTTCATTGAAGCACTTCCTCTAATCGAGGTCTCAAGGGCCTTGCCTTTCCCATGAGAGCGGAAAGGATAATGTCCGCCATCACCTGAAGAACCCATGGCTAATATAATGAAGTCAAGAAAAGTTGAGAGAAAAGTTAAAATTACTAAGATCCGTACGTGGCTTTTGAAAGACATGTCAGACTCACTGCTACAATTGTTCTATAAAAACAATTGCGAGCAAACATGACTAATCTTTAACGATTTATCTCTAGCCGAGCACTAAGGGCAAAGGATTGAGTTTACCTCTCCAAGAACAATGGATATGATCCTACTATCTTTAAGATTACGTGCGCATTCTTTAATACTTAAGACTAGGGTATAGCAGGGAAAACCAAGTCAAAAACTTCTGCCCCTACAAGTGTGATATACCAAATATTTGAAAACTCATCTCGCTTTGGAGAAACATTAAGAATACTAAAACAAATATACTCCAAAGAACAACCAATGATATTTCAAGAGATAACCAATGTAATAAAAGATGATATCCAAGAATCGCTAAAAATAACAAAACGATCCGCAAGCTTTGGCAATACAGGTAATATTTCTTATCAACTTATGTCTAGATATAATACACAAAATTGCACAGCCCAGAGGTTCTACTAACTGGCAAACTTTTAAGACATTTGCTTCACATTTAAACAATTCAATAATGAACCCTTCAGCCAGGTATATTATGGGATTTTAATCAGTAAAATCTCAAATTCATTACCCCGACAAATAGCGAGACCAGCCAATTTAGCTTTACAAAGCTGTAGTTAATAAGTATCCTCCCCAGCCTATAGGCTGGGGCATATCCAACACTGTTAATAATCACAAATTGCAAGATAGAAGTGTCGGATTAGATTCCCCAACATAACTTATTTAGTCATTGCCCCAGACTATGACTGGGGCACATTTAATGCTATCCATGTTTTCCTGATGAAAACAACGTCCATTTCGTCTCATGAAATGAAATAAAATGCCCAAATCATAATGAACTTAATTAATTCATTAAACCAAAATAACGCAAGAATTATGTGTCAACTTGATTCCTGACAACGTTCGGGATACGTAAGAAACCATCGCAGGTTCAGTTGATAAATTTAAACTCATCAATTACGCAGGAACTACATGTCAACCTAATTCCCGGCAGAGCCCGGTATACGTAGGAAACTCGTGCGGGTTCAATTGACAAATTTAAACCCAACCATGTGCAATGAACTACTTGTTGACCTGATTCTCAATTATCTAAGATATGTAGGTGACCCATAATTCGGGTTCGGTCACAATTAACAAAAAACAAATCCTAAGCCAATTGATAATGAATAATAACAAATAATAAAATCCCCACAGAGTTGCTCAACAATAAATCCCCCAATCAATTAGAATTGAACTATACCAAATATAACAGTAACCCACTAATCCAGATTTAACCATGCTAAACTTTAACCAACCTAGGAAGAATTAGGTGTCGATTTGAGTCTTGGTAAATACCAGGATACGTGAAACCTTTATAGGTTCGGTCGTCACCTTAAACAAAATTCCTCTATCCCCAGTACATTGCGCTTTGACCTGTCCTTGGTAGATCACCTAGGTACATAGGATACCGTAGCAGGTCTAGTTGAAGTTAGAGAAATGTCCATATCATAACATTCTCTCAGCCCTGTATCAGGGTGCATCTCCCGATGAGTCCTTTGACTTCCTTGGGAAACCAATCCATTTGTTAACCAGACAACAAAGGATACCTATGATCGAACTAGGCGTTAACTCGATCCTTGGTAGATTACTAAGGTACTTAGGAAGCCTTTGTGGGTACAGTTGACAATCTATGATAGCACAGCGAGAGTCGAACTACATTTCGATTAGATTCCTAACCTAGGAAATCAGTGTATGTAGATAGCCCAAGTGAGTTTCGTTTATATAAAGATCACCACCCAAAACAGTAATACCATATAAATAAACAAACCAACGGGGTTTCCAGACTAAAACAAACATTACAAATCACACAATCAATTCAGGATATAGAATAAACCCATGTGGGCTCTATCGTATCCTTGGATTGCTCAAGAGATAGACCCATGCCCTAGCTAGAGCAAGGGCATATTATATTTGGTTTCTTAATTTAGAATCTGAGATGGGACGCGCCTCAGTAAGAGCTGGGGTATATTATATCTGGTTTCTCCGCTGAGATTCTGTGATAAGAGTTGCCCCAACTATAGCTGGGACACATTATATCAAATCTTCTACGTAGAAGAGTTTCCTAATATAGGACTCACACAATTTACTAACTAAACTATACAATCCGAGACATAAACATGCATCACAGAGCCCCAGTCTACGATTGGGGCACATTTTACTCGAGGTTAAACTTTCCCCGGGAAGTATTCTAGTCCTCGTCAGGCAGTCTCAGGTGGGATATTGCCAAGAAACTCCACTAGGTGTTGAGTTTGCTCGAGAATCTTTGTCCATGTGAATTATCTCAGTCATTTTCAATCACGTATTGATATGACGACCCAGGAATTAGTTTCTCCAACCAATAATCTATTCCACCAAATATTGATATACTTCACAAATTTGAACTATTCTTGACCAGGAGACGATTAATCTAGTGTCATCATCCTTACCTGATCAGGAGCTAATTGACCGAGCATCATTCTTTTCACTATCGCAACCAGGAGCTAATTGACAAAGCATCATCCTCCCCACTCCACCAAGAGATAATTGACTGAGTGTCATCCTCCTCACATCACTAGGAGACGATTGATAAAGTGTCATCCTCTATAGCACCAGGAAACGATTGACCGAGTGTCATCCTCCTCGCTACCAAAAGATGATTGACCGAGTATCATTGTTCTCATTATGTGAAGATAATTGATAGATTGCCATCCTCTCCACTACCCAGAGCCGATTTATATAGTGTCATCCTCTACAGTACCCGGAGATGATTGATCGAGTGTCATCCTCCTCATTGTCCCAACTAGGAGATGATTGACAGATTGTCATCCTCCCCGTCTCCCATAGGATTGACCGTTCATCATCCTTTAGGAGCAGTATTTTCATTATTAAATGAGTTATTTTCATTATTAAATGAGTTCACCAGTGAGACATTATTAAACGAGACCACCAACAAGACATTATTAGACGAGACCACCAGTGAGACATTATTAAACAAAACCACCAGCGAGACAATATTAACGAGACAACCAACAAGACAGTATTAAACGAGACAACCAGCGAAAAAGTATTAAACGATACATCCAACGAGACGATATTGTAATTTCGTAGTATTAAAAATTTACTCTACATGCTAGAACTACATGTGACCTAATTCTTATTAATTTGAGATATGTAGGAGAACCCTTTAGGTATGGTCACAACTAGGAGTCGATTGACCAAGTGTTATACTCTCCGTAACCAGGAGTCAATTAATCGAGTGTCATCTTCAATGAATCCTATAGGATTGAATGTGCATTATCCTTTCAGAATACATCGGGAGGGCTCGTACAGAGTGTCATTGGTAGCAAAAAATTATATCCCTACTTTCACCAAAAGTGTATGGGTCAAGTTTTAGTAGAATTGAAAGAGTAAGGGTTGTCGTATCCATAGGGATTGGATCAGATGATCGTTGAGTATCGCAATTATCATAATCGAACTTTATTTAGGTAACTCAAATTTATATTTTTGTTTTTAAAATAATATACTAAACTAATTAACCTAATATACTAATATTGACGTTAATGGGAGTAAATTGCCTAAGGATTAACTTCGTCCACTTAAACGTGTTCATTTTTTACATTAACGGTATTTATCCTATCCGACAATCTCGGTATTGAAATCTTACTCACTACCTCTCTCGAGTGTAAAGTAAATGTATATATGACTTCACGTCAATGCCGAAGTCCCCCTCGAGTGTCTATACGACACTTGGTCACATGAGTCTCTCCCTAACCTCACGGATTGCATACTTTCTAATGCCTACCCGGGTCATTAGATCGTCACGTTGTGTTTAAACCCTAGTCTGAATCCGTGGTTACCTCTCCCGATTGTCAAACTCCGTATTCTCAAAACCGACCCTAATACCATAATGAGCATATCAAGATTGTAATAAAACAGTAAACATAATTGGATAAACATGAACAACCATTAACAAAACATCAATTTATACAAACAATGTTTTCATGAAGTCAATCAAGCCCTAGACAATATATGTTTAGCTATACATGACCATAGCTCTATATTCAACTAGAAACAAGCTAAACATATTCAAATACCGAAAAGGGTTCAAGAAATAAAGAGAGAAACAAAGGAGAAAAGTCGTTATCTGAAGAATGGACGTATCCACGTTCACTAAAACCGCTCTGATCTCGTTCCCTCTTCTTGAATTTGTGATCTCCTCTTTTGGTATGTCTTAGAGCTCTCAAGAACACTCCCAAAAATATTTTTTCAGGTGTTTGGGGAGAAGAGGGAATATTTATAGGATCCAAAATATCAACAAATTATCCTAAAATATTTAAAATGTCTGGCACCTGACTGCTGCAGTAGTGGAGAAGTCAATGGATTTCTATCGGATGACCGCTGCAGCGGTGGAGCTCTTTGCATTTTGACCGCTGCAATGGCGGAGAATTCAACAACTCTCTGTACTTTAACCGCTGCAGCGGTGGATGCAGGTTCTGAATATTGACCTTTTTGCTCTTTTTCTCCATCGTTCTTCCACCGACTTGCTCGTTTATGGACAGTTTTCGTCCCTTTTCGGCCCAAATATCTGATTTATAACAAAACAAATAAAAATGAATTAAAACATATTAAAATGTTATAAAATACTCGAAAACTACCAAAATTAGCTTGGGAATAAATAGATAAATTATACCTATCAGTCGTCCTCACCAAGACCTTAGGGCCAGGTACAGTGATCACTGTCCTAAGGAACATTACTATGATAGCAACCAATACCGATACTGACAACAACCATTACTATAATAGCAACCATTACTATAACAACAACAAATACTAGTATAGACAACCAATACTATACTAACAACCAATATTATAACAACCACCAATACTATAACATCCCCCAATACTATAACAACCACCAATACTAATAGCAACCAATACTATAACGGCAACCAATATTATGTTAACAACCAAATATTTTATCCTCTCCGTGACCAAGAGCCGATTGACCTAGTGTCATCTTATCTGCATCCTATAGGATTGACTGTGCGTTATCTTTTCAAAATACATCGAGAGGGATCGTATAGAGTGTCGTCCTCACCAAGACCTTAGGGCCAGGTACTGTGATCACTGTCCTAAAGAACATTACTATGACCACAACCAATACCAATACTGACAACAAATACTAAATACTGACAACAACCATTACTATACTAGCAACCATTACTATGACAACAACAAATACCAGTAAAAACAACCAATACTATACTAACAATCACTACTATAACAACCAACAATACTATAACAACCACCAATACTAACAACAACCAATACTATAACAACATCTACTACTATGTTAACAACCAAATATTGTAATAACAACCAATACAACCAAAACTATAATGGCAACTAACAGTATAATACGACAGTAGCATAGTCATCGGGAGGGCGTGTATCGAGTGTCGTCCTCACCGTGCCCTATAGGATTAGGTACATCTCTATCCTCTAGTAGTACAAATAAATGGGAATCATATATATCACCATCCTTCCTGTGGTAGTCTTCCAGGGTTGATTGTTTATCGACTTATAAAGCATACAACGGTAGAAGTGACCAATCGCCATCCTCATCAAATCCTTAAGGATCAGGTATGTCTCCATCTTATAGGATAGATTTAAATACATGTATTTATATTCAATGCCAAGTGGAACAAAATGTCAGTGTCTTCTTCTTTGTCATTATGAGTAAACTCGTGTGTCAAAGAGGGACAACTATAGACACCGCATTTGGTCCCTCCCAATCAGTGTCGAGTCAAGTATAAATTCAGATAAAATTTAAACTTAGGATTAAAGAGAATGAATTTATACTTGAGATCACACTATACAATATACAAAAACACCCAAAAACAAGACAAAAACATGAAACTATTAAATTTGACAAAATAGAGCTAAGTAATAGTTTTGGGTCAATTTTGAAATTCCCATAATTTAAGGAGGTCTAAAATGACTTTATTAAAATTTGATTTTCATGAAATCATATTTAGTATACGTAAAAATTAGCCACTACCCTTAAAATTATAGGATATTTCAAACAATTGACTCAATTACCTATCTCGACCTTGAAACATTTACAATAACTGAATCTTGTCGATGTAACAACAAAAACAATTTCTTTATTTATGCATACCATGAAAAATAATACCTACAAAAATACAAGAGACCTTATTAAAGTCTTGTAAAGTCCATGACAAATCCCTAAATTGCAAGGTGATTTAAGGATTGGGCTTAATTTGGATTTATACCAAATCCAAGTAGTCTTGACAAACCACCCTAGGCCCAATACATCAAGGGACCAACCATCATTAAATGGAAAAAATAAGGCCTTGAAATGACCAAATAACCTTCCTTGAAGTTTCCTACCAAATGGCTAAGGAAGGAAAGCAAGACACTTAAGATACAACCAACCATTATCGAAACTAAACCGATTTGGTTCGCCACCTAAGTTAAGCATTCAATGAGAATTGAATGCCCATACCATCAAGAATTAAATTCTTGGGATGACATGGATAGAATACATTCAAGGAAGCTAGATATTTCGAGCAAAATATCTTAGGTGTAATCGAAAACCTTAAATCGTGACTACCCATTACCGAAACCAAATCAAATTAGTTTTCCACCTAGCTCATGCATTAAATGCACATACCATCAAGAAATAAATGATTGGGATGACATGTAATGACTAGGTTCAGAGGATGAAGATATTTTCACCAAAATATATTAGGTTAACTAAGGACTTGAAAACCAACCGTCAGTTACAAGGTATGTTAACCCGATTCCATCCGAAATGAACATAATGTTTGGCCTCCAAGAAATGACTCACCATCTAGCAATAAATTCAAAGTGACACCTCAAGACTAGATACAATGCACCCTGGAAGCATTTATGATGACTAAATCAAAATAGTAAAACTAACCGATACTTAGCCATTAAATCGAATTGAATACGTCACATAAAGTCATAAATACACCCATGTGCAAGAAATTGGATTGGAAGGAGGAAAATGATTGGTAATGATTTCCAATAGTTAGTAATGAATTCCAATCATTACCAAATATTTGAGAATCCTGTCTTCCATCCTAAATTCGTTCCAAGCCAAACAAAACAAAAGCAAGAAAATAAGGCCCCTAAGCTAAACAACTCCCAAGGAACAAGCTGGATTGGCCTACGCATTGCCTAATGCGCAGCCCCCAGCCTATAAATAGGCGTGCTTGGTTTTCATTATTTTCATGCCTTGAATGCCTAGCTTCTCTATCTAAACTCAAGCAACTCTCTCGGGTGCAAGGATTGTAATGGATATTTCTAAAATAACACATCATTATTCTGCAAAAAAATAGTCTAGGAAGGTGTTCTTGAAGTTCTTGGAGCAAGAACTCGAGACATCGACGACTACTGATCAACACCAAGCGAAGAGGATCAAAGAGGAAAGGAGATTAGATACTTAGGGACAACCACATTCCCTAAGTACGGAGTTCTTGAGTTCTTGGCTAAGAACTCAAGGGATCGACGACCACCGACCAAGAAGATCAAGGAGGTAAAGGAAGTAATCACTTAGGAATGACTACATCCCCTAAGTAGGTATGTTTCTTCAAAAGCCCCCTATGATCTTGGCTTAAACTTGTCTATATTGCTTGTACATAGCATAACCATGTAGTTAACACACTTTAATTTCATGTACATAACACCTAAAACCCATAAACAATCAAACAAACACTTAAAAAACCAAACAAGCACTTGATTTTGTCAAAAACAACCAAACAAACACTTAATTTTTTACTATGACAACCAGACTATGTTCACATCATACAAAACCATTCCAATCATCTCAAGAACATTCAATAATATCAAATCATCTAAGAACATGTTGAGAACATGTGAGGATTCAAACAAAACTTTAATCACAACACAAGTTCTACATACTCTCTTCGATTCTCTCAAGAACATTACATCTATTCTTTACTAACTGTTAATACTAAGTATACAACTACTAATAACCGGATTTACATTCTGTTAAATTTCAAGATCACAGTCAGGTTGTCTTGTGGACTTGCACCTACATATACATATACTTATATACTACACCGATAAATCCTTATGGTTAATAACTCGGGATAAAGGGAGGGCCTCTATTCCTTCGGGGATATTTGTGATTGATCTTCTGAAACCTTTCTATTTTTCCTTAGTTACAAGTAGAACTGGAATAAAAATATGTTATTTCTTTTCTTTTTAACTAAACAAATCATACACTAACACTAAACTAACCAAAACAAAAGAGTTTGTTTAAGGTGTTCTTGACAAAATCAAAGAGTATTATGTACATATTAGATTGTGATTCAAATTGTTCACAAATTAAAATATGATTAATAATAAACCTAACTAAGGTTTTGATTCAAGTTGTTCACAACTTTAAAAAACTATTAATAATAGCTAACTAAGGTTATGATTCAGGTTGTTCACAACCAAAACTAACTAGAAATCAACTCAAATTAACAAAAACAAACCAATTTTTACAACTAAAACAAAATAGTTTTACAACTAAAACCAAACCAATCTTTAACTAAAACGAACTTAGCTTTTAAATGTAACAAGAATGAACTACGTTGGACCTTATCTTTAGTAACCACCCAAAGTGCGTAGCCAATCCATAAGGGTTCGATCACACCTTTAATAACAAAACATATCCTTTAAACGAGAAAGCGATGAACTACGTTCGACCTGATCCTTGGTAACTACCCAAAGTACGTAGGCAACCCATGGGGGTTTGTCACACCTTTAATAACAAACCACTTTCATTTAACGAGACAATAATGAACTATGTTTGACCTGATCTTTGAACGACCCAAAGTACATGGGCAGCCCACGATCTGGGTTTGGTCGCCATAAATAATAAAAAACAGTTTGCTACCCTAACCATAACGAACTACGTAAATACCTAATTCTCATTCGAGGTACGTAGGCAACCCACGTGCGGGTTCGGTAGCATATCCAAACAACTTAGTCTTAATTTGCATTTCATTTAGTCTAGCTTGCATATTTATATTTCTCTCTACATATAAACTGTTGTTGATGTCGCTGACTAGTATTAACTATAGTCTTTACCTACATTACATCATATCGTGTAAACCAACATAAAAGGACAAAAAAAAACTTTTAGAAAGAGAGTTATTTGTGTTTAAGCAATCAAAGAAAACTACTTGGGTACAGTTTATCATGAATATCTATTTAAAGTGAAGTACTGCCTTCGGATGGGTGTCTTGGGGTGTCTAACACCTTCTCCAAGCATAACCGACTCCTGAACTTCAAGAATATCTCTGGTACATAGACCAATGAAAGTCAAAACATGGGCCATTTTTGGATTTGCAAAATCCCTGTAACCTAGCACACCATTTAACCCCATGCTAGGTGGCAACTCCATTTGAACGTAAAATCCCAGCCCAAGAAGTTTTTCAAAACTGACACCTAGAAAGCCCCTAAAAATCATTTTAAAAAATGAACAAATTTGGACGACTTAAAGAGGTAGGGATGAAACTTGTTTTCATCCTTTTCCAGATTCTCTACTTCTTCCGCTATCAAAATCCGGGGTGTGTCAGTTGATGACTCCGCTTGGGACTTCATAAGAGTGTCAAACCTAGATATAGTCTAAATCCATATTCACTGTTAATAACATCCAAGCATTATGTCTTTGATTTCAAGCATAAACAATTCCCTACTAAAAATATAACACTAACAATAATAATAATAAAAAAAAAAAAAAAAACAATACAAAGCATATAATTTCATGTGTATATATCAGCATGCATACTAGGGTTGGTCATGGGCCAGGCTCGGGCCGGGCTCTTGGTAGGGTATTACAAAAATATACCAGGCCCTAGCCCGGCCCGGCCCTAAGATCGGGCCTTATTTTTATTCCCAAGCCCGACCCTATCAACATAATTAGGGCCCAAGCCCAGCCCTTGGGCAGGCTCCTATTATATTTTTTTAATTTAAAAATTAAACATAAACAAAAACACCAGCTCATTCATTTCTACCAAAAACAAATGATTCCCTATCGCCGAACAAGTGTAAGTATCAATGGAAGAGATTTAAATTACAAATAAGAACCTAAATAGAGATGTTTAAATGACGCATGAGGACACATGTTAGGGGAAACTACGAAATTTCCATCAAACTTATATTTTATAATCTTAAGATAAGATATATATATATACACACACATATAACATAAAATAAAAAATGAATAAAAATAATAATACTCGGGCCGAGCTTGGGGCCCTATAAATTTTGGCCTAGTCTAAGCCCGACCCTATATTTAGTCGAACCTCAAAGCTTGAGCCCAAGCCCTAAAAATATAGGGCTGGGCTGAGCTGGCTTAGCGGGCCCCCAAACCCATGACCATCCCTAATGCATACATATTACTGTCTTTATTTATTGCATTTACATTTACTGTCTTTAAATACCACATTTAAATGTTGTCTTTAATTTATGCATTTACATTACTATATACTCTCACCAACGCACAAGCACTCACTTTGCGTTGTATTACATTGATGGAAAACCCAAGTCATAACCCTCTTTAGGATACAGAGGCCAACAATAGGGGCTAAAGTCGGCAAGGTCATGATACCGATCTAAGCCTTGAAAAACCCTTAAGTTAGTAAGAGAAATTAGTAGAATCAAGGCCGGGGGGGTTCCTCCCTCGGCATCTGGCTATGAACCTTTTCTCGGTTGGACCACTAACCTGAGATGGATGTTCTCTCAGGGGGGGACGCCAAAGGTTTAAAGGTATGGTAACCAAACCTTTTTAGGATACACTAGAAGAAAATCCAAAACCACATATAGTGAGCCTAGGATAGAGGATAACCAAAACCCTGTTCTACTTAGGACACCTATCTTGGAGAGAGATGTCATTTTAATTTTTGTACAACTATTTACTTTACCATTATATTAGGTATTATGAATTACCTTCTAGGACAAGTAGGGTCATAATAATCCGTGTAAGAATTCTTGTTCTATCCCATGCATTGCTAGCTTGCTCAATGTCACGGGCCGAGCCTTTTGAGGCTAGGAAGTGGACCGTGCAACGCTAAATAGGGAATCTCTTAGTAGCAAGCCTGAAGATCAGAGGATCTTAAATAGCAGAAGCGGTTTCAATAGCAATGAGTTTCCCTACAACAACACATGCTGGCAATGTAGAGAAGAATACAATTACAATAACAACAACAACAACAATTGTATTAATATCAAAAGCTACAAGGTGTGAAAGACTTAAATGACTTCAAGAGCATGTCGTCCCACATAATATTTTAAGTAAAAAAATTCAAGTGACCACAATAGACATCATTATGCTCGAGGAGTCATAATGGTGTCTTTCTACAAGAAATGAAAGAAATAAACTAAACTAAGCTAATCTAAGCTAAACTAGTCTAGAAAACAAATGAAAAGGGTCACGGACAAGCGGCCATGTGCGAGAACAAGCATTGGACAAGGTAAGACCGTGACATTCTCCCCTACTTGCGCTGTCGATGTCCTCAGAAACTTCTAATGATGATGCTTCTGATGTGGTCTGCGGTTGTTGCATCCTCTACTGTCTTCCAGATATGTTGGCTTGGTAGATCTTATCCACTGAATGAGAATACAGTGGCTGGTCTGCGACAATCCCACTAGATTCCAAGTTGACATCAAAGCACTTGTGTAGATTGAAGCATGAATCAATACCCCTCGAAACATTCCACAACTGAGTATCATGCTTGAGAACATGTGCGGCGATGTCCATGGAATATCGGAATTGAAGTACTGGATATAAGGTTGTAGAACTCAATGCTTTATCCACCACTACAACTGTTGTACCTTTGTTCCCCGAATTTTCGACCCTTGGCACACAAAGTTGGTATTTTCTTCTTTCTGGATGTAGTCCCACTGAAAGCAAGTGGGTCTTTGCACTATTGGCTAACATGAAAGTGGATTGGCCCAATGGGAACTTGATATCTGTAGATTTTTCCCCGTTCGGATTAGGGGAAAACTCCTCTGGTAGTTCTCTTGGAGAAGCAATTTCGAGAATAGTCAAACAACCCTTTTGTTGAAATCAAAGGTGGCACTTGTGGGTTAGTTTCTCCCGCACTAAGCACTTGAAGGTCATCTTGATATTCCTTCATCTCAAGCTGTAGAGCCGAAATGGTATAGACACGGCATTTTGACCACCCCGTAAAAAATTTATGCTTTTATTTTATAAGTTAACTTTGTTTTATTTTATTTTATTTCAGAAAATACAAGGAAAAAAAAAACAAAAAAAAAACAAAATATCGTTCGTTTGGAGCAAATCGGGAAAAAAGGAAATAAAGCAAGACAAACCAAACGGAGGCATGAACAGTTATCGTGAATAGTATCCGCATGCATGAACAGTGATCATGAATAGTATCCGCATGCATGAACAGTGATCATGAATAGTATCTGTCGCGTGAATAGTAAACCGTGTGAACAGTGAATCGTATTTTTGTATAATTCCCATTTTGCCATTTACGAAGTCTGTAAATAGAAGGTTCATTTTCATTTGTGGGAGGAGATTATTTTTTTGGAGAGAAATTTGTGGGAGATAAATTTGGGGAGAGAATTTTTTTTTCTTGAAAATATATATATATATATATATATATATATATATATATATTTTAGAAGAAGAAGATTTAGGAAGAAGGGAAGAAAATCTCTAAGTTAAAGTTGTGAACTTCCATCTTTTGTAAATCTTATTTATGCATTAAGTCGTTATTATACTAAAATTTTATTTTTTTAAATTAGATTTTATATATATATATATATATACATATATGTATGTATGTATGTATGTATAAACTTGTGAATTACTTAATGTGTAGATAAAACGAGGTTTTCTACTGGAGCGGTTTAAGTTTAGAAGGAAATTACTCCCCTCGATATGTAAATTGAACTAACTTAAGTATGTGTGTGTGTGTGTGTGTGTGTGTGTGCATGTATGCATGTGCGCATGTGTTTCTTTAACTTGTGTGCTGACAATACGAGGTGAAAAACTCCTGACCTTCCATTAGAGCGGTTTAGGTTTAGAAGGGAGATTACTCCCCTCGATGCATGTGAGTGTGTGTGCGTGCGCGTGTGTTTCTTTAATTTGTGTTAAATATAATGTGCTAATAAGACGAGGTGGAAAACTCCCGACCTTCCATTGGAGCGGTTTAGGTTTAGAAGGGAGAATACTTCTCTCGATGTATGTGTATAGGTGTGTGTTTATTTTTATTTACATATTTATATATTTTTTATTAAATTTAATTGATGGTCAAAACATGGAGGAAATTTTCCCGTCTTTTGATTAAGTAACTTAGAATGAGTATTTTCCCCCTTAATATATAAATTCATTACATAAGTTAAAAAATAAAATATAAAAAATAAAATTAATAATAAAATAATACAGTAATATATATATATATATATGTGTGTGTGTGTGTGTGTGTGTGTGTGTGTGTGTGTGTGTGTGTGTGTGTGTGTGTATGTATATGCATATATATTAGGAGGATTTCAAAATAAAATAAAAACATTCGGATTTAAATTTTAATTAGACTTAATTGGATAAGGTACCATCATTGGACGGGCGTCTTAAGCTGCCTAACACCTTCCCCGACCCTAACTGACCCCCGAACCCTTTAAAACGAATCTCTGGTTGGACCATATTATTTTGGAGTCAAAATTTTACCTAAGCCATTTTTTTTAAAAACAGTTTTCAAAAAGAAAAATTCGGTGACCTACACCATTTAAACTCAATGTTAGGTGCCGAATCCTTTTTTCTAGAACTGGCTTAAGTATTTTTTATAAGAAAACCAATGCTCTTAAAAAAAACCCTTCTCATTTCACACTTGTATATTTATTTTGATTTCTTTGGAAAATCGAGGCACGTCAGCTGGCGACTCCACTGGGGATCACTTTAGAGGGTTGAGCCTATGATATCCAAGTAAGTCCAAAAATCTAAATTCGAATGTCTTGTTTTATTTTGTAATCTCTTCATTTTTTATTTTTTAAATAAGTATAATTTGAGGAAAATATTGGTTATCTAAAGAGTGAATCATATAAAAACAAATGAGTGAAAACAACAAAGGCTACCGAAATTCATGGCTTCCTTCCCGAATGAAATGAGCCGATCACAAATGATAATCATATCGACCCATATTTCCAAATCAAGTGGTACCTTCAAAGTCTGACCAAAATCAAAAATCACAATTCAAACCCTACTCATCCAAATGTCACCCAATACCATTATTTACCTACTTGACACGTCCCATCAAGTAGTACCCTGAATTTTTTCCAAAATCAAAACCATACTCCACCCACAATACCTTGAATTACCATCATAAATACCCATAATTTCATAATCCTAATTTTCTTCCATCCACCTCGTGATCCCAAAGACCATAAAGCCTTCTTGCCTCATCTTCCAAATAAATTTTGCCAATCAATGAGGGATTTCGCCCAATTACGAGCCAAAGCCTACCATTTATGAACCTGATTTATACCCCTTGGTGTGTTGAATTTATTTCTTGATAAAATTAGGAGAAAAAAAAAATCTTAAATCCACCTCTCCATCTAATTAGCCTTCTGGATGGTAGAGGATTTGCTTTGTAAATGGATTGAAACTTTCAATACTTGCAACTGTGTTTTCTAAAGGATGTTTCAAAAGGTTAATGTTTATTTTTTAAAATATTCCAAAATTATCTGTGTATGATCTATGTGGTGAAAATGAAACATGAGCATGATAAATATGATTTCGATAATTAAAAAGATTTTGATCTGGATGAAAGTGAAACAAGGTAACTCATCTCATCTAAAAATCCTATCCACCCCAAGTATCTTCATACAGATTGCAAAACTCCAACCACTATCAAAACCTTGTTTCGTCGCCATCAACCACAAAGGCCACGAAAAAAAAAATCCAACGGCTAGGCAATCCGTCATAGAGCAAAGCTATTACCCAAAAAATCCCGCATCAAAAAGGCCATCTTTAAAAAATTCATTCCTCAAATCATCACATCCAATGGCTAGGCAATCCGTCATAAAGTAAAGCCATTACCCAAAAAAGCTCTCATCAGAGAGACCATCTTTCAAAAAATGATCACATCTAACGACTAGGAAATCCATCATAAAGCAACGCCACAAACCCCAAAAAAGATTATTCTTGCCCAGAGCTTTGTCTACCCAATGGCTAGGCAATCTGTCATAAAGTAAAGTCATTACCCAAAAAAGCCCTCATCAGAAAGGCCATCTTCCAAAATTCATTACTCAAATGACCCATTGAATGGTTAGGCAATCCGTCATAAAGCAAATCCATCATCCCAAAATCTTTTGATGTCAAGAGACTTGTCCAATGTCTAAAGATGCTTCTTAAAAAAATTAGAAAAATAGAAAATTTCAAAAATAAAATAAAATTCGAGAAGCATCTATATTTCATTTACCCAAAAGTCTCACCATTGGAAAACTAGTTTGAAAACTTGTTAGTTGAGGAGAGTTATTTGGTGACACCAATTTTGGAGAAAAATCTTGAATATTATTCATATCGTATTTATCATGCTTAAATCAAAATCAACACAGAAAATCATATCAGAGAAGAATGGATATTTGGGTGAATAAACAATAAAGTTTTGTGCATATTTTTGGTAATATAGTTGCAAGAGTCGATTGAAATACAAAGCGTACAGGGGTTGTAGATCCCAAGTATCGAAATTAATCTCAATACCCAAGAAAACCAAACCGAGTTTGTACTACAAAGGTCAGAGTGCACTACTCTTTTCAATCCCTTCAATGGGTCAGAAACAAAATCTCATTAAATTCTAAGGGAGGGAAGAGCCCCAAATTACAAACAAAGCCTGGAAAAAAAATGTGACTCACTTAAACGATCTTCTAAACGTACACTTGTTCGTACACTTGTTTGTCATGAGTATCGTCATGAGTTTTTTTTATTACTCTAAACAATCTTCTAAATGGACACTTGTTCGTCATGGATATCGTCATGCGTCATTCTTTTATTACTCTAAACGTACACTTGTTCGTCATGAGTATCGTCATGAATATTTTTTGGTTACTCTAAACGATCTTCTAAATTGACATTTGTCTATCATAGATATCGTCATGCGTCATTCTTTTATTTCTCTAAATGGATACTTGTTCGTCATGAGTCTTCTTTTATTACTCTAAACGGACATTTGTTCGTCATGAGTCATTTTACTTTATTTGTTCTATTATTGAAAAATGCACTTAAAAAAAATCAAAAAATAGGACGATCAAAATGACATGATCTTTTATTTTTATCAAGCATACCTGGATACTCATTTAAAGTTTTTGAATTTCAGTAATACCAGTTTACAATTTGAGTATGCAAGAAGGTAAGATGTCTTAGAGATAAAAAAATCCATGCGTCCAATCCTTTTGCGATCCCTGTAAATAGACAAAAAAAAATTCTTCCAAAACAAAATTTTTAGTCTGAAAAACTTGAAACCTTTGATGACTCCCAATTCTATTCTCCCATTTTCCGTCGTAGTCACTTGACCTATGGTGCTTGCTTTCACATGGTGATTTGATGAGATTTTTTTTTAAAGAAAAGATTGCTTATCTTTAAGTGAGTAACATTTTTTTGGGGGCTTTGTTTGCAATTTGGGGCCCTTCCCTCCCTTGAAATTTAATGAGATTTTGTTTCTGACCCGTTAAAGGGATTGAAAAGAGTAGTACACTCTGACCTTTGTGGTACACACTTAGCTTGGTTTTCTTGGGTATTGAGATTAATTTCGATACTTGGGATCTACAACCCCTGTATGCTTTGTATTTCAATCAACTCTTGCAACTATATTACCAAAAATACTTACAAAATTTTATTGTTTATTCACCCAAATATCCATTCTTCTCTGATATAATTTTCTGTGTTGATTTTGATTTGAGCATGATAAATATGATTTGAATAATATTCAAGATTTTTCTCCAAAATTGGTGTCACCAAATAACTCTCCTCAACTAACAAGTTTTCGAACTAGTTTTCCAATGATGAGACTTTTGGGTAAATGAAATATAGATGCTTCTCGAATTTTAATTTTTTTGAAATTTTCTATTTTTATATTTTTTTTTTTTAAGAAGCATCTTTAGACATTGGACAAGTCTCTTGACATCAAAAGATTTTGGGATGATGGTTTTGCTTTATAACGGATTGCCTAACCGTTGAATGGGTCATTTGAGTAATGAATTTTGGAAGATGACCTTTCTAATAAGGGCTTTTTTGGGTAATGGCTTTACTTTATGAAGCATTACCTAGCCATTGGGTAGACAAAGCTGTGGGTAAGAAAAAACTTTTCTGGGGTTGTGGCGTTGCTTTATGACGGATTGCCTAGCCGTTGAATGTGATCATTTTTTGGAATATGGTCTCTCTAATTAGGGCTTTTTTGGGTAATGGCTTTACTTTATGACGGGTTGCCTAGCCATTGGATGTGATGATTTGAGGAATGAATTTTTTAAAGATGGCCTTTTTTATGAGGGTTTTTTTGGGTAATAGCTTTCTTTTATGATGGATTGCCTAGCCGTTGGATTTTTTATTTTTTTTTCGTGGCCTTTGTGGTTGATGGCAACAAAACAAGGTTTTTATAGTGGTTGGAGTTTTGCAATCTGTATGAAGATACTTGGGGTGGATGGGATTTTTAGATGAAATGAGTTACCTTGTTTCACTTTCTTCCAGATCAATGTCTTTTTTATTATTGAAATCATATTTATCATGCTCATGTTTCATTTTCACCACATAGATCATACACAGACAATTTTGGAATATTTAAAAAAATAAACATTAACCTCTTGAAACGTCCTTTAGAAAACACAATCGTAATTATTGAAAGTTTCAAGCCATTCATAAAGTAAATCCTCTATCATCCAGAAGGTTAATTAAATGGAGAGGTGGATTTAAGTTTATTATTTTTCCCAATTTTATCAAGAAATAAACTTAACACACCAAGGGGTATAAATCTGGTTCACAAATGATAGGCTTTGGCTCGTAAATTGGCGAAATCCCTCATTGATCAGCTAAATTTACTTGGAAGATGAGAAAAGAAGGGTTTATGGTCTTTGGGATCACGAGGTGAATGGAAGAAAATTAGGCTTATGAAATTATGAGTATTTATGATGGTAATTCAAGGTATTATGGGTGGAGTATGGTCTTGATTTTGGAAATATTTCAGGGTACTACTTGATGGGACATGTCAAGTAGGTAATTAATGGTATTAGGTGGGAGGTTGGGTGACATTTGGATGAGTAGGGCTTGGATTGCGATTTTTTATTTTGGTCAGACTTCAAAGGTACCGCTTGATTTGGAAATACGGGTCTACATGATTATCATTCATGATCGGCTCATTTCATTCGGGAAGAAAACCTTTAATTTCGGTAGCCTTTGTTGTTTTTACTCTTTTTTTTTTTTTTTTTTTGATTTTTTTTTTATATGATTTACTCTTTAGATAACCAATATTTTCTTCAAATTATACTTATTTAAAAAATAAAAAAAATGAAGAGATTACGAAATAAAACAAGACATTCGGATTTAGATTTTTGGACTTACTTGGATATCATTGGCTCGACCCTCTAAAGTGATCCCCAGTGGAGTCGCCAACTGACACGCCCCGATTTTCCAGAGAAATCAAAATAAATATACAAGTGTAAAATGGGAAGGGGTTTTTTAAGAGCATCAGTTTTCTCATAAATAATACTTAAGCCAGTTTTAGAAAAAAGGAGTCGCCACCTAGTATTGAGTTTAAATAGTGTGCTAAGTCACCGAATTTTTCTTTTTGAAAACAATTTTTAAAAAAATGGCTTAAGTAAATTTTTTACTCCAAAATAATATGGTCCAACGAGATATTCGTTTTAAAGGGTTCAGGGGTCAATTACGATCAGGGAAGCTGTGAGGCACCCCAAGACGACCGTCCAAAGACGGTACCTTATCTAATTAAGCCCAATTAAAATTTAAATCCCAATGTTTTTATTTTATTTTGAAATCATCCTAATATATATATATATTGTTCTATTTTTTATTATTTTGTTTTGTTTTTATATTTTATTTTTTAACTTGTGTACTGAATTTATATATCGAGGAAAATACTCATTCTAAGTTATTTAATAAAAAGGCGGGGAAATTTCTTCCACATTTTGACCATCCATTAAATTTAATAAAAAAAATAAATAAATAAGTAAATAAAAAATAAACGCACACCCATACACACACATCGACGGAAGTATTCTCATTTCTAAACCTAAACCGCTCCAATGAAAGGTCGGGAGTTTTCCACTTCATCTTGTTAGCACATTATATTTAACACAAGTTAAGGAAATACACGCACACACACATACTCACATTCATCGAGGGGAGTAATCTCCCTTCTAAACCTAAATCACTCCAATGGAAGGTTAGAAGTTTTCCACCTCATATTGTCAACACACTAGTTAAAGAAACACACGCGCACACGCGCGCGCACACACACACACACACACATACTTAAGTTAGTTCAATCTACAATAACGACTTAATGCATAAATAAGATTTACGAAAGATGAAAGTTCACAACCTTAACTTAGAGATTTTCTTCCCTTCTTCCTTAATCTTCTTCTCAAAAAAAAAAATCAAGAAAAAAAAAATACTCTCCCCAAATTTCTCTCCCACAAATTTCTCTCCAAAAAAAAAAAATCTCCTCCCACAAATGAAAATGAGTCTTCTATTTATAGACTTCGTAAAGGGCAAAATGGGAATTATACAAAAATGCGGTTTACTATTCATGCAGTTACTATTCACACGATGTATACTATTCACGATCATGCAGGACTATTCACAATCACGCGGTTAATGTTCACGCATGCGGATACTATTCGTGATCACTGTTCATGCATGCGGATACTATTCGAGCGGCGTTATTGTTCACGATCACTGTTCATGCATGCGGATACTATTCACGATCACTGTTCATGTCTCCGTTTGGTTTGTCTTGCTTTGTTTCTTTTTTTCCCGATTTGCTCCAAATAAACGATATTTTGTTTCTCTTTTTTTTTTTCTTGTATTTTCTGAAATAAAATAAAGTAAAACAAAGTTAACTTATAAAGTAAAAGAATAATTTTTTTACGGGGTGGTCAAAATGCCGTGTCTAGAAATGGATCTGTCTTTAATCAAATAGTGCCTTGTAGGAATGACACACGATCGATCTCCCATCATACAAAGTGAATCTATAAAGCGAATTCCATCCCCAATATCACTTGAAAATCATCCATGGGAGCAATGGTGAAGTTGAGGAACCTATCCCACAGAGCAATCTTCGTGTGTACCATGTTGGTGACTCTAATAATGGAACGCGCTTCAGAATTCATAGCCTTCAATCTCCCTGAGTACTTTTAGACACGTAATCCCAACCGATTAACTTCCTCATCAGACATAAAATTGTGTGTAGCACCAGTGTCAACTAAAGCATGAGAATTTCGCCCATTAATTCGAAGGTCTAGAAACATAAGGTTCTTCTTCATGCCCTTCTTGGCATTCAACAACCGAATTGTACCCATTTTATGAGCATCAAACTCATCTGAAGTTTCCTCCTCCTGCTCTACAAAATATTTTTCCCGATGTTCCTTTTCTTCCTGAATCGATGCTTATAGCGCGGATGGTAGCGCGTAAATATGCCGCTACTTTTACTCGCAAGTATACGAGGTCAAGTTTTAGTAACGGTGGGGAGAGTAAGGGTATCGTGTCCACAGGGATTGGTTGTGATTATTATTGCGTACCGTGTTTATCATGACCTAACTTTATCTAGGCAAAAATAAATGGGTTTAAAATTAATAATACTAATACTAAGTTAATTAATCTAATTAAATTAACTATACTAATATTATTATGAGATGTTTCGGGAAAGTATTTCCTAGAGATTAACTTTTATTTACAAAAACATGTTTGGTCTCATTTTAGTTTATGTTAACGGCGTTCAACTTATCCGACAATCTCAGTTCGTAAACTCTCCCGCCACCTCTCCCGAGTGTAAGACGAGGGATATAACGTGACTTCGTGTCAACGAAGAAATCCCCCTCAACGTATTAACGACCCTAGGTCATGTGAGTCTCGCCCCAACGTCATTGATTGCACACAATCCAACTCCCTCCCTGGTCATTGGATCGTCGTGTTGTGTTTACCCTATTGACAATCACAGTTCTAAAACTCCACTGCCACTTCTCCCAAGTGTAAGATGAGGGAATACAAGACTTCGATTCAATGAAGAAGTCCCCCTCAACATCTTAATGACCCTAGGTCATATGATTCTTGCCCCAACGTCATCGATTGTACACAATCCAACTCCCTCTGGGGTTATTGGATCATGGCATTCGTTTACCCTAGTCTGAATCTGTGGTTACCTCTTCTAAGTATCAAACCCCGTATTCTCTGAATATCATTCTAAGCATAATAAATTATCAGAATATAACACATAAAAAATTAAACAATTAATTTTATCCTAAAATTAATTATTATCTTTTATAATAGCGGATATGTGTCATCAACTAGATGCACATCCAAACAACAAAATATAAACAATATAAATATTGTAGCACATAGAAATTTATACTAGTTCACCAAACTACTCTTGGCTAATCCCGTCCCCCGAGCTCCGCGGAGAGTCGCACCCACTAATCTCAAGATCCCTTTAAAGGTAAGAACCAAACTCTCACAACGATTCTTTTCTCAGGCTCAGAATCAACCTTTACAATTCCTTTTCACAAGTTAAGGAATAACCTCTATCTTTTTACCAGGCAGAAGATTAACCTAATTCTATTACAAGGAAAACCACAACCTAATTCTTTTTATACCTTAGGCTCAAGAATTAAATCTCACACAAACACACTCCAAATATCTTTTTACCTAGTAAGGATTGAACAATTACAATTCACTCACAATTCTATAAAGGAAGAATTAAAACCTAATCTTTTTATACTCTAGGCAAATATCAAAACCTCAATATCTTTACCAAAAGAGATTGAAACCAGCTACCCTTGATTAGACACTCCCAGCAGTATTTAATCCGATACTCAACTCACTAATTACAAACAATTGATAAGTGATTTTCCCAATCAAAGCTTCTACCCCCCCCAGACAAATTCAAACTCAACTAATGTCCCGATACTAGTGATAGAAAAGTGAGAATTTCAAAATCTAATTTCAAATAAAGATGGGTAGCAAGCAGTTATGCACATAATCATATTTTCTCTAGAAATTATTTCAAAAATAATTTTCAATAAAAAATCTAGAAAACAATTTCAAAGATCAAATTCCAAATAATAAATAATAGAATCAAGCAACATATAATAGTAAGTAATTTAGAAAGATCTCACCAGGATTCCATCGAAAGAATAATGATTAGAATAGCAATGACACTTTAGATCGGTAGAAGCAATAATCCACAGCAAATATTTCTGAAGAACAAATCTCAAGAAAGAACCCACAATGCACTCAATATGATTACTCTTAGAAAGCAAGAGAGCTGAATAACTCAGAATGATTAGGATTATCTTGATTTTATGTATATAAACATGTGAAATCCGCAGGTCTATTTAAAACCACTTGAAACAAGTCCTATAACGACTAGTTCCCATAAATCATGATATTTAATTACACCAATAGACCATTTATATCATAATGATTCATTCCTGGTATAATTCACTTAAAATATATCTTAAAATATCCAATTAAATCCCTCAAACTTTTACTCAATCTCAATTAGATAAGATTGAAAGAATTACATGTATCAAATTGAGAAATATTAAAACTACTTGAACCATATCTATAGAGATATTTAAATATTCATTAAATAGTTCAAAACATATCAGATCCCTAAGATATATCGTATATCTTAACCATAAATGGCTATTGTTTGAATAAAATCTAAAATTCCATAAATCCTGAAACTAATCCATCTGTCGACCGGCCATGACCCATTAGCCGACCGCCAAATTCAGGATGTAGCCAAGCCAAAAATCCTTCGCCCATCGGTCGACCGCCCATACTTCATCTGTCAATTGGACGATTCAGGATGTTTCATAGGTTGACTCACTTGTCGAACGGAAGATTCAGAGACTTCTTCTTTTGGTCATAAGTTGGCCTACCTGTCAACCGAGAGATTCAACAACTTCACTTATCTTGCATAAGTCAACCTATAAGTCGACTGATCAATGCCGGAATCCTCTCCTTAATTCAATTTTAATTCATTTTCTTCGACGTTTTCACCCATTTAACCGATTTTTTTTCTCGGTTAGCTCCACTAAAATCTTAAATTCAATTTTTATCAATTATCTTTATTTTTTTTTTAATTACACATAGAAGCAAATAATTTAACTAATTAGGATCCTATAAAAACATACATAATTTTGAAAAATATTTTGTGTCTTGTGTGATCCTAACCGGGATACATTGAGTGTTAAAATATAACCTGAGTTGTTTTTCCTCTGTTCTTCAATTTCTTCAAACTCTTAATTTTTCATCATCTTTGTCATCATCTTTAGCTTTATCACAATATCTTCATGATCATTTTCAACACTAGAAGTAATAAACCAAAACACTCAATAAAATCATTAGTTCCACCAAAAATATCAACATTTAATTGTTCATCAAAATCTTAGGATCAACAATCTCCCTCTTTTTGATGATGACAATTAACTTTGATGTTTTATTCAATACAAAAATGTAACCACACTCCCCCTAAATCCGAGGACGGGTTCTTGAACTTGTTAAAGCAAAGTAATGCATAAGATAATCATAAGATTTTCAACAAAGAATAAATTTCAATATATAATAAACTCCCCCTTAAGATATTCAACAAGATAATTCAAGCTCCCCCTTGAGACATTCATTAAGACATCAACTAATTCTCCCCCTTTGTCATCTCAAAAAAAATTAGGGAGGAGAACTTCAAAGAAACACTACTCTAGGCATACATCGTTATGCCTAGCCATACCCAAATCGTGAATGATTTTCACAAACTTATCCTCCGCTAATGGTTTGGTAAAAATATCAGTTAGCTGGTCGGATGTATCAATATATTCAATTTCTGAATGTGATCACAAATAAAGTGATGTCTAATCTCTATGTGTTTAGTTTGTGAGTGCTGTGTAGGATTCTTACTCAGAAAAATAGCGTTTTTATTATCACAATAAATCGGGACCTCCTCCATATAGATTCCAAAATCATTTAACTGTTGTTTAATATATAAAATTTGAGCTCAACAATTACCAGCTACCATATACTCAACCGTAGTAGTGAATAAGGTTATCAAATTCTGTTTCTTGCTTGACCAAGAAACCAAGGCATGTCCTAACAAATGACATGACCCACTTGTGCTTTTTCCCTTAACTTTGCAACTGGAAAAATTAGCGTCGGAGTAACTTTTTAATTTAAAATCACTCCCCCTAGGATACCATAATCCTAGGATAGTCGTCCCTTTTAAATATCAAAAAATTCGCTTAACTGCAGTCAAGTATGATTCTTTCAGACAAGACTGAAATCTAGCACATAAACAAACACTATACATGATATCAGGTCTACTAGCAGTTAAGTATAACAGGCTACCAATCATACCTCGATACATTTTTTTCATTAACACTTTTGCCCGTATTATCTTTGTCTATCTTAGTAGTTGTTGCTGTAGGAGTTTTGTATTCTTTAGCACCATCCAAGTCATTTTTCTTTAACAGCTCCTTAGTGTATTTAGCTTGGTTTATGAATATCACCTCTTTGGTTTGTTTAATTTGCAACCCAAGAAACAAATTCAGCACTCTCATCATGCTCATTTCAAATTCGACCTATATTATCTTAGCAAACTCTTGGCAAAGATCCTCATTACTAGATCCAAAAATAATGTCATCAACATAAACTTGTACTAATAGGATATTAGAGACGGTTTGCTTAATAAATAGTGTTATATCACAAATACTCGTTCGTAAACCTTTTTCGATCAAATATCGGTTAAGTCTCTCATACCAAGCTCTAGGAGCTTATTTGAGTCATACAAAGCCTTACGAAGTTTAAATACGTGATCAGGAAATTTATCACTTTCAAATCCTGGGGGCTGTTCCACATAAACTTCTTCTGTTAGAAAGCCATTTAGAAATGCACTCTTAATATCCATTTGATATAGCTTAAAATTTCGTGAGAATACAAAAGCAAGTAGCATTCTAATAGCTTCAAATCTAACCACAGGAGCATAGGTTTCATCATAATCAATTCATTCTTCTTTATTATAGCCCTGTGCTACTAATCTTGCTTTGTTTCTAATTACCATACCAGACTCATCCTTTTTATTTCGAAAAACCCATTTAGTACCAATAACAAAATAAAAATTCGGTCTCAGAGCAAGACGCCATACTTTATTCCGCTCAAATTGAACTAACACATCCTGCATTGCGAAAATCCAAAATTCATCAGTTAATGCCTCATTTACATTTTTAGGCTCAATTTGAGATAAGAAAGCAAGATTAATTATATTTCTAATAGAGGAACGAGTACTTACACTCTTTCGAAGTTACCAATAATTTTTTTTACTGAATATCCCAGTATTGTCTTTATAACTCGTGGTAACGTCGAATCCTCTTCCTTAGCCTCATCCTCTTTTTTAGACTCCTTAGCTGTATTTTCACCTTGGTTTTGATTATTTGAAATACCTACATCATCATCATCATCCAAAACCTTTCTCGACAAAAATGGGTCAGCTTCCTCAAATACAATATGTATAGATTCTTCTACTACTAACGTAAGTTTATTGTAAACTCTATAAGTTTTACTATTAGTAGTATATCCAAGGAAAATCCCACAATCAGATTTAGTATCAAATTTACCTAGATTATCCTTGTCATTTAGAATGAAGCACTTACACCCAAATACTTTAAAATAGCAAATGTTAGGAGTCTTACAGTTCCAATTTCATATGGGGTTTTGTTAAACCCTCTACAAATTGATACTCGATTCACCACATGGCAAGTTGTACTTACTACTTTGGCCCAGAAGTAGGTCGGTAAGCAATTTTCATTAAATATTGTTCTGGTCATTTCTTGAAGCGTCATGTTCTTCCTTTCCACTATACCATTTTGTTGTGGTGATCTTGGTACAGAGAAGTTATAAGCATAACCATGCTTATCATAGTAACTGATAACATTATCATTCTTAAATTCTCCTCTTCTGTTACTACAAATATTAATAATAGAACATTACTTCTAATTTTGAACGCGTTTTTAAAATTTAGCAAATACAGAAGAAACTGCACTTTTCCTAGCAAGAAAAAATATCCAGATAAGTCTAGAATAATCATAAACTATTACGAAGGCATAAAACTTACCACCAAGACTAGCAACAGAATTTGGTCCAAATAAATCAAGATACAATAATTCAAGACATCTAAACATGGACGTGTGCATCTTTTTCTTAAATGATGATTTAGACTGCTTGCCTAATTGACATGCATCACATACTTTATCTTTCACAAATTGAAAATTAGGTAGGCCACGTACGAGACTCTTCTTAGATAATTTAGAAATTAGCTCCATACTAGCAGACCCAAGTCTCCTATGCCATAACCAACTATTTTCAGATAAAGCATTCAAATAGGATAAATTTTGAGAAGTAAAATCATCAAATGAGTATGTATAAACATTCTCAAAATGTGATGCAACTAAAAAGATACTACTATCATGACCATTCCTAATAATACACTGGTGGCCGCAATTTATGCGCTGCCACTATCACCGTAAGCGTACGGATCAAGTTTTAGTATAATGGACCTTTTGGTCGGGTATCGTATCCACAGGGATTGGTTGAGATTACTATCGAGTACCGCGATTGTCATAACCTGACTTTATCTAAGCGACAAAAATGTAATTTAATTATTAATTACTAATACTAAAATACTAATTTAACTATACTAATACTATATCAAGATAGTTTTGAGAGAATAGGTTGTCTAGGGATTAGTTTCATTTATGAATACATGTTCAATCTCGTTTTAGTTTATATTAATGGCGTTCGACTTATCCGACAATCTCGGTTCGTAAACGCCTCCGCCACCTCTCCCGAGTGTAAGACGGGAAATACGCGATTTCGTGTCAATGCTGAAGTCCTCCTCAACGAATTAACGACCCTAGGCCGCGTGAGTATCTCCCCGAAATCATCGATTGCACACAATCCAACTCTCTCTCGGGTTATTGGATCATCGCGTTGTGTTTACCCTATCGACAATCTCATTTCAAAAACTCCTCCGTCACCTCTCCCGAGTTTAAGATGAGGGAATATGTGACTTCACGGCAACTACGAAGTCCCCCTCAACGTCTTAACGACTCTAGGTCATGTGAGTCTTGCCCTAACGTCATTGATTGTCCACAATCCAACTCCCGACCGAGTTGTTGGATCGTGGCGTTCGTTTATTCTAGTTCAAATCTGGGATTTGTCAAACCCCGTATTTTCATAACATAATTCTAATAACATGATAGACAAACAATACAACACACACAATCAAAATAATGAAGAACATCCACAAACAAAACGCAAACTCAATTAAACAACGAATTCATAAATTATATTAATAATCCTTATACAACCTATGTTTAGCCAATGGCCATAACCATATATACAATGTAAAATAGCATAAACATAGTTAACAACTACTAAAAAGTAGAAAACAAGAGAAGAAACGAGCGACTTAGCCAATATCCGAAGAATAGCCGCTAAAACAGTCGAACGATCGCTTCCCCTCTTCATCTACCACCTCGGGTTGAGAGCTCTCCCTCAAAAATCTCTTATCCTAACCCTAAAATATAGCCTAAGGCCTTAGGTGCCGAATTTCCCAGAAGAGAGGAGGAGAGAAGGGTATTTATAGGCTCAAGCGATGAAATTAATGCCTAAATCATATCTCCTAAACAACCTCGCCTAGGATTTCACATCGAATTTCCCCCAAATCAAGTTCTAGAATTCCTATTGTCATGAAATTGAGTGAAGAATAATTGGTTTCAAATCAATTAGATAGTGCTATATTGAGTTTACGTGTTCGTGCATTTAGGATCTACAATAACGTTTACCAAATGATACGTTAAGCACACAGAACACATATGAATGAGCGTTACGCTCGACCTCAAAATAATCAAGGGATAGAATCATCATCGGGTAAAGGACTAGATGACGTCAAAACTCCGCACAAAACAACAGCTAAACTAAACAAACTAATCCTAATCAATCATGCATACGATAAAAATAGTAAAACATACTAACTAAAACACATACTAAAACATACTAATGCATCACCACCAACTTAAAACAAGTGATGTCCAAAATAACCTGTCAGCGATCCCAATGACAGTTTATAGCATAATATTGACGACGGGGGTTTAGAACACGTACATGGGAGGCGAGAGAATCACGCCTCCGACTCAAATTAACGGAGATGCATCTAACTTATTTTTACCCTGGGTTGCCTCCCAAGAAGTATTTGGTTTAATGTCCTTGGCCCGACACATGCCCTCAAGACTGGTGAGATTTTGCAATGAAATGAACACAAGAGTACCTGTCGATCTAACATCTTCAAGCATCCTGTAGGAAAACAAAAACAAAACTACAAATGAAAATTATATACAAAAGAAATGCCTAGATTAAAATCGAGTTATTTACTCACAATATCAATAGTAATCAAAAACACAATCTCGACAATCGTTACCAAAAACTTGGTCGTGATCGCCGAAAACTATATTCGACAAACCGATTTCCGGCAACAGTGCCAAAAACTTGGTAGGCGTTGATGGAAACTAAATTTGACAAACCAATCCCCAACAACGGCACCAAAAACTTGGTGGGCACTGATGGAACTGAGTAACCAATCTCCGGCAACGGCGCCAAAAACTTGTACGGCTCAAAGTTTTTTACACGCTCGCGTATTAACTACTCGCAAGTACACGAGGTCCAGTCTTAATATAGTGGATATTTTAAGGTCGGATATCGTTCCCACAGGGACGGTGTGAATAATTGAGTACCGTAATTTACATAGTCTCCTATTATCCAGACGGTAAAAGAAATGTTTTAAAATTAAACTAATTAAAACTAAGATAAACTACAATTAGTTGGTTAATCCTAACTAAGTTGATTACCTAGGGATTGATTTCGTTCACTTAATACATGTTTGATTTTGTTTTAGTTAACAATAACAGAGTTTAAGGTATCCAACAATCTCGGTTCGTAAACTCCTCCGCCACCTCTTCCAAGTGTAAGACGGGGCAATACGCGACCTCGTGTCAATGCCAAAGTCCCCCTCAACATCTTATGACTTTAGGCCGTGTGAGTCTTGCCCCAATGTCATAGATTGTCCACAATCCTAACCCCGACCGGGTTATTAGATCGTGGCGTTCGTTTATTCTAGTCCGAATCCGGGATTTGTTAAACCCCGTATTCTCATATCATCATTCTCATAACATGATAAACAAACAATACGGAAAACACAATCAAAATAATGAAGAACAACCGCAAACAAAACACAAACTCAATTAAACAACGAATTCATAAATTATATTAATAATCCCTATACAACCTATGTTTAGCTGATAGGTGTGAAAAACCTATTTATTTCTAAATCGAATTTGTTAGTTTTTAAGAATTTTAGTTATATTTAATTATATTTTAGTGTGTTTTAGTGTAGAACAGGGAAAGGACGTCAAAGGGCGAGAAATAAGTGAAAAGGGTGGAGAAATGGTGAACAAAATGTGCAAAATAAGGTTTCGGTGAATGAATATCACCGCCTAGGCGGAAGTTCTAGCGCCTAGGCAGAAAAGAGGCAAAATGTTGGAGTGCTGAAGGGATGAACCACCGCCTAGGCAAGAAAACCACTGCCTAGGCGAGAAAAGATCAGAATGATATACCAGCAATCACCGCCTAAGTGGAGAAACCACCGCCTAGGTAAAGATCCGACAGAAACTTAACCGACTTAAGTCCACTGCCTAAGCGGTGAACCACCGCTTAGGCGGTTACACTCTGCACAGAGATATCTATTTTCAGATATTTTGAAGAAATTTTCAAACCTTACCTATTTAACCCTTTTCTCTACCAAACCTCAAAAACCCTTAGACGTGAGAGGAGGCTCCAGTTGACATCTTGAGAGCTCTCCTTCCACCTTAGTTAGGTTTACGTAATTTAGGAAGTAGATTAGATTACTTTAGGAGGTGTTCTTAGCTAATCCTTGAAGAAATAGAAGAGAAAGTTCATCAACGGAGAAGAGGAAGCTCGGGAGGATTGTTCTTTGGTCAAAGTGGACTACTCCACTTTGAGATTTAGCTTTTCTTCTATTGTTTCCATCTTTGTATTTAATGTTTATTATTGATAATGATGATCTGCTCTTGATTTAATGTTGTATTGGCTAAGAACATGTTAGTGTAATTTAGAGATTAGTTAGGGAAATGTGTAGTTGTGTAAATACTCGTTTAGTTTAATATACGTTTCTTTAACGGTTGTTGTTTTAAGTCCGATTGTGTTTATCATTTGATGACTATCTTAATATGCTTGTAATAGTATTAGGGTTGGATTTGAGAATCTAGGGTTTGACACTCGGAAGAGGTAAACCTAGATTCGGACTAGGGTAAACATATCGTTACGACCTAACGTCCCAGGAGGGCATTAGTTAGTGTGCAATCTATGACGTTGGATCAAGACTCACGCGGCCTAGAGTCATTAAGACATTGAGGGGGACCTCTTCGTCGACACGAAGTCGTTTATTCCCTCATCTTACACTCGGAAGAGGTGGCGGAGGAGTTTATGAACCGAGATTATCCGATACCTAAACTCCGTTATTGTTAACCGAACAAAATCAAACGTGTATTAAGTGAACGAAATCAATCCCTAATTAATCAACCTAGTTAGAATTAACTCACTAATTGTAGTTTAGCTTAGTTTAATTTCAATTCATGTCTTTCGTCGTCAGGCTAACATGAGACCACGTCAATTACAGTATTCAATTCAATTATTCACACTTTTCTCTGTGAGAACGATATCTGATCTTCAAGATCTACTATATTAAAACTCTATACCTCGTATACTTGCGAGCGTAAGTAGGCGTGCACATTTCGTGCCCCTACCATTAGCCAATGGCCATAACCATGTATACAATGTACAATGTAAACATGCTCAAAAACTACCAAAATGAAGAAAACAAAAAGACGAAACGAACGACTTAGCCAATATCCGAAGAATAGCCGCTAGAACCGTTGAATAATAGATTCCCTCTTCATCTTCCACCTCGGGTTGAGAGATCTCCCTCAAAAATCTCTTATCCTAACCCTAAAATATAGTCTAAGGCTTTAAGGGCTAAAGTTCCCGGAAGAGATGAGGAGAGAAGGGTATTTATAGGCTCAAATACCCGTGGCCATTATTCCAACACCGAACCAAGCCCTAATGATCTTCATGAACCTCCGAGCCTACATTAGTGGAGAATAAATCCCGGGTCAGGCGTATGAATTCCCTATACCTTAAAGGTTTTAGTCATGAACTATATTTAGGGATAATCTCATCTAATCATTGGATAGTAATATATTTGAGTTTAATCACCACACTTAAACAGGATCTAGAATGGCGCTTACTATTTTTGAATGTCGAAATTCTAGAACACCACATGGTATGATTTATTCTTAAACTTGATAAGATTGGGGGCCGATGAGGGAAAAAATCTTTCGGCCGGTAGATGATAATAAAAACTTACACATTTTTGTTTTTAGTATTTTTTCATTTTTAGTTTTCAATTTCATAATTAGTTTTTATATTTTCTTGTAATGTGTGGGTGTTTTGCTCGAGGACTAGGAAAATTCCAAATTTGGGGGTAATTGATAGGTGTGATCTACCTACGTATTTTCAAACCGATTTTGTTAGTTTTAGAGTAGTTTTATAGTTATTTTCATATGTTTTAATATGTTTTTATTCTTTTTGTATTAAAACAGGTGCGTGGGGTGAAAATGTATGAAATTAGAGCATAAACGATCAAATTGTATCGAGAACGGTCAGAGAACGGTAGAAAAATGAGCAAGGCAGCAAGATTCTGCAAACAAGCCCACTGCCGTGGCATCCAGACCACCGTCGCGGCGGTGAAAATGCTAAGAAAACAAATGCTACTAACGGACCACTGCCTAGGTAGTGAACTAGCAGAATGTTTTCCACATCCACCGCCTTCTCCATCGCCGTGGCGGTGAATCCCACCACCGCGGCAGTCAGCTCTGCGCAGTGTTAGATATTTATTTTAGATATTTTTTTCTATTTATATCCCTTTTCTCACCTCTCCTTTGCTACCCCGGCCATTAAAGCCCTTAAGGCTTAGGTTAGAATATAGAGAGAGTATGGGGAGTGCTCAAACATATTCGAAGGAGAAGATCAACACACTAAGAAGGAGAATCGTTCGGTGGACGATTTTAGTGGCTAATCTTCGGATATTGGCTAAGTTCATCCATTTTTCCTTTTATTTATTTTCTTTAATATATGTTTGAGTATGTTTAGCCTAGTTTGAATTGTATTAATGGCTATGGCCATAGGTTAAACGTGGATTATGTATGTGATTAATATCGTTTATAAAAACGTAGTTTTGGTTGAATTGTGTTTCTTTGATTATTGTTCTTCAATGTTTGAGTGTGTTTATCATATTGTTTGTTTGTCATGCTTAGAATGATATATAGAGAATACGGGATTTCACAAATCCCGGATTCGGATTAGAATAAACAAACGCCACGATCTGATAACCCGGTCGGGGTTAGGATTGTGGACAATCTATGATGTTGGGGAAAGACTCATGTGACCTAGGGTCGTTAAAACATTGAGGGGGACTTCTTCATTAACATGAAGTCACATATTCATTCGTCTTACACTCAGGAGAGGTGACGGGAGGGTTTTAGAACTGAGATTATCGATAGGGTAAACACAACGCATGAAATCAATGACGTTGGGGTAAGACTCACGTGACCTAGAGTCTTTAAGACGTTGAGGAGGACTTCTTTGTTGACACAAATTCACATTATATCCCTCGTCTTACACTCGGGAGAGGTGGCAAAGGAGTTTACGAACTAAGGTTTTGTGTGCAATAAATGAGATTGGGGCAAGACTCACACAACCTAGGGTCGTTAAGACATTTAGGGGGACTTCTTCGTTGATACAAAGTTACGTTATATCCCCTGTCTTACACTCGGGAAAGGTAGCGAAGGAGTTTTAGATACCGAGATTGTCAAATAGGTCGAACACCATTATTGTAAACTAAATGAAATCAAACGCGTTTAAGTAAATAGAGTTAATCCCTAGATAATCCATCCCATAACTATCTCGTATTAGTAATTAGTATAGTTAAAGTAGTATTTTAGTATTAGTATTAAATTATATTCCATTTTTGTCGCCTAGATAAAGTCGGGTTATGACAATCGCGATACTCGATAGTAATCTCAACCAATCCATGTGGATACGATACCCGACCGAAAGGTTCACTATACTAAAACTTGATCCGTACGCTTGCGGTGAAAGTGGCAGCGCTCGGTTCGTAAACTTCTTCGCCACCTCTTCCAAGTGTAAGACGGGGGAATACGCGACCTCATGCCAATGCCGAAGTCCCCCTCAATGTCTTAACGACTCTAGGCCGCGTGAGTCTTACCCCAACGTCATAGATTGTCCACAATCCTAACCCGACCGGGTTATTGGATTGTGGCATTCGTTTATTCTATTCTAAATCCGGGATTTATAAAACCCTGTATTCTCATATCATCATTCTCATAACATGATAAACAAATAATACGGAAAACACAATCAAAATAACGAAGAGCAACCTCAAACAAAACACAAACTCAATTAAACAACGAATTCATAAATTATATTAATAATCCTTATACAACCTATATTTAGCCAAAGGGCATAACCATATATACAACGTAAAATGGTGTAAACATGCTCAACAAGTGAAAATAAAGAGAAGAAACAAGCGAGTTAGCCAATATCCAAAGAATAGCCGTTAGAACCATCGAACGATCGCTTTCGTCTTCATCCTCCACCTCGGGTTGAGAGCTCTCTCTCAAAAATCCCTTATCCTAACCCTAAAATATAGCCTAAGGCCTTGGGGGCCGAAGTTTCCGGAAGAGAAGATGAGAGAATGGTATTTATAGGCTGAAAAATATCAAACAAAATATCTAAACTGTGCAGAGGCCACTGCCGTGGCGGTGGGATTCACCGCCATGGTGGTGAGTATGTCGGTTGGTGATAAATGCGGTGACGAAGAAAACAGTGGCTTTGAAATCTGTCACTAGCCTTTGGTCTTTCTCAGCATCTTCACCGCCAAGGCGATGGGCTTGTTTCACAGTTTCGCCTCTGAGCTTATTTTTCCACCGTTCTTCGACCGTTTTTGGTTCAATCTCATCGTTTATGCTTCGATTTCATATATTTTTACCCCACGCACCTGTTTTAATACAAAAAAAATTAAAAAAACATATTAAAACATATAAAAATAACTATAAAACTACTCTAAAACTAACAAAACTGGTTTGGAAATACGTAGGTAGATCACACCTATCATGCACTTATCATGATCAAATATCACATTATAACCCTTGTCACATAGCTGACTAATACTAAGCAAATTATGTTTGAGTCCATCAACTAGTAACACATCTTTAATAATAGTAGTACCATTACCGATATTACCTATACTGATACCATTTGCGTTGTGTCCAAAAGTTACATGACCTCCATTCTTAGATGTCAAAGATGTGAATTTTAAATTATCTCATGTCATGTGTCGAGAACAATCACTGTCTAGGAACCATTTGTCCTTACTTATTGATACTTTTAGAATAACCTGCAAAGAGCACCTCAAATAGTTCTTAAGTGTTACCCAGTTTACGTGGGTCTGATCTTGTTAGTCGGGACAATTTTAGTTCCTTTTGGAACCCAAACTTGTCTACATTTAGATATTTTAGTAAAACATTTACGAATAATATGCCCCACAACATTACATCTAAAATATCTAACAAAATCCTTGGTTTCAGAAAATAATTTTTGAAAACATTTTTGTTTAAGATTTTTCTGAAATCCAATACCGACTTTATCAAAAATTCCACGTGCACTTCCCAAAAGCATTTTTAAGTTATTCTCACCGCCAATGAATTTGAGAACAATTGATTGTAAATCCGACATCTTGGATTTCAATTCATTGTTTTCATATTCGTAGTCCATGACTTGCTAATTTAATGTATTAATTGTACTTTGAAGGACATTTATTTTAGAACACTGGTTTTTATAATCATGCAAAAGTTCTTGATAAACATCAAATAATTCATCAAAATCTAAATGACAAGAACTTGAACATTTTGTTACCTCACCATCAGTGGCCATCAATGCAAATATGGACATTTCTTCACTTTCTGATTTTTCGGAGCTACTTGATTTGGTATCATCCCAAGTAGCCTTCATAGACTTCTTCTTGCTCTTCTTTCCTTTCTTCTTCTCTTTATTCTTCTTTTTCTATTTTCCTTTATCCTTATTCGGTTCGGAATAACCAGTTTGAAAGTGACCGGTCTTGTGACAGTTGTAGCATTCTACATTGTTCATGTTGAAGTTTCTTCTCCCGCGGAATGTGCGTCGAGTTATTCTTCTAAAATTCTTTGTGAGAAGCGTCACATCTTTCTCTTGCTCACTGTCAAGACTTTCATTATCACTGTCATCATCTTCTTCAATTTTCTGAGCTTTTAGCACCAAGGATTTTCTCTTGTTATTTCCGGTGTCATCCTTATATTCTTTAATCACCGTTTCATGATTCATCAAGTTGCCCATGAGATCATCAATTTCGTATTTGCCAAGATCCCTAGCTTTCTCAATTGCAGTCACCTTCGACTCTCATACTTTTGTCAAAGATCTTAGGATCTTTCGAACTTTATCCTCCATGGAGTATGGCTTTCCAAGTTAGCTCAAGTGATTAAAAATGTTATTGAAATGAGTATACATCTCTTGAATCGATTCAGTTTCTTCCATTCTGAACAATTCAAATTTCCTTATAAGAGCGTTAATTTTCAATTGTTTCACTTGACTTATCCCTTCATGAGTAACTTGTAGCTTGTCCCACATCTCTTTTGCTGATTTACAACCTGAAACTCTCGGGTATTCATTAGCATCCAAAGAACAAAAAAAAAATATTAATAGCTTGAGAGTTCATAGAAAGTTCTGCTTATCAGAAGCAGTCAGCTACTCTTTTGTCTTCTCAACTCCGTTTTCCATTGGAACAAACGAACCATCCTCGATTGTTAGCCACACATCCTAATTTGTAGCCTAAATGAAGGCTATCATTCTGTCTTTCCAGAATGAATAATTTTCACCTGCAAACAATGGTGGTCAGTGCATAAACTGCGGCTCAGCTAGAGTGCCTATTATGTGCGCCATGTGATCTTGGTTAGCTAAGTGTGTCGAGCTAAACCATCTCTGATACTAATTATTGGCCTAGTAAGCTACCCAATAAGGGGGGTGAATTGGGTAATATTAAAATATTATCATAATATAACACTTCAAAAATCAAACAATTAATTTTATCCTAAAATTAATTATTATCTTTTATAGTAGCAGATATGTGTTATCAATTAGATGCACACCCAAACAACAAAATATAAACATTATAAATAATGCAAAACATAGAAATTTGTACTGGTTCACCAAGCTACTCATAGCTAATCCAGTCCCCAGAGCTCTGCAAAGAGTCGCACCCACTAATCTCAAGATCCCTTTAAAGGTAGAAACCAAACCCTCACAACGATTCTTTTCGCAGGCTCAGAATCAACCTTTACAATTCTTTTTCACAGGCTAAGGAATAACCTCTATCCTTTTACGAGGCGGAAGATTAACCTAATCATATTACAAGAAAAATCACAACCTAATTCTTTTTATACCTTAGGCTCAAGAATTAAACCTTACACAAACACGCTCCAAATATCCTTTTACCTGGTAAAGATTGAACCGTTACAATTCACTCACAATTCTATAAAGGAAGAATTAAAACCTATTTTTTATACTCTAGGCAAAGATCAAAACCTTAATCTATTTTCCGGAAGAGATTAAAACTAGCTGTCATTGATTAGACACTCCTAGTAGTATCTAATCTGACACTCAACTCACCAATTACAAATAATTGATAAGTGATTTTTCCACTCAGAGCTTCAACTACCCCAGACAAATTCAAACTCAATTAATATCCCGATACTAGTAATAGAAAAGTGAGAATTCCAAAATTTGATTTCAAATAAGGATGGGTAGCAAGCAGTTAAGCACGTAATCAGATTTTCTCTAGAAATTGTTTCAAAAATAATTTTCAATAAAAAATCCAGAAAACAATTTCAAAAATCAAATTCCAAATAATAAATAATAAAATCAAGCAATAAATAATAGTAAGTAATTTGGAAAGATCTCACCAAGATTCCACCGAAAGAATAATTATTAGAATAATAATGACACTTTAGATCGGTAGAAGCAATAATCCACAGCAAATATTTCTCAAGAACAAATCTCAAGAAATAACCCACAATACACTCAGTATGATTACTCTTAGAAAGCATGAGAGCTGAATAACTCAGAATGATTAGGATTATCCTGATTTTATGTATATAAACATGTGAAATCCGCAGGTATATTTAAAGCCACTTGAAACAAGCCCTATAATGGCTAGTTCCCATAAATCATGACATTTAGTTATCCCAATAGACCATCTATATCATAATGATTCTTTCCTCGTATAATTCACTTCAAATGTCTATTAAAATATTCAATTAAGTCCCTCCAACTTTGACTCAATCTCAATTAGATAAGATTGAAAGAATTACATGTACCAAATTGAGAAATATCAAAACTACTTGAACCATATCAATAGGGATATTTAAATATTCATTAAATAGCTCAAAACATATCTGATACCTAAGATATCTCACATATCTTAACCATAAATGGCTAGTAATGGCTATTGTTTGAATAAAATCCAAAATTCCATAAATTCTTAAATTGATCCATCTGTCAACCGACCAAGACCCATCAGTCGACCGCCCAATTCAAAATGTAACCAAGCCAAAAATCCTTCACCCATCGGTCAATCGCCCATAATTCATTTGTCGACTAGACAATTCAGGATGTTTCACAGGTCGACTCACCTGTCGTCCGAAAGATTCAAAGACTTCCTCTTTTGGCCATAGGTCGGCCTACCTATCGACCGATCGATTCAGAGAGTTCACCATTTAAGTACAGGTCAACCTACTTGTCGACCGAGAGATTCAGTGACTTCACCCTCTCCTTAATGCGATTTTTCATTTTCTTCTACGTTTTCACCCCCTTAACCGATTTCTTTTCTCGGTTAGTTCCACAAAAATCTTAAATTCAATTTTAATCAATTATCTTTATTTCTTTTTCAATTACACATAGGTGCAAATAATTTAACTAATTAGGATCCTATAAAAACACACATAATTTTGAAAAACATTTTGTGTCGTGTGTGATCTTAACCAGGATACATTAAGAGTTAAAATTTAACCTGAGTTGTTTTCTCTAAGTTCTTCAATTTCTTCAATCTTTTAATCTTCCATCATCTTTAGCATTGTCACAATACCTTCATGATCATTTTCATTACGGGAACTAATAAACTGAAACACTCAATAAAATCGTTAGTTCCACAAAAAACATGAACATTTAATTGTTCATCAAAATCTTAAGATCAACACAAGCCAATTATACCCCATCTCAATTGTAAGAATAGGCCTCGTTCGTTTAGTGTTTCTGTTACCATATTTCTGTTTTTGTTACCATAGGAAACTTAAGGGAAAAAATAGCCTCCGTCATTGCCTCCATCCATTTTCTATTTGTTTAGTGTTTATGTTATCATATTTTTGTTTCTGTTGCCATCGCACAAATTAAACAAATATGAAGGAGTTGATTCATGTGAGCATTTCATTGAACACATAGCATTCAATGGAATTATAATTGCAAATTAGGGAAAATAAAATAAAATATGAAAAAGTATATTCATATGGATATTTCATCAAACACATAGCATTCACAAATGATTTAGTTGCATTCTCATGACATGGAAGCCAAAAGACTCAATTCCATATATCAGAGAGAGTGGGAAAGAAATACAAGCATATAGAAGTCAATTTCACAAACCCTAAATGCATGATTGGAAATCTAAATGCAAACGAATTAAAAGAGAACATAAATCAAAAATCAAATACAAATCGAAAACTTAAGTATATAATGTGAGAGGAAAGAAAACACATTGATCGTTGGTTGCATGGTTGGTACACAACATCGGCGCTACAAATTGAGAGAGCATAGAGTTCTAATCAAAGCAATTGAGAGAGAAAATGTGTCAATTGAATAGATTGAGGAAGACGATTAAGGAAAACGAACTAAGGCTATTTGTGCTCCAACCATCCATACATTGAGGAAGGTTGAGGAACACGATCGAGAGGAAGGCTATTTGTGATTTCACTCGTGAAGAAGAAGATCACGAGAAACAAGTACACTTCGCGAGGGAGTGATCATCGTTTTGATGAGTTCTTCCTCAACTTTTTTTCTTTCATAATTAGTGTTTGTCTTTGTTTTCTTAATTGAATATTTGTTTTCTTTTTTTTTTAATCAGTGTTTGTCTTAGCCAAGTTCAGTATAAGGATTTTCTTAATTGAATATTTATTTTTATTTTTATTTTTTATTTTAATTATTATTTTTTAATTAAGATATTGATAGCACAATTTGGCATCAAAATTTGGAACTAAAATAATAACATTTAGCTGTAATTAGAATAAATTAGCGGTAATTAAATAAATAGCCACTAAAAATATATCATTAGCGGATATTTTTCAACTGCCGCTATAGTCCATTTTTGTTGTAATGGTATTTGTTAGTGTCGTATAATTATAAAATAAGAGTTGAGAATTTGGAATGTAATATAAATAAAGGAGCGTATGTCCAAATTTTTTGTACATTTGGTTCTGTTCATTTAAATATTAGAGTGTGTCATATAAACAAATGGTTTTATGTCAAAATATTTTAATTTTTTAATGATCATGTTTGTTTATGTCATATTCATTACACAATAGGAGTTGATAATTTGAAAATATTATAAAAATAAAGGGGAGTATTTCAGTTTTTTTTCTAAGTTATGTCAATTTTTATATTAAAAAATTGATAATCGTGCTTTCAAACACGGATTATACACTAGTGTGTGTCTATATATATATATATATATATATATATATATTTATATTTATATCTAAGAAAACTCCAAAAAAGAGAATTTTCTAAAATATTTCCTTTAAATAAAAACTTTAAATATTTATTTCATCTCTAAAATAAAAGTGTTTTTCTAAAAAATAATTTTCTTCTTTGCAAATAAAATAAAATATGTTCTCTCCTCTTAAAAGAAGTATTTTTATTTTTATTTTATTTTTTTTGCTTAAAAGTGTTTTTCTAAAAAATATTTTCTCTTTTAAAAAAATGAAAAGTTTCCTAAACAATATTTCTTTCCTCTAAAAAAGGTCTTCTTCACACGAAGACAATTTTTTTCTAAAAATGTTTCTTTCCTAAAAAAAATGTTTTCTTAGATGTTTTATTTTCAAAAACCAAAAATTATTTTTCCTTTAAAATTTCTTTTTCACAAGAAGACATAAATTTTCTGAAAATGTTTCTTTTCTTAAAAAAACGTTTTCTCTTATTGGTTTTAAAAACACATTTGTTTCTTTAATAAAAAAAAAAAGATCTTTTTATTCAATTTTCTTTTCAAATTCAAAACTTTTTTCATTTTTTGTTTCAAAAGTCCAAAATGTTTCTTTGAGAAAATTCCTCTTTTATTTTCTTAATCATTTTTTTTAAATGAATAAAAACTCTTTCTTCAATCTCCTCAAAACCCTTGTCTCTTCCTAAGAAATATTTTTTTAAAATATTTTTAACAACTTTCTCCACCAATAAAAACAACAAAAATGATTTTTAGTCTTTAATATTTCTTTTTCTCAAATAAAGGAAAACTTTCTTTATTATTTCTTTAAAAACAATTGGAATGTCCTTTATTTTAAAAAAAAAAAAAAAAAAAAAAAAAAAAAAATCATTCTTTTAATACATAAATTTTGTCATCATAACTTAAACTAAAAATAATAAATAAATAAATAACTTTTTTAAAAAAAATCTCCCCCCGGGACCAAACTTGTTGATGTTTTCACTATAGATAGGTGGTTAAAAAGGGAGACATTTTTTGTATTTTAATTACTTGTTTTATTTTACATGTTTATTTTATTTATTTGCATGCTCATTAGCCAAACTTCATGTTCACATCATAATAAATAAATAAATAAATAAGGAAAAAGCTCATGTTAACTGACAAAATCAAACAAAATTTGGACTTGATTTAATTTGAAATACTTAGATACTAAGGTACCATTTTCAAATGGGTATCTTGGGGTGCCTAACACCTACCTTGAGAATAACCAACCTTCAAACCTAAAGAGTACTTTAGTTAAGACTATTTTGAGTCAAATTTTTGGGCCAGTTCAAAAAAGTTTTTCTTTCTTTAATTGTTTTTTCTTTAAAATTCAATGACCTAGCATACCCTTTCAAAACCAATGCTAGGTAGTGACTCCCACTATTTCATAAATTTTGGCCCAAGTAAAGTTAGTTCAAAACCGACACCTAGAAAAGTTCTTGAACTTGGTTTTTCCTAAAATCGTGTTAAAAAATAATGGTTATCCAAAAGAATTTTCAAAATGATAAGTTGTTTTAAAAAAATTAACAGGATTTCAACACCAGTACTTGCCCAGTGTTGTCATTAGCGAATGAAATACAGAGCACGTCATTAAGCATATTAATTGGATTAAAATACATAATAAATACAATTGAAATGCAAAAAGATTACTCAAGTGTGTGCGTGTGTGTATGTTTCCTGAAGGCTTAATTTTGCATATTTCTTAGAATCAAGAGTATGGTTACCTTATTATTGTTCAACTCTCAGTCTTTGCCTTATTGATTTTTATTTTTTTTTTATATATATTTTCCATAGTAGAGCATTCCATCTTCATTCCACCTTGATTTCTTCATCACTTTACACTTTGGTTCCCCCTATAAGAACAACTCACTCGAGAACCTCGTTAAGGTAAGTATGTATCAGATATTCAATTAAATAAATCAACATATAGCCACATGAGCATATCATATGCATAGTATAATCCCATAAGTATGAATATCACATACAAATTATCATGAATGTCACATGTATCACAAATGTCACATGTGTAGTCTAATCACAGAGGCATTAGTATTATATATTTGGTATTATCATATAAGCATGAATAACGCATATAATATTAACACATTGACGCACCCCGGATTTTGATAGCGGAAGAAGTAGAGAATCGGGAAGAGGATGAAAACAAGTTTCATCCCTTCCACTCTAAGTCGTCCAAATCCGTTAATTTTGAAAATGGTTTTTCAAGGGTTTTTCTAGGTGTCGGTTTTCAAAAACTTCTTAGACCGGGATTTTATGTTAAAAACGGAGTTGCACCTAAAATGGGATTAAATGGTGTGCTAAGTCACCAAAATTTTGGAAATTCATGTTTTCTTTTAAAATGGTCCGTGTTTTGACTTCCAAAGGTCTATGTACCAGAGATATTCTTTGTAATACCCGGAAAATTTATGTTTATTCGAAAATATTATTTTATATAAGTTTAATATTTTGAGATTGATTTATAAATTTATGGTATAAATAATATTTTATAATTTTTAGGGGTAAATATTAATTTTAAATTGACCTTTAAAAAGTTTGGGGACCATTGTGTTATTTAAAATATAATTTGAAAAAACGTTTTGGGATGTAATTAATATTTTTTTTTATTTCAAGAGGGATAATTAGTATAAATAAATAAATAAGGTTGCAAATGTTTCCTTCTTAAAGAAGGAAACGATTTGCAACCAAGTATATATATATATATATATATATATATATATATATATATATATATATATATATATATGCCGGAAAAAAAAAAAAAAAAAGATGCAGGATTACACTTTGAATGTTTTTTTAGCGAGAAAATAAGATACATGTATCTCTCCTTGTATTGTGTGGTTTATGTTATTACAGTTATAATTGATATTTTTATAAAATATTTATGAATACGTATTATGTGAAAATTATGTGAGATACACGTTTATGTATGTATTTGGGGTTTGATTGGATACACGCATTAGAGGGGTTAAAGGTTTACTCAGCGTTGGCTCACAACCCCACAGTTTTGATTGTAGGGCCGGTGAGAATGAAACTGCGCCAGAAATTTTAGTTGAATTTTATTTTAATTTGTAATAATTATAATTATATGTGTGTGTGTATATATATATATATATATATATATATATATATATATATATATATATGTACCGGGATGGTTTCTAATTTATTTAGACTTGAAAAGTCCATTTTGGTTAGTGGTGTTTGGTAACAAGGATTTGGAGCCACGGAATTGGAATTGAAATGGAACCGTTTTCTTAGGTTCTAGGAGCAAATTTGTTTAAATATATGTATATTGGAACTTCCTTGATAAATTATAATTGAATTCACAATTATAATTTTAATTATATTTGTATTTTGAATTTGTAATAATTGTATTGATTTTTTATCATTGTAAAATTGACTCGATAAGGCGATAATTATAGCCATCGCTGTCGTACTGTAAAATTTCTCAGATTTATAAATATTAAAATTTGTACCAAATTTTTATAAAATAAAATATTGATCGTTTGGTTTTAGTATTAATTCTCCAAGGAGAGAAACCGCGTGGCGGCCTTGGAAAACCAGGGCATTACATTCTTTAAGTTCAGGAGTCGGTTATGCTTGGGGAATGTTTTACGCACCCCAAGACACTCATCCATAAATGGTACCTTAATCTAAATAGATATTCACTGTTAGACACTTTCCAATCAGTTTTCTTTGATTTACTTAAACAATAATAATTCCTGTTTTTAAAGTTATTCCTCTTTTTATGTATTTTAACATGATGTAATGAAAAGCAGATAAATCCTACAGCTAATACTAGTCAGCGACACCCAATAACAGTTTATACATAGACATAAATGTAAATATGCAAGCTATACTAAATGAAATGCAATCTAAGACTAAATTGTTTGGATATACGACCGAACCCGCACGTGAGTTGCCTACGTATCTCGAATGAGAATTAGGTCTTTATGTAGTTCGTTTTGGTTAGGGTAAAAACTATTTTTTATTGTCTGTGGTGACCAAACCCATATCATAGGTTTCATACATACTTTGTGTGGTTACCAAAAATTAGGTCAAACTTAGTTCATTCTTGTTACTTTTAAAGCTGAGTTGATTTTAGTTAATGACTATTTTTGTTTTAGTTATAAAATTAGTTTCTTTTAGTTATAAAACTGATTTATTTTAGTTAATTTTAGTTGTAAACAACCTAAATCACAACATTAGTTATTATTAACAGTTTTTAAAGTTATGAACAACCTGAATCACAACCTTAGTGGTAGCACGTGGAATACACAGCTACTTACTTTCGCAAGTATACGAGGTCTAAGTTTTAATATAGTAGATCTTTGAAGATCGGATATCATGCCCACAGGGAAAAGTGTAAATAATTGAATACCGCAATTTACGTAGGCTCATATTATCCTGACGATTAAAGAAATGATTTAAAATAAAACTAAGCTAAACTACAATTAGTGGGTTAATCCTAACTAAGTTGATTAACTAGGGATTAATTTCGTTCACTTAATACATGTTTGATTTCGTTTAGTTAACAATAACGGAGTTTAGGTATTCGAGAATCTCTGTTCGTAAACTCCTCCGCCACCTATTCCGAGTGTAAGACAGGGGAATACACGACTTCGTGTCAACAAAAAAGTCCCCCTCAATGTCTTCACGACTCTAGGCCGCATGAGTCTTAACCCAACGTCATCGATTGCACACTAACTAACGCCCTCCGAGGTCGTTAATTCGTAACGATGTGTTTACCCTAGTTCGAATCCAGGGTTACCTCTTCCGAGTGTCAAACCCTAGATTCTCAAATCCAACCCTAATACCATTACAAGCATACTAAGATCATCATCAAATGATAAACACAATCGTATTTAAAAGCAACAACCGTTAAATAAACATATAATAAACCAAACGAGTATTTACATGAATTACATCTAACCCTAACTAATCTCTAATTAAACTAACATGATCTTAGCCATTACAATATTAAATCAAGAGGATATCATCAATATCAATAATAAACATTAAGTACAAAGATGGAAACAAGGGAAGAAAAATCAAATCTCAAAGTGGAGTAGTCCACTTTCGCCAAAGAACAATCCTCCCGAGCTTCCTCTTCTCCATTGATGAACTTTCTCTTTTAGCTCTTCAAGAATTGGCCAAGAACACTTCCTAAAACTAATCTAATCTACTTCCTATATTATCTAATCCTAATTAAGGTTAAAAGAGTTCTCAAAACATGATTCGGGCCTCTTTTAACAATTGGGGGAGAAAATGGTTAAAAAGTAAGGTTTGAAAAATATCTTCAAAATATCTAAAAATAGATATTTCTATGCAGAGTGTTATTGCCTAAGCGGTGGTTCACCACCTAGGCAGTGGTTGAGTCAGTTAAGCTTCTGTCGGATCTTTGCCTAGGCGGTGGTTTCTCCGCCTTGGCGATGGTTACTAGCACAACATTCTGATGTTATTTCGCCTAGGTGGTGGTTCAGCACTTCAGCACTCCAACTTTCTACCTCTTTTCCACCTAGGCGGTGGTCTTTATGCACCGAAACCCTGTTCTTCACGTTTTGTTCACCTTTTCTCCACCGTTTTCACTTGTTTATCGCTCGTTAATGTCCCTTCACCTGTTTTACACTAAAACAAACTAAAACGCAATTAAATATAACTAATACGCTTGAAAACTAACAAATTCGGTTTTGAAATAGATAGGTATTTTACACCTATCACTTAGTTATTATTAACAGTTTTTAAAGTTGTGAACAACCTGAATCACAACATGACATGTACATAAGATTCTTTGTTTTTGTCAAGAACACCTTGAATTAACTCTTTTGTTTTGGTTAGTTAGTGTTAGTGTGTGACTTGTTACTTGAAAAAGGGAAAAAAAAATACCATCTATTTATGTCAGTCCTACTCATAACTAAGGAAAACGTGAAGGTTTCTGAAGAAACACACATATTCCTTCTCAGCCACAAGGGTCTGTCGATGTAGTATATAAGTATATATGTATATAAGTGCCAGTCTATAAGACAACTTGGCTGTGAACTTGATGTTTAGTAGAAAGAAAATCTGATTATTAGTAGTTGTATAGTTAATATTAACAGTTAGTAAAGAGTCGGTGTAAAGTTCTTGGGAGAATCGAAGAAAGTATGTACAACTCATAGTGTGATTGAAGTTTTGTTTGAATCCTCACATGTTCTCAGACGTTCTTGAGATGCTTGGAATAGTTTTGTATGATTTGGACAAAGTTTGGTTGTTGTAGCAAAAATTAAGTGTTTGTTTGGTTGTTATGACAAAATCAAGTGTTTATTTTGCCCTTTTTAGGCTTTATTTGTTATGTACATGAAATTAAAGTGTGTTAATTACATGATTATTCTATATACAAGAAACATACACAAGTTTAAACCAAAATCATAGGGGGTTTTGAAGAAATATACCTACTTAAGGGATGTGGTCTTCCCTAAGTGATTTACCTTTTTTTTCTCCTTGATCTTCTTGGTTGGATGTTGATCAGTGATTTTAGATATCTTGAGTTCTTTCTCCAAGAACCTCAAGAACATCCTACTTAGGGGATGTGGTTGTCCCTAAGTAGCTATCTCTCTTCCTCCTTGATCCTCTTAGCTTGGTGTTGATCGGTGACCGTCAATCTCTTGAGTTCTTGCCCCAAGAACTTCAAGAACACCTTTGGGGACCGTATTTCAGAAAAATAACGGCGTGTTATTTGAGAAATATGCTTAAAAATCCTAGAACCTGAGAGAGTTGCTTGAGTTTAGAAAGAGAAGCTAGCCATTCAACGCTTGGAAAATAAAGACCCCAACACCTCTATTTATAGGCTAGGAGACTGCGCATTCATCTATTTGTAGGTTATCCCAGCCTCTTCCTTGACGTGTGTTTGTCCTAGGGGACATGTTGTCTTGCTTTGGTTTTGTTTTGTGTTGCACGAATTTAGGATGGAATGGAAGATTCTCAAAGATTTGGTAATCAGTACCAAATCTTTTCAAATATTTGGTAATGATGGAAATCATTACTAATTATTGGAAATAATTACCCTCCCTCCAATCATATTCCTTGCACATGGGTGCATTAATGGATCAATGTGACACACCTGGTTAAGTTTAGGGGCTATGTACCAGTTAGTTTCACTATTTTGGTTAAGTTTCCATTAATGTTTTCCAAGTGCATTGAATCTAGTATTTATGTGTCATGATTTCATTTAATGCTCTTCTATGAGTCATTACTTGGTGAGAACTCCTACGGTTGGTTTCGGATGGAATCGGGTTAACTTTCCTTGTAACCAATAGTTGATTTGCAAGTTCTTAGTTAGCCCTAAGATAGTTTGGTGAAAATATCTACATCCTTTGAACCTAGTCCTTCCATGTTATCCCAATCATTTATTTCTTAATGGTATGTACATTTAATGAATAGTGTGGGTGGAAAACCAATTTGATTTGGTTTCGGTAACAGGTAGTCACGATTCAAGGTTTTCAATTACACCTAAGATATTTTGCTCAAAATATCTAGATACCTTGAATGTATCCTATCCATTTAATCCCAATAATTTAATTCTTTATGGTATGGGCATTTAATGCACATTAAATTCCTAACTTAGGTGGCGAACCGAATCAATTTAGTTTCGATAACGGTTGGTCATACCCTAAGCGTCTTTGTTTCCTTCCTTAGCCATTTGGTAGGAAACTTCTAGGAAATTTACTTTATCATTTCAAGGCCTATTTTGTGGGACTTTAATGATGGTTGGTCCCTTGATTCATTGGGCTTAGGGTGGATTGTCAACACATCTTGGATTGGTGTAAATCCAAATCAAGCCCAATTCTTAAATCACCTTGGTGATTTAGGGCTTTGTCATGGACTTTACAAGACTTTATAAAGGTCTATTGGATTGTTTTTAGGCATTATTTTATGTGGTATGCATAAATGAAACAATTATTTTTGTTCTTAAACCAACAAGATTCAATGGTTGTAAATGTTTCAAGGTCAGGGTAGGTAACCGAGTTAATTGTTTGAAATATCCTACAATTTAAGTGAAGTGGCTAATTTTTATCTATACTAAAGATGATTTAATGAAAAATCAAAATTTAATAAATTCATTTTAGACCTTCTTAAATTATGGGAATTTCGAGGTTAACCCGAAACTTTTACTTAGCTATCTTTAATCAATTTTAATAGTTTTGTGTTTTTGTCATGTTTTTGGGTATTTTTACATATTATATAGTGTGATATTAGGTAGAAATTAATTCCCATTAAACCTAAGTTTAAAGTTTATCTGAACTTGTACTTGATCCAACACTGATTGGGCGGGACAAAATGTGGTGTTTACACACATAAGCATGAATATCATTTTTGTGATATACTCACATTAGTATTATATGACATGTATAATATAGTCGCATAAGTATAAATATCACATGTACAATTTGTGTGACAAGATCAATTGACTACACAATTCATTACATTAAACATTTTATGACATCATGAAAACTTAATATCTCAACAGTTATCTTGAATAAAATTATGAAATCAAGAAATGAAGAGTTTAAGAATCCAAAATATGAAGATGATTCTTTTAGTACGTATAACACTCTTATACCAACATATATTAACTCATTAGGGTCTACATACACACTCATTGTATTTCAAATTATGATATTTATACCGGTTCATATTTTTTATTTTATTTTTTGAAAAAATAAATTAGTGTTCATTGAAATGGTCTTAACATGTGTCAAATGTAATAGAAACATGCACAATATTTTAGGACCTTAAACCAATTTAAAAAGAAAAAAAAATAGAGATCATGGAAAAACATTGACCAGTTTACAAATTGGTTAACTAAAGTTTTTAGCAAGTCAAACTGTTAGCCATCATTGTCGCTAAAAAAATAAAAAATAAAAAATAAAAAACATAGCCAATATATAAATAAAAATGGTAATGATTCAAACAGCAAAATAGAAATTGTCAATCTTGGTAAACAAGCCATCATTATCTCTATCAAAGATTTTGAAATCGATTGTCTTCCTAATCAAATGACATGACAGTTCGAGCATATAACACTCTTAAATTCTTTGCCTGACTTCTATTTAAAATCACAACAGATCATGTCGAAGGCTACAAATCAAGGATGTTGACTCTAGATATTTTAATGGACAAATTAACATGATATTTTACAAAACTAATATTTTTATTGAGTGATTTTAAAATTGAGTTCCGATTGAGCAAGTGAAAAGAATGTTGAATTTTAAATATAATACTTGATGATGGTTTTTAAGATGGTATTTGACAAATGATTTAAGATGGTTGCAAATAAAGATATTGAAGATTTTTTCGAGTAGAATTTTTTATTTTTAATTTCTAGGTAAAACAACTCAATACTTTGTATTCTCTTAATGCAACTCAATTAGAATCACGCACGACACTTATTAAATTGATTAAATTATGTGTGTTATGATAAGAAGTGATAAATTTACGAGTCTAAATATTTTTCAAAAAGTGCCGATCAAATAAAATACTTTAAAAATAAAAAAGAATTGATTTTTGGCCAAGATGGTCGTTCGATAATATGACTGATCGACTAGGAGATTCAGGATGGGAAAAATTAAGTTTTAGGCTTGAATAGTCAACCAATGAGAAACCGGTCGAGTGGGAGATTCAGGATGGTGTTTTTGGCAGTTGACGTCCGGTCAACCGATTGGTTGCCAACAGCTGAAAATATATGCAGTTGAAAGAGCAATCGGTCAACTGCATGGATGGTCGGTCAACAGATGGTTTAGTTTTTAGAAAGTTTGATCAAGTCATTTTTCGAGATCTTCAACCCAACTCCTATGATTTTGAATGTAATAAAATCATATTTAAAGGGTTTTTTAATATATTTCATATATCAATCTTATATATTTGAATACCTTATTAATTAGTCCTTATATAACTTGATTTTATTAGATTAACCGTTAAAACTACTTTCTATTTTTAAGGGATTTGAATAAAAGTTTAGGGGACAAAATTGAGTTTTAGAAAGAGTATTTTAGGATCAAATATACCCAATTTAAAATAGTATATTATATGGGGTCTATGTATAACATTAATAGTCTTACGTTTTAAAAAATATCCGTTATAGGCATACTTAGACATCAATCAAGAGTAAGAGTTTAAATCAACCACATTCATAAAGAGAGTAGTCGTTTGCTGAAAGAAGAATTGAGAGAAAAAAATTTGCATTGAAAAAATTGTTGTTCTTGTTATACAGAATTTGAGTTGTACCTTTGATCTTCTTAAAGAAATCCTGGTGAGATTGTTATTGTTTACTTGATCAAATTAATTGTACTTTAATTGATTAAAATCTTTTAATTGAACTTGTAGTATTTTTCGTGTGAAAAAATGTTTTTTATTTATAATATCTTGAAAATCCTATGAAATGGTTTTTGCCTATGAAATCTGATTGATACTATCTTTATGCTTTAAAATTGAGTAAAATCATATTTGTATTCTTATGTAGTTCTATCACATAGTATATCGGGATATTAATTGAGCATATATTGTATTGAGGTGGTAGAAGCTTCTATAGGAAGAAACATTTACATACTTTTTTTTATTTGTGAGTGTTGGAGGATTAGACACATTGAGTCGATGTCTAATCAGGGTTTATGCTTGATTGTTAGCCTATAAAATGATTAGGTTTGATTTTTCCTATAAAATGATTAGGTAAGTCTTTAGCATGGTAAAAATATAGTTAGGTTTGATTCTTAGCCTGCAAAAGAATTAGGTTCTTCTTAAGTCCGGTAAAAAAAAATTGTAAAGTTTTGATTCTATGCCTGGAAAAAGAATAAAGTTAGTTGGTGGCGGAATATTACGTCATCACTTTCTTCACAAGTGTACGGGTCAAGTTTTAGTATAGATAGGAAGGAGTGGGGGTTGTCGTATCTACAGGGATTGGTTGAGATTATTATCGAGTACCGCGATTATCATAACCTAATTTTATCTAGGCGACATAAATGAAGTTTATAATTAATAATTATTAATACTTAGTTAATTAATCTAATTATACTAATATTATATTGTGATGTTTAGGGAAAAGATTGCCTAGGGATTAATTTCGTTTACAAAAATGTGTTTGGTCTCGTTTAGTTTACAATAACGACGTTTGACCTATCCGACAATCTCTGTATCGTAAAATCACTCGCCACCTCTCCCAAGTGTAAGACGAGTGAAAATGTGACTTCGCGTCAACGAAGAAGTCCCCCTCAATGTCTTAACGACACTAGGTCACATGAGTCTTGCCCCAACGTCATTGATTGCACACTTTCTAACTTCCTCACAGGTTATTAGATCGTCGTGTTGTGTTTACCCTAGTCCGAATTCAGGGTTACCTCTCCCGAGTGTCAAACCCCGTATTCTCTAATTATCTAAACAATCATAATATCAAAGAATAACAGTAAACACAATCAAATAACGAAGAACAACCATTAACGAAACACAAACTCAAACAAATAACAATTTCATAAAATATATTAATCCCTAAACAAAATCCGTTTAACTCATAGACATAACCATTTATACAATGAAAACCAAGCTAAACATGCTCAACAACCTACCAAACTTAAGAAAATAACGAGAAAAATGGAAGAACTTAGCCGTAGTCTGAAGATTTGCCGCTAAAACCGTCCAACGATCGCTTCTCCTTTAATGCAACGTGTTCTTCTCTTTCGTAATTGGTTGAGCACACCCCAAAACACTCTCAAAATATTAGGAACCCTAATTGGTCTCCTATGGCTGGGGGTTCAAAAAGGAGAGAGGAGAGAGGCTTTAATAGAAAGCAAAATATCTAAAAACAAATCTAACAGCTGTGCAGAGTAACCGTCACGGCGGTGGGTATGTCGGTTAAGCCATGGCCTCGGCGGTGGGATAAGGGACCTCTTTGTAGTTTCACCGCCTAAGCGATGGATGTTCAGCAAGAATAAGGCCCTCTCTGTATATTGACCGCTGCGGCGGTGGGCTGATTTTCTGAATTATGTCATCTTACTTGTTTTTCCACCGTTCTTGGTCCGATTTGATTGTTTATGATCCATTTTCATGCCCTTTCACCCCACACACATGATTTATACAAAAATACATAAAAACATATTAAAATCACTCCATGTGGTGGTTTAGAATTTCAATATTCGATAATAGTAAGCTTCATTCTAGATCCTGTTAAAGTGTATGTGATAAAACTCAAATATACAACTATCCATTGATTAGATGGGATTATCCCTCAATAAAGTTCATGACTAAAATGTTTTAGATATAGGGAATCCATAAGCCTGACCTGCGTTCTATTCTCCACTAATGTGGGCTCGGAGAAATCCAACAAGATCATTAGGACTTGGTTCGGTTTTGGATAAATGGCCAAGTGTATATCAAAATAGAAAACGGGTTAACGTCGTTAACTTGATGATACCTGAGGCATATGTTTGGCACTCTCACACTCTAAATCCCATAGATAAAATTGAAACAACCTTGAACATACATTTAAAAATGACATACTCACTTATCAAAAGAAACGGAAATGGTACTATATATACATATGCTTTTTTTTAAACAACGTTACCATACCCCCAAACTCAATTGATTATTAAAATTTCATGGGTGTGGTTTTTAAACAAAATAAAAACGACAAGTGAGTACTCAAATACCGAACCAATTAAAAGTTTGTCCTAAACCCAACCGCTCACTTCAAGTAGCATTTGCAACTGCTAACTTGATTTACTCAAATTGTGCCTTTAATTCAGCGATAAAGGTTTTGGAAAAAGTTCAATCGGACAGGGTATTTGTTAAGTGTTCAAAATTGAAACGGTTTTTAAGCTTAGCTAGGGTAACGAGGGATAAACATTTAACTAGTTAAGCTTCAAAGGCTCAAGCTTTAAAAACGAATGCCTAAATCATATCTCCCAAACTATCTCGCCTAGGATTTCGCCTCGAATTTCCCCCAAATCAAATTCTAAAATCCCTATTGTCATGAATTTGGTTGACAGATAATCGTTTTCAAATCAAATAGACAGTTATACATTGAGTTTACGTGCTCGTGTATTTAGAATCTACAATAACTTTTACTAAAACGATACGTTAAGCATATAGAACACACATGAATGAGCTTTAAGTTCGACCTTAATAAACAACTAGGGGACAGACTCATCATCAAGTAATGGCCCAGATGAATTCAAAACTCAACACATAAAAACAACTAAACTAAACAAACATGCATACAATAAAAATAAAACAACATAAACTAACAATACTAAAATACTACACATCACTTCCGTACTTAAAACAAGCAGTGTCCTCAGCGGCCCAATCATCAATTTCAACATATAGAACTAAAGCATGCAAACGAAGGGGGTCTCGCCTCCGAATCAAGTATGTTGTGATGGATTTAACTTATTTTTAACCTTGGGTTACCTCCCAAGAGGTGCTTGGTTTATGGTCGTCAGCCTGACATGCCGAAGTGCGAGTTAAAGAGCGGCTTCCGCCCGTAGTAAGTGTCGTACAACACCACATATGGGTCTTGGTTCAGTACGCCCTCAAGGCTGGCAAGATGTGGCATTATTTGATCCAAGATTTCAACAAGATGCTCCACCAACTCATGTACTTGGTGGGCATCGGAGAACGTTGCTAATGGGGATGAATAATAAGTAAGCCACATTGGATCCTCATAAATATGAGCGTTTGAGATAAGTGGTCGAATTACTATTTGGATCTCCAAGGATGAAGAATCACAATCGTTGATCCAGTCTTGGGTTTCTAGCTCATTCAGATAATTATAGTTGAATTCTCCCAAGCTCTTTCTACTCGCTTCCGACTCCTCACGGTGGCTTTCACTGAATGTGGCTTGTGAATCTCCCAATGCCACCATGTCTGATTCGGCCTCAATCAAGCAGATTATCTGACTAATTTACGTCTGCAAAGATATAATGGTCGCATCAATTTCAGTGCAAATCATCTCAATATTGTCAAAACGATTTTCGTGCTCGTTGATCCGATCATTTGTTTCCATTAAGACTTTCTAAGTTTCCCAATGACAGTAGCGAAGATTTCTTCCAAATTGGGGAAAGACTCCTTATATTTTCTCGGTGTGTCAATCCATGGCGCCATAGTATTGACACTCTAATAATCAAAGGCTACCATGTCTTCTAACAACCGATAGGCTTCGTCCACGGATAATTGGTCGAAAGAGGTTATACGATTTCCTCCTTCAACCCATATTCTGGTTGCGGTCTGTAACCCGTCAAGAAAAATCAGCAGAGGATATTCCCTAGGGAAACCATGATTTGGATACCGTGATAGAGATTCCTTGTATCGATCCCAAGCATTATAAAATGGCTCAGAATCCCGTTAAAAGAAACGCAAAAGTATATGTCGTTCTGACATCTTCAAGCACCTTGTAGGAAAACAAAAACAAAAAACTACAAAGAAAAATTATACACAAAAGAAATGTCTAAATTAAAATTGGGTCACTTACTCACAATATCGACAATAATCTAAAACACAATCTCCGATAATGGCGCCAAAAACTTGGTGGCAAAATATTACGTCGTCACTTTCTCCGCAAGTGTACGGGTCAAGTTTTAGTATAGATGGGAAGGAGTAGGGGTTGTCGTATCCACAGGGATTTGTTGAGATTATTATCCAGTACCACGATTATCATAACCTAATTTTATCTAGGCGACATAAATGAAGTTTATAATTAATAATTACTAATACTAAGTTAATTAATCTAATTATACTAATATTATATTGAGATATTTAGGGAAAATATTACCTAGGGATTAACTTTGTTTACAGAAATGTGTTTGATCTTGTTTAGTTTACAATAACGGCGTTTGACCTATCCGACAATCTCTGTATTGTAAACTCACTCGCCACCTCTCCCGAGTGTAAGATGAGTAAATATGAGACTTCACGTCAATGAATAAGTCCCCCCTTAATGTCTTAACAACACTAGATCACGTGAGTCTTGCCCCAACATCATTGATTGCACACTTTCTAACTCTCTCCCAGGTTATTAGATCGTCGCGTTGTATTTACCCTAGTCTGAATTCGGGGTTACCTCTCCCGAATGTCAAACCCCATATTATCTAATTATATAAACAAGCATAATATCAAATAATAATGGTAAACACAATCAAATAACGAAGAACAACCATTAACAAAACACAAATTCTAACAAACAATAATTTCATAAAATATATTAATCCCTATACAAAATCCATTTAACTCATGGCTATAACCATTTATATAATGAAAATCAAGCTAAACATACTCAACAACCTACCAAAGTTAAGAAAATAATGAGAGAAACAGAAGAACTTAGCTGTAGTCTGAAGATTTACCGCTAAAGTCGTCCAACGATCGCTTCTTCTTTATTGCAATGTGTTCTTCTTCTTTCGAATTGGTTGAGCACACCCCAAAACACTTTCAAAATATTAGGAACCCTAAGTGGTCTCCTATGGATAGGGGTTCAAAAAGGAGATAGGATAGAGGCTTAAACAGGGAGCAAAATATCTAAAACAAATATCTAACAGCTGTGCAGAGTGACCGCCACGGCGGTGAGTATGTCGGTTAAGCCATGGCCTCGGCGATGGACTCGACGGTGGGATAAAGGATCTCTCTGTTGTTTCACCACCTCAGTGGTGGATGTTTAGCAAAAATAAGGCTCTCTCTGCATATTGACCACCGCAGCAGTGGTCTGGACGCTGCGAGGGTAGTCTGATTTTCTGGATTATGCCATCTTGCTTGTTTTTCCCCTGTTCTTGGTCAGATTTGATCGCTTATAATCCGTTTTCATGTCTTTTCACCCCACACACCTGATTTATACAAAATCCATAAAAACGTAATAAAAAAGTAATAAACGTACTCAAAAACTAACAATATTTGGTTCGAAATTAGATAGGTAGATCACACCTATCATTAGTCTTGAACCAGTGAAAAGGATTGTAAAGGTTTGTGATCGCGTCACATTTTATGCGATCTAATACTGTTAATCTACGTTTCTTTATTCTTTAGAATAAATTAAATTAGTGTAATTAATTTATTTTACTTATTTGTGTAGATTTTTGAAATTGGAGCAAAAGCACCGTAAGTCGGAGCAAAACGGAGCTAAAAAGAAAAAAATATATATATGAAGAGAAACAAAGACAGTCCACGAACCAACCTGAACCCGTGATCCGCAATCTGACTAGAGCCGTGGATCAATCTTACACAAGAAAATTAAAGAAAAGGAAATTAAGGTCCAAACATTACTCGAGGGGGGTGCAAATGACATTTATGGTAATTAAGTGGGACTTCTTTGTTATATTCATTTTTTGGTTCCCAAGTTGATGGTTTTCTTTCGAGAAATGATGTCATTCAATAGGGTTTAAGGTAAAAAGGGAAATGAGAGCAAGATGATTGTTTTTTATTCCCTTTTAAGGGGTGGAGAGCCCACGGTAGGGGGGATTTTTTTTCTTTCCTTTTGATTTTTTTTAGTTTCTTTTGTCTTTTAAAAGAGACAGGGCAGGCAGTAGGGTTTTGGAGAGGAGAGTTATTTTTTTGATTTTTTTTTTTTTTCTTCAACGGTGACGATTACACTGTTTAGTTTTTTGTTTTTTGTTTTTTTAGTTTTCATAAAACTCCATTCAAAATTTGTATACTCTACCACTGAATTTTAGAGGTGATTCTTCAATGAAATTTATGTGGAATATTATTTTTGAAGAAACTCCATGAACGGCTAATCTTCTCCTACCGGGTTAGAATTGTGGTATGTATTTTAGTTTATGCAATATTATATTTTTAGATTAATTTTAGTTTATGTGTAAACAATTATATGATGATGAATTATGTGCTTCAAATATAATTTAAATCGTGATTGAATTTAATCTCGAGATGTTCTTGTAGATAAATCGAATCTTTCTGAGTAGTTCCGGCTTGTAGTTAGGAACACTCATTTACACATATCTAAATTAAAAAGAAGATAAGAGAAAAACATAATTCCAAAATACGAAATCCACAATCCCTAACCCAATTATCTATTTTCATTTGTTTCAAATTAGTATTTTATTTGTCTTATATTTAAAACCCAAAACTCAAAACAAAATTCGTTTAAGTTAAAGAAAGAAAAATAATTGAATTTAATAGTTACAAGACCGATCTCTGTGGTTCGACACCCTACTTGAACACCGTACTACATTAGTATCGTGGTACCATTTTAAGGGTATTATTTTTTAGCGATCAAATTTTGGCACCGTTGCCAGGGATCAGCATCGCTAATTATTGAATGTAACTATTATTTTTTTTCTTTCTCCTGCTTGTTTAATAATAATAATAATAATAATAATAATAATAATAATATTGAAAAAAATAAGAAAAAAATAAACGGAAATACAAACAGTGGTGTTGACTAATTCACAAAAAAAAATAAAAAAAAATAAAAAAATAAATAAAACAAAAAATTTGACAGTGGCAATTAAAAAAAAAAAAGATATAAACAGTAGGTTTGGTAAAAAAAATTCCCTTTCAGTGTTTTGTTTTTTTTTTTTTTTTTTTTTTTTTTTTGTGTTTTTTTTTTTTTTTTTTTGTTTTTTTATCCATTGTTGTCTGGAATTTTTTTTAATAAATCATAATTAAATAAATAAATTTTGCACGTGGTCTTTGTGGTGTGCTCACTTTTATGCCCAGGGAAAAGCAACTCGGCCTTGACCTTGATAAAATACTAGAAAACGTTCCTAGGAGACCTAGAACTGAAAATAAAACGAATAAAGCCGTTAATTCTGAACCCATCGAAATGGCTGCGGAACCACCTAGACCATTGAGTGAATATTACATTCCCTCAGTTTATACATCGTCTTCATGCATTAAGTTGCCTGAATTAGGGGGTGCGACTTCATTTGAAATTAATCCCTTGACTATCCAAATGCTTCCATCATTTCATGGGCCTAATCTCGATCATCCCTATAGACATCTTAATCATTTCTAAAAATTTGTACCACATTCAAATTACTCCACCTATCTGAGGATGCTGTTTATCTCAGACTTTTCCCGTTTTTTCTAAAAGATCGGGCAAAGGAATAGCTCTACTCTTTACCCCCAGGATCCATCACTGGGAAGGGCTTCAAAAATCTTTCCTACAAAAATTCTTCCCAATCAGGAAAACCAATCAAATTAGGAAAGCAATAACTTCATTCTCCCAACAACCTACTGAACAATTCCATGAATGTTGGGATCAAATGAAGGATCTTTTGAGGCAATGCCCACATCACGGGGTACCGAAATGGCAAATAGTGCAAAGTTTCTATGAGGGCCTAATTGAACGCAATCGCCATATGGTGGACGCGTCTTGCGGAGGAACGTTCCTGGCAAAAAGCGAGGTTGAGGTTTGGACCATGTTTGAGAATTTAAGTGAAGACTTTTTGCAACATGTGTCCGCTAGTAGGCAAGAGGGCCTTAAACAAACACGAGGAGGAGGGATGTACGAGATCAAACAAGTAGACCTCGCTACACAAGTTGATTTGATTTCCCAAAAGTTAGATCAAATCATCTTACAAAATCAACCACCTCCTTCTCCTCCTCCTCCAGCTACGGCATGTTCAATTTGTCTAAATCCATCCCATACTATCCTTGAGTGTCCTGTAGGGGCACAATTTCCTGAATATGTTCAAGAACATTTTAATGCTGCACAAACATATCCCCAACAGGACATCAACCCGTACTCCAACACTTATAATCCGGGGTGGCGAAATCACCCTAATTTTTCATGGAAGACACCCACTCAGGGACAGTTTTTTGTTCCACCCTCTAGGCCTCAATACCAGAACCCACCCCCGGGATTTAACTAATCCCAAGGTCAACCAAATACACAGCCAACTGAGATGCAACAATTTCTTAAACTTTATCAAGAGCAAAATCAAAAAGTGAATTCGCATTCTCAAACCCTAGCTAAGCTAGAAGCCCAAATCAGGCAGATCGTTGATGCTTTGAATAAGAGGGACGAAGGGAAGTTACCTAGTCAACCAATAAATAATCTTAGGGGTCAACACTTTATCGGAGAAATGAGCGAGTCTTACGGGCACGTTCAATCGATTACGACCCTTAGGAGTGGCAAAAAGGTTGATAATCGGGTGAGTGTTGAGGAGAGAATTCAAGAGGATGAGAATGAAAATGAAGAGGTGGTTGAAGAACCACAACCGAGCAAGAAATTTGAGGAGCCTGAAAGTTCGAACTCCAAACTTGATACACCTACGGAAATACGTTTAGTTCCTCGGGCTCCATTTTCTCAATAATTAACTCAACCTTCACCATTCAGTCGAGATAGCACTAGAATGAAAAATATCCTAGAAACATTCAAACAAGTAAAGATTAATCTTTCATTCTTGGATGCTATTAAACAGGTCCCCGCATATGCAAAATTCCTGAAGGACCTTTGTACACGGAAAAGAAAATCTAGAACACATATGTCAAAAAATGTCTTACTAACACAGCAAGTGAGTTCTATCTTAGGATGTGAAACCCCACCAAAGTTTAAAGACCCTGGAGTCCCGACTATAGCATGTGTGATAGGAGATTAGCCCATCGCAAGGGCTCTCCTAGATTTGGGCACAAGTGTAAATTTGCTGCCATTTTCCGTGTATGAGCATCTAGGTTTGGGGGATCTAAAGCCTACATTGGTGACACTCCAGTTAGCCGATAGGTCAGTTAAAAGACCGAAGGGCATAATTGAAGATGTGCTAGTAGGAGTAGAGAAGTTTTTCTACCCCGTGGATTTCATAGTCTTAGATATGGAACCTGTCCGCAACTCTAGCCATCATATCCCGGTTATATTGGGACGTCCATTCTTAGCCATAGCCAATGCTTGCATTGACTGCAGGTCAGGAGTCATAGATGTGTTATTCGGAAATATGAAGGTGAGACTCAATGTTTTTAAGGTGATTAACCAACCCCCTGATGAGAACTCATCTTATTGCTTTGGGGTTGATCAGATCGATGAATTAGTGGAAGAGTCTTTACCTTCTATGTTGTCTCGGGATCCCCTTCAAGCAACCATCATGTACATGGAGAATAAAGGGTTGGGACGTGAGGAGTTATGCGAGGAAGTCCATGACGTGTTAGGGATACACCATGATGAAACCCTATGGTTTAGGAAACTTGAACCGTTACTGCCGCTAGCAAGTGAGCCACTGAAACCATCAATTGAATCTCCATCGATACTTGAGTTGAAACCTTTTTCGGATTCACTCAAGTATGTCTTCCTCAGCCACGATGATACACTACCAGTGATTATTTCAGCCGAACTAACAGGTGAGCAAGAAGAAAAGTTGGTCAATGTCCTTAAACGATATAAAAGGGCTATAGGATGGGGAGTGGCAGATTTGAAGGGGATCAATCTTTCGGTGTGTATGCATAAAATCCACCTCGAAGACGATGCAAAACCGACGAGAGAGTTTCAACGAAAATTGAACCCGAACATGAGAGAAGTGGTGAAAAAAGAAATTTTGAAGCTATTGGATGCTGGTATCATTTTCTTCAACAGTGACGATTAAACTGTTTAGTTTTTTGTTTTTTTTTAGTTTTCATAAAACTCCATTCAAAATTTGTATACTCTACCACTGGATTTTAGAGGTGATTCTTCAATGAAATTTATGTGGAATATCATTGTTGAAGAAAACTCCATGAACGGCTAATCTTCTCCTAACCGGGTTAGGATTGTGGTATGTATTTTATTTTATGCAATATTGTATTTTTAGATTAATTTTAGTTTATGTGTAAACAATTATATGATGATGAATTATGTGATTCAAATATAGTTTAAATCGTGATTGAATTTAATCTCGAGATGTTCTTGTAGAGATTTCGATTTTAGAATCAATTATTGCTAGACCGTTAGATCTCGTACCTGTGGTCTAGATCTAACGATTATATAATCGTATTCTTAGGATTTAATTATTTGTTTGGATGGTTTATGCCTAGATTGTAATTCACCCTAAATTAGAGTAACATAGGAATTGCATCTTGAAGATAAATCATGCCGAAGAATAATAAATCGAATCTTTCTGAGTAGTTCCAGCTTGTAGTTTGGAACACTCTTTTACACATATCTAAATTAAAAAGAAGATACGAGAAAAACATAATTCCAAAATACGAAATCCACAATCCCTAACCCAGTTATCTATTTTCATTTGTTTCAGATTAGTATTTTATTTGTCTTATATTTAAAACCCAAAACTCAAAACAAAATTCATTTTAGTTAAAGAAAGAAAAATAATTGAATTTAATAGTTACAAGACCGATCTCTGTGGTTCGACACCCTACTTGAACACCGTACTACATTAGTATCGCGGTACAATTTTAAAGGTATTATTTTTAAGCGATCAGTTTGGCATTTACCTAGGAAATAAATCAGGGTTAATGGATTGTGAAAACCCTACAGGGGAAAAGGGTACTAGATAGAGGCAGAAGTAGCTTGTCAAACCAGGATAAATCAGTGTGTTCAATTTCTTTGTCCCTATTTGTTTGGTTGTGCATTTAGATAAACATGTTTTCTCTATAACTCAAGATAACAACTGATTAGGGAAATTGGTGATTACTTGATAAATAATTTATTTGTTTAAATTTTCATAACTACCCAATTCAACCTTCTCTTGGATAGATCTGTGGGCCAACAATGGATAATTCGTCTATAGAAAAGTTTTCACTGAAGGTTGAAAATGGGGCCCAAAGGCTTCATGTGCCTAGTGCAATTCAGTTTGCAACATTTGCCGACTCGACGAATAAAAAACACAAGCTATTGGAGACTGTCAATATAACACCAGAAAGACCACATATTCGTAGGCTTAAGTAAAGCTCCACCTAGGACACAATAGGTTGGTTGATAGGTGTAATTTATCTATCTATTTCTAAACCGAACTTGTTAGTTTTCGAGAGTTATAATAGTATTTTAATACGTTTTAATATGTTTTTATTCTTTTTGTATTAAAACAGGTGTGTGGGGTGAAAAGGGATGAAAACGGATCATAAACGATCAAATCGGATCAAGAACGGTGGAAAAACAAGCATAGAGGCAAAATTCATGACAGTAGCCCACCACAGCAACATCCAAACCACCGTCGCGGAGGTTAATATGCAAAGAATGTCATTTTGTTGCTGGAAGCCCACCGCTGATGCAATGAAATAACATAGAGGTCTCTGCTTCTACCACTAGGTCCACCGCCAAGGTCGTGATCAAACCGACTTCACCACCGCCACAGTGGTGACTCTGCACATAGTTTAGATATTTTTTAGCCCTATATCTTCCTCATCTCCTCTATTTCGGCCATTAGAGAGCTCCTAGGGTTAGAATAGGGTTGAGAGGCTTTTGGGGAATGCTCCACCAAATCCAAATGAGAAGATTACGTTGTGAAGAAAGAGAAGCGATCTCAGAACGATTTTAGCGCTAAATCTTTGGACTACGGCTAGTTTATCTTATTTCTTTCTTTATTTCTTAACTTCGGATTATGGTTTGAGCCTGTTTAGCTCATTTATCATTGTATGTACAGTTATAGTCGTTAACTAAATGGATATTGTCTAGCGATTACTATAATTTATGAATATGTGGTTTTGAAATCGGTGTTTCGTTAATGATTGTTCTTCGTTATTTGATTGTGTTTGTCATTTCTTTTTGTTTATTATGCTTATTATGATATACTGAGAATACGGGGTTTGACATTCGGGAGAGATAACCCCGAATTCGGATTAGGGTAAACACAACGCGACGATCTAATAACCCGGAAGGAAGTTCGAAAGTGTGCAATCAATGACGTTGGGTCAAGACTCATGTGACTGTGTTATAAAAAAGGTTAGAGGGAGACTTCGGCATTAACACGAAGTCACATATTCGCTCGCTTTACACTCGGGAGAGGGAGTGAGCGAGTTTACAATAAAGAGATTATCGAATAGGTCGAACGTCGTTATTGATAACTAAATGAGATCAAACGCATACTTGTAAACGAAGTTAATCACTAGATAATTCATGCCCTTAAACGTCTCAAAATAGTAATATAGTTTAATTAGATAAATTAGTATTTTAGTATTAGTATATTATTAATTATAAACTTCATTTTCTATCGCCTAGATAAAAATAGATTACGATAATTATGGTACTCGACAATATTCTCAACCAATCCCTGTTGAAACGATAACCCTTACTCTTCCCACTCTACTAAAACTTGACCCATACACTTACGATAAAAGTGGCGACGATATATTCCACCACCATTGGTGCTTCGGCCAAATGACCTGGGTAGGCACTCTGGTTCCATTCAGTGGCTTCCTCAATCTTGAAAACCCATTATGAACATCATTCCTATTATTGTACCCACCAAACGAACCTGAACCGCAAACTCCATATTGCAACACAAATGGAAATTGGCCCCTAATTTCAAGAAAATTAACGGCACCCGCCTCAACCAGGAAACAACTATGACAAAATTAACAGAGCATGACCGGTAGCTTAGTCAATCAAAATGCATGTGGACCCATATCTCCAAAAACCTCAGACACGCCTCTGGATGACTGAATAGATATTTGCTTACACATGAAACATGGGAAAACATACTTGATACTCTAAAATATGGGAGATTCGATCATGCTAATCTCAATAAATAACTCCTACATAATGAGAGAGAAATTCTGATTATAGGGGACGATTCTTTGGACAATTCCAAGCAAGTAACTACTAAACCCTAAAAACTCTTTCAATTAGCTAGAGTATATTTATCTCAAAAGACTGACTTATTTTCACGCTGAAATAATTTCACTGAGAATAAAATCGTCCGGTGCTTAGCTTTATTTTGTAGGACTTGTCATCTCAAGTCCTTAATATCTGAGTGCAATCTCAATGTGCCCCTCATAATTTACTTTTTATAACGTAGCCCTCAAAGTTTGTTTTTCGCTTCTAATCAGTCCAATTGACACGTTTTTGGCCATTTCAGTTGTTAAAGTAACAACAAGAGCATCAGAATTAATTAAAGAAAAAGAGAAAGAAAAAAAAAAAAAAAAAAAAACTCAATATTGTTGATGTAGGTGGTGTTGCAAAACATGTCGATTGCATCAATTAAAGACAAAATTCACTTCACTGAGTACATTGCAAAAATTGAAATATCAAGAGGCACATTGAGATCATACTCAAATTTTAACACTGCATTTGGTACATGGGATTCGAGATGGTATTAGAATGGCCATGAGAATGATCATTCCATTTATATGTTTTTTATATAGGATTAAATCACATTCTCATTATCAAGGATTCCATAATCTCACAAAACATGGGATTAACCAATACCAAGATAAACTTGGTATTAGTTAATCCTAATTACATGGGATTATGTTTTAATCATTTATCGGTCAAAAAACGAAATCAAATACTAACCAAATATTTGAATTGAAATGAAATTTAATTATATTAACTATTACACTATTTAAAAATTTAATTAAATTACTATTTTAACTTTTGATGTCATTCTAGTATTACATGTAATTCCTTTTGTTACCAAACATAAGAATAATAATAATCATTTCATTCCATTACCATATTAATTCCAATCATATTGTCATTACATTCCATTCTAGCGTACCAAACACAACCTAAGGTGGCGTTTGGTACGCGGGATTCAAGATGCGATTAGAATGACTATTGGAATGGTCATTACATTCCTATGTTTGGTTGGTGGGATTGATTTTCATTCTCATTCCCAAGTAATGACTAATCCCACAATTCTTGAGATTAGTCAATCCCAAATGAAATGAGGTATTAGGTAATCCCGAGATTACCTAATTTCAAATTAAATGAAGTATTAGGTAAGAAGAATGACCTACACTTGTGTTTCCGTATTTTTCACAATAGGAAATAAAATTCTGGGAACAAAAAAAAAAATATGGTAGTGTTGTTTTGATATTTCTATTCCCAGAAAATATGGAACGGAAACAAAAATATGGGAACGAAATCTAGGAACAAAAACAAGAACAGAAATCTGGGAACAAAACAAAAATAGAAATATGGGAAGAAAAACAGAAATATGGAAACAAAAACAAAAACATAAATCTGGGAACAAAAACAGAAATCTAGGAACAAAACAAAAATAGAAATATGGGAACAAAAACATAAATTTGGGAACAAAACAAAAACAAAAATATGGGAACAAAAACAAAAACAAAAATTTGGAAACAAAAACAGAAATATGAGAACAAAAACAAAAATCTGGGAACAAAACAAAAACTGAAATCTGGGAACAAAAACATAAATATGTTCCTAGATTTTGGTCTTTGTTTTTGTTCCCAGATTTCTATTTTTGTTCCCATATTTCTGTTTTTGTTCTCATAGTTCTATTTTTCTTCCCGATTTATGTTTTTGTTTTTGTTCCCATATTTCTGTTTTTGTTTTGTTTTCAGATTTATGTTTTTGTTCCCATATTTTTGTTTTTGTTTTGTTCCCAAATTTCTATTTTTGTTCTCATATTTCTGTTTTTGTTTTGTTCCCAAATTTCTACTTTTGTTCCCAGATTTCTGTTTTTGTTTTTGTCCCAGATTTTGTTCCCAGATTTATGTAACCAAACGTAGGAATGGTAATTGACCATTTCAATACCATATTTAATCCCGTTTATCACCAAACATAGGAATGGTAATGGTCATTCCATTCCAATATCACATTCATTCCAATACCATACTCATTCCATTCCATTCCAACGTACCAAACGTAACGTAAGGGTACAAAGTGAGATTTAGCCTAGAGTTTTATTCCCATCGTTCCTTTGATTTTCTCGCTCCGAACTTCACTTGTTGCTCACTTCCATCACCAGAAGTTTGAAATGAGTGGGGTTAGGCATTCTTTCCAATTGCATTATCTTCTTTCTTTGCCCTGGCATATATTTGGTAGGATGTAAATTAAGGGTCAATTTGACAAGCTCCTTACTCAAGTTTTCTCTGAAGCGAAGCATTTGACAAGGGGAGAGGACAGTTATCAGAAAGATATCTAGGAAAGGAGAGAACTGCTAGGACAAAATCTATGAAGTTAGGGTTTGATTTTGATGTAGTATTAGTTGTAGTTTTGCCTTTTAATCCACCTCCACTTAAGATTCATTACACCTGAAAATAAAGTCTTCAAACTACATGCCGATGGGGAAAAGAAAAGAATTACATGTCTTGAGAGAATCAAAATGCTGCAGCCTGGTAGAAACGCTTTTCAGGTTCCATTTTACTGACCACTTTGTATTACAAAGAACAAACAATAAAACATCAATCCTGTAAACAGAAGATTGAAGAGAAAACAAAATGATTGAAAAAAAAAACAAAAAAAAACAAAATCGAATAAAAACAAAAAGGAAAAGAAAAAGACAAATGTAAGTGAAAGCAGATTCCATCCAATAGAACATAACCATTCTAAACAACAAATGTGTTTTTAAGAAACCACTCTTCCTCTATCTTCAATAACGGAACTCCGTTTATAATAAGATGATGTTGTTGTAGGCCGCCATCACATACCAAAATGAAAACTGGACTTCCAGCAATCTGTTTTCATTGAGCTGTCAACAATATAGTTAGAGAAAAATGAATCGTCTAAAGATACTGAGCCTGTATCCTGTCCCTATTCTCCTCCCACCAAAGCTTAGCGTTCACCTCCCCAAACTTTTCACGGCTGCAGAAGAAACAGTACAAGAAATTTTAGAGGACCAATATAGTATCTGTCTTAGAGATGATCACCATAATCATATAAAAAGATCCAATTGCACTCAACAAACAGTAATTACAAGTTTAAAATTGGATCTTGGACAGAAAAAAAAAATAAAATAGCCAAGTACTTGTAAAAGAACCATATTTACGGAACATTGTAGTACTAATGATGTTGTTAGAAAATTGTTTTCTAAAGAGAAAATTATCAGAAAATCTTCAAATTGAGATGCAAAATGGATGCATATCGACTTTTAGGCCACATATCTTCAGTGTTTTTATTTCCTTTTTTTTTATTTCCAGAAAATTTGGAAGGAAAATAGAAATGTGGAACAAAAAATTCTGTTTCGGTTCTGTTCCTGAAATTTGTTCTAAAAATGCTGGCAACAAAACAGACTGATTTTCTTTGTACTATATTTCTGTTTTTATTCCTAGTTTTCAGGTAACAGAAACACAATGGAATAAAATTCTACATCCATACATTTTCAATTCTAATTTAAAGGCTCCAATTAAGGTACCATTTGGCTTGTACTGTATTGGAGCCTTGAAATTGGTAACAAAATTGAATGGATGTCGAAATTTAAAAATCTACATGCATTCATTTGTGCTTTTTCCATCAATGATTAAATTCTAGACTTCCAAACTGCATTAGAGGACTTGAAGTTGTTCAGTGAAAAACAGAGGAATGAAGTTATTTATTACCTGAATCTGACACGACGTAACTCCCTAGTCCCGTCAGCTAATTGTCTGATGGTAATGTAAACCCCTGGCTCATCTTCCTCTATCCACTCTGACTCTACATCACTTGCATTGCTAATGGAAACTGAGGCCTCGTCTCTGGAAGAGGTGGTTGTCCGCGATGCATCCATTGATGACGGGTCTCCCCCTGTAAAACCAGGCCCATAAGCACTAGAACCGGCATGAGACTGATGACTTCCAGATGGTCTATAGCAGTTTCTTGGCATCCAATCTTTGTTTACTGGAACCATCATGGGACTCTCTCTGGAAGATCCAAACCTTGAAAAAGAAGAATCTCTCTGCAGCAGGAAAATATATTGATTTCAGTGGGTGTGCAAATCCGACTCTGTTTGTTACTGTTTATAAATAAATTGTCAAACTACAAGCTTGTAAAAAGTTGCTTAAAACTATATATGTTTTATCAGATATACATACATCATGACTAATGACTAGTAAAAATCTATTATGCATTCTGAAAGCATAGGGGCTATCTAATGACAATGATATTTTCTTGGAAGTTGAAAGTAGACATTGATTCTGGCTTTCTTTCATTTCTTGTTAGAAAACAGTCAACAATAGGTACTACAACCCAAAGCAGGATAAAACCAGGAATAAGAAAGTAGAAAGTGAAATGTGAAAGAATAAGTGATGTAGGTTAAATATTAGACACTCACGATGGTTGCCATTTGTGTAGGAGTCAAGATTCAAATGTGAAGGCGTGTTTGAACTTTTCCGAGAGTTGGGTGGGCCACCATTAGGGAAAACGTTTAAAGACGCAAAGCAATCAACGTAATTGTGCCGGAAATTGGGAAATTTCTGATAAGTAACAGAAGTAGAAGGAGAAGGTCATTTACCCCATCCTCAGATCTCGAAGGAGTTTGTAGAGCTTGCTGATTGAATCTCTGAACATTATACAGTTCCATTATTCGATCATAATTTTCACCCCACCATCGCTGTGCTTGCCATTTATTAAACATCTCCCGGCTACGAATTTAGAAGTAAAGAACGTGAGATTGCAGTAGAGAACTGGATTTTAGCAAAACAAATATGAAGATTGTAAAAGGATAACTAAGTATGGACAGTAACCCTCTTGCATACCTGAATCGTATTCTTTTGAGATCATTCCCACCGTGAGGAAGAGAAACAAAAGTGATTTGAACACCGGGCTCCACCTGCGCTACCCATTCCTTGGGTTCATCCTCTTCCTCCACAACCACATCACCAGACTCCGCTGAGAACGATTCTAGTCCACGAGGGGTCCTGTCACCACGAAATGCCCCACTGAACCTCGAATCAGATCTAGTTGGCGGATGGTGGCCAGTCCTTGTAAAATCCCAAGCTGGTGTGGAACTTGAGCTTCCTGGTTGTAGATAAGGGTATGGAACTCCTTCCGAGATTGTATCGAAATCAGGGTAAGGTCGCTGTCCTCTTTTATAGGGGCTGGAACCTGTGCTGGGCTTGCATGGCTTAGAAGAACCAGAGAACTTCAATGCCATATCCTTGATCTGCCCATAATCAAAAGAAGAGTAGAATCTTAAGGCAACATATTGCATTTGTGATACATATTTACAAGAACATTCTGGGGTATGTGCTCAAGGCCCTTCAAGGCCCTAAGCGGTTAATTCAAAGAACTATAAATATGTTTCTAACATCATCAGGATTTCCAACATGATTAAAGGATAAGGTGGCATGTTTTAAGAACGATAAAAAGTAGTTTTGAAAGAGACTCTGAGTTTCCATTGGTGTTTCGGAACGGCATTCTTATGACTAGAGTTACTGAATGCTGATGTAAGGAAGTGTGAGACTATAGGGATACTGAACATACAACGTAAGTAGAGAAAATGAACTTATGCGATTCTTTTGCTACTAGTATGCGTAAGAAATCCCCCTCTCTCTCTCTCTCTCTCACTGTGACAAGCCTCGAGGTCATATAATGTGGATGTCAAAAAAAAGTGTGGATGTGAAATCAAGAATTTTGGTCTTCCGGATGGAATTTCAATCATGCTTCTAAAGGTGTTAGGTGCCTCACGTCTGAGATATGCAAGTGTGGAGTGGAATTATAAGAAGTTTAGGCCCCGTTTGGTTAGTGTTTCCATTCCAATCCAACCCAACCCAATTCAAAAATTTTGGGATTAATTTTTGGGAACGCATTTGGTAACACAAAACTTAACCCAACTCAACTCAAAAAATGAAAATTGATTATCAAAATATTAAGGAAATGAGAAACAAATTTTTTTTTTTTTTTTTTTTGCCCAAAAAACTGAACCCAAAGGAGATGACACATCAGAATTATTAGAGATGTTAGTGAGTCATGTGTTCAACTTTTGTTAAGCTCAAAACAAAGAAAGTTTTATTTTTCATTTTTCTCTCTCCTATTTCAATCGTCTTCGCCAAACTCCTCATTCGCCGTCCACCACCAGCTCGTCATTTTCCTCCTCTCCTCGTCTTCGCAATTGTTCCTCCTCTTCCTCCTCTCCTACTCGTCGTCATCACTCCCTCGTACTTTGCATTGCCATCGCCATCGTCTTCGATCTGTTGGACATTGATTTCGATTTCGATTTGTTTGTCGTCGTCTTCGATCTGTTCGACATCGATTTCGAACTCGTCTTCGTTGTCCACCTCCTCTTCGATCTGTTCGTCGTCATCTTCAATTGGTATGACATTTATTTGGTTTAGATTTCATCACAAAATCGATTTCGATTTTCGATTTCTATTTCTATTTTCGATTTCGAATTCGAAATCAAAATCGATTTTTGATTTCATCACCAAATCGATTTAGGGTTTGGTTCTTCATTTTGGTTTAGGGTTCGTTCTTAATTTTGGTTTAGGGTTGGTTCTTGATCTGAGGGTTTGGTTGAATTTCATGAAATATATTTTAGGGTTAGTTCTTAATTTGGGGATTTTGGTTGAATTTGGGGGTTTGGTTGAATCAATTTTAGATTTGGTTCATGAAATCAATTCTAGGATAATATCGTTACCAAACGTGATTCTATTCCCAGTACAAAAAAAAAATTGTCGTTACCAAACGTAATTCTATTCCCAGTAGAAAACAGAATTCTCAACCCAACTCATTCTAGTTGGGTTGAGAAAAGTGGGAACACTAACCAAACGCCACCTAAGGAATCAGAGATAGGCACCTAAGATGAAGTCATAGTGGACTTAAAACTGATGATTATTGATTAACAATAGAAGTCAGTTAAACTCAACTGCAACAACTACAAGCTCATTTATCTCGGTTTGTTCAACATCACGGCAGCTGTCAAGTCCAGTGGCCAACATCCTAACCAAGCCTAGAGAAGGCTTTGGTGGCATTAGTTGTTGGCATTAGTTTATAGTTTTACAAAGTTTATATAGTCTTGAATCCCACCTCGAATTTGTTATCCTTCCAAAACTAGTTTATATGTGAAAGGGGCTACTCCACTTAACGCAATATGGTTGTCGGTTGGTGATGATGCCAAAAACTTGATTTTCATATATGGTTCTTGAGATTGGAATGTAATCCTTCTTAAGTTGGGGTTCTTGCAAAATAATGCACCGCGGGTGGGTTTGTCAGCATTGCACCTCTAGTGTGAGAATCAGTAAGGAGTTCTGAAAGATTTTTGTAGAGTAATGGCTAGTAAAATTGTGTGTACCTGATTAGACCCCCCTGTAGTATTTATAGGAGGTAGAAGACTTGTTAGGCAAGTATATCCATAAATCGTGGTCAATCCCTATTAATGTTATGGATTTGGTGGAATCATGGGATTGGTGGATCGTTTTACCTTAAATTTAACCGTTCTTTTCATATATATGGTAGTCTGGAATAGCAGCTTTTGAGCTTGGGTAGCTAAAGTGTCGCCAGGCCACCCTCGGTTAGGGGTGTAAACGAACTTGTTCACGAACAGCTCAAGCTCGGCTCGAAAAAAGCTCGTTCGAACTCGTTTGCTAAAATCAACGAGTCGAGCTTGAGCTCCGAAACTGTTTGTTTAATAAACGAGCCAGGTCGAGCTTTGTTCGCGAACAAAGCCAAAACGAGTTGAACTTGTTCGCAAGCTGATATTTATGTTCATGAATAATAAAATATTATTTTATTAACAATACATACAAATTTCTTTAGGGTTCCAAACTTCCCACTACTTCTTGGATCTCGACTTGAGAAACAACTTTCTTCATGACCTTCCGGACCAAGGCGGTATTCCTGTGGAGATTGGAATGCTAAAGCTTAAAATGACACTCTACAGTCCCGAGAAGAATAACAATGAATTCGCTGTTAACCTCAATTAGTTGGAAGAAAAAGAGAAAATACTTAAATTCGATAAGAAGCTTACAAGCAACAAATGGATCGTACTACAACAAAAGAGTAAAGTTCCTACCATTTGAGGAAGGTGATTTAGTCCTTCGCAAAGTCACCATCACAATGAAAAGACTGAGTGAAGGGAAAACTTGGACAAAACTGTAAAGGACCTTACAAAGTCACAAGGTCGTTCAGGTTGGGACCTATGAGCTTGAGAACACAGAAGGTCAACCCCTACGTAATCCATGGAACGACGAGCATTTGATGAAGTACTATCAATAATTGCATTTGTTCAAATTTTTTCTAAGTGTCGTACTCAATTTTCTTGGTGAATAAAATAATGTTTTTGACAATTCTACTTTGTTCGATGACTCTACATGGTCGGATAAGGCACAACCCACCCACGCTTACTCGGACTCAACCAAGAAGAATAGAGTGCTGACCAGGACATTGGGACGGACTCCACCGACCAACCAAAACCTAAGGAAAGGTGGGCAGTATGGGAGTAACCTCCTTCTTGGACAATACTTTTGTGCTCGGGAAATTCCTAATGAACGGGACAACCCAAGCAAGGGCCAGGGAGAGGAAATTATCCATTAAAATTGCTAACATTTCTACAAGTATCATGCTCAAGTCAGGAATGAGTTGACTAGGTAAAACTTCAAAGTTTTTAAATTTTTCACGAGTGTCGAAATAATTTCTACTAGTGTTAATCTTTAGTCAGGTCAATACAAGTGTTGTGCCTGGCTCCAGATGAAATTTTCTATAAAATGGGAAGATTCAAGATTCTTTGAAAAAATTTAAAAGGTGTTGAAATCTGATTGGCACCAACACACAAGTCCTACAGACCACCTCCAGAATTATCAAGCAACAACAATTGAGCTCAGGTGAGTAACAACCGCTCAATGCGATTAAGTCTTATTATATTCTTAGGTTATGCTAGGATTACTTAGAATTGTTTCAATAAGCCTAGAAATTTTCTAAGTGTTATATTCGGGTCGGTACATCACAACAAATGAAACTTGAAACAATTTGAAGAAGTGTGAAATTTCATTACCATTCAAAGAAGCTCAAAGGCATTACAAGGGCTCCCTCGGGTAGTTACAAAAGATGAAGAAAAAAAAAAGTAGAGTGATAAAAAGTACAAAGGAAAAAATATATCTACAAATTATGTCTAGCCCGGGACTGGCTGCTCAGCCTCGAGCATGGTTTTAAGTATCGGCTGTTACGGTATGTAACAACCGATACGTAATGGAAAATTGCATGTCCAATATAGTTCCAAGCCAATTCTTGGAGGTTGGTGCCGATTCATGGCATATCGGGCCGATACAGTCTTGTAACCGCCGTTACTGCCATTACAGAGAATGTAACGATCGTTACGGCCACTATAGCTGGTTTTTCCAGCTTTATTCAGTTCGTTGTTGCCATGTGAGCTACTTTGTTTGTTTGAAATGTTGAATCTTCTCCTTCTCTTTCGACTTCTCCTTCGAATTCAGTTTTCGATTTCTTCTTCTCCTTCGAAGCTTTCGAAGTTCGCACAGGTATGTTTGCTTCGTTGCTCACCTTCGAAAGGAGCTTCTAATTTTGTTCACATGACAAGAGATTGACAAGAGACTGAAGAGAGAGAACAAAATATCTTTATTTATTTTTTGTCCTTATAACAAAATACATAAACTACCCTACAATAATAACTAATATGTCATTTAAGTATAAAAATTTAAAAAAATATATATTTTAAAATAATTTAGGGTAATTAGGTTTAATTGTAATTTTAATACAAATTGCAATTTCTTTCCTAGATTTGTAAGTTTTTTACTAAAAAATTTAAATTTGTGTATTACGTACATATATATATATACATACATATATATATATACATACATATATATATATATATATATATATATATATAGGTTTAATTATGATTGTTCAGTACGACAGATTTTCGTCTTTTTCATGTCTTTATTGTGTTGTATATAACCCTAAATGCCATAATATCTATTCTAATGTGTTTATTTAGGGTCAAATAAGTAAAGCAATTACCATTATTGAGTTTTTTAAGATATTCTGGTGATTTTAAAAAAATTACGACCGTTACGGTTGATTCCCGTTACAGACAGGCCAATACTCCTAATACCGTTACATCGTAACCGTTACCGTTACGTAACCCGATACCGCGATTTAAAACCTTGGCCTCGAGGGCAACCAAGTTAGTATCCGAAATCACCTTGGGCTATTGTTTGTAGTCCCTAACTCTGAGATGTTCAATGATCTCTTGAATTGTGAACCCAACAAGAAACACAACAATTGGTTGCTCCTCCTTGGCTTTTAGCTCCTCGAGCTTAGTATTGGGGTCGAACCCGAGGCAGTGGATATCAGAAAAATCCACCTCGGGGTAGTTTTCCAGGATACGAGATTTGGCAACCTCAAATACAAGGCTCTTGTAAGTCCTCGACCATATCGTCGTACTCCCTAGATGCCTTCCATTCAGCCACCCCCGAGGCCTTTATCTCGGGCACTCGAGCCTTTTCTATCTCGAGCTCGATAAGAGCTTTGTCATTTTAGACCTTGAAGCTCTCAAGCTCTAGCAGAGCTTTTTCCCGTCCAAGCTTCCACTCGACTTTGTCCTTGGCCGACCAAGTCTATTTTTTGGTCATAGCCAATTTCTTGGCTTTCTCCTCTAGCTCGAGATTTAGAGCGTTGCGCTTATCCTCGATTTTCCTCAGTTTGTCAAAATTCCGCTCCTACTCGTCAAGGACAAATGAGTCGATTGCCTCTTCAAGCCCGAGATCAATTTCTCCCTCGCTTACTCCTGGATCGGTTTCTAGGGTGGTCGAGTCCTCAAAGTAAAGCTAAAAATAAAACTGGGCACGGAACCAGAAGTCACGCTTGGATGAAAGTCAGACAGACAATGTCTCAACGTCAATCTCTTCAACCGAAGAAAGTTCAAAAGTTGACTTCAGGAGGGTCATCAATGTACAGATAAAGATAAAACTGGGTGAGGAACCAAAAGTCACGCTCTAAAAGAGGTCTAAAAGACAAGGTCTCAGCTTCGGTCTCTTAAACTGAAGAAAGCTTGGGAGCTGACTTCAGGATATCTACACAGAAAAACAAAGTGTTCAATAAAAGACAAGAAGGTTTTTCAAAATTTAAAAATGACTAAGAATAAAGGGTCAAGATGTACTGGGGGCTTTCCACCGATGAGTAACCGGGAAGTTGTTATCCTTGTCGGCTTGGTAGTCCCACTCCTCGCGCATATGGAACTACTTCTCATTCCAATATCTATTGTTCGGGTATTTGGGGTTAACTAGGCAAGGTATAAGTTGAAGTAGTGCAAGATCGCCCAAGGAAGATGTGTAGGGGGAAGAGAGCTTCCTCGACCACAGTATTCTCGTAGAAAAAGATTCAACCCCGGTATGGTTTGTTAGCCCGAGGCAGCTCCTCCGTGGGTAGAGCCATTTCTATGTAGGTAAGGAAGTGACAACTTCTGCGAAGAGTCTCCAACTAGCATTGGGTCAAGATACTAACGGCATCTCGGATAGTGTCCAACTCGTGTCGTTGGTGCCAAATTGGAGAAGAAAGGCGGGCTCCCTCATCTCGAGCAAGGGGCACAAGATGAGGACCCTCCTCCCAAACATTTAAATGCTCAAAAGCTTCCATAGGTCAGGCCCGAACACTTCACCAGCTAGGGAGGACGAACCGACAGCACCCAATGATACGGCATCATCACCAAGGACATCAGAACCACCGAGAAAAACTAGAGGTGTTGGTTCTCTTAGGCATCACTGGAGAAGACCGTAATTGAAGAAGAAGATATGTAGAGACGCTGTAAAACAACGAAAAAATGAAGGAAATTGAAAATCTAAATCGATAGAAATAAACAAGAACTAATGGAACGAAATATCAAAAACTTACCAAATATAGAAGGAAAAGGTCGCCAGAAAAAGAAAGCTTAGTCGCCGAAATTGAGGGTTTGAAGGTCTAAGAAATGGACTGTGGAGGAAGCAAGGAATGCAGAAGAGTCCCAATGAGGAGGACCCTATGCTTTTATAGCAAATGTTTGACAAAGGAGAATGTGAGCCATTACCTTGGAGCTAAAAGGATACCCTTGTCAAATTAGTCATGCATTACATACATAGCAGGTTTAGGCGCGAAAATCGAAGGGAAGCAACCGTTCAAACATTTTGATTGGGCAGGAAAACCAAAGCAAGGTGAGTACCTGAATTCCACTCGAGTTTAGACATTAGGACTTCATTCTATTTCGACTAAATATTCTTGACCCACTTAACCCGGAGCTTGGGAATTGGCGACATCTGATGAGGGGCATTTTGGGAACTCCCAAATAACGTCACGTGTAAGAAGAAGTCTACATGGAACACACGTGGACCGCTAGCATAACTCCTTGATATTCACGTGCAATGCACATGAAGCTAAGCCCGATGTTAGGACTCGAGGATTCTGCCTGGGATCTGATGGTAAATACCAAGGACAATGTGAGTACCGATTAAAACAGTTAACCTCCCAAGCATTAAGCTCGAATACTCCAGAGATGGATTACCCTCAAGATAACCAAGGATGAATTAGGCCAGTCAGCAAGCTTGTGAACGGTTACCAACTGGCTCGAAAATGGTTACTGAATCCTGCTATATGAGGGAAGGAAATCAGATATTCAATATAACGGTCTATGACTCTTCAATCCCGCGAATTTCGTGGGTATTAATGGAGATTGGCCGAGATTCATCGAACGCTGCCTAACAAGTCTTCCCATATCTAAAAATAATAAGGGGACCTTCCCACATCTAAAAATAATAAGGGGAGTTGCGAGTTAAAGATACGCACTAATTTTCCAAGTCATTACTCTACTAAATTCATACTAGATCTTACATAGGAGGTGCAACGCAAGAAGGTCAACCCACAGATGCATTGTTTTGCAAGTAGGCGGATTTTATTCCAGAATGGAGCTAACCATATCTGACGATCTGTTTTTGGCATCATCAGATATAATAGTTTGTTGGAGATAGGGGTAATTTTGGCATATGAGCAACTAAAATTAAGAAGGGAGTGTAAATGGACATGGGAAGGGCGCCAATAGCGCCCGAAAAAAATTTGAAGCAATTGTCCTCGTTATGTTCTTGCTGCGTTTTTTGTACTACCAAGGCCGTGCTTTGTCCGTTTGGGCAGTTCCGTGGGGGTCAGCACACTCTGGAACGCCAAATTTATTTTCTGCAATTGTTGCTGACATCCTACAAAGCACCCTTTCTGCGTCTGAGACAATTCTGTATGCTGGTACATATAAGCTACAGTAGTGCGTCGACAAGAATTCAATGGTGGGTCATGTCAAGGCCTCTTGGATGCCTTTTTTAAGCATCCGACTTGTCTTTTCTTGAGATCCTCCTTGGGCTTTGGATCACACTATGGAATATAACGTCACCATTGTCGTGGAGTTGCACAATCTCTAGGTAGATTTGACCAAACAAACCATCTTCCACACTTGGCCAGTGGGCTATTAAAGAAATAACCATTTGTTTCGGGGATGGGTTGTCTGAAAAGACTAGGTTACCTTAGAATACGATGAAGGAAGAAAAATGGCAATTCAAGAAGTAAATTTTAGCAAATAGGATCAAACAAAATGGCCCAGAAATGGAGCAGCTACAAGTATTATATCAGTTAATCCATGGACATATCATGTGCTTTTGCCATACACAGTACTAATGTGGGTCATCCTCAGGCAGACGTGAGCAACTATTCCTGATCCTAAGTGAGAAAAGCCTATAGATTATAAGAGTCGAGGCATGGAGCCTCGGTCAACAGTCGCAATCTTCTTTTGGTGGGGACCTAAATCTATGCTTTGCTAGCAAAGAGAGAAAAACTGAGGACCTACAAGAAAAGACAAGGCTGCGTCTTAAACAGATTGAAAACAATTTGACTCAAAATAAATTTAAAATATACAGTAATTGATATAAATTAGATAAAAAAAATGAAAATAAATGGACCTATTCATTTCCGTCAGGAGACCATTGCCATGAAATTTGGAAATTCATTAGTCCAGACGCATTGGACACTGTCGCTTCGACCCAAATTCATTTATCAATTTTTATATACTTTGAGGAGGTGAAATTCCAATAATATGACGAAATGTTTACTCAACCAGATCAGATTGTCCCCGTGCCACATTGGCAAAAAGCTTGAACAAGCCATGAATCAGACAGTTGGAAAAGAACTCTCCATACCGAAAAACTGGAAGTAGTCAAATTCCAATTACAATAGAATCAACATAAACTTTTGATTATTTATATACTAATTGATCCATGGTAGGAGAACGAAATAAATATTAATATTTAATCAATCTGTAGAAATGACATCACATGATCATAATTTTAATATAAATATCCAGTTATTTCTATTTTAAAATATAAAATATAATTATAATATTTTATTCAAGAAGAGACATGAAAAATAAAATAAAAGTGAAATTCATGTGTTTATTTATTTTATTTTTTAAAAAAAATAAATACTGTCCAATGACAAATTAACATTTACTCTCGATTTTAAATTTATTGTACATTTAGTTTTGAACAAGATTTTAGGTAGAATTTGGATATATTTACATTGTTATATTGTCTTGTATAGGGAATAGAGTTTAAGTGGTGTTCTTTTTTTTTTTCTTTTTTTTTTTTTTTGAAATTTAATTGTGTGATAAAAAAATAAATTTTTTAAAGAGATAATAAAGTATATTTATTAAAAAAATGACAATTAATTTTAGAAGTTCGTGCAATCAATTTGGAAGGGCAATTAAAAACAAGAATTTGTAAAAGCTAACGGAATAGATGAGTGAGCCCCGCGGTGGGATAGGGTTGTATTTATTTGTTTTTCACGGAGATGGGAAAAAATGAAAAATGGCAAATAGGAGCAGATGGGAACCTGCGCCGTCACGCTTTTGACAGCTTCTTTTGTGCTTGGCGTCCCACGCGCGCCTTCGTCCTCGTCTCCATCCTCCGCTCTTTGCTTGGAACACGTTATACACGTCAACATCTTTCGCCTTCTACACTATTTCCCCTCCTTTTCCTGCATAAGAAAAAGAAACGAATCAAATTCATAAATTCCGATTGATATAATGGCAACAGAAGAGGAAAACGTTTGGTTGGCGAACCCACCCAGCATTTGGGGTGGTAGCCTAGGAAGCAAATGGGTGGAATAAAACAAAAAGAAAAGGAGGGAAAATGAAAAGGAAAAGAGAGTGTGGTCTCGGGATCAGAGGAGGGAGCGAAAGGGTTAAAATAATCGGTCAATAATTGAATGCAAAAGAATGGCAAAGTGGTCTCATGTGTGCGTGCTTTAACCTGCAGTTCAAAGACAGCCGAATAAAGAGAAATTAAAGAATGAGATTTGAGTGCGAGAGCCGAAGTTTCTGACGGATTCATTCATTATAAGAGAATCGCTCCCCCTTTTGCTTTTGCTTCGCTTCGCAATTCGCATCGAATCGATCTTCAAAGAAATCCTTCCCCCAAAAGCAACTCAAACTGACATGTTATGTATTTAAGAGAAAGCGATAGGAACAGAGTAGAATGAGAATCTCTTCCTTTTGAAGCATTCTGCGCAAAATCACAGAATTGGAAGCAATGGATGGACGCAGTCGTGTCGATGGATGTACCAATGGACAGAAGCACTGTCATTGTACGATCTAATCCGGCGATAATGACAAAACGCAAACAACATCAATAATCGAAATGAATCTTGTCGAGCAGTAGCGAACCAAAACAAGATAGAAAATGAAATGCGTAACGTGAACAAATGAGCATAAATGCATAGAGAATTCAAAACACAGAAATGAATTAAAATCACTGTTAAGTTCAAAATCTATGAAACAGATACCAATACCACGCATGGGCACATAAACGGAAATGCATAAACAGAGACTCGCAGTTCCTTTATGAACTCACAATGTATACCTTCGCAATCGCAATCTACCTTTTATTTTCTTTCACGGAGTGAGAGTGGAAGCAACTTCAAATCAGTTGAGCCCCGTAAATGGAGATTCGGCAACAATATAAGCCTGATTTGGCTCTCCGTCAGCTTGTATACTGAAAACCTAAGTCATTCAGAAAGAGACGAACGGATAAATCAATCACCCTAGTCGCACCAGATCGAAAGTTTCAGCTTAATTTGGAAGCAAATCTTCGACAAGGGATAACTTCAGAGCACGAACTCGTGGACAGGATATTCGCCGGTGAAAAATGCCGGCAAAATCCGAGGGAGAATTTTCCTTTTAATTTTCAGGTGCAGGTTTTACGTGTGCATTTGCTCATGTAAATTGGAATGGAAAGGAAAGGAAAGGAATAATAGAGACAAGAGAAGAGAATATATGGGGGGGGTTGGGGAGAGGTATTTATAGGGAGGAATGTCACGTCGTCATTGTGTCATTTAACGGAAAACGTGAATAAATGAATCTTGGGCATGGATGTGTAAAGAGGGAGAGGAGAGAGGGGGCATAAAACCAAATACAGTTGTGCTTTAATAATACTAAACAAATGGTCATGAGCAGCGACGACATGATGGACCCACCTGTCTAATATGATGAATTTATTGGGTTATGGCTCTCATTCTAATGTGGATTGTGAGTAGACAACGTGGTCTGGTGTAACGGGCCATTAAACATGAAATAGGAGGATCAAAACGGTAATGATTTGGCCAAAAGATTACATGATGAACAATCCCCTTATTTTATTTTTTTTGCTTTCCTTTCCTTTTTTTTGAATTCATTATAGCATCTCCCCAACCCTCTCAGATTTAGTTTGCCCAACTTTTAAAATGACAAAAATTAAAACTGTTTCATATTTTCTTAAAAAAAAAATAATAATTGTTGACAGAAGAAAGAACACTCATACTTTTTCAAATTATTAAAGTACCATTCAAAATATTTAACTCGTTTAATGCAACTAAGGAAGATAAATTTATTTCAAAACTTATAGTGAGTGTGTGTTGTGCAACCTTAGTGTCAAAATAAATAGTGCTTTTGACAGGGGTTGGATTCCCACCCATTAGCCTTCTGGCTATAAAGAAATATGATGGTTAGGGCCAATTGCCCGTTAAACTACAAATGAGCTGAATAATCCATCGGATCTTTAGTTGGTCCAATAGACTATATAAAAATTACCCAGCCAAAAATGCAAATTCAGTAGGGAAATAATTTAATCCATATGGCCTTAGGCCGACCTAATAAGGAGGCCCAACAAATTCTTTGCACTCTATCCACAATAACCAATATGGATCAATTAGAATGGTGTTTACGTGGGCAAAGTGGCAGGTTCATCGTGCAGCCACCCTCAGTCATGTTACCCATAAACCAAGGAGAGGGGAAGCAACTAGCAAGTATATATATATATATATATATATATATATGAAAATAGGCTTTGATCAAGTTTTTTACTTGCACTTCAGTACTTTCAGAACATATTAACTTACATTCATGTCAGAGGGTCTTTGGCCGACAACACCCCAGTTTCACCTTAAGCTTTTTGGTTGTTGCAGGTGTTTATTTCTTAGGAGTAGAGTTCCAGTCTACATCATTTGGCATTTTATGTGGGAAATATGTGCAAAAAGTTTTTGTGCACTTCATGCCAAAGCTAAGATCGAGACCACAAACTAGCAGAGACATGATTCAAAACGATGCGAATAATGGCCCTCCTAGAAGACCGCCCTACTACCGAAGAAATTGTGGCCTTAAACCAGCATTTTAGGGACTTGCATGCTTTGGTGGAACAAATGGTGGAGGTCTAGAAGAAGCAATCAAATATGCCTTTGCCTGAAAACAACCTAGATGAAGCGGTGAATTCACCAAAATTACCACAAAGGCCTCCACGGTTAAATAAAGTGGCAAAAAGAGACCCACAAGATGACAAGGTCTCGTATCTTAGCAAAAACAAGATAGTAAAAGACTTCACCCTTGAAGAAAAAAAGTGGGAGAAAAGTCAAGATCTATTACATTAGGAAATAAGCCAAAACAAAAAAAATTAAGTGTTGTCAAAGAGCATCCCTTTGACGATCTGCAGTACCTCTTAGGAACGATGGATCCTTCTTTCACGACTACTTTAAGGAAGGAGCCATTCCCCCACAAATTTGATCCAACCAAACTTGACAAGTATGAAGGGAAGTCAGACCCAACCAACCATATACATTATTTCAGACACGTAATGGCTCTCTACAGTGCATGAGATTACATGTTATGCAGGGCGTTCCTTGCTACGCTCAAAGGTTCGGCCCTAGAATAGTTCCATGGGTTACCATCACGCTCTATCTCATCTATTGTGGAGCCCTATAAACATTTCATCAACTACTTCAACACTTTTTAGTACTTTAAAAAATAGAACTCTACAAGGATAAGGGAACTCTACAAGGATAAGGGAGAGAGATGTTGAGGCAATATGTCACACGTTTCAGTAAAGAAATGACTTGCATCGAGGGTTGCGACTCCAACCTTTTTATCAACGCATTCACCTCAAGTCTGAGGTAAGGACATTCTCAGGATCCACTGACAAAGCTCATCCCACAGAGCATGGCCAAGTTAATGGTACAAACAAAACCACACATGAAGTTGGAGGACGGGCAGACTGCTTGTGAAGGTAGGATTTCCAACAAGGAATCTTCTGGGAGGAGTGCGAAAGAACTGACGAGACAAAGGGGGAGAAAACTCTGATATTTCCAAGAACTATTTAAGGAATGCTAAAGGTCATTTAAACCAGTATCCTGAACTATCATTGCCAGCACTAAGGATGTTGATCTCGAGAATCTTGAACGAGATTAAATTATTAGAAAAAATAAACTAGCCATCAAGAATCTGTTCGAATCCAAACTGGAGAGATAAATAAAAATATTGTGATTTCTACCGAGATCAAAGTTATAGAACACATGATTGCAAAAATATGAAGATGGAGATTAAGAGATTATTGGATGAGGGATGCCTCAGGGGATATCTCTAAGAAAAACTAATAGATAGAAAGAGAGAGGAGAGGGATCATGGAGAAAATAAAAGCAACCAAAAGATAACAGACAATAGCACAAGCAAACTGTGTGATATCATTTAGATGATACACAGTAGAATCCCATGATAGAAGATTCAAACCGAGCTTTAAAAAAAAGTTTGAGAAGCAGTTTTGGAGCGAGATGGCGAAGAAGTGCTCGAGGTAGATCCTAGTACAGATCATCCTCTAACGTTCAGATAAGTTATGTATCCTATATGGTTAGCTAAACCTGTGCTGGTCAATAAGAAGAATGGAAAGTGGATGATGTTTGTGGATTTTACCGACCTTAACCAAGCTAATCCCAAAGATTGTACCCTATGCTAAGAATAGACCAAATGGTGGACCCAACATCAGACCATGTACTCTTCAGCCTAATGGATTCCAACTGAGGGTGTAACCTGTTCTGAATATATCCGAAAGATGGACAGGGAACAACATTCACTACCCCCATAGGAACTTACTGCTACATCTTTATGCGCTTCCAATTACGAAATGTCGGGCCAACTTATTAGCACTTAGTCAATTAAATGTTCCAAAATTAGATCAATAGAACCATGGAGGTTTACATCGACGATTTGTTTGTGAAATGCTCAAAGAAGATTGATCACTTGGCCCACTTGCGGAAGACTTTTGACATTATTAGAAGGTACAATATGAGGCTCAATCCAGAGAAGTTCGTTTTCGGAGTCACCTTGGGAAAGTTGCTTGGCTTAGTGGTAGATCAGCATGGCAATCGAGCTAACTCAGGGCAGTTACAATCAAGCGCATGAAATCCTTGAATACCATTAAAGTAGTGCAAGTTCTTATCAGAAGATTGGCTGCGCATAATAGGTTTATCTCTAAATTCATTGATAAATTCCATCAATTCTATAAAATTTTAAGGGGATTCAACTAGACCTCGGAGTGTGAGGATGCCTTATAATACATTAAGGAGTACCATAGCTCGGTAGAACATTAGTCAAAGAAAGTAGTGCCAAGAGATGAGTTTTAACTTTACCTTACAGTGTCACCAAATATAGTCAGGAAAACTATAATAAAGGAGGACCCCAAAATGTAACAAACTATTTTCCACGACAACAAGTCATTGGTACCTACCGAAATAAGGTTCCTCGATTTGGAGAAGTAGGCCTTAGCTCTAGGAACTTCGGTTTGAAATATCAGGCCATAATTCCTGGCACATGTAATTAATGTAATGGCATAATATCCATTGCAATCAATGTTGCACAGGCCAAACACTTCTAGGAGATTGATGAAATGGGCATTGGTGGTTAGTGAGTTTTTCATCAAGTATCTACCTTTACCAATACTCAAGGGACAAGTCATGGAAGATTTCATTACTAAGCTGACAATAGGCACCAACATGACCCTTGAAGATAGAGAATAAATAGAGAAACCTCATTATTTGTAGAATTGACGCAAGACAATTTTTTAGAAAAAGAGAGAGAGAGAGAGAGAGAAGCGGGAGAATAGGAGAACGTGATTTGGTTTCCTCCCTCTCCAAATCAGTTCATTAAAAAAACTACTAGTTTCAGGGGCTTTTATAGGTGCCAATTTTGAAAACGTTCTTTGAGCCAAGATTTGTTTGAAAATGGAGTTGTTACTTAGTATTGAGCTAAATGGTGTGCTAGATCAACACAATTTTAAATAAAAAAATGGAGCTTTGACTAAAATAAAAATAAAAATACCCAGTTGGTCTTAACCAGAGATTTCTTTAAAGTTCCGAGCTTGATTATACTTGGGGAAGGTGTTGGGTACCCCATAACACCTGTCTGAAGATGGTACCTAAGTTTAAATAAATCTTTAAGATCATACTAGTCCAGGTAATTTTCTTCAGTTTTAGTTAGCACACTAACTCCCATTTTTATTATTTCTTGTCTTGTTGGCCTAAAGAGCTACCCAAGGGGGGTGAATTGAGTAGTTACAAAAATTCAAGTAATTAAATCCTTCAAACACAAATTTAATTAATTTTCTTAAATCAATTGCTATCTTGTTATGCAGCAAAAATGTATTTAATTCTAAATGCACACCCAAACACGATATAGGAAAATAATCAATGCAGTACACAAGAATTTATCTTGGTTCGACAAGCTACTCTTACCCACGTCCAGTCCTCTGAGCTCCACGTAGACTCGCAATCCACTAAACCCTTTGATCTCTTTACCAAGTAAGAACCAAACTCTTACAATTCTTAATTCTTTTTATAGATTCAGAATCAACCTTTACAAACCCAAATTCTTTTCACAAGTTAAGAATCAACCTACCACTATATCTTTTTCACAAGTTTAGGACGAACCTTTATAATCAAACTCTAATTCAATTACAGGATAAATCAAAATTTAGTTATTTTTAAGGGAAAAGAATAACCTAACATTTTTATAGGACAAAGATCAAACCCTTATTTTTTTTTATAGGAAAAAGATCGAAACCCTAGCTCCCCTAATTAGATACCAATCCAAACGTGTCTAATCCACTCAAACTCACAAATACAAAAAAAAAATAAAAAATATAAAGTTTCTTCCTACAATGAGCTTCTATTACCTCAATACAAATATACTCTGTTGATATATGTGTTTTGATGATATCAATATTAGTGATATTATGATTCCACATTAGACACAAATTATATGTTCCAATATGTTTTGATTGAATCATACCTCGAGTGTATTAACCAATGTGATATCTTAAGTACAGGTATTAAGATTCAATTATACATTGCTTGTCCTAACCACAATGAAATTTTAAGTGTAAAATACAGGTATAATCACAATATCAAGAGCACAAGACTTAGGTAAGATTAAGTTCATTAGATTAAGTTTATAGGATGTTACTCTTGAAGAGATTATGGACTTTGGCTCATTAGGATGCACGCACACACTGAGAGTGCATATATTCATGATATTATAGTTTAAACATATAAATTATTTGATTATATTATGATACATGTGATTGGATTGTCCAACACAAGATTTTTTGTTAAATTCACATCTTGATCACAATATACTTAATATGAGAAAACTTATTTTCAATATGATGAAAAGATACGTTGCATGTATTGCTTGATACAACATGCTAAGAATAGTTATTATACAATAACAATATAATATATTTGATCTAATATTCTTAATTTATATTTATATCATGATATGATGTGTTCAAAACACACCTTGCATGCATTAGATGATCAATATATGCTTGCAATGATGATGTGATCAATATATGTATACAATTGTGATATATTGATTCTAACATGTTCAATATGCTTATATATCACAATACGTGTCATCGATTTGATCAATACATGTGTAAGACCTCGATTTAGCACGTACGTCATTTTAGTTGCATTTTAGAGTAATTGGAAAAATATGAGGTAGAATTGTATTAATCATTATCTGAATTAAAAGTTTAGGGGGCGAATTGTAAATTTGTATACATTAAATCCAACCTTTAGGATTCAAATTGTCTTTTAATTGATAACATTTAAATTTTTAGGGGTGAAATTACAATTTAAGAAAATTATAAATGGTGAATTGGGCTAAAATAAGGAATTAAATAAATTTAGGGGAGAAAAGAGTAATTAGAACAAAATATTTTTTATATAAATCTATATATATATATATGCATATGGTGTGTGTGTCCCGAGAGATCAACCGGAGACAGAGAGAGGAAGGATCGAGATCTATTGACGTGGCAAGTTAGGAACAAATTGATCCACTTAAATCATGCAATCGTGATCTTCAACGGAAAAAGAAAGGAAAAGCAAAAACAGAGGAGAGACAGGGGTAGGTCCGGCGGTCAGGGGGTGGTGAGATCCGACAAGTGTGGGTATGACCGGGTTTGTTCGGTCATTGGTCGATCGTTGGTGGTGCCGACGATATGATGTCCCATTCATTGTCGATGGCGTGGAGTGCCGATGACGTGATCGTCACTGTTTCGTCGTAGGTTGCCATCGGTCAGTTCGGCGGTGGGCTATTCAGCAGTCGGCGGTAGTGTGTTGGGTCAACGGTGAGCTCCCAGTGGCTGTTGTTGACGCTGTTATGTGTGTGTGCGTTCTGCTCTGTTCAGTTTTCTGGTTTTTGTGTTGTGCAGCGTGTGTTCGTGTGTTTTCCGTTCTGTTCGACGGTGACGATCAACTGCATGTGCGACGGCGTTGGTGGCTCTGCTCAATTGGTATGTGTTGTCCCCGCAGTATGTGTGCGTGTTGTGTGTGCATGGTGGTCATCGGAGTTGTTGCCGACAAGTTAGAGAGAGAGAGAGAGCAGTGTGTGTGTGTGTGTGTGTGGACGATCGACAGTGCACGGCGGTAGACGTGAAAGTGTATAGGTTCGTTTGTCTGATGGTGCATGTGTTCGGTTGGTGGGACGGCGAGGCTTGATCGACGGCGAGATCTCATCGGCGATGGCGAGATAGCAAAACAGAAAAATAGAAACGCAAAACGGGAAAAGGAAAAAAAGGAAGAAGAAAAAGAAAGAAAAAGAAAAAGAAAAGGAAATTTTGCACAAACCACCCCAATATAAATAAAAATCCAATCTCACGGTCGTTGGAAAATCCGGGAAAGCTAGAATTTTGAACTTCTTTAATATATGTATTTAATTGTTTAAATTGAAATGACGATAGAACATAGTGAGACCGTTCACATAAATAAATTTGATATAATAAACTGTAACGGAGTAACATTAGTTGAATAGTAATATTTCATAATAAAATACGGGGAATAAAAGATAACGGAATTAGGGCCTGCATTTTATGGTTAGGTATTTTTTTACATAAAATATTAATTTAGGCCCTGTCACTATTAGGTTCGCAGGCATCGGAGTACCGGTAGAGAATAGGTGGCTAAAGTCTTCGAAAACGGATAATCAGGTGAGTGTACTGTCTTCTTGTCAAACTATTTCTATATATATATATATGATGGAAAATGGTTGTAGTTAAATTAAATGATTTCAAAATGATATGGATTAAGCAGGTTTCTAGTTGAGTTGAGAAAATGAATTTTCAATGAATTGTGTTGGTTTTGAAAGGAAGTTGAAAATGGTTTTTCACTGAAATTTGGTGGTTTTAAAAGAAAGTGGAAAATATCTAGTTTTCTAAAATTAAAGGGTGGAAAAATGGTTTTTGGTGAAATCAGACTTTTTTTTTAAATGAGAAATATGATCTTGGATTAAAAAATCAGTTTTGAAAATAAAGGGTGATGTTTGAGATTTGACGATCTTGATTAGAAGATGTTATTGATTTGTGATTTGATGATGACGTTATTGATTTGACGATACTATAGTAATTATCCGCTTCGGCGGAGTGATGGGTGTTGGTAGGAAGGTATATCCTACGGATGGTACGGTACCATTGCAAACTCCCAATCTTGAGGTTAAAACGATCACTATGGCTAGCCAGTGTGTGTTGTGGTGGAATGGTGGTTTGAGATGTGTGTTTGAGATGTGGTGTTTTACTTATATTGGGTGATTTATTGTTTATTATGGCGATTGATATGATTTTATACTAGATGGATTTTGATGGAACTTATCTATATCACTTTATTTTCACTGCTTATATACTGGAGATTTTACTAGCTATGTGGTGTTTATATACTTATGCTTGATTCATATTTAATTGTGCTAATATTTAGAATGTATTATTATTTTAACAATGTTTTACTAAGAAGGCAATACACTCGCAGGTACAACAGCTAGGAGTCAGTCCCCTACTGGCACTAGGTAGAGTCCGGCAATGCTGTAGTATGGAAATATTTTGGGAGGAGCTGTCTGAGGCAAACCTGTGAGAGTTTCATTGTTGTTATACTTTTGTTGTATATGGTCATAATTAGTAGTTGTATATTTCTTTATGCACTTTGTCGTTTACTAGTGGGTTTGACGTTAAGATGAGGTCGTGTCGATGTCACGCCGGCCCCACGGTGACGGGTGTCCAAGGTGGGGTGTGACAATTTTGGTATAAGAGCCTAGGTTATAGGTTCTGTAGACTTGTCGATGGTTGTGTCAGTAGAAGACCATGAGATAGGAGAACGTGACAGTCGTCTAGTCAGTAGGGGACATGAGTTAGGGTGTCGATTGTGAGTTCGGTACGTAAGTGTTAGTTATTTCATTACATTAGTTGGTGCATTGGCATCATGCATGGTTAGTTGTCTTGTTGGCAAGTAGTGATGCAACAAAATAGTGATATTGCCAGATGATGGATTCGAGGGACGCTATGTTGATGGTAGTGGTAATGGGTGGATCGCGATTATGGGAGTACTATGAGAAACAACCATATGCGTATTCTTTGATGTTGAGAACTATTAGTAGCACTTAATATGTTAGTTGTTAAAATACTCGATAGTATAACAGAACACATTTAAGTTAGATTATGAAAACTAGATTATGAAAACAAAAGGAAAGTTCGTATTAGTTGAAAATAAGGATGTGAGAAAACTGTGGCGATATTGGAAAAGAATTTAACTTGGTGGTACGTTCTAAGTTGATGGGCAGACAGAGCAACAGTCTGTGGAACTAGTAAACATAACAGAAGTAATAGAGATTGATCTATAGAAAGTAGTTGAGAATTGTGGGTTTGTGATGACAGTAAGTGCGCATAAATATAGTTCACTTCGTATTGGTGGTAGGAAGTTGTCGGTAGATCTATTACCCTTGAATATTTACGATCTTGATGTAATACTGGGTATGGATTTGTTGTTCGGCTATTATGCCACGGTCGATTGTTTTAAGAAGGAAGTGGTATTTTGAATCTTAGGCGAGCCGAAATTTGTATTCTCGGGAGACAAAATTATCCCTCTTGTCAGTTTGATTTCATCCTTAGATGCTAGGAGATTATTGAAGAAAGGATGTCAGGGATACCTCGCACACGTGATTGATACCAGTCAGGAAAAAAAAAAGAAAAAAGATTTCAAACGGCGGATATTTTAGTGGTCAGAGATTTTTCCAATGCATTTCCAGAAGAATTGCTAGGGTTTCCAGTAGATAGGGAGATGGAAGTCATTATTGAGTTGCTTCTAGGAACTACTCTTATATCAACTGCCTCTTATCGTATGGCACAAGCTGAAAGAATTGAAAGTGTAGTTGCAAAATTTAGTTGCAAGATTTATTAGACTGTGGGTTTATCAGACCCAGTGTTTCCCCATGAGGAGCCCCAGTGCTGTTTGTGAAAAAGAAGGATGGCACGTTGAGAATGTGTATTGGCAGTTGAATAGGGTAACGGTTCGTAACAAATATCCGTTACCTAGAATAGATGATTTGTTTGTTCAGCTTCAGAAAGCTAAAGTGTTTTCCAAAACAGATCTTCGATCGGGGTATCACTAGATGAAAGTAAGAGTCAGTGATGTGGCGAAATTGGCGTTCCGTGCGAGATATGGACACTATGGATTTTTGGTTATGCCTTTCGAATTGACAAATGCCCTTGCTATCTTCATGGATTTGTTAAATCGGATCTTCCAATCTTATCTGGATCAATTTATTATCGTATTCATTAACGATATATTGATCTATTCTCAAAGTGGAGAAGAGCATGCAGAGTATATTCAGATTGTGTTTCAAACGTTGCGGGAGAAGCTGTTATATGCAAAAATTCGGTAAATACGAATTTTGGTTAGATCATATTGTATTTTTGGGCATTTTATTGTAGGAGACGGTATTTAGGTGGACCCAAAGGAAGTTGAAACTTTTGTTCAGTGGGAAAGACAAAAAAAATAAAAAAATGTGATTGAAATCCAAAGCCTTTTTATGGTTGGCGGGTTACTATTATAGCTGCCCCATTGATCTCATTGACCCGTGAGAAATCCAAATTCAAGTGGACTAACAAATGTGAGCAAAGTTTTCAAGAGTTGAAGAGTAGACTAATATCAGCACCAATACTTTCCCTTCCTATTGAAGGTGGTAGCTTTGTGACCTATAGTGATGCGTCACACCAAGAGCTAGGATGTGTTTTGATGCAGTATGGTCACATAATCGTATATGCATTTCGAAAATTGAAGAACCCTGAGCGTAATTACCCGATACATGACCTGGAGTTGGCAGCAATTGTGTTCGCCCTGAAAATTTGAAGGCACTACCTATATGGCGAGACGTATGAAATATACATCAACCACCAGAGTTCGAAGTAATTATTTACTCAAAAAGAACTAAATCTGAGGCAAAGGCATTTGTTAAAGTTGATTAAAGATTACGATTGTACCATCCACTATCATCCGGGAAAGACTAATGTTGTAGTGGATGCGTTAAGTCAAAAATCGGCGGGTTCGATTGTGCACATTAGAGCCGTTCATACTAATCTGTACGCTAAATTGAGATCTTTGTGAGTTCAGTTGGCGGTTGGTAAGACGGCAGCGTTACTTGTGACTTTGACTTTGAGGCAAACGTTGATTGATCGTATTATTGAAGCGTAGAAGTCAGACGTTCAATTGGAGAGAATTCGAGATGAAGTAAAAAATGGTCACAGAACTAATTAATATGTCAGGGATAGTGATGAAGTTTTGATGATTGGAAATAGACTGGGTGTGCCTGATGGCGTTAATTTTAAAAAAAATGATATATTGGAGGAAGCGCATAGTTCAGTGTACGCGATGCATCCAGGCAGTATCAAAGTGTACCGAGATTTACGTGAACATTATTGGTGGATTGGAATGAAATAGGAAATCGCAGAATTCGTTGCTAGGTGTCTTGTTTGACAGTAAGTTAAGATTGAGCATCAACGTCCAAGTGGGTTGTTGCAATCTTTTCCTATTACAGAATGGAAGTGGGAGTATATCACAATGGATTTCATTCCGGGAATACCCCGTACTCAAAAAAAAAGGGGGGCATAATTCCATTTGGGTTATCGTTGATAGGCTTACCAAGTCCGTTCATTTCTGGCCGTAAAGATGACGTATTCTTTTGAAAAATATGCCCAATTGTATATCGATGAGATTGATAGGTTGCATGGCGCACCAATTTTTATAGTATCGGGTAGAGATTTCGAGATTTACTTCAAGGTTTTGGTCTAACCTCCAACTACTTTGGTACCAAGCTAAAATTTAGCACCGCTTTCCATCCTCAGACAGACGGTCAATCAGAGCGTACGATTCAGACGTTGAAGGATATTGAGGGGATGTGTTCTGAAATTTCCTGGTAGCTGGGATAATCATTTGTCGTTGATGGAGTTTGCCTACAACAAGAACTACCATTTGGTAATCGAGATAGCCCCGCATGAAGCATTGTATAGTAGGAGATGTAGAACTCCAGTCTTTTGGACTGAAGTGGATGAGCGAAAATTGTTGACGTCGGACATAGCCCAGATGACAATAGACAAAGTGAAGGTGATTCGAAAATAAATAAATAAATAAATAATTATTGAAAATTGCTCAGAGTCGACAAAAGAGTTATGCAGACAAGCGCCGGCGGGAGTTGGAATTCGAAGTGGAAGATTATGTATTCTTGCGATTTTTTTTTCGTGGAAAGGCATAATGAGGTTTAGAAAGAAAGGAAAGTTGAGTCTAAGATATATTGGACCATATGAAATTCTAAAGCGGATTGGCACGACAGCGTATAGACTTGCGTTACCACCAGAATTGTCTCTACTACACAACGTTTTCCATGTATCGATCGATGCTCCGAAAATATGTGTCAAACCCTTCTCGTGTGTTGACTTCGCAACCGATCGAATTGGAAGCAGATTTGACCTGCGTTGAGGAGCCAGTTCAAATCCTAAGCCGTAAAGACCAGGTGTTGCGAACAAGAATGATTTTGTTAGTCAAAATGTTATGGTACAGTCATGCAGTGGAAGAGGCGACGTGGGAGCGAGAGGACGAGACAAGGAACAAATACCCACATTTGTTCAATTAGGTAATAAAATTTCGGGACGAAATTTCTTTTAGGGGGAAAGGGTTGTAAGGCTCCAATTTAGCACGTACGTCATTTCAGTTGCATTTTAGAGTAATTGAGAAAATATGAGGTAGAATTGTATTAATCATTATCCGAATTAAAAGTTTAGGGGGCGAATTGTAAATTTGTATACATTAAATCCAACCTTTAGGATTCAAATTGTCTTTCAATTGATAACATTTAAATTTTTAGGGGTGAAATTACAATTTAAGAAAATTATAAATGGTGAATTGGGCTAAAATAAGGAATTAAATAAATTTGGGGGAGAAAAGAGTAATTAGAACAAAATATTTTTTTTATATATATATATATGCATATGGTGTGTATGTGCCGAGAGATCAACCGGAGACAGAGAGATGAAGGATCGAGATCCATTAACGTGGCAAGCTAGGAACAAATTGATCCACTTAAATCATGCAATCGTGATCTTCAACGGAAAAAAAAAGGAGGAGCAGAAACAGGGGAGAGAGAGAGGGGTAGGTCCAGCGGTCAGGGGGTAGTGAGATCTGACGAGCGTGGGTGTGAACGGGTTCGTTCGGTCGTTGGTCGATCGTTGGTGGTGTCGACGGTGTGATGTCCCGTTCATTGTCGATGGCGTGGAGTGCCGATGGGGTGATCGTCACTGTTTCGTCGTAGGTTGTCGTCGGTCAGTTCGGCGGTGGGTTATTCAGCAGTCGGCGGTAGTGTGCTGGGTCGACGGTGAGCTCCCGGTGGCTGTTATTGACGCTGTTATGTGTGTGTACATTCTACTCTGTTCAGTTTTCTGGTTTCTATGCTGTGCATTGTGTGTTCGTGTGTTTTTCCTTCTGTCCGACGGTGATGATCGGCTGCATGTGTGACTGCGTTGGTGGCTCTGCTCAATCGGTGTGTGTTGTCCCTGCAGTGTGTGTGCGTGTTGTGTATGCATGGTGGTCGCCGGAGTTGTCGCCAAAAAGTTAGAGAGAGAGAGAGCAGTGAGTGTGTGTATGTGTGGACGATCGACAGTGCACGGGAGTAGACGTGGAAGTGTGTAGGTTCGTTTGTCCGGTGGTGCGTGTGTTCGGTTGGTAGGACGGCGAGGCTTGATCGACGGCAAGATCTCGTCGGCGGCGGTGAGATAGCAAAACAGAAACGCAAAACGGGAAAAGAAAAAAAAGAAAGAAGAAAAAGAAAGAAAGAAAAAAAAAAAAGGAAAATTTGCACAAACCACCCCAATAGAAATAAAAATCCAATCTCGCGGCCATTGGAAAATCCGGGAAAGCTAGAATTTTGAACTTCTTTAATATATGTATTTAATTATTTAAATTGAAATGGCGATATGAAATAGTGAGACCGTTCACATAAATAAATTTGATATAATAAACTGTAACGGAGTAACATTAGTTGAATAGTAATATTTCATAATAAAATACGGGGAATAAAATATAACGGGAATTAGGGCCTGCATTTCATGGTTAGGTATTTTTTTACATAAAATATTAATTTAGGCCCTATTACTATTAGGTTCGCAGGCATCGGAGTACCGGTAGAAAATAGGTGGCTAAAGTTTTCGAAAACGGATAATCAGGTGATTGTATTGTCTTCTTGCCAAATTATTTCTATATATATATATATATATATATGATGGAAAATGGTTGTAGTTAAATTAAATGATTTCAAAATGATATTGATCAAGCAAGTTTCTGGTTGAGTTGAGAAAATGGATTTTTAATGAATTGTGTCGGTTTTGAAAGGAAGTTGAAAATAGTTTTTCACTGAAATTTGGTGGTTTTAAAAGAAAGTGGAAAATACCTGGTTTTCTAAAATTAAAGGGTGGAAAAATGGTTTTTGGTGAAATCTGACGTTTTTTTTTAAATGAGAAATATGATCTTGGATTAAAAAATCAGTTTTGAAAATAGAGGGTGATGTTTGAGATTTGACGATGTTGATTAGACGATGTTATTGATTTGTGATTTGATGATGACATTATTGATTTGACGATGCTATAGTAATTATCCACTTCAGCGGAGTGATAGGTGTTCGTAGGAAGGCATATCCTACGGATGGTACGGTACCGTTGCAAACTCCCGATCGTGAGGTTAAAACGATCACTATAGCTAGTCAGTGTGTGTTGTGGTGGAATGGTGGTTTGAGACGTGTGTTTGAGATGTGGTGTTTTACTTATATTGGGTGATTTATTGTTTTATTATGGTGATTGGTATGATTTTATACTAGATGGATTTGGATGGAACTTATCTATATCGCTTTATTTTCACTACTTATATACTGAAGATTTTACTAGCTATGTGGTGTTTATATACTTATATTTGATCCATATTTAATTGTGGTAATATTTAGAATGTATTATTATTTTAACAATGTTTTACTAAGAAGACAGTACACTCGCAGGTACAACAGCTAGGAGTCGGTCCCCTACTGGCACTAGGTAGAGTCCGGCGATAGTGTAGTATGAAAATATTTTAGGAGGAGCTATCTGAGGCGAACCTATGAGAGCTTCATTGTTGTTATACTTTTGTTGTATATGGTCATAATTAGTAGTTGTATATTTCTTTATGCGCTTTGTCGTTTACTAGTGGGTTTGATGTTAAGATGAGGTCGTGTCGACGTCACACCGGCCCTACGGTGACGGGTGTCCGGGGTGGGGTGTGACAACATGCATATATGAGAAATTGATTATTTGATCACAAGTATTCTTAAATTTGCTTAAACTTGAATTCTATGTAATCATATGGTACATTACACGATCTCAATATAAAAACACTTCAAATATCATTGAAAGAATATTCTAAAAGTGTTTTGAATAGTAAATAATCATGGACTGAGGTCAAAAACCAAGAACGGACGAAAATGACACTTGTCCTGAAGTTACAGCACAAGTAGTCGACTACATTTAGGTAAAGTAGTCGACTACCTTCTAACAGAAGGTTCCAGCAGAAAAATCTGCACATACCTTTTCCTATGGATAGCTGACTCAATTACCTTTAATTATATGTCTATTAAGAATTATTTGGATCTACCATTGATTTTCAAAGTAGCTTTTTGATCAACAAGTCAGTGGGCTTTCTCTTTTCTACTCCATTTTCGGTCTAAACTTTGATCCATCTTAATTTGTTTTTTATGAGCCTTGAATGTTTGAATACCTTATTTAAGATGTCTAGTATCATGAAAAATATTCAATTTGATAAAATTATCATTGGATTGAATCAATTAGATTAAAACCATTTCAAAGGTTTAAGAACACATTTAACAGTTTTTTTGGTCATGAACTCAAACTTGGATTTGTATATCAAATCTTAATTGGAATGTTCAAATAATATTATGGAATATTAGTTTAATATGTCTACATGATATATTTATGATCAATTGATATGTTCATAATTACATCTATGATTAATTGACAAATTGGCTCAAATGGTATGAAAATTCTGTTTTCATCATGCTACATGATTTCTAAGTGTTTAAATGTTTTAAATGCTTGTATGTGCTTAATTGGATTGTATAAATATATAATATACATTATACATTATTTATATAAATGGTCAAATTCATAATCATATAAAAATACAAGTATAAAGATCGGAATTTGTCAAGGCAACCAAGTGAGAATACAAAGATATTATTTTGACTTAATGGTAGGGTAACTCATTTAATGCAAGCCCATGTCTTGTCTTCCACAAATGTGAATGAAATCTTATCTTAAACAAACTTGCTGCATATTTCAAAGTTGAGGAGCCTATGCATTTTGAATACTGAAATTTGAAGAGGATTTCCAAACGGTCACTTTGCTCTCAAGCTCTTCAAGTGTGATATCCTCCTGCATTCTCTACATCTATATAAGGAGAGAAGATTGCTGGAGAAAATCAACCATCTATCCAAGTATCAATCAAGTGAGCTATAAAGATCAATCATACAAAAAGTAGTTCAAAGAGCTATACTACAAAGTGATATTCTTCTACACCATATCTTTGATTCTTATACTTCTTGATCACTCTTGTACTTAAAGTTTATCTATCTTTTCTTAAGTGATATTTGTGAGAAGCACTAAAAACTAGTTAGTCCAAGTGATGTAATTTTTATAGAGAGTGTTTAGAACTCCAAGGTTGGTTTTGTAAGTTAGATTACAAAACCATTTTGAGTGTTGTATTGAGAGATTGTACTCCATATAAATATCAAAGTAAGGAAGATCCTCAACATCACTACATTAACATCAACCATTGAAGAAGTTGAAGAAGACCAAATGAGGCGCCTTTGGTGGTGATAGACCGATCTCGCTGGAAAGAAGATCACGTGGAACAGTTTGATCTTCACCCGTAAGCAGATTATGAAAGGTCTTTCTTCACCCATAAGAAGAGTGAAAGGTTGTAAACGGTTTGATCTTCACCCATAAGAAGATTGTAAACAGTTTAATCTTCACCCGTAAGAAGATTAAAGATTAATGAACTAGAACTCTCCGTCGGGAGCGTGGAGGAGTAGACTAGGCAAGAAGGTCTTGCCGAACTACTATAAATCCCTTGTGTCTTGTGGTTTGATTGTCTCTAACCCTTACTTTTTACTTTGATTATTTTGATTTGATTGATTATTCCGCTGCACACACAAACACAAGAATTAACAAGTTTGATTTGAGATTTTAGTAGAAAGATTGCACAAAAAATTTTGTATATCCAATTCACCCCCCTTTTGGATCAATCTCTGGGCCAACATACTCGATTAATGGACCGAATAAATACTACGTGATAGATAAAATATGAGCCAAATTAAACCTAATTAAATAATAAAGTAGCTAGTACACAATAAGCACGTAATCAGATAATCAATTAAAAATCATTTAAAATATTTTCAGGAATTAAGTTCAAAATCGATTTTCCCACAATCCTTAACCAAGAAATCAACAATATATATAAATCTTAGAAAGCAAATATAAAAATTTGGAAAGATCTTACCAAGATTCACCGAAGACTAGAATGATTTCGCAATAAGAACTCAAACCGGTGACGCAAATAGCAAGCGCTTTAGATCAAGAACTTTGAAGATAATATCTCATAGAAATCTCAGCAATATTTTCACTCTTAGAAATCTCAAAACTAGTTGTTCTTGATATACCTAGACTCAATCTTGTAGGTCTCTATAAATAGACCTAAAACTAGACCTCCAACGGTTAGTTTTCAAAAGATATACTATTAAATAACATCTCAAGACCTCATATATCGTATTTACTCAAAATAGGTATGTTTCATTTAAAAATATTCTTGGAAAAACTCATTCTCGTCCTTTAAAACTTTTTCAATATGAAATCCATCAAAATAAGAAATATTAAAGCACTTTAATTAAAAGAATATTCAATTAAATGGAGCAAATTAATAGAAATCACAAAATATGTAAAGAATATTTGGAATAGACCCAAATCCCTCGAAAGCCTCTCTTGGAATCATAAAAAATGAGATGATTTAACCAAGAAACCAAAACAATCAATTTGTTGACTGAAATAGTCGGTTGACCGACCTTATGTCTCGGTCAACCGCCTTGTTCCAAAGGATGAAATTAGCCGTTGGCCTTAATCCTGTTAATTGATCGATAGGATCAATAGCCTATCCAAATTTCCTCAATTTTGCTACTGTTTCATTCGGTTGACCGACTAAATCTATTGGTTGACCGAATTGTTTTGAGGCTTCACTTCTTCACTTATTTTGGTCATTGTTTCAATCGGTTAACCGACCTTTTTTTTTGATTAACTGCTTATATCAGAATGTCTCCATTTTTACTCCTAAAACACACTATTTTGATAAGTCGAATGATTGCTTTTGCCGATTGACCGAATTGACCCGAAAACTTAACATTTTATGCTTTAAAACATATTTTTCACTTAGGTCATTTATCAAAGCCATTTCACATATGGAGCACATAAAAAATCATATTTTTGGATCTTAAACTTATCACTTCTTACTGAGACACACATAAGATTAATTCATTTTAAGTGTCGTGCGTGATCCTAATTCGAGTTGTATTAAGAGTATATAGGTAAAAAATTATTTTCACCTAATTTTTTTCAATGTCTTCAAAACTCTTTACGTCTACATCATTTCCATCTTACACCTGTTACATTTTCTTCGATGATTCTTCTTCTTAATAAAAACTTGGAACTTTAAATCTGAAACACTTAGTAAAATCATTAGTTCCACAAAAACAACAACATTTAATTATTCATCAAAATCTTGGATTCAACATGTCTTGCTATGTATATTTTATGTAAGATAATAAGAAAATAAAATATTTAAGAAAAAGTAACAATAGATAAAACAAAAAAAAATATAGATAAGAATGTCCCCCTTTTAGACCACCTATCAATTATGGAAAAATTGATAAGTTTGGCCCCGGGGGAGGGGAGATTTCATTGTTTAGTTAAGAATGTTTTGACAAAAAAAAACTAGTGCGCATTTTAAAGAGAAGAAAAAGAGTAAAATAAATTTAAGTAATTAAAAAAATTGGAAATTAAAAAAAAAGTAAAAGTTTTAACAAAGTATATAAAAAATATTTATTTATAGAATTAATTTAGAAAAAACAAACAAAGATCTCAAAAATCTTCTTTGGGAGAAATATCTTTAAAACATTTTTGTTAAGAAAAGAAATTTTAAATTTTTTGCTAATTTTGAAAAACGAGAGTTTGGAATAAAAGAGTAAAAGAGTTTGGAAGCAATATAAAAAAATAAAATAAAATTATAACACTTAAAAGAATAAATCTTTTTTTAAAAGAATTTTGTTAAGGAAAACCTTAAAATCATCTTTTAAAGAATAACCTTTCTTTTTTCAAAGAAAAACAATTTGGAAAAAAACATTTGTCGGAAAATAAGGGCAAGTTAAAACATTATGAAACAAAGTGAATAGAGTTTTTTTTTTTTTTTTTTTTTTTTGGGGGGGGGGTAAAGAACTTGTTAAAAATATATTTTAGAAAAAGACATAATAACATTTTTGAAAATATCATTTTTTGAAAAAAAGTTTTTAAAAACGCATATGTAAAATAGTTTAGGAAAACAAGTTTAGAAAAATACTTTTAAATGACATTAAGTTTATAAAAATACATCTTTAAGACATTTAAGTTTAGAAAAATATATTTTAAAGACATTCCCCTTTCACAAAAAAAACTTAAAGATCATTTCGTTAAAGAAAACTAAAGTTTATTTTTTTTAGAGTAAAACACAAAGTCATTTTTATGAAGAAAACTTCCTATGTAAAACTCTTTTTTATTTTATATATATATATATATATATATATATATATATATATATTTGTTTGTTTAAGAAAAATAAGAACAAAACATGATACTAGTGGTAATGATATGCACATTTGATTTTTGTAAAAAACACTACAACCAAATTACTTGTTTAGGCAAGGTTAATATTATTGTTTGCACTTGTTACTAAAAAGAAAAGAATATATATAACTAAGAAGGAGAAAATGGTTCTGAAGAAGGCACACACTTATCCCATAAGGGATAGAGGGTCTCATTTTATTCCGTTTTTAAGCCACAAGGGTCTTGACAAAGTATTAAGTAGGGCATCATTCCATGACCTAAGACGTAAGTCCAATCCTTGATCTAGGTTAAAAAAGAAAGAAAAATGATGTCAGTCTATGACCTAAGACTTAATTCCAGGCCATGATATAAGCTATCACATCGTGGAAACGCGCAAAGCAGGATAAGTAAATAGTCAGTAGTTAGTAGTTAGTGGTTAGTAGTTAGTAGTTCATATTTAGTAGTCCATAGTCAGTAGTCAATTACTTTATTTTAGGTTCTTCGAGTTTGGATTATTGTATTTCTTGACAAAAGACAAAGATGTTATGCGCACCAAAAAGTTCTTATTGTTCTTGACACAAATCAAATACAATATGTACAAACCCAAACAAAAGCAAAGACAAACAAAAGGATATATCTACAAAACCAAAAGATAAACAAAAGATAGGTTGAAAAAAACTTACCTAACTTAGGGGAGTGGTATTTCCCTAAGTAATGTTTCTTTCTTGTCCTTCTTTCACTTTTTCTTCTTCTTTCCTTAGTTATTCTTGAGAAGTTTCTTCAACTCTTTGTAAAAGAGTGTCAATATCACCTTTTGAGGGATGTTTGGAAGATTTTTGGAGGTGTTTGAGAGGTGGAAAGCTTAGGAATTAAGAAAACTTGAGAGAGTTTTTTGAGTTTAAAGAGAGTATGATTGTGTCTTTCTTATAAAAAATGGCAGCCTTTTATAGGCAAAGCCATGTTTGCGCATTCATGAATGTCCAAGCTTAACCAGGCTACATTAAATGCTATTTAATGCTCTTGATTGATGGGGGCTACTAAGCTAGGTTAGGCAATGATGATATTATCTAATGCTGAGATTCTATGGAGAAAAATATTTCCATAAGATCCTCATTTAATGCTTGAAATTAATGCTAATCCTTCTTCGGAATCTCCCAATTTGGTTATGGGCACTTCTCTAAAAAAATCCGATCATTTTTCCTAGGCTTGGAGGGTGTGCTCTTAGTGTGTTGAATGTTTTGAGCACTCATTTGCCTAATCAGGGCTTCATTAACTAATTTTTGGAAATTAAAACTTAAACATGAAATTAAACTAAAACATTTTTGGCCGTTAGTTTGACAAAACCGATGAAAACGAAAGTTTCAAAGATCAAAACGTAATGTAATTGTAATTGGTGAAATTTTTTCAAATTAAAGGGTAGAACTAATTGAAATATATTAAAAGTGATATCCATAGAAAATCCACTTTTAATATTTTTATTTTAGTCCCCATTAACTTTTAAAAATTTCCAAATTGACCGAAACTTTTGTTTATACTGAAGTTCGATTGAATTGGCAATTTTTCAGGTTTTTCTTGTTTTTTTATATTTTTTGTAATATTAAAGTGCAATATGAGGTAGAAATGCAACCCTCTAAAGTGTGTCAGAATTTGCACTTTAGACCTTCTTGATCCTAAAATTTTGATGAACAATTAAATGTTAATATTTTTTGTGGAACTAACGATTTTATTGAGTATTTCAGTTTATTAGTTCCAGTGATGAAAATGATCATGAAGATATTGTGACAATGTTAAAAATGATGGAAGATTAAGAGTTTGAAGAAATTGAAAAATCTAAGGAAAACAACTCAGGTTAAATTTTAACTCTTAATGTATCATGATTAGGATCACATACAACACAAAATACTTTTCAAAATTATGTGTATTTTTATAGGATCCTAATTAGTTAAATTATTTGTTCCTATGTGTAATTGAAAAATAAATAAAGATAATTGATTAAAATTGAATTTAAGATTTTAGTGGAGCTAATCGAGAAAAGAAATTGGTTAAAAAGGTGAAAACGTCAAAGAAATGAATTAAAATTGAATTAAGGAGATGATTCCAGCATTGATCAGTCGACTTGTAGGTCGACTTATGAAAGATAAGTGAAGTTGTTGAATCCCTCAGTCGACAGGTAGGTCGACCTGAGCTTAAATGGTGACCTCTCTAAATTGGTCGGTTGACAGATAGGTCCACCTATGGCCAAAAGAGAAAGCCTTTGAATCTTCCGGTCGATAGGTGAGTCGACTTGTGTAACTCTCTGAATCGTCCAATCGATAAATGAAGTATGAGCGGTCGATCGATGGGCGAAGGATTTTTGGCTTGGCTATATCCAGAATTGGGCGGTCGACAGACGGGCCTTGGTCGATCGACAAATGGATCTATTTCAGGATTTATAGAATTTTGGATTTTATTCAAACAATAGCCGTTTATGGTTAAGATATGGGAGATATCTTAGGGATTTGATATATTTTGAGCTATTTAATTAATATTAAATATCCCTATAGATATGGTTCAAGTATTTTTGATATTTCTCAATTTAGTACATGTAATTCTTTCTATCATATCTAATTGAGTTTGAGTAAAAGTTTGAGGGACCTAATTCAATATTTTAAAAGATATTTTAAGTGAATTATACCAGGAATGAATCATTATGATATAGAGGATCTATTGGTCTAATTAAATGTCATGGTTTATGGGAACTAGCCGTCGGAGGGTTTGTTTTATTCCCTTATAAGTAAACCTGCGTTTTTGAGGTTTTAATTAATTAAGATAATCCCAATTATACTGAGTTATTCATCTCTCATTCTTTCCAAGAGTAATCATACTGAGTGCATTGTGAGGTATTTCTTAAGATTTGTTCTTGAGAAACATTTGTTGTGGATTATTACTACTACCGATCTGAAGTATCATTGCAATTCTAATAATTATTCTTTAGGTGGAATCCTGGTAAGATCATTCCAAATTACTTACTATTAATTGTTTCTTGATTCTATTATTTATTATTTGGAACTTGATCTTTTAAATTGTTTTCCAGATTTTTTATTGAAAATTATTTTTGAAACAATTTCTTGAGAAAATCTGATTACGTGCTTTATTTGAAATTAGATTTTGAAATTCTCACTTTTCTATCACTAGTATCGGGATATTAATTGAGTTTGAATTTATCTGGGGTGGTAGAATCTCCAAGTGAAAAAATCACTTATCAATTGTTTGTAATTGGTGAGTTGAGTGTCAGATTAGATACTACTAGGAGTATCTAATTAAGGGTAGCTGATTTTAATCTCTTCCGATAAAAATATTGAGGTTTTGATCTTTGCCTAGAGTATAAAAAGATTAGGTTTTAATTCTTCCTTTATAGAATTGTGAGTGAATTGTAACGATTCAATCCTTACCGGGTAAAAGGATATTTAGAGCGTGTTTGTGTGAGGTTTAATTCTTGAGCCTAAGGTATAATACGTGAGCCTAAAGTTTAATTCATGAGCCTAAGGTATAATTTTCTGTGTGCTGCATTATTTATATTGTTTATATTTTGTTGTTTGGGTGTGCACCTAGTTGATAACACATAATCCGCCGTTATAAAAGATAATAATTAATTTTAGGATGAAATTAATTGTTTGATTTTTGAAGTGTTATATTCTGATAATTTTTAATACTACCTAATTCACCCCCCCTCTTGGGTAGCTCACTAGGCCAACAAACCCGATACTTTTCAAAACTAAAACGAGAAGGACAAAATGCAGTGTTTACAACTGTCCCTTTTTGTCATGCGAGTTTACTCATAATGACAAAGAAAGAAGACACAAACATTTTGTTCCACGAGACATAAAAAATAAAGGAATATAATCGTAGAGTATTCTAAATTAGATTTGATAAAGAATGAAATGAAAATGGCATTTTCCAAAGTACCTTTAGAAATTACCGACAATAAATAACACAAATGGAAATCTGGGATTAGCCCGAGAGAAGTACATCGAAATAATGAGCCCAGGGTAGCCTAGAAATACTTAAAACAATAAATCTAAAGGTGAACCAAGGGTAGCTAAGGAACACTGTAAACAAGAAATATAAATAGTGAACCAAGGGCAGCTAAGGAACACCGCAGATAGGAAATATAAATAGTGAACTAAGGGTAGCCAATAAACACTGCAGAAAAATATAAATTCCTACCCTTTAATTTTAAGAAATATTGCCAATTACACTTAGTTTATATTTTGACCCCAAAAATTGTTGTTTTTGCGGATTTCATCAAATTGACGGCCAAAAATATTTTATTTTTTGAAATTGAACATTCCAATAATATTTTGGATAGTTGAATTTCATTTTTTGAATTTCAATTGGAAGAAAGAAAAAAATAAAAAATTGGCCTTTAATTTAACAAAAAGTGTCCAAAACACTAATTTTACTACTTGCATACCTCCCGGGAATAAGACAAAGAATTGGATGCTTCTCAAGAGTTGTGATAGCCAAAATTCAGTATCCCTAGGTCATTTCCATAAAAGGAAAAACTTAATTTGGTAGGTTTTGAAAGTCAAACACGACATACCATAAATTGGGGCCTAAAACATATTTTTCACGAAATAAGGGGTGTAACCCCCATCAATCATGACTAGATCCCATCAAGAGGGTCTACGCATTGGTGAATGTGAAAACCTCCCATACAATTAATAGGGGGCTGTTTTTCCCCCCCCACCCCCAACCCCCCCCAAAAAAAATCACACACAATCTCATTATTTATCTCTCTTGCTCTTAGAACACACTCTCAAGATACTTAAGCTACTATCTCAAAACTTTCTCCAAATACTCTAAAAACTCTTCAAAAATAGCTCAAAAAGCAAGCAATAAAAGAAAAGCAAATCTTAAAAAATAAAAGAAGAAGACAAGAAGAAGGAGAATGAAGGAGTAGAAGAATGAGGAGGAAAATCATTAAGGAAAGACTTTATCCCTAAGTAAGGTAAATCTTCCCTAAACCCCTCACACTTTTTTTTATTTGTTTTATTCAAGGCCAAAAAAAACCTAAGAAAAGTTCCCAAGAGAACACAAAAAACAAACTTTACATTCTTGCATTTTACTTTTTGCTATTTACTTTCACTACAACAAAAATAGCCTATCGGGACACAAAAAAGTGTCGTCACAAAACACCTATTGCGACACTTAAACTCTTTAGGACACTTGGACGGGTGCCCCATAAAAAATTGCCTCAATAGGTTATAAGGACACTAAATATTGTCCTTTTTGTTTGAACTTGTTAAGGTAATAATAAGTGTCCTATAAGATAGTTATTAAGACACCATATATTACCTCTATAGCATTTTGTATTTTTTAAATTATATATATTAGGGCACCACAATGTGTTGCGATAAACCTATATTAGGACACTTTTTAGTGTCCCAATAAGTTTATTATTTATTTTATGAGATAATTTTTAGTACCTCAAAAGGTATCCAAACTATTTTTAAAAAAAAAATTAAAATAACAAAATACTCTAAATCTAAATAATAAACACTACAACTTCATCACAATACAAAATACATAAATAACTCAAACTACCAAATACATAAGCTAAATAATAATAAAAAAGAACATTAACAGATATATTAACCAAACAATAATATAAACTTATTTTTGTTCTCCAATACAAGATTAATAAACTAAAAAAATTTTGCAATCAAAACATATACATAAAAAAGCAATAAGTCATAACTTGACCAACTAGTAAAATCCCACCATCAATAGTAGAGTTATGCAAGAAAGAGATCTAGATAGAGAGAGATGCGCACCTTTGCAGAGATCACCGAGTTGCAATTACAGCTACACAAAGAAAAAACAGCTACACAGAGAAAACAATTGCAACTAGAAAAAAATAGCTACAAAAAACTAGCTCAAACAATAAACTAGAAGTTTAGAAAAAATAGCTCGAATGTAAAATGACAATTTGAGAGCAAGTTATTAAACAACAACTTGCAGCTATTTAAACATCAAACATCAAGCTTATGAATTTAAGTACCTCAAGCTTGCTTCCATCGAAAAATATATGCCAAGAGGGTATTAATTCAATTATATGATCGCCAACCAAAAGAAGGCACTATCTTTCGTGTCCACGCCTATTTTTAACCAGAAGGCAACGGTCAGTCTCCATATATACTTGTCCAAAAATAGTGGCTAACAATAAGCATACATTAATAAGTACCAAAAAAAAAAGACCAAAATTATACTAATTGTTAAATAAAGAGTGATTTTAACTTTAAGTACCATAGAGATTGGTGATGGCATTCGAAATTGCCAATGTTGTAAAAAACATTTTACCACTTCCTGACATGTCTTCACCAAGTACCTTGTTTGCGAACCTCTCTTTCATCATCACTAGTTGTACTAGGTATAATCAAAGCAAGGATAATATAGTATGCAGAGAGATTAGCTTAATCAAGAGAAGAAAAGCTATTATTTGACTATGTAATTTTAGGTGATGAAACCAGAATCGAAATCACTGACCTGATATTGGAGACATCGAACATGGAACATAGCACTTCTAGGAGTTATCCAAATGGGATTTGCTGTCACTTGTTCCCTGAGAAATAAACAACTTAAAAAACAAAAATAAAATAGCTAAAATAACAGTCTCAAAAACCCAACATCCGACAAATCAGCAGGTAAACAAAAAAACTGTAGCTAAAGAACCAGTAGCTAAAAAAATCAACAACTTAAAAATGTATCAAAACTCATAGATGATCAACAAACGCTTTTACTTGCTCCCTAGGAGCAGAGATGATCAACAAACGTTGCCTTAACTCAGTACAAACTTGTATTTTGTATATATTGTAGCAAAAATTGTTCTGTTTGTTTTATATGTTTCAAGTAGCTTTGAGAAAAACAGATAAACAAAAAATCAAGCAAAATCTGTGTACAACACCAGCAAGAAAACGACCCCTGACGAACCACCCCTAATTGAAGACCTGGAACCAACCAACACCAAATCAATTAGGGAAAAACGAGAACGAATCAAAACCAACTTGACATTAAGATCGAGGTGGACAAGATCCGAAAACTCATATCTGATCCTCAACGACGCCCTCGACCGGAAATCGCCCCACACCGAAGAAGCTCTACCGCCTAGCCTACAAATAAACCGTGGATGGAGCCCAAATCGAAACAAAATAGATCTAGGGAAGATAATCAACTGGGAACGAATACGAACTCCGAAGCTCCTTTCATGTTGTCTTCGAAAGCCCGTCTGCGCTGCAATCGCTAGTTTGCAGCGAAGAAGATGACGCTGATGCTTGGAGATATCAGGACGACACTCAATCTGTGCTCAAAACTTCCATTTGAAATCGCAAGACCAATACGATTGAGATGAGATGGCGGCTTGCAAGAATGCTAAACCTCTCATCTCTCTATCTCTCAATTATCCCAAATTTAAGGCAAAATAGAAATATAGAGATTGAGGAAAATGAAGACAAAAAAGAAGATTGATGGATGAACACTTACTTGGACGCAATTAGATTGAGAGCCAACTAATTGAGGCCCACGGAGAGAGAAAAAGAGGCTTAGAGGGACAAGCTTCTATTCTCAATCGCCGAAGGAGTGTTGGATAGAGAAGGAAGATGAGAGATGGGTTCAACGTGTATAGGGTTTTCTTTTTCATCAATTAACGAAATATTGTAGAGCGGGAGAAGGGACGGGAGTTGGCGTCGACGGAAAACGAAGTCGTTTTGGGAAAAATATTTTTAATTTTTTTTAATTTAATTTTAATTAATTATTTTATTAAACTTATAAGGGAACTATTATTTGTCCTTTAAAAACATAGTTCAATCATAATAAGACATAACATTGTGTCCTAATATAGGTTTTGTTTTTAGGTAACAATTGTTTGTCCTTTCACATTATATATAGATATTAATTTTTAGGAAAAATTATATTTTAAACCCTTTAGGTATCAGCATATTTTTATTCGGTCATTCCATAAAAAAATCTGTTAAAACTAGCAGAATAGAAGGGCAAAATCGTCATTTTACATATTTTTCTATTTTTTTAATGATTTTTTCCTTTTTTTTTCCCCTACATTTCTCTCTCTCTCCCGCTCAATTCTTTCTCTTGCTCAATTCTCTCTTTCTCCCTTCTCCCTCCTTCCCTCTTTCCCCCTCTCTCTCTTTCTATTCTTCTTTCCCTCCTCTTATCTCTTTCCCTCTCCTTGCCAACCCGAACAAGGGGTGAACCACCCCTTGTTTTGGGGGTGAAAGCACCCCCTTCAATAGGGGGTGAACTACCCCTTGTTGAAGGGAGTGGTTTCACCCCCATGCAACATGGGGTGTTTTCACCCCTTTACGGGGTAGTTCCACCCCGAAACAAGGGGTGGTGATTCCACCCCTTGTTGCCACCCCCCATAATAGGGGTGGTTCTGGCCGGTGGGAAGAGAGAGAGAAAGGGAGGAATAGAGAGAGAGAGAGGAAAGAAGGAAGAGATGAAGAGAGAGAGAGTCTTGAGCAAGAGAGAGATAGAGATGGGTCAAAGAAAAGGAAAAAAATATTAAAAAATGAAATAATATGAAATGAAGATTTTACCCTCATAATTCTGTTAGTTTGGATAGTTTTTTTGACAGAATGACCAAATAAAAACGTGCTGATAAATAGAGGGTTTAAAATGAAACGCTCAAACAGAGAGGAACGAATTAGAAAAGTGTCAATACCTGGAGGGTTTAAAATGTAATTTTTCCTATTTTTTACTAATTTGATTTTATTAGGGTACTACTTTGTGTCTTTTAAATATTTGATTATAAGGCACAATACATATAGTGTCCCCCAAAACACCTTTATAGGGCACAATACATATAGTGTCCCAACAAATTTACTTTTATGCGACACTTCCAATTCTAATTTTGTGCCCTGAAAAGTATCTTTATAGGACACAATACATAAAGTGTCCCAATAGAAGTGCCCTTATAGGCATTTTTTATTGTAGTGTTTCTTGTATTTACTTTACTGTTTTGCGTATTTATGCCTTTTTACTTTCATGCATTTTACTTTATCGTTTAGCGTCTTTCCGTGTTTTAATTTTTTTATTATTTATTTTATTGCTCTGTACCTTTCCGCTCTTTACCTTTCAGTTATTTACTTTACTATTTTGTGTTATTCTGCGTTTTAAATTTTCTTTAATTATATATAAGTCGAGCTCTCTTTTGCTATAAGGCTAAATAAGGGAGTCCCCTTATACCCATTTTAGGTTTCACAATCTCGCGGAAACTTTAAATAGTAGGTTAAGAGAGACCCTCTTTAGAAACGTTTCATTTTTCTAGTAATGGTTGTGCTGACAAAAATATATGCATTTCATTTTTCCTATATCGTTTTTAGGACAAAATACGTTTTAAACCCTATAACTATTGACACATTTTTATGTAGTCTTCTTAAATTTATTCATTTCAGTTTAAACCCTCTAAGTATGAAGATAATTTTGAAAGGTGCTTCTGTTATATTTTTCGTCCAAACTAACAGAATTAAGAGATAAAATCTTAATATTCTATTTTTTATTCAATTTTCTCTTCTTTTTTTCCTCCATCTTCACCGGTGAAGTGTTCTCTCTCTCTCTCTCTCTCTCTCTCCCTCCCTTTGACCGAACCTTTCTCTCTCTCTCTCTCTCATCACCACCTTCTTCCGCTGCCACCACCATCGACGCCACCACCCACCATTGCCGCCACTACCTTTATCCGCTGTCACCGTTCACCCTCTCTTACAGAGGGTATCATAATCAACATAACCCGTCTGCGGATTTACTTTATAAAGCAAACTCTCAAAGGAAGTCGATGCCCTAGACTGTTTTCCCCCATTAGATGTATAGTAGCCATGACTAGTATTCCCACCAAAAAGAGTATCCAACCCCATTATTCGATCCTCGGGTAGTAAAACCAGTATAAACAGCAAAATTCGCGGATGTGCATGAATATCGTTGAACATTTACACCCCAATTCTCTGAATCAAGGCCAAAAGTGGCTAAAGCACGCTCACAACAGATGTTTTCGATCTCATCAATATACTGGTTTCCACCATAATACCTGGCCCCTGGCATCCCTTCAGAGTACTGGTTAGTTAAATGGCTCTCGAGGGCTTCCATCACTGCCTTGCACACAAAAGTCTCTGAAGCTATTAGTTCAATCCTTTTGAATTGCCTCTGCTTCTCTTTCTTCATAATCTCGAACAAGATTAGGTCCGCCACTTGCAGCGGCTGGCTGCCCCAAGCCCTAACTGCCATACGCCTTGATTCCAGCCCTTGATGTTGTTCTATGGATGCCCGTTTCGAAGAAGAAGAGGAGGAATCACAATCTCTTCTCCTCTTCAAACACATCGAATGACCTAAAATTCGAAACTCCTCCACTTCTTTCATTTCGTCCTCCAGTTCTCTTCTCTGTGACCCTCGCTTTGTTCTTCCATCAACTGCATCGTAATCGACGATAACGGGTGTGAAGCGTTCCAGCGGTTTGAATCAATCTGAAATGAGGTTAATTAGAGGGAACCGATGTATGAGAGAGAAACCCTAGAAAGCGATTAGACTGTGGTAGCGTCAAATCCATAGATAAAAAGAACCCAAAATAACTTCACGAAAGGCAAAAAAAAAAAAAAAAATCAAATCCAAGGCCGTGGACAACAACGTCTGCAAAGTTGCGATTGCGGGATTGGTTCATCGATTGGGCAGAGGACGTATGCGAGATTGAATGTTCCGTAAACACTTCAAAATCCTAAACCAATCCCCAATCTGAAACAATTCAACATATCAAAAACATGCGCGTATTCAAGTATATAGGTTCTAAAGGGAGAAAGCGCAGATGGAGGAGGACGAAGAGAAAAGAAGAGAAAAAGAAAAAAAATAGAAAAAAATATAAAATTGAATAAAGTAATAGTAAAAATAGAAGATTACCACTTCGCCTCTTTAAATTCTGTTAGTTTGGATGAAAAATCTAACAAAATGACTTTTTAAAATCATCTTCATAGGATTTAAACATAAACGAATAAACTTAAGAGGATTAGATAGAAACGTAATAATAATCAGAGAATTTAAAACGTTTTTTTTTTTTGTTTTGTTTTTTTTTTTTTTTTCTTTTTTTTTTTTTTTTAACAAAATAGAAATTTTACAAAAAGTAGTATTTGTTTTTCAAAACTTTGTTTACTTTTGAAAGGTTTTTTTAGAAATTTTGTTTTCCAAAATGTTTTTGATAAAAAAGTATTCTTATAAATATTTCAAAAATATTTTAACTTGTTTTTCCATAAAAAGATTTTTTCAAAACTTGTTTTTCTATTCAAAGGAAACTTTCCAAAAATTATCCTTAAATTTTTTTCTCAAAAATGATTTTCCAAGATTCTTCCTAAGAAAAAGGATTCTTGAAAAAAATTGTTTTCAAACTTTTTTTTACAAATAATTTTTTTTAAATGTTTTGTTTTAAGTTTAAACTTGATTTTCTTATAAATAGATTTCTCAAAATTTAACCTTTTCTTTCAACAAAATTCTTTTAAAACAAAAATATTTTTTTCATGATTTACAACATGGTCTTCTACATTTATTTAAAAAAAAAAAAAACAATAAAAAATCTCCTTGAAACCAAACTTGTCGATTCATCTATAATCGATAGGCGGCCTCAAAGGGAAAATTTTATTTTATTTTATTTTTATATTTTTAATTTATTGTTTTAAAAACTTTTCATTTGCATAAAATAAACAACAAAAAATAAATAAGAAGAATTAATATGCTAACCAAACCGAAGAAAATTACTTGAACTTATTTTGATTAAAAAATTATTTAAATTTAGGTACCATCTTCAAACAGGTATCTTGGGGTGCCTAACACCTTCTCTGAGCATAACCGATCTCTGAACTTTCGAAGAATACTCTGGTAAAGGCCAAAACATTTTCGAGTGACCTAGCACACCATATTACTCAATGTTAGGTAGCGACTCCATTTTTTAAACTAAAATTCACCCCAAGGAAATGTTTTCAAACTAAAAATAACATTTTCCTCTCATCGTTTTCAAAATTCGAGGTGCGTCAAGTCTCTAATGGTGGGATCTAGTATTTACTTTTCCTTTCTGTGTCCCATAGATGAGGACTTGTTCAAATTACACTTGACTTGATCTTTGGTAACACACCTAGGTACATAAGCAACCCCCTAGATGGTTCGATTGGCAATCATTATCTCTCTTTCAATCATATGGGTTGCACATGGGTGCATTAATGGTTTGATGTGACACTTTCGGTTATGTTTAAAGGCTAAGTACCGGCTAGTTTCAATATTTCGGTTTAGTTGTCATTAATGCTTTCAAGGTACATTGTATCTAGTCTTGAAGTTTCCTTTTGCATTTAATGTTCCATGATGAGTCATTGATTGGTTATCACTCATTCGGCTGAATTCGGATCGAATTGGGTTAACTTGCCTTGTAACCAATGGTCGGTTTTCAAGTTCCCTAGTTACCCCTAGATATTTTGGTGAAAATATCTAGATTCAATGCATCTACCCATTTCATGTCATCCCTAAGAATTTAATACTTGATGGGATGTGCATTTAATGCATTGGCTAGGTGGTAAACCAATTTGGTTTTGTTTCGATAACGAGTAGTCACATTTCAAGGTTTTTGGTTAATTCTAAGATATTTTGATTAAAATATCTAGATACCTTGAATGCGGCCTATCCATGGAATCCCAAGCAATTAATGTTTGATGGTATGAGCATTTAATGTTCATTAAATGCCTAACTTAGGTGACGAACCGAATCGGTTTAGTTTCGATAATGGTTGGTTACTTCCTAAGTGTTTTGGTTTTCTTCCTTAGCTATTTGTAGGAAACTTCTTGGAAGGTTCTCTGGTCATTTCAAGACTCTTTTTGTGGGCCTTTTAATGATGGTTAGACCCTTAATTCAATGGTCCTAGGGTGGTTTGTCAAGACAACTTGGTTTTGGTACAATTCCAAACCAAGCCCAACTTCGTAATCACCTTAGCTATTTAGGGTTTTGTCATGACCTTTCCAAGCCTTGATCAAGGTTTCTTGGATTATTTTTGGCTGGGATTTGATATAATATGCATAAATGAAACAATTGTTTTTGGTGCTAAACCAACATTATTCAGTGATTGTAAATGTTTCAGGGTCAAGATAGGTAACCAGAGTAATTTATTTGAAATATCCTCTAATTTAAGGGTAGTGGCTAATTTAAAATCTGTACTAAATATGATTTAATAAAAATAAAACTTTAATAAAGTCATTTTAGACCCCCTTAAATTATGGAATTTTCAAGGTTGACCAGAAATTTTTACTTAACTGTATTTTATCAAATTTAACAGTTTTTATTTTTCTCATGTCTTCTGGGCATTTTTGTATATTATAAAGTGTGATCTCATATAAAAATTCATTCCCTTTACATCTAAATTTAAAATTTATCTAAACTTGTACTTGATTCGAACACTGACTGGGTGAGACAAAATGTGGTGTCTACATAAATAGTTCAACTTAATCACTAAGTGTGACAAAGGTGTTCATTGAGATCAGTTCGGATTGTCACTAAGTACGATAAAGTTGAACTACCAACAATAGATCAGAACAAATCACTAAGTGTGAAAAGAGAGTAACTAAGAAAATTAGTTCATAATGGATCTCTAAGAGGAGAAAGGAGCCGAACTAATAAAATTAGTTCAAAACAAATCACTAAGGTTGAGAAAAGTCACTAAGGGTGAGAGGAAATGTGAACTAATAGGATAGTTCAGAATAAATCACTAAGTGTGAGGCAAATAGTAAGCTAAACTGATAGTAATAGTTCGATTGAATCATTAAGTATGAGAATAAAGCGAGCTAATGCAAACAGTTTAGTTGAAACTCTACATAAGGAAATGCGAACTAATCGAAGTAGTTCGGGTGAACTACCTAATACAAAATTGCGAACAAACTAAATTGAGTTAGGATCAATGGGATAAAGAGACAAACTAACCAAAACAGTTCGGATCAATGAAGGAGTTGAACTGACTAAAAACAATTCTGATTAATGACAAAATGATAAACTAACCAAAACGGTTTTGAATGGACTAAAATCACGAGAAGAATGAAATATCTTCTAGCTAAGGAAAAAATAAAGAAAGCTGCGATGTAAAGGAAGAAGAAATGGTAAAACGAAAGTGTTTCGGAATAACTATTAAACACCATTAGTTGGACTGATAATTTAGTCATCTCAAAATGACCTAAGGGGCAAAAGAGTCAAAGAATAACGGGTTACGTTATGAGACATGGGTTATGCAAAACCAACGACCAAACAAAAATGTTCCCAACTCAAAAATAGTAGGGTGAGCATAAAAACATGACCTAACCTATAAGTGTTTCTCTCTTAAACCACCTACACATTCATAACTCGTCCAATGTATATACGAGTTGTGAAGGAAGGTAAAGGGAAATAGAGATAAAGATAAACACTAAAGAGAAATGATCCAACAAAAAAAAAAAAAAAATCAGAATGGTAAAAGATGTATGCATGCACATAGAAGCATATTTATAAAAGCATAATAGGGCAAAAGAGATGCAATCGTATGAAATAAAAACTACCATACCATTGCACAAGATTAAAAGGAGAAAAAGAACCATTGCTCATCATCCCATAAAAATAAAAATAAAAAGAGAGAAAAGGGAATAAATTGTTTGGATTACAGACCAAAATAAAAAAGAAAAAAGAAGATTGTTCAAAACAAAGCCAGGACCAAGGAGGAGAGGAAGAATTTCGGCAAGGACAGTGGGCCCAAGTCCTCCTCATCCACAGAAGAAAGATAGAAATCTTGTTCCTCATATTGGATATGTGAAAGAACCAGGGAGCATATCTTCTCTTTCTTCTTCTCGTTCTTCTCTTAAAGGTTGTTCTCTTCTCAACTATCATCTCTACATAGCCTTTCCGGAGATGGACCTCAATCCTCAGCTTCTGAATCCATGAGTTAGCCTCAGTAATGTGAGTATGGAGCTCCAAAATTTGGGAGACAACACCAAATTGAGATGCATCTAAGGACTAGTAGAAGGCACATGCCTCCTCCCAATAGTGGAGGCGAGGGTGCTCCTCAATAATAGTCTTAGCTTCCATCATAAGCTCTCAAAAATTGAAGCCATTTTTTATTTGCTTCCTTTGCTCAACTTTTAATTTTATCAAAAGGAGTAGATATTTTGAGGAAAGAAAAAAGAAGATAGAGAAAACCAAAGAAGACGAAGCAAATAGAGAGAGAAAAGCAATAACGAAAAGAGAGTAAGATGGTTTGACTTTAAATTGCCAAATCAAGGAAAAAATGACAAAAATAAGTGAAGTGAATCATCAAGTATAAAATGCATTCATTACAATTAATGACATGATAAGACAAGGGGAAGTACAATAATTATGATTACTAGTTCCCAAAACAAATAGCGGCAGCGTCTGGTTAGCAACTTAATGATTACAAATTGTTATAATTACAAAACTGACAAAAAGAAGAATTTGAAAAGTTTACTGACAACTCAGGACGACCTCTGCTCCACTACTTCGGCGGATTAGATAGCAGCAGATCGCTGAGATTCAGTAGGGGTTGGGAGAGTTGGATCGACGGCGGGCTGAGCTAGAATTGAGACAGATAAAGGAATGATAGCTGACAGTTCGACAACGACTGGCAACACCTCAGAAGTAACTTGGGGAAGTTCTACAACGGTAGAGCATGGCTCAAATGAAACCGGGAACACCTCAAGAACTACTAAAGGAAGATCGAAAATGATAGGAAAAGAATCCACCTCAGCCTCGTCCTCTTGATCTTCTTCATCATCACCACCTTCTAATTGCTTTTCTAAGAAGGCGAGGTTAAGGTCAGGGAACTTTTTATTCACGAGGTCCTGGTAGAACTTAAAGCCCACCATTTGGAGTTCTTTCCATAGCTTATTCACCAGATCCTAACTTTTCTTAACTCTCTGCTCAAACTCCTTAGTCTTCAGTTGAATGGTTAGCTTGAGCTCATCAACTGTGCAAGCCAGCCCAGACAATATTTTCCCTAGGGCAACAACCTTAAGTTGTTTAGAGCTTAGCGCTGCCTCTAGGGAGTCCTTCTCTTGCAAAGCTTGAGAGGGAGCCTTAGACGTTGTGCTCACCTCGGCTCTCAAGGTGCTCACCTCGGTTCTCAGGACTGTGACCTCATCTTTCAAGGAAGTGGCCTCGGAGGAGAATAATACTTTCACAGGACAACCTCTAAGTGTCCGAGAGCAAACTTTCACATCGGCCACTTGAGACTTCTGCTTTCTCCCGGGATGACCTCTCCAAGGCCAGCTCAGTCTCCAAGGATGTCTTATGCGCTTGGAGGGCATGCACATCCTCTTCCAACTTGCTTGTCTTAGTAAGCTGTAACATAAGATGGGTATCCAGCTCTGAAACATCATCAGAGCTCCTCGCCAATGCAGAGGTCAAGTGGATACTCTGGAAGAAAACAAATGGAAAATAAAAAAAAAAAAATAGTTCATGAGAGAAATAAAGACTCGAGTTTGTCATAGGTAGAAGATACATGAAGCTTGGCATAGACAGTAACTCTAAAGAGCTTAGCACGGCTACAAGACCCAATCTTAGCTTAGATCTTATCCCAAAATTGCTCAATCAGAGAGCGAATCGTGTCTTCAAATATCTCTTGATGACCTCGAACGAAAGGGCCTACCTCTTTCAGCACTTGACACATTTGCTCGTGAGAGATGCCATGCTTGCTTGGTGAGGCAGTAGTGTCATGTCTAGATGTTGGAGAAGGAGAGGTAGGGAGAAATGAGGGATAGGGGTCCCAACAGCACAAGTGACGTGCTCAATACCTTGGATTTCATTAGGGGTGGGGATTTGAGCACTCGAAACCGGAACAGAGATGACTCCACCTCGGCATCTTTTGCTTAAAGGTTGATCGTTATCATAATCAGTGATCATGGTCTGAACTGATGGGGGAGGTGGCTAAGGTATAGGCTGGGGGGCAGCCCTTAGTACTTCTCTTTTTTTTCTTCCCGATAGATAGGTCTTTTATTTGATCCCATCTTTTCTGAATCAATCTTGTTCGGCTATCAATCCATTAGGATATGACAATTGTAATCTCTGTTTCATACTAGAAGAAATGAAAAATTATGATTTCCTTATATGAAGCTGGATTTTGAATAGCAGAATAGTAAACACAGAAGTTGAAGTTAACGTAGTTCACACTACAATTTTCAGTGGTAGTCAATTCAGATCTATAAAAGTTCCTCTCAGCATTAAAACATATCCTAATTATGTCAATCAGAACAACGAAAAATGAAACTTGCAGAGGCTAAATTAACAAACATCATGGTCTCGTGTATACATGATTACTTTATGTTGCTCAAAATTTTGTGAACCTCCATGATTGTAATGTAGTACCCCAATTGGATCTGATCAAATTCAAAACTTTTCAAACAAATAATTCTTTTATCATGACAGATCTTCACATTTTGCCTGTTTCTGAAATGATCCGCTCAATCTCTTCTAGGAGTCGCTCCTTTTCTTCTGCCAGTTCCTCATTCTGCTTCTGAAGATCTTCTATTTGCTTACTCTGTTCAGAATCCTTTCTAAAATTATTGTACAAACACTTTGTTAGCCTCTGTAAAATCTAAAGGAATGTGAGTCTACAATCATATAGTTATCAGATAAAAATTTGCAATTATAGTGTCTGACCATTTTCCTTTTTTTTTTCCCAAGGGGGAGCAACAGAAACCATGGTGCATATGGGAACTGAACACAGAGATTTTTTCTGGTTATGTTTTCGGTTTCCATTCAAAGTTTTCTTGGAACAGAAGCAAAAAATAAACAAAAACACTAACTAAATGTCAACATCACTTGAGGGGTCAAGAAATTGTAAAAGATGTCAACAAACCCTATGAATTTTGTTAATAATGTTCAAGAAGTTAAAAAATCTGGTATCACCTATTCATGAAAGCCAGGTTAAGTTTGAGCGACCGGACTTCCTTTTCTAGATTTTCACACCGCTTAAGAACAGATTGCATATCGGAAGGAATTGCTGGACTCAGATTTCTTTCCTTTGCTTCTGCCATTCTGCAATTTATTTGCCATAAAATTGTAAAATTTGAAGACAAGGAAATTCAGGTTTATCATCAAGTCGAATCACCTGTATCCATTTTGCATATAAACAAAACATTTCTAGTCATCTGGTCTTGTAGATTTACACCTGACTTCATGTTCAGCCTCAAACAGTAATAACAGTTATGCAAATTTGAAAGAAAAATAACCATTGCTACTATTCGGTCACTGCCTGGGACAGCTTTCAACTTCTCCATTTCTTGTTTCCAGAAAATTATAAGAATACAATGCAAAGTAATACATAAGACCTTTTTATTACGTTTCCAGAAGTCTTCAATGGTTGGTACTTTGGCCAAACGTTTAAAATATGTCAAGTGAATAAATCAGCATTTTCAAAAAAAAAATCCTGTTTTCCAATCATATGTATGCATCGGCATATCTTGAGAAAAGAGAAACCAAAGAGAGAAAGCAATGATGTTTATAAACTCAATGGCTGAAATATAAGTATTGTTACTAAGTTCTGTTTGGTTGTCCTACAATTTGCGAATTAGACCATTCAATAATTAGTCCATTCAAAAATTGTTAAATTTCGATATGTGGTTGTTAAAATAAAATAAAAAAACCAAACGGGCTCTAAAGTTATGGCACTACATAAAATTTATTGATTAAAAATTGTTAAATATAGATTTTTTCAAAAAGAATAGGCTAGCTTTCTATTGTGAAGAGTGTATTACTTACTTTCTCGACCTCTCCACCCTACGCTTCTTTGTCGGATCACCTTTGTCCACTGCATAAGTTATGCTCGTTAGACAAAATTCTAATGCAAGTCGTTATATAGAAAATGAATATTAGACATAAAGCAGGTTAGCCACTCCCAAATAGCTTCACTTTCCCACACATTTGCTAAAGCAATCAAAACATTACCGTCAATATCAGATCGAGCAAAATGGAAACACAAATGATGAAATGGAAAAAAAAAACCAAAACCTTTATGTACCTGAAACAGCTGACTTCAAAGATCCATATCGAACCAGACTTCCTTTAGGCTAAATATTCAGAAATTAATAAACTGAGATCAGCAAAAGCTTACATAGCACATTTCCGAGAGCACCAATATTTTTAAGAAAGCTGTCATAGCTCAGTCTTTACCTTTCTATCGTCCTTTAAATTAACATATATTTGTTCCCTTATATCTGTAGTTGAAGAAGAAGACAACTTCATTAGCTTATACTTGCATATTCATGTGGAAATGGACAAAAAAGGGTATGTTTTCCAGCTCAACATCGGTGCATTGTGGGACAGTCAAAATTTCACGAAACATCCCCTCAACCATGAAATTTCAAATGCAATATGGAAAGAATTAAATAGATTGATACAGTACGGAATCTTTATCTAATCATTTCATAGCAAAGAGGATAGCTAACAATGAGAAATGAACAGAAAAGATATACATGTTCCCTCTTAGCCTTGAGTATTTGTGATCAACTTAAACAGTTAAAATGCGGATATACGAAGTGTCGTGGAATAGATGAAGAGTAGCCTCATGGAGATGATTGGAGAGGCGAGATAAATATTACAACCGAAATTCTTCATGCTTCCAAGACATGAAAACATGGTAGTTGTTTCTTATGCCTGAATTTATGAATTTTTTTTTTTTTTCTGCTGAAAGAAAAAGTAGCAGCTTTAAGCAAGGATGACGGTATTTAGAAATTAAAGATAAATTGTTTAAGAAACGCTGGTGGAATATCAGATATACTGAAGAGGACAGAAAAAAATTCCTTGTCCATTACTAATATCTACAGACGCTTCTACAGCTGCCAAAGAACGCAAGCAGGATACGATACAACCAGTCAGTGAAAAACCTCAGATTGTCACAATAAGCATATAGAAGTTATACATACTTTTTGAGCTCAATCCATTATCGATACTCCTTTCACTTTTAAGTTGTTTCCTTGAGCTCTTGGAAATGCTTGTAGTTGGGCCTGAGTTGTTGGGACCATCACATGCATCGAAACCGGTAGATACCACAGGTGCAGCAGCAGAAGATTCACTTTGCGAAGGTTCTCGAGAAACTGTGTTCATTTGGATTGGGTTTGCTAGAGAAATAAAACCTTCAAATTCCATGTCTAAGGATCCTTCTTCAACCATTGGCTGAACCCAAGCATCTTCTCCTTGGACAGCAGCAGATACATCTTGGAAAGTTCCTTGTGCATCATCAATTCGATCTCCTTGTCCTTGATTCACACAGGTGTCACCATAGACTTCTTGAGCCCCATAGTACCCTAAACCATTTTCATCAATGGCTTCCTTCTCAATGTGGTTATTTAGCTTCTTTCGCTCTAGTGTACCTTTCAGCATGCTCACAACGGATGAGACCTTGTCGACTGTATGCATTTGTGGGTTGGTGAAAGTAGAGGAAGATGAGTTGGATGGAGACACGAATGTACTGAAATGGTTTGGTATCTCAAACATTGAAGTGTCATTGAGTCCATTTGGATTCGCAGAGTCTTGTTTGGCATCAAGACCAGGCATCTCATGCAGAACATCAATCCCTAGTGCTGTTTGTGAATTCTGCATTGCAACATATCTTCTCCTGAAAAATAACAAAAAAGAAAAGAAAAAAGCACTCTAGCATAAGAAAGTGATTCTCAAGGCAAGTGAAGTTCATCAGTTTGGCGGAAAAGAAAATAAAGGACATCTCTGTGGATTATTTACCTCTGACTTTCTCATCAGGAATATGGATGTCGAACTATTAGATGTAATGTATGATACGTTTAGAAAAGTGACTGATACTTGTAGTGACTTAATAGTTCTACAGTATTCAATAACAATACAAGAAAGAAAAAAGGACACCTTAATTCAGAGGAACGACTTCTTGTCATGGGTTGAGAACTATGGAACCATGCCTGCATGCAAGGGAATATAATATTATGTTTAAAAAAAGGACTTATTGAACTGACTTTAGGCAGTGGTCTCAATGTTAACATACCCTAGCCAAGTACAAATTGCTAGCTTGCAACCCTTGTTCAGCCACATTCCTGATGAGATAAATAGGAAAATCAGCAACAACACACATAGAGTAGAACATTGACAATTATAATTTCTAATGGACCACTTTTTGCAATAGGAGCGCCAAATTAAAACTTGGAGGTGGCACCAGCAAAGGAATATTTAGAGAAACCAATGGTTAGACCAAGTGCATAACACAGTAGTTCTACAACAGTGAATACTTCCGCCCAATGGTATGGAAAGGATGATCAAACAACGAAATAAGATTTAATATGTACAACAGTGAATAGTTCTGCCTAACGGTATTCGAAGGATGATCAAACAACCGAATAAGATTTAATATGTAGTAAAAGAATCTTTACACTCATCATATTTTAGGTGTATAAGCTAGAAAAGCACAAATGCAAAGAAAATACTAAAGAAATTGATTGCCTGGGGACTGACGATTTACCTCATTGGGGCCTCATCGGCTGCATAAGTATTTTGTGGAAGCAAAGAGTCATTTTCGTCTTTTTGCTGAAGTAAACTCCCATGCTGCTGACAAGATAAAGTGGCTAGTTCGGTGGATATCCTGCAGCGGCAAAACAAGTATACATAGATGAGTAATGAAAGAAATTTTTTGTCCAGTTGATAAGTAGTAAAACGTTCTAGGAGCATAAATTTTACAAACTTCATGGGCCAGGTGTGCAACATGAACCTTGTGATACCTAAATGTGGGAAACTCTCAAAACTATGCATAATAGCTGTTCTTGTGTAAGACTGCCAGATGCAGGCAGGAATAAGGACTAAATGCAATATCCAAAGTGAAAAAATGTTTCTTGAACATCATGGTATTGTTGTGATTAGTAGATATTTGGATGGTTTTGTCATATAAAGAAAAATTACGATTGAGCTTGCAGTAGCACACAAGCTTAATGGTGTGGAATGCTTCAAACAGTTTGACGTGGACTTCTGCCCTTTTTTTTTTTTTTTTTTTTTTTCACAATATGATAACAATTGATGCAAGCATACAACAAGTCTCACATTCACTATTTCAAACTAAGTTTTCTCCTTAAATTGGACATGAAGAACAAAATTGATGCGATTAATTTTACCTAATATGCCCGACCTATGTGCGAGAATGTTGTGTCCCTATCCTGACCTACTTGTAGAAGTTCTAGGACCCATCACTTCCATTAAGTCATAACATTGAAAAATAAATTAGTAGAATCATAATTAAGAAATAATCTTTCTTCTAAATAGCAACGACAAGATATAAAGGAGGCATACAATTTTAAGAAGATAATGGTTGGGGGATAGAAGAAAAAAATCAATCATCTGTCATTCTACATAAAGGAGCCAAAACAAGTTGAGGTTGCCAATGTCCTTAAAATCTAAATTTTATTAAGAACTGTAAATTGAAAATGGTTTCGCATTAACATTGTTAAGTCTCATTTAAGAATAGGCACGTTTTAGTTGTTCACTAGTAATAAAGAACAATTACTTTTTACTTTCTATGACCAGCTGTTAGTTCTGCTCCAAATTTCTCGGAAGCAGGGATTGTTTAATACATATGTCATATAAACTCCACATTCAATCATTAAATATGAATTTCCACATTTACAATGAACTGACCTTCTTGATGCTTGTCGAGTACGATGTGTTGTGCTCAGTGAATTGTAGCCACTATTCTGGAGAAGTAAGAAAAAGTAAGGAACAAACATAAGAAGTCGGAAAGTTCTGTAACAACAGATAATTTCAAGAGACTATAAACATATAACGTCATGCGAAGATCTTCAAGAGAACATGTTGAAACTGTAAAATGCGAGATCCACACATCTCGGTAGATCCACACATCTCGGTATAGATAAAAAGGCACATTCCAGCCATTTACGGTGCATCAGGGATGGAGCCCTTGGGTACTCTATAGCACACAGGTCTGCCCTACTTACCACCGTATAATTGAAAAGGAAGTTTTATATATACCATGACACAACTAGAATTTTGGATTGAACAAAGATCAAAATGTGAAGTCCATAGTAGAGGATATTTCAAGTGCTTGCCTCTCCATTAGTGAGCCAGCTTTTGAAGAGCTCTTCACTATCCGTCCTGAAGTTTTGAGAAAGATTCTTAAAACCCAACATCTCCATTGTTGGCGCAGGCATTCCAATCGAGTTATCTGTCATGGTTTTTATAAACAACTCTTCACTTGTGTTTCTATAACTGTCCAAGTAACCTCGCCCCTCCATATCAATAAATGTTTTCCCTGCTGCACTCCTCTGAGCTGCCAGGTAAGGAAATTGAATCAATTTCCATTGACTTCCTTCTGTTTTATAGCAGAATCATTACTGAGTGTCTCATGGTTTATCACTGCCATAGTATGGAATGATCCCCCTTTCACCAGAGCCCAAAAAAAATTACAGGAAGAACCCAGCTCCAGAGAGGAAGATTGGGCTATAAGTTAGATTGAGGATGCCGTAGACACCAGCATTTCTATATTCTCAATCTCAATAGCAAATAAAGGCTACATAAGAAGAGTTAATCTTTTCAAACTAGATAGGCAAATGAATAAACTTAGACCTCAGGAACCTCAAGGTCCCCACCTTGAACAAGAATCCACTCCAAATCCTCAAATGACCCTCAAACTTGCAAAGGTCATAATACCTGCAGCTTGAACACGCAGCACCTGTCTATAACTTTGACCTTTCACAATCTAGTACAAAAGCAGCGAGAAAACAGAAAGCAAATCAAACTCAATTTGATAGTAATACCTCAAACAAGTTTGCAGATAAAGATCAAGGACATAAATCTTTTAATCTTTATATCTTGAACCAACAGAGTTTGCAAAATGTTTCTGTACTCATCCAAAAGAATACAAGACTTCCCTGTCTCAAACCTCAAACTGATGATCACAAACAGACCAGCAAATGAAATAAGCCAATGCTTAATTTCTTTTCAAATTTCAAACTCTAAACCAAACAGCTATATCATAACGAAGAAGCACCATTTACTAAGATCATACGCCACACAAACGCGTAACTTGTTCTATTCAGTTTGAATAATTGACAAACATATAGCGGGCACAGTAAAATATTACAAAATCATGGAATCTTTGAACGTCAAGTCTACCAAATATTCCAATCATTGCATTTGTCCTCTCTTAGACATGAAAATGAATTTTGACGCAGCAGTAAATCGAAACCTCAGAGTTGAAATTCAACATCAACAAACCAGTTAATGAGATATTATACATAGGAAGGAATAAAAAAGGAATCTGTTCGTAATAGAGGTCAAGTGGAAGATGGTATTACGAAAATACGTGGGATTTTCGGGATAAAATATGAAGAATTTTGGGTTTAACTGGAGGCGGCCATAGAAGGTGACGGAAGCCATGAAAAGGACTTGATCGGTCCTGCTGCCGTTTCCAACCTTTTTCGATTTATAAAAACATGCAGCCGTTAGCATGGAGCTTTCATTGACGAGAGGTATCATGTTCTCTTGCGTATGGGATTGACTTCGCTCGCGCCCCTCCCAGCCCCTAAAAATTTCCGGCAAATCACCGTACCGTTTTAGTCCCGCATGTTGGACGGTTTAAAAAATAAATAAGTTGACCATAAACTAATGCCCCCCCGCCCAAAAAAAAAATTATTTTTTACTTTTTTATTTCAAGAAAACCCCACTCCAGTAGTGTAACTGCGTAGTTGAGGTAATTTGGTGGCGTTTGGTTAGTATTTTCACTTTTCTCATCTCATTTGAGATGGGATGAGATGAATTGAGGTGAGAATTCTGGCTTTCTTTTGGGAATAAAATTGTTTTTGGTAATGACAATTTTTTTTGTTATGGGAAGAAAATCGCATTTGGTAATGATATTATTCTAGAATTATTTTGTAACGACTCGGCTTTCTAGGGTCGTCAGACGGTTTCTCCAAAAAAGAATTAATACTAAATTTGAATAACGAATATTTTATTACTTATAAATCTGAGAAATTTTACAAACTATGTCGACAATAATATTTATTAATTAATCGAGTTAATTTTACAATAGTAAATAATAAATACAATTATTACAAATTAAATCGAAATTCAAATAAAATTTCATGCGCAACACCATTTTCATTGGTTCTGCAATAAAAACTGTGGGGTTGTGAGTCAAAACTTAGTAAAATTTTTAACCCCTTTACTACGTGCATTTAATAAATCCACAAATAAACACATAGATATGTTTCTCACATAATCATCACATAATAATCCTAAATATTTCATGAAAACTAATGATTAAAATTTACCAGCAACTTTAACATAAATCACATAATCAAGAGAGAGATTAAATACAAATAGTAAAAGAGTTAGAAATTCTACCTGAAATCCAAAACCAAAATCTAAATCAAAATTGATATTGTATTTAATTATTAATGTTATTATTATTTTTTCATGTTTTGTCACAATTGTTTTTTTTTTTTTTTTTTTTTTTTTAATTTATTTCTTTAAACTTACACCGAAGAACAAGAAATCAAGAACACTATTCTGAGAAATCATTGAGAAATCAAGAACGAACTCTAAATCAAAATCAAGAAATCGAACCCTAATTCTGTGAAATCGATTTCAACAACCAAACCCTAAATCGATTTGAGCAATGAAATCAAAATCGAAATCGATTTTGTGATCGATTTCAATAACGAAAACGAAATTGAAACCCTAAACCCTAATCGGAATCGTTGTTGTTTGAAATCAAAACACTAAACTAAGATCTGTTCGATTACAGCTTGTTTGATTATAGATATGTTCGAAACCCTATTCGATTTGAGCTTACAGATTGTTGGCCCAGTGAAATACCTAAGAGGGGGGGGGTTAAATTGGATAGTTAAAAAATTGTCAGAGAAAAATACTTTAAAAAATCAAATAATTAATTTTAATCCTAAATTAATTATTATCTTTATATCACAGCGGAAATATAAAACCAACTAGGTGCAAACCAAACAACAAAAATAAATAATGTAAAGATAGTAGCACACCAGAAATTTATATTGGTTCACTAAACTACTTTTGGCTAATCCAGTCATCTGAGCCCCACGGAGAGTCTCACTCACTAAACTCAAGATTCCTTTAAAGGTAGGAACCAAACTCTCACAAAGATTCTTTTACAGGCTCAGAATCAGCCTTTACAAAATTTCCTTTTCATAGGCTTAGGAATATCCTCTACTTTTTACAGGCTCAAGAATAACCTAATTCTTTTTAACACAAAAGTTAAAGAATAAAAATCTCACAAACACTCTAAATATCGTTTTACTCGGTAAGGATTGAACCGTTACAAAATTCTCACAAAACAATTCAATTTAGGAAGAATTACTACTTCAATCTCTTTACAGGAAGAGACTGAAACCAGCTACCCTTAGATTAAATACTCCCAACAGTATTTAATCCGTCACTCAACTTACCAATTAAAAATTGACAAGTAATTTTTCTCACTCGGAGCTTCTACCACCCCAGATAAATTAAAACTCAATTAATATCCCAAAACTAGTGATAGAAAAGTAAGATATTCAAAATCTGATTTTAAACAAAAATAGGTAGCACTTAATTAAGCACATAATTAGATTAATTCAAGAATTTGTTTAAAAAAAATTCAATAAAAAACCAGAAAATAATTTTTAAAGATAAAATTCCAAAAAAAATAATAATCAAGCAATACTAAATAAAAAGTAATTTGGAAAGATCTCACCCGGAATCCACTGAAAGAATAATTATAGCGATGTTACTTCTGATTCGGTAGCAGCAATGATTCACAGCAAATAATTCTCAAGAATGACTCTTAGAAAAGTTATCACAATTCTAAATATGATTTCTTTTAGAAAAGCTCAGCATAATACTCTTGATCTCTCTTAATCACACTTACTGATATGAAAAACGCAGGTCTATATAAATGAGACTAAAATAAGCTCTCTAACGGCTAGTGCCCATTTGTTATGAAACTTAATTGCTCTTATAGACCCCTTATATCATTAAGACTTCATTTTGGTTCAAATCACTTAATTATAGCTTTTAAACTTCTCAATTAAGTCCCCCCAAAATTTCTCAATCACAATTAAATAGAATAGAAACAATTATATGTACCAAATTAAGAAATATTCAAATTTAATGAACCAAATCAATAGGGATATCATAATATGTGTTACATATCTCAAATAATATTAAATTCCTAAAATCTCTCATGAATCCTAACAAAAAAATGGCTAGTAACGGTTACTTTTAGAATAAAATTCGAAATTCTATAATATCTTGAAATAGACCCATAAGTCGATCGGCCAATATCAGTTGTCGACCGTTCGATTCAGGATGTAACCAAGCCAAAGATTCTGTGCCTATCGGTCGACCTATCTGTCGACCTAGAGATTCAGAGAGTTCTACTTCTCTTCACAGGTTGACTGTTCTATCGACTTATAAATACAAAGAGTTCATATTCAAGCACATGTCAACCTACCTGTCGACCGAAAGATACATAGACTTTTTTTTCTATGCTCCGGTCAACTTACCTGTCTATTTATGGATGTTGGAACATCTTCTAAATTAGTTTTTAATTCATTTTCATTGACGTTTTCGCCCCTTTAACCATTTTCTTTTCTTGATTAACTCCACTAAATACTTAAATTCAATTTTAATCAATTATAAATATTTCTTTTTCAATTACACATAGGAGCAAATAATTTAGCTAATTAGGATTCTATTAAAAATACACATATTTATAAAAATTATTTAATTTTTTTTTTGTGTCGTGTGTGATCCTAATTGGGATATTAAGAGTTGAAATTTAACCTGAGTTGTTTTCTCTAGATTCTTCAAATTCTTCAATCTCTTAATCATTCATTATCTTCATAATTTGGAACTAATAAACTGAAACACTTAATCAAACTGTTAGTTCCATAAAAAACATCAACATTTAATTGTCTATCAAAATCTTAGAATCAACAATCTCCTCGTTTTTAATGATGATAATTAACTTTGATATTTTCTTCAAAACAATAATATAACCACACTCCTCCTAAATCCGAGGACGAGTTTTGTAACTCATTTAAGAAAAAGAATAAAGATATTCAAAAAAATAAATAATAATCAACAAAGCACAAATATAAAAATAAACTCCCCCTTAAGATATTTTTTAAAACATCAACTAATTCTCCCCCTTTGTCATCTCAAAAAAAATTTAGGGAGGGGGGGAACACACAAGACTCTACTCTGGGCAAACATCATTATGTATAACCATACCCAAACCGCAAATGATTTTTACAAACTGATCTTCCGCTAATGGTTTGGTAAAAACATCAGCAAGTTGGTTGGAGGTATCAATATACTCAATAATAATGTCTCTTTCTCAATGTGATCACAAATAAAGTGATATCTAATCTTTATGTGCTTAGTTCGTGAGTGTTGTGTAGGATTTTTACTCAGACAAATAACAATATTTTTATCACAAAAGATCGGGACCTCTTCCATGCAAATTCCAAAGTCATTTAATTGTTGCTTAATATATAAAATTTGAGCACAACAGTGACCAGCTGCCATATATTCAGTCTCAGCAGTTGATAAGGCTATCGAATTCTGTGTCTTGCTTGACCAAGAAACCAAAGCATGTCCTAACAAATGACGTGACCCACTTGTGTTTTTTCGCTCAATTTTGCAATCGGCAAAATCAGCGTCAAAGTAACTTACCAATTTAAAATTACTCTCCCTAGGATACTATAAACCTAGGTCAATCGTCTCCTTTAAGTATCGAAAAATTTGCTTAACCGCAGTCAAGTCCGATTCTTTAGGACAAGACTGAAATCTAGTACAAAGACAAACACTATACATAATGTCAGGTCTATTAGTAGTTAAATACAACAAACTACAAATCATACCTCGATACATTTTTTCATTTACACTTTTGTCCGTATCATTTTTGTCTATCTTCGTAGCCATTGCTATGGGAGTTTTATACTCTTTAGCACCTTCCAAACCATATTTCTTTAACAACTCCTCGGTGTATTTAGTTTGGTTTATAAATATTACTTCTTCGGTTTACTTAATTTGCAATCCAAGAAAGAAATTCAACTTTTCCATCATGCTCATTTCAAATTCAACCTGCATTATCTTAGCAAACTTTTGGCAAAGATCCTCATTAATAGATCCAAAAATAATATCATCAACATACACTTGTACTAATAGGATATCAGAATCAGTTTGCTTTACAAATAGTGTTATATCACAAATACCCCTTTGAAAATCGTTTTTGATCAAATATCGGCTAAGTCTCTCATGCCAAGCTCTAGGAGCTTGTTTGAGCCCATACAAAGCCTTGTAAAGTTTAAATACGTGATCAGGAAATTGATAACTTTCAAATCCTGGGGGTTATTCCACATAAACTTTTTCTGATAGAAAGCCATTTAGAAATGCACTCTTTACATCCATTTGATATAACTTAAAATTACGTGAACATGTAAAAGTGAGTAGCATTCTAATTGCTTCTAGTCTAGCAACAGGAGCATAGGTTTCATCATAATTAATTCATTTCTCTTGATTATAGCCCTGTGCTACTAGTCTTACTTTGTTTCAAATTACCATGCCAGATTCATCATTTTTATTTCTAAAAATCCATTTAGTACCAATAACTGGATGAAAATCCGGTCTTGGAACAAGACACCATACTTTGTTCCGCTCAAATTGAACTAACTCCTCTTGCATTGCAGAAATTCAAGATTCATCAGTTAACGCCTCATCTATATTTTTAGGGTCAATTTGAGATTAAAAAAAAAAAAAAAAAAAGAAAGATTAATTATATCCCTAAGACAAGAATGAGTACTTACATCTCTTTTGAAATTATCGATGATTTCTTTTACCGAATATCCCGGTACTGTCTTTATAGCTTTTGGTAAAGTCGAATAATTTTTCTTAAGTTCCTCCTCTTGTTAGGACTCCTTAGGCACATCATCACCTTGGTTTTGATTATTTTAAATACCTATATTATCATTATCATTCAAAACATTTCTCGACAAAAATGGACCAACTTTCTCAAAAACAACATGCATAGTTTCTTATACTACTAACGTACGTTTATTATAACCTCTATAAGTCTTACTGTTAGTAGCATATGCAAGAAAAATCCCATAATCTGATTTAGCATTAAATTTACCAAGATTATCCTTGTCATTCAAAATAAAATACTTACATCCAAATACTTTAAAATATGAAATATTAGGAGTCTTACCATTCCAGATTTCATATGGGGTTTTGTTAAACCTTCTACGAATCGATATCTGATTCACTACGTAGCAAGCTGTACTTATTGCTTTGGCCCAGAAGTAGGTTGGTAAACGATTTTCACTAAGGATTGTTCTGGCCATCTTTTGAAGCATCATTTTCTTTCTTTCCACTACACCATTTTGTTGCGGTGATCTTGGTGCAGAAAAGTTATGAGCATAACCATGCTCATCCCAGTAACTTACCACATCATCATTCTTAAATTTTCTTCCTCTATCACTTCGAATGTTAATAATGGAACATTGCTTCTCATTTTGAACACATTTACAAAATTTAGCAAAAATAGAAGTAACCTCACTTTTCTTAGCAAGAAAAAATACTTAGGTAAGTCTGAAATAATCATCAACTATAACAAACGCATAAAACTTACCACCAAAACTAGCAACAGAGTTAGGCCCAAACAAATCAAGATGCAATAATTCAAGACATCTAGACGTGGACGTGTGAACCTTTTTCTTAAATGATGATCTAACCTACTTGCCTAATTGACATGCATCACATACTTTATCTTTCACAAATTTTAAATCAGGTAGGCCGCGTACGAGACTTTTCTTAGATAAATGGGAAAAGTACGATTTAGACCCTCTAACTATTGACACATTTCTAAGTGGTCCCTCTAAGTTTAAACGTTTCATTTTAAACCCTCTACGTATCATAACATTTTAAATTCGTCCCTCCATCAGAGATTCCGTTAAAACTAACAGAATCTCAGGGGCAAAATAGTATTTTCACATTTTTAAAATTTTTTAAATTTTTTAATCATTTTAATTATTATTTTTTTTAATTTTTTTTCTCTCTCTTCCTCCCTTTCCTCTCGCTCTCCCGCTACCTCCCTCTCCCCGCCATCTCTCTCTCCCTCTTCCTCCCCTTCCCTTCTCTCTCTCCCACCCCACCCCCGTAACAGGGGGTGAAAACACCCCCTGTTGCAGGGGGTAGTGCCACCCCCGTAACAAGGGGTGAACTCACCCCCTATTACGGGGGTGAGTTCACCCCCTGAAACAGGGGGTGATTCCACCCCCTGTCACCCCCTGCAACAGGGTGAACTCACCCGCTGTTACGGGGGTGGTACCACCCCCTGTTGCAGGGGGTGGGGTGGGAGGGAGAGAGGGGAATGAGAGGAGGAGGAAGAGGGAGAGAGAGGTGGCGGGGAGAGGGAAGGAGGAAGAGGGAGGTGGCGGGAGAGAGAGAGGAATGGGAGGAAGAGAGAAAAAAAAATTAAAAAAAATTAAAATTAAAAAAAAAAAATTAAAAATGATTAAAAATTTTAAAAAACGTGAAAATACCATTTTGCCCCTGAGATTCTGTTAGTTTTAACGGAATCTCTGACGGAGGGAGGAATTTGGAACGTTATGATACGTAGAGGGTTTAAGATGAAATGTTTAAATTTAGAGGGACCACTTAGAAATGTGTCAATAGTTGGAGGGTCTATATCGTACTTTTCCCTAGATAAATTAGAGATTAACCCCATATTAGCATGCCCAAGTCTTCTATGCCATAACCAACTATTCTCAGATAAAGTATTCAAACAAGATAAATTTTGAGAATTAAAATCATCAAATGAGCAAGTATAAACATTCTCAAAACGTGATGCAACTACCAAGATACTACAATCATGACTATTCTTAATAATACACCTATAATGATCAAATACAACGTTATAGCCCTTGTCACATAGTTGACTAATATTAAGCAAATTATGTTTAAATCCATCAACTAATAACACATCTTTAATAATAGTAGTAACATTACCGATATTACCGATACCAATAATTTTACCCTTTGTGTTATCTCCAAAAGTCACATGACCTCCATCTTTTGGTGTCAAAGATGTAAATTTTTCTTTGTCTCCCGTCATGTGTCGAGAACAACCACTATTCAGGAACCATTTGTCCTTGCTTATTGAAACTTTTTGAATAACCTGCAATGAGCACCTCAAATAGTTCCTAAGTGGTACCCAGCCTAAGTGGGTCCGATCTTGTTAATCGGGACAATTTTAGTTCCTTTTGGAACCCAAACTTGTCTACATTTAGATATTTTACCAAAACATCTTCAAATAATATGCCCCCACAACATTACATTTAAAACATCTAATAAGATCCTTGGTTTCAGAAAAGAATTTGTGAAAATGTTTTTGTTTAAGATTTTTTTGAAATCCAATACCAACTTTATCAAAAACTCCACGTGAACTTCCCAAAACATTTTCAAGTTATTTTCACCGCCGGTGAATTCGAGAATAATTGATTGCAAATCCATCAACTTGGATTTCAATTCATTGTTTTCATATTCATAATCCATCACTTGCTTGTTTAATGTATTAATTGTACTTTGAAGAGCATTTATTTTAGAACACTGATTTTTATAATCATGAGAAAGTTCTTGATAAATATCAAATAATTCATCAAAATCTAAAGGATAAGAATTTGAACATTTAGTTACCTCACCACCAGTGGCCATCAATGCAAACATGGACATATCTTCACTATCTGATTTTTCCAAGCTACTTGAATCAGTATCATCCCAAGTAGCCTTCATGGATTTTTTCTTACTCTTATTTGCTTTCTTCTTTTCTTTCTTCTTCTTTTTATTTTCTTTATCCTTCTTCGGTTCGGGACAATTATTTTGAAAGTGACTGGTCTTGAGACAATTGTAACATTCCACTTTAGTCATGTTGAGGTTTCTTCTCCCGTGGAATATGCGCCGAGTCATTCTTTTAAAATTCTTTGTGAGAAGCGCCACATTTTTCTCTTACTCACTGTCAAGACTTTCATCATCACTGTCATCCTCTTCTTCAATTTTCCTAGCTTTTAGTGTTAAGAATTTCCTTTTGCTATTTCCGGTGTCATCTTCATATCCTTTAATTGTCGCTTCATGAGTCATCAAGTTGCCTATGAGATCATCAATTTCATATTTGCCAAGATCCTTAGCTTCCTCAATTGCCATCACTTTTGACTCCCATATGTTTGTTAAAAATCTTAGGATCTTTCAAACTCTATCCTCCATGGAGTATGACTTTCCAAGTTGACTCAAGTTATTGCAAATGTTCCATGTTCTTTGAGAACAGAAACACTAAACAAACACCATCTAAATAAACATTAAACAAACGCCATCAAAGAGAACAGGGGAATATAACATATACACTAAACAAAAAAAAACTAAATAAACACTATCAAATTAGTGAGAAGACTAAAATTAGGGTTGAAGTTACCAAAATTAGAATTGAGGTTCAACATACCTAAAATTTCGGAGAAATAGAGCATGAGAATTTGGTGAAACCGAAGCTACCTGTTCGAGCATCAACAAAAACACATTAGGGGGGAGAATTAATCTCGTTAAATAAACACTAAATGAATGCCATCAAAGCTCACTAAGAAACAATAAACAAATGCCATTTAAGCTTACTAAATAAACAGTAAATGAATGCCATCGAAGCAGAAGCAGATAAACTAAATGAATAGACAGACACACATTTAGAAACACTAAACTAAATAGAAGCAGAAGTAGGGGAGCGTCCAAGCATCAAATAGGGGCAAGATTCACTCTCGCTTAATAAATAGTAAACAAACGCCATTGAATCTTAGACAGGACCACGAACGAATCTTACCAGTTGGTCGCGAACGGTGGAAATGATGAAATGGCTGGAGGAGAAACTCACATTTGCAGATAAATTAGGTTAGTGGACTGGACAATGTTTTTGAAAAAAAAAAAAAAAAAAAAAAAAAAAAAAAAAAAAAAAAAAAAAAAACTTTAAGTAGGAATAATTTTCACTTGCCAAAGTTAGTCACAATTCTTGACAATCAATTCCAATTAAGATATCACTCTTGAAACTCAGAACTTCGCTTCGAAATTCTGAAATTATCATATTTGTACTGAAGTTGATCATGAATCTGATCAAATATAGTATAAGCCTAAAAACAAATGTCTAATTTAAAAAAAAAAAAAAAAAGCCTAGAAATTACATTTACCTATGTTTACTTCTAATCTGCTGCGTCGCTCCTTCATCGCCCTTCTCTGCCATTTCCACCACTATTAAATCAAGAACAGATCTGATAAGGGGGGATTTGAACAAAAGAAATGTATTAGGGTTGAAAAAAGAGAAAATAGAGAACTAAAAACAAATAAAGGGAAGGAATCGAACCTGCGATTGAGGTTGGTGATGGTGATGGCTTTGGTTCGAAGAAGATCGACTGGATTGATGGCGATAGCAATTCAAAACCCTAGCTTATTGCGAAAAGAAAAATCGAAGTATTGGGAAGAAGATTCAAAACCGGGGCACTTCTGGTATAAACCCCCATAAATACTATTTGGGCAACCCTTGGCTTCCAACGAAGTAATGTGGCGGTTATTTTTATCTACGCCTCAATCTGAGCCATCCATCCAGTGAAAAAAATTTGAATATAATCCAAACACGAAGAATAACAATCAGACGCAACAATAACTAACACAAACATGAACTTTAACAATATGACAAAAACAAAATGGGAATAGAAATACAAATATAAGGGTATGCAGAAAGATATATCACAAAACGAACATAAACAGTACTTTGGTTAGAACAAAATCACTAAACAAACACCACCTATATAATAGAAAATTTAGTGGGAAAAAAAATTGAACAAAAGTCTTACCTTCAAGACATGATGACAGTGGCGTCAGTGGAAAGATAACAGTGTTTCCAAGCACTCACTCAAGGGATAAATCACAGTTGGGAAAAATATAAAAACAAATATAAAAAGAACTTTATTAAATTTAAATGATGGTAAAATAAATTTAGGTAAAACAAACAATTCCTACCGGCAACCAAAACAATGAATATAGATCAAAGTTGTCACTTACACTCCCCTAAACCGCCCCTGCAAACACGGTCCAAAATCGCCTTGCACACAAATAATTTAAACGCCGACAACCTTGAAAAGGCTTGGATGCTAAGACCACGGACGCCACAGATATAACTGTATAAATGCACGCAAATACACACGCACACACACATGTATATTATACTGGGAACAAACACAGAATTCTGGGAACAAAACACAAAATCTGGGAACAAAAACACTAAAATGCAGAAATTATGAGAATACTGATGGTGTTCATGAACTTACCAAGATAAACTGTAGTTGAGTTGGAATTAAACACCCCCACCCTGTATAAAAAATGGAGAAAAAATAAATTACTATATTAATTATAATTGATGAAATCCATTAAGAAAAATTAAAAAAAAAAAAAAAAAACCACAAAAATGAAGAAACAAAAATATCTTGTCTTCCTTTGTTTCCCCAAATGATGTGAACACCAAAACTGAGATTAGCATTTCCTTTGATCTTCTATCTTCAAAACTGTACGCCAAGGTTTTACGCTCGTGTATTGAATACTCACAAGTGCACGAGGTCTAGTTTTAATATAGTGGATCTTTTAAGATCAGATATCGTTCCCACAGGGACGGGTTGAATAATTGAGTATTGCAATTTACATAGTCTCCTATTATCCAGACAGTTAAAGAATTGTTTTAAAATTAAACTAATTAAAATAAGCTAAACTACAATTAGTGGGTTAATCCTAACTAAGTTGATTAACTAGGGATTGATTTCATTCACTTAATACATGTTTGATTTCATTTTAGTTAACAATAACGAAGTTTAGGTATCCGACAATCTCGATTCTTAAACTCCTCCGCCACCTCTTCCGAGTGTAAGATGGGGGAATACGCGACTTCGCGTCAATGCCAAAGTCCCCCTTAACATCTTAACGAATCTAGGCCGCGTGAGTCTTACCCCAACGTCATCGATTGCACACTAATTAACGCCCTCCCGGGTCGTTAGGTCGTAACGATGTGTTTACCCTAATTCGAATCCAGGGTTATCTCTTTCGAACGTCAAACCCTAGATTCTCAAATACAACCCTAATACCTTAACAAACATATTGAAATTGTCATAAAATGATAAACACAATCGGATTTAAAAGCAAACAACTATTAAAGAAACATATATTAAACCAAACTAGTATTTACACAACTACACCGATCCCTAACTAATATTTAACTAATCTATCATGATCTTGGCCATTGGAACATTAAACCAAGAGGGATTCATCATCATTCACAATAAAACAATAAATTACAAAGAGAGAAATAAAGAGAGAAATATCAAATCTTAAAGTGGAGTAGTTTCCACTTTCGCCTAAGATCGATCTGCTAGTGTTTCCTCTTCCCGAATGATGAATATCCTCTTTGAGCTCTTCAAAAATGGCTAAGGATTACCTCCTAAGGGTTAGGGACGTTCCACCATCCAAATCCTTCAATGGAAATGAGGGAAAAATATTTTATAGGTGCAAGATTTCAAAATATCTGAAAATATCTGTTTGCCGTGCAGAGGTCACTACTGCAGCAGTGAGTAAGTCGGTTGGTTCTCTAAAGTTTCACCATTGCGGCGGTGGCCTTACCACCATGGCGATGGAATAGTTCCTCAGCTCTCTGATCGTTTACTGCCACGGCAGTAGACCTTGCGCCGCGACGGTGTGACTTTGCTCAATTCAGCATTTCTCTGCATTTTCACCGCCGCGGCGGTGGATTCTTCACCACAGTGGTGGCTTTTGTGATCTTGAAACCTCATTTCTTCACTATTTTCCAACCGTTTTCACTCGTTTGTCTCTTGTTTGCGTCCCTACACCTGAATTACATAAAATCTAACAAAAACACAATTAAATATAACTAATTCACTCGAAAACTAGCAAATCCAGCTTAGAAGTAGATAGGTATTTTACACCTATAAAATACCCCCAAACTTGTAATTTTGCCAGTCCTCGAGCAAAACACTCTAACACTAAATTAAACTAACTACCCCAATTAACTTACAACTAATGTAAAAATGAAAAACTTGAAACACACACAAAAAAGAAAAGAAAAGTAAATGCATGTAAGTATAAAGTTCAACCAAAGAAACCAATTTGTTCTTCCCTCAATATCCCTAAATCTAATCAAGTTCGGGAAATAACCCACACCAAGTGGTGTTCTAGAATTTCAACAATCAATATCAATAAAAATCATTCTAGATCCATTGAATGTGCGTGTGTGAGAACTCAAATGTATAATTACACACATATCGGATTGGATTATGCAATTGTTAAGTTCATAATGTATATCGTTTAAGAATTCAGGGAAACTATACGCTTGATTTGGGTCTACTATCCACTAATGTAGGCTCGGATATTCCCAAAGATCAATAGGACTTAATTTGGCTTTGAAGAACGACCACGGGTATCACTGGAATTGAAAATAGATAATTGGTTTAATTGATCGATACCCGAGGTAAAATCACTTGACGCCATCCTCTCTCATAACCCGACACTTTTAAAACACAATTCTAAATAGGAATTGAAGATCTTTGTATTCACTTGTGGAAAGAAAAGAAAATGAAAACTAATTTTTCATAGTAGTTTTTTTTTTTTTAAACGTTCCTAAATGAATTCGAAATAAAACAGTTTTAGGAGTGTGCAAAAAGAAGTTTAGAGAAATACACCCCCAAACTTATTCGAATTTAATAAAATTTAGGAATAAGCAAAGAAAGAAATGATAGAAACACACCCCCAAACTTAATTTAGGAGTGTGCAAAAATAAATACGAAAGTGACAAGTGAATAATACCGAATCAATAAAAATTCATCCGATACCCGATCGCTCACTTGATTTAACTCAATTTGAAAATTAGGCTTAGCGATATTGGTTTATGAAAAATTTAAACGAAAAGAGTATTTGAACGTTTTCAGAATTGATTACGTTATTGGCTTTGACATGGGAAATAAGGGATGAAATTTTTTAGGTTAGCTACAATGGTTCGAGCAAAAAAAGGATGACCTAAATCACGTCTCCGGAATTACCTTACCTAGGATTCCGCCTCAAGTTTCCCCCCAATCAAGTTCTAGATTCCTCATTTTTGTCATGAACTTCATAATGAATAATCGGCGTCTAATTGTTCAGATTATTATACATTGAGTCCGAATGTCATGCGATTTTCGAATCGAGATAATTTTTACCCAATCGACATGTTAAGCACACAAAACACACATGGAAGGTATTACCCCCGACCTTAATATGCAATTAGGGAATAATTCTCATCATCGGGACTTGGCCCAAATGAACTCACCAACTAAACATGCAAATACAACTTCATACATATACAATTCTAGACTAAATCTAATACTAACATACATTAATTAATCTAACACTACACATGCAAAAACAAAAATTAAACTAAACTAAACAAAAAAAATTAAAAACTAAAACATACATTTAAACAATAAAATACATACATAAATATCCTTCTATACATAATTTTTTTTTCATTTTGTTCAAAAAAATAATGGTTCATCTTTCTTCTACAAAAACACAAAAATGGATGAACACTCCCCCAAACTTAAATATGGCAGTGTCTACACTGCCTAGCAGTGAACCCAATAAACATACAGTATTCATGCAAACAAAATGGGTTGAACACATACCTAGGAAATAAGATGTAGAAGTCTCATTCCCTACTGTCCACTTGAAGATGGGTCATCACCACCACTATCACGTCGGAAAGGAAAAAGTGGTGGTTGCAAAAGGTGCAGCAGCACCTGCGGCACAGTTGGAAAAGTATGCATTTCAATGCCGAGGCCCTTGCAAATAAGTCGGTTGACTTGATCTTGATAGCGCCCGAATTGATCCTGGTATGTCCATAGCTCGTGTTTCTCTATCCGAAGATTCTGGAGTTCTTGATAAACTCGCTCCCCATTGAATCCGGCCCGTCCTGGTGCCTCGGGAATTGGGGCCTCAAAAGGCCCTGCCTCGTCTCCCATATACTCAACTTCTTCTTCCGCTCCTCCCTCACCTTAGCCTTAAGCGATTGGCTCGAATCCTCTCTGCTTTATACAAGGCCTAGTGAATTCATGCTTATGGTAATGCGCTTTAACTGCTTTCGAAACAAATTTGGTGGAATCAAAGTCAGGGGCTGACCTTGACCCTTTTCCACATGCCCTTTTCATAGCCGCCTTTTTTGGCATGGTTCCTAGCAATTATATTCACAAACAAGACAAACCCAATCATATACGCACAATGAAAAACAGCCCTGAAAACAATACTATCAAGAATAAGGTCAAATTTCAACACATATACACCCATTGCAATGATTCCAACAAAATACTAACAATTTAGCATGCTATCTTGGTTCACACACTTAAAAAATCCATTTAAACATGTTTATCACAAAGAATCGAACCAAAATCCCAAAGAAATTTGAAATCATGAAAATAGGGTTTAAGGGGTTAGGGCAAAACTTCAAAATCAAATGATTTTTAACATGATCATGTAAACCAACCAATAATTTCAACAACTAGACAAAATGTAAAGTAAAAGAAACTTGTTGAGAAATTACGGTCAAATTGAAGAGAAATGAAGAAATTGCACCTTTCGCTTCAAAAGCCCTAGTTTTTCGGAAATGGGGGTGGAAATCCAATTCTTGGAGGATGATTCGTGGTTGAAATCACGATTTGTGGGAATGGAAGGATGATTTAAAGAGTTTGAAATGGTTTAGGAGGATGAAAATTAAGAGATTTTGGAGTTTCAAAAGTGGTTGTGGGGTTTTTTTTAAAGCATGAGGGTTTTAAACAAACAGAGGCTTCACCGCCATGGCGGTGTGAGCGCCTTTTTAAAACCAAAACATTCTGTTGCATCACTACCTCGGTGGTGGGAATCACCGTTGAGGCGGTGAAGCGTTTATGTTGAAAACTTGACATTCTACATTTTCACCGCTGCGGCGGTGCGTCCACGACTATGGCGATGAGCCTGCTGTTGGATTTTTATTTTTTTCAAGTTTTCACACAACGGCTCCACACCATGCATTTCCACTTCGCTTGTTCAATGTTTTTAAGTGCGAAACACATCTCTGATTATCCTCACTCCCTAATTTACCTCCAAACATGCTCCGAGACCAATTCGGCCTCCAAAAAATAATTAATAGCAAAAATCGGGTAAAAATTGATACTCTCGGTTTTGGATAAAAAATATGACTTGTTTGATTTACTGTCCCTAGATGGACTTAAAAGAAAAAATAAAACAAAATAAATGTCTGGATTAATATTCAACTACTTAGTCACAATATCAATTGTACGCATTCAACACCATCCTCGGTAACGGCGCCAAAAACTTGTACGCCGAGGTTTGACGCTCGCGTATTGACTACTCGCAAGTCCACGAGGTCTAGTTTTAATATAGTGGATCTTTTAAGATCGGATAATGTTCCTACAGGGACGGTTTGAATAATTTAGTATCGCAATTTACATAGTCTCCTATTATCCAGACGGTTAAAGAATTGTTTTAAAATTAAACTAATTAAAGTAAGCTAAACTACAATTAGTGGGTTAATCCTAACTGAGTTGATTAACTAGGGATTGATTTTATTCACTTAATACATGTTTGATTTTGTTTTAGTTAACAATAACGGAGTTTAGGTATCCGACAATCTCAGTTCTTAAACTCCTCCGCCACCTCTTCCGAGTATAAGACGGGGGAATACGCGACTTCGCGTCAACGCCGAAGTCCCCGTTAACATCTTAATGACACTATGCCACATGAGTCTTGCCCCAACATTATTGATTGCACACTAATTAACGCCCTCCCTAGTCGTTAGGTCATAACGATGTGTTTATCCTAGTCCGAATCCAGGGTTACCTCTTCCGAGCGTCAAACCCTAGATTCTCAAATACAACCCTAATACCTTAACAAGTATATTGAAGTTTTCATAAAATGATAAACACAATCGGATTTAAAAGTAAACAACCGTTAAAGAAACATATATTAAACCAAACTAGTATTTACACAACTACACCGATCCCTAGCTAATATTTAACTAATCTATCATGATCTTGGACATTGGAACATTAAAACAAGAGGTATTAATCATTATTCACAATAAACAATAAATTACAAAGAGAGAAATAAAAAGAGAAAGATCAAATCTTAAGGTGGAGTAGTTTCCACTTTCGCCTAAGATCGATCCGCTAGTGTTTCCTCTTCCTGAATGATTGAATCTCCTCTTTGAGCTCTTCAAAAATATCCAAGGATCACCTCCTAAGGTTTAGGGACGTTCCACCATCCAAAGCCTTCAATGGAAATGATGGAAAAATGTTTTATAGGTGCAAGATTTCAAAATATCTGAAAATATCTATTTGTTGTGCAGAGGTCACTGCCGCGGTAGTGAGTAAGTCGGTTGGTTCTCTGAAGTTTCACCGCCGCGGCAGTGGAGTAGTTCCTCAACTCTCTGATCATTTACCGCCGCTGCGGTGGACCTTGCATCACGACGGTGGGACTTTACTCAATTCAGCACTTCTCTGCATTCTCATTGTTACGGCGGTGTATTCTTCGATGCGGCGATGGCTTTTGTGATCTTAAAACCTCGTTTCTTTATCATTTCTTCACCATTTTCTCACCGTTTTTGCTCGTTTGTCTCTTGTTTGCGTCCCTACACCTGAATTACATAAAATCTAACAAAAACACAATTAAATATAACTAATTCACTCGAAAACTACCAAATTCGTCTTAGAAGTAGATAGATATTTTATACCTATCAAAAACCTTAAAAGAATCAAATTTAATGCTTCATCAATTCTCACTTTATGTATATAAAGAACACAAAAATCACAAAAGACATTTTAAAAGTCCAAGAAAAAATAGATCTGATCTGATTTGAAATTTTATTTTATTTAAGAACAGATCTAACAGATTTGTTCTCTGAGAGAGAGAGATACCTGTAATCTTAAGCCTCTACGTCAACAATATGGTCTCACCGAAAATCTGAATACCACCAGCATGTATCAGAATTGTTTTAGATCTGGGAAAATCTATAAAAAAACAATGGCAAATCAAAATAGTCAATATTACCCATTTGATATGAAAATGGTAGATCTCAATACCTATTTTGTGTTGGATTTGAGGAGAATTTCTGACAAAAAACAATGAAACAAATAATGATACATAAAACCCAAGTAGAAATCGCAAGAAAAAAGACATTGAAATCAAATTAGTGTCCAAACAACATTTTTATAACCAAAACAATATATAAAACTTATTAGATCTCAATCTCATGCCTTATGAGACCAAGCAGATGCAACAAGGAGATTCGCTGAATCCTCAGAGATTCATAATGGATTTCTCAAAAATTGAAATAAGAAATACAAATAAACTTTACTAAAGATTAAAAGTGAAATGGAAATCTAGATCTATGTAGTTCAGATTTCAGAAACAGAAATCAATTTTGAAAGGGGAGAGAGAGAGAGAGTTATACCTCAGTATCAATGAAATGGATTTTTCAGATCTGGACATGCAAATCTAAATCTATGAAATTCAGAAACACAAATCATTTTCGAGAAAGAGAGAGAGAAAGAGAGAAGTACCTTCGTATCAACGGGAAGAGGCGATAATAGATAAATTAACGACATAGGAAGGTGGCTATGGCAATCGCCGTGAGAGAAAAAGAGAGGGAGACTTCAATTGATGCGATGCTATGGCGATGGAGACGAAGGCTCTATGATGATTGTGGTGAAGGTGTACGATGGCACTGTGATGATGGCTCTGCGACAATGGTCGTGAAGGTGTGCGACAATGTTGTTTGGAGGTGTGAGATGGGGTATTGGTGCGTACGGTAAAGAGAGATCAGAGAAGGGGAGCATTCGGTGGTGGTGGCCACCAGTAAGAAGAGGGAAGAGAGCTGCAATTGATAGATGAGCGACAGAGCGATGAAGGCGCGAGTTGTGGAATGTGGAGAAAGACGTTCGGTGGACCAGCGCACGGTGGCTCAAACCCTAATCTAAGTAATTTATATGAAGATAAAACTGATCTGACAGCTAAATATATTTTAATTTTATATTCAATATATTTTATAAACATATAAAAAAATTCTAATACTGACAAATAAACATAAGAAACTATTAATGTCAACCTTTAAGACTATTAATGTTTATCGATCATATTTATTTTAATAAAATAATAAATAATAACTAAATAATTTTTTAAAGGGTTTTTTCAATTTTTTTAAATAATATTTATAAAATAATCTAATAGGTCATTTTTATGTTGTTTAATAGTTTATAATATTTGGTTAATAATTATTAAAATACTCTTGGTAGCACATAAAATTGAATAAATTTTATATGTAATTAATTGATGGAGATACATAATTTTATAAAATAATTGTAAAGAGATAAAAAGATTGATAGATAAGGTCACTTAGAATTAATTATAATAAAAATAATTATCAAGCAAAATATGGATAAATTTTAGTGAAGTGCCTTGTTATTTGGAAAACTTACAACGATTTCTAATGTCATTTGAAAAATATCTATGGAATCCCCTCCTTTTAATGTTAAATAAATAATTATTTATTTGTCCCTTTTACTATGCTATTAAAAAATAAATTAAAAGTATTTAATGAAAGATTTGCTCTTCTAAACTTATTAAAAGAATTATAATTTTGGTCAAGTTTGATTTTTGTTTTAAATTTTGTTTATGTAATACTTTTTTCAATTTTTTTTTATCACTTTTGGAGTCAAATGTTGGTTGTTACATTTTTTTGAGTATTTAAAGAATGCTTTTTGTTGATTTTTTTAATTTTAAAATTGTTCTGAGAATTAAATATTGTTAATTTATGTAATACATTTTCAATTCTATTTTTTTTAAAATTGTTTTGAGATCAAATGATAATTTTTAAAGGTTTTTTTTAGTATTCAAAGAGTTTTCTGTTGAATTTTTAAAATTTAAAATTATTCTAAAAAATTAAATATTTTTTATTTATGAAATTTAGTTACTGCTTATATATATATTGTTCATGTTGTATGTATTTTTTTTTTTTTTTTGAATTGTTTGGTGAAGTAATTGAATGAGACTTTGTTTAATAATAGTTTTACTTAGATTAAAAAAACAGTAGTCTTGTAGATTTTCAAATTATTATTTTTAACTCATTATTGGGTTTGTCCTTTTTTAAGCTAGTTTTGTATATGAAATTTTTTACACATAAATGAAAACTAATTATTTTTATTTATTTATACTTATATGAAAAATAATGAATACAAAAAGTTGAAAAAGAAAAAAAATAAATAAAACCTCTAGTATTGTTTTTTATTTATTTATTTAAAAATAAGATTTTATTTAAAAGAAAAATATCACTATTTCAAATATAAAAAAAAAAGAATTAAAATTCATTGAACTCATTATATTAACAATAAATAACAAATTAAATTCATTCAAATCACAATATTAATAATAAATAATATTTAAAATTTATTTAAATCTAATCTAATATCTAATACTAACACTTAAATAGAAAGATGAAGAATGTTTTAATCTGGTTAGAGAATGACTATTTCAAGCTCTTTGGTGAGTTCTTTTTTATTTTTATTTTTTGATATATCTAATAATGAGTGACCTACTCAATTTTATATCTTTTCTTTGTTTTAATTTTTTTTTTCCCTAATTAGTGATAAAATATATGATTAATTTCTTGGTCCACATTTTAAATTATTTTAAAAAATAATTGTGATTCAAAAAATATTTTCATCCAAAAAGAAAGTAAAATACAATACAAATTAATTAAATTAGAATTGGGTGACTTACAAAAATTGATAAAATTACTTCTAATTTATGTTTTTTTTTATTTATTTATTTATTTATTTTATTTTTTTTATAGTATATTAGTAAATGTTAATTTATAGAAATATTATTTCAACTTATATATTTTTAATAGTATATTTTTATTCAGTATTTATAAAACGTTATTACTCACTAAATCTTTCTACACTTAATTATCAAATAGTCAATTTTTCCTAAATCAATTTTTATCTTCGTAACGCAGCAGATAAATGTTTAATTCTAGGTGCACACCCAAACAAAATATAAAGAAAGTAAATAATGCAACACACCAAGATATATCCTGATTCAGCAAACTAACATTGCCCAATCTAGTCCCCCGAGCTCCATAGAGATTCGCAACCTCTAAACCCCTGATTCCTTTAACGATAGGAACCAAACCCTTACAACAATTTTTTTCCTAAGCTTAGAATCAACCTTTACAAAAAAAAATTCCAGACTAAGGAAGAACTTTATATTTTTACTAGGCTAAAGACCAATATAATTCTATTATAGGAAGAATTAAAACCTTACAACTCTAACAAGTATCATTTTCCCAGGTAAAGATTGAACCTTTATAATTAACTCAAAATTAATTCAATTTTAGGAAGAATAAAAACATAGTTCTTTTCAAGAAAAAATAATAACCTAACATTTTTATACTTAGGACAAAGATCAAACCTCAATATTTTTCACTGGAAAATATTGAAACCTAACTACCCTAACTAGACATCGACCTAACCGTGTGTAATTCGCTCAAACTCACAAATACAACAAATAATGAGTTTCTTCCCACAAGGAGCTTCTACCACCTCAATACAGTTATATTCGATTAATGTCCTGAAATTTACTACGTAATAGATTCAATGTAAGTCAAATTAATATCTGATTAATAAACAAATGTGGGCAGTACAAATTAAAACACGTAATCAGATAAATACATAAAATCGTTTTAAAAAGATTTTCAGGCTCTTAAGTTTGAAAACAATTTTTTTAGTGATCTTAAATCCAATCAAGCAATAATTACTTGGAAAGATTTTACTAGGAAAACACCAAAGAATGAAAATAGAATCGCAAGATAGCTCAAGTCGGTGACGCCAAATCAATCAGTGCTTTAGATTAAGAACTTTAGCACAAAATCTCTCTCGAAAAATCTCAGTAGAATGATAACTCTTAGAAGAGCGTAGGAACTGATTGATCTTGATATATTTCATCCAATTTTCGCAGGTCTATATATATAGATTGATATGAAGCCTTTCAGTGGCTATTTTTCAAAAGATATGTCTATAAAAGGCACTCTTAGACCCCATATAACATAATCATTCAATTCTGGTATAATTCACTTAAAAATAACTTTCAAAACTCTCAAATAAGTCTATAAAATATTTTTCATTTATCAATCACAAAGATATGAAGTATTTAACTATTTAAATTGAAAGAAGCTTGAATTATGTAGACCAAATTAATAGGGATATACAAATACATATACCATATCTTTAGTAGGTTCAAATCCTTCGAAATTTTACCTTGGAATCATAAAAATGGCTAATGTTTTTTTTTTTAAATACCAAGTTCCTCGAAATCTCAACCGAAACAGTCGGTTGACCGATCCCTGGCCATCGGTTGACCGATTGATACAGTGTAGAAACCAGGCCAAACAGATCAGCCAGTTAGTTGACTGATCTTTCTTCGATTGATTGACCGATTGGTTCTGTGAGTTTTCCTGACCAAGCTCCAATACAGTCGGTTGACCGATTGAGTCCCAATCGGTTAACCGATTGGTTTAGAGACTCTACTTTTCAAACCCTTAACCCCATTAGTTGACCGATCGCCTTTGGTCGGTTGACTGTTCGTTGCAGGGACTTCATATTTTGCTCCCCAAACCTCACTGTTTACTATGCTATATGTTTATCCCTCGTTACCCTGTCGAAGCCTATAATGCCGTTTCAATTCTGAACACATAACAAATACCCTGGCCAATTGATTTTTTTCTAAATCTATATCTCTAAACTGAAGGCACAATTTGAGTGAATCAAGTTAGCATTCGTGTATACTACTTGAAGTAAGCGGTTGAGTTTATGACGAACTTTTGATTGGTTTGGTATTCGAGTAATCACTTGTCATTTTTATTTCATTTTAACCACACCTATGAAATTGTAATAATCGAATAAGTTTGGAGGTGTGGTTGTTGTTGAAAAAAAAAAAAAAACATATGTAAATATAGTTAAATTTTTGTTTCTTTTGACAAGTGAGTACAACGTTCTTAAATGATTGTTCAGGGTTGTTTCCAATTTATCTATGGGGGTTCAAGAGTGATTTTGTGCCAAGCATTGTGCCTTGGGTGTCGTTGAGTTAACGACGTTAACTTGTTTTTATTCCCAATATACCCTTGGCCATGTTCCAAATCGAACCAAATTCTTTTGATCTTTATGAACTGCTTAGCCTACATTAGTGGAAAGTGGAACCCATTCTGGCGTATGGAAATCCTAATCCTTATCGGTTTAAGTCGCGAGCTTCGTTGGTGGATAATCCAATCCGATCTTTGAATGGTTATATTATTGAGTTTCGCACACACACGTTGAAAGGATCTAGAATGGCATTTACCATTATTGAATGTCAAAATTCTAGAACATCACATGGTGCATTTTACTCCTGAACTTGATATGATTGGGGGTTGTTGAGGGAAAAATATTTTGGTTGATAGTTGAATTCAAAACTCGCATATCATTTTGTTTAGGTTGTTTGTGTTAGTTATTGCGTTATGCTTTTTATTTTAGTGTGAGTGTTTTGCTCGAGGACTAGAGAAATTCTAAGTTTGGGGGTATTTGATAGGTGTAATTTATCTATTTATTCTCAAGCCAATTTTGGTAGTTTTCGAGTATTTTTATAGCGTTTTATTATGTTTTAATACGTTTTTATTTATTTTGTTATAAACCAAGTATTTGGGGGTGAAAATGGACTAAAACGGCCCATAAACAAGCAAGTCGGTGGAATAACGGTGGAAAAAAAGAGCAAAACTATCAATTTTCAAAACTTACATCTACCGCTGCAGCGGTAAAAATACAGAGAGTTGCTGAAAGCTCCACTGCTACAGCGGTCACCCGCTAGAAGCCCCACCGACCTCTCCACCGTTGCAGCGGTCATCTGACAGACAGTTTAGATTTTTTAGGATATTTTGGATCCTATAAATATTGTCTCTTCTCCCCCAAACACGAGGTTGACATTTTCAGGAGTCTTGAGATCTCCAAGGCCATTCAACCAAGAGAAGATCATCAAGGCCAAGAGGAGGAAGCGTTCTCGGAGCGATTTTAGCGTCAGATCTTCAAATAATGGCTAGTCTCCTTGTTTTTCTCCTTTATTTCTTAGTTTGGTTGAATGTTTTGAATATGTTTAGTTTGTTTCTAGTTGTATATAGGGCTATGGCCATGAGTAGCTAAACATATATTGTCTAGGGCTTGATTGTACTTCATGAAAACGTTGTTTGAATAAATCGATGTTTTGTTAACGGTTGTTGTTGTCTATTCGATTGTATTTACCGTTTCTCCACGTTTATATACTTGTTTAGATATATTAAGAATGCGGGGTTTGACACTCGGGAGAGGCAATCTCGAATTCGGACTAGGGTTTAAATACAACACGACGATCTAATAACCTGGGAGGGCGTTAGGAAATGTGCAATCCATGACGTCGGAGCAAGACTCATGTGACCAAGTATCGTATAGACACTCAAGCAAGACTTTGGCGTTGACGTGAAGTCACATATTCATTCACTTTACACTTGGGAAACGTAGTGAATGAGATTTCGATATCGAGATTGTTGGATAGGATGAATGTCGTTAATGTAAAGATTGAAACGAATACGTTTAAGTGAACGAAGTTAATCCTTAGGCAATAATTTCTCATAAACGTCATATTAGTATTATAGTATAATTAATTTAATTAGTTAATTAGTTTAGTATATTAGTATATTAACAAAAAAAATTATTTTTTTATTGCCTAAATAAAGTTAGGTTATGACAATTACGGTACTCAACGATAATCTACACCAATTCCTATGGATATGACAACCCTAACTCTTCCCACTCTACTAAAACTTGATTCGTACACTTGCAGTGAAAGTAGCGACGTAATTTACTCTCTACCACTCGCGCAATGCGTGAGTCTAAAACTAGTTAATATTAAGGAGATAGTAAGGAGAATCAAGAAAAAGAATTTTGTGAGCTCTCTTTAATTCTCAAGTACAGTCTTCAAATTTTAGTTTTTTACTAGTTTTAGACCCGCATATTATGCGGGTCAAGAAAAAAATATTAATATATATATTTTTATTTGAATATTATACATGATGTATAATTGACCTTTTAATTTTATATTTAATACATATAATAAAATTATAGAAAATAAATTTTAATTTTGAGAAATAAAAATAAAATTGTAATCTATAACACTATTATTGTCAACCTCCAACACTATTAATATTTATCACTTATATTTATCTTCATAAAATAGGAAATAATAAGTAAATTGTTCCTAGAGGATTTTTTTTTTTAAATAGTTTTAAAATAATTTAATAGGTTAGTTTCAATTATTGAATTGAATAAATTTTATATATACTTAATAAATGGACAGAGAATTTTAATAAATGGTAGGAAAGAGAAAATGAGATGAAGAGAGAAGGTTACACAGAATTAATCATAAAGAAATCAATTATCAACCAAAATATAAATAAATTTCAGTTAAGGCACTCTATTATTTAGAAAACCTATAACGATGTCCTGTGTCATTTGAAAAATATCTTTGAAAATAATCTAATAGGTTATTTTTATATTGTTTAATAGTTTCTATTATTTGGTCAAGAATGGTCATAATACTCTTTGGAGCAAATGAATTGAATGAATTTTTTATGTAATTAATAAATGGAGAGTAAGAACTTTATTAAATGGTTGGAAATAGAAAATGAGATGAACAGATAAGATCACATAGAATTAATCATAAAGAAATCTCTTGATTCTAGATGTTTTGATAAATCAATTAATATTGATGTTTTGAGGAACTAGTGTGTTTATCGAGTATTTCAAATTTTAGTTCCGGTGTTTCAAATGAGAAAATTTTATAAAGAGAAATATTAAAGATAAAAATGATTGCAATGAAGATATTAAAGAAGATTTTTTTTTTTTTTTTTTTTTTTTTTTTTTTTTTTTAATGTTAGTGCAACTTTCACATCCTCTCTCCTTAATTAACCTTTTGAACAAAAAAGTTATTATTTAGTCTTCCATCAAAACATTGTTAGTTTTTAGTCTTTAGCAGGTAGTGAATAGGCATATTTACCCTTTTATATATATAAAATATAACAACTCTAATTCTCCATTCCATATTACATTTAAAAGTTTCAACCATTGTTAGCCTCAATCATTGTTAGTCGCAAGCCTGAGATGTCTGTCGATCTCTTTCTTCCTCTCCGTTAGTCACAAGCCTGAGATGGCCTCCGTTCGTCTTCGATGGCCTCTATTCGTTTTTTCTCTCGTTTTTGTGGTAGTTGATTGACGTCGGCGTTGGTGGTGGACGGTTGTCTTTCTCAACTCTTACCTTCTCCCCCTTCTCTCTTTCTTTGATTTAGAAATACCAAATAAGCTTGAGTTCAAATCATTTTCTATGTATATTTCAGCCACCGAATCCTGATGAACACCAACGTTCTAGTTTGTGTATATGTGTACGAGTGTAGTTTTCGATTGAATTTTATTCGTGGACGAATCTTCTCTTCGAAAAGCTAAACCAGTGATGTCTTTATCTACATTTTGATAATTTGATTCTTTGCTTATAGTGCCTCTTAGAATTGAGAAATTACATAAAGGGTTGACTTCTTTTTTTCCCATGTACTTTAGTCTTTGGATTATCAGATCTAGAATTGATTTTTTTCTTGATCTAGTCCGATTTTTGTTCCAAATTTATTTTGATTTGTGTTCTTGTTGATTTTGTTGGAGTTTTGTTTATTAATTTGTGATTGTTCTTTGTTTGACGATTGTTTTTGTGAATATACCGCCTGTTTATTTTTTGCGAATGTTTATTGTGGTTTGGTGAATGTTGCGCCGCTGGAATGTTTCAAATATTGAAAATTCCAAATTGGGAAACAATTCACCATTTCAGATCTATTTTAATTTGTTGGTTTTCGTTGATTTTGGTGGAGTTTTTGTTTATTCATTGTGAATGTTGTTTGTTCTTTGTGAATATTCATATCGGTTTATTAATTTTAATTTGTGGTCGTTTGTCGATTTTTTTGTGGAGTTTTATGTTCATTTATTTGTAAATGTTCCATGTTGATTTTGTTTTATTGATCTGCGAATGTTTGTTTATTGGTTTGGTGAACGGTCATATTGTTTTGGATCTATTTTGATTTGTTTGGTTTTTATTGATTTTTTTGGAATTCATTGTCTATTCTTTTGTGAATGTTCTCTTGTTCATTTTGTTTAGCACAATTTTTGATCTGTTCAAAATGATTTTGTTTTGTTCTTTGAGAATGTCCATGCGGTGTTTTTTTGGTGAATGTTTTGTTGTAGTCTCATGAACGTTCTTTATCACTTCAGATTTGTTTTGATTTGTTTGGGTTTTGCTGATTTTGATGGAGGAGTTGTTTATTTATTGTGAATATTCTTTTTGTTGATTTCGTTGTTCTTTTATGAATGTTCATATCGAGGTTTTTTTGGTGAATGTTCATTGTGGTTCGGCGAAAGTTCATAACTACCTGCAATTTTTTTGTTGATTTGTTCAATTAAAAAAGAATGAACATTCACAACGGCAGAATTTAAAATATATTAAAATATTTAAAAATAGTAGAATTAAAATATGAATGCTTATGTCTTGATTTGTTAACAGAATGACATTGTACGTAAATAATAAAAAAAATATGATCAAAGAACATGCGACTATTTTCTAAAAATCTCTAAGGATTAAAAACTTTATTATGATGGTTGGGGGTCCATTTTTTGATTTCTATATCTTTTGAGGACTAAATAATAATTTTTTTTAGGTAAATAATTCAATTCTTCATAAGCTCTTAATGTAACCTAATTAGAATCACACACGACACTTGAAATTAACATGAAATATTTTTGAATTGGTCAAAAGTGATATATTTAAGAGAATAAATGATTTTCCTTAGTTCTTGATTAAGAAAATGTTTTAAAAATTAGAAAAAATGGGCTTTTGGTTTGGACGGTCGATTGTCCAATAGACAATCGATCGTTTGATTCAGGATGATGGTTTTCAGGGTTTTAGGCTATCTGGTCGACCAATAGGTTGAATGGTTGGTTCAAAACCTAAAATGGTTGACCGCCTGGTCCACCAACTTGTTAACCAACGACTAGAAAACTATCTCTTGTAAGCTATCTGATCGACCCTTTGATACTCCGGTCAACCGACACGGTTTTTTCCTGAATTTGACTTGAACAATGTTTAAAGATCTTCTAGTATTCCTCGGCAAGGTAGGAATTACTTCCTTAGTGGCCCATATTCGCTAACAATGTTTTGGCCAATTGAGCCTTTAACTTTTATGTATGGGGCTTAGATACTCATTTATATTTGATGTATGGGCCCTTAACTTTGATGTATGGGCCTTATAGGCCAATTTTCTCCATTATGTACCTAATTTATTTTTACTTTTGGGCCTCGTGGCCTATATTTGCTACAGTTTAGGCATTTTTTTGGGCCTAAAATCGAGTTTTAAGGTTCATTGTTTTATGGATAAGGCTCATTTACGGGAAAAAATTGGCCTAATGGGTCCTTAAGTTTACGGGCTGGGGCAACCCATTTCTTTTTTAATTTTGTGCATCTTGGGCCAAAATAAACTTGAGACCCATTAATGTTCTGAAGTGAAAACCTTTGACCATTCATGGTCCAAATGCGATGCTAATTCAAATCTATCACGGGAATTAATTAGGTACTAATTAACATTGCAATGAGAAAACCATAACCCAATAACACTCATTACAGACTCCAGAAACATAATAACTACAAGGAAATAATAAATTTTAGACATAAAAATGACACTAGACACATAATAACTACGAGGAAATAACATTTTTTTTTCTAAATCTTCATGAGCGAGCAGAGTAATACTTCATTTCCTTGCTTCCGAAAGGAATCCTTAATGCAATTGCGGACTGTTTGGCATCCGAGTAGCAAAAGCCTAGAACATCTCTAGTATAAGCACCTGATGAGAATCGAATCCCAGACCACCTATCTGGGGAGGGTAGGCCTTAGCACTAGCCCACCCCCGATTCTGAACGGTGGTGATGTACTTGACAATATCCTTGTGGCAGCGTACAAATGGTATGCCTAAAACTAGTAAACATGGACACCTTTACTTATCATATGATGAGAGTAAAATTCACCAGATAAACCTGTACATTAAGGCCCAATAGTCAATGCCAAAATGGGCTTAACTTATATTATACTAGTTATACCCCGTGCTTAAAGGCACGGATCTAATTCATTGGTATACATTTCTAACTATATTGTAAATTTATAACACACCTACCTAATTAACATTAACATGCATAATAAGCAAAATTTTCTATTTATGTAACCCTCAAATGTTTTCAGTGAAGAGTGTTGGCGGATAGTGGGAACTATTTTCACTTAAAAAAAACTTTAATTATGTAAATTGGTAAAGCCAGAAATATAATTAGTTATATTTAAAGTTAATTAATTAAAATTAATTCGAGCTATAGTAACCAAAACACATAATAGGAGAAAAGGAAATAGAGTGTTCTACTGCAAAAGCTGCCAATAGAAAATACCATACCTTTTTGTTTTTTGTTTTTTTTAAAAAAAAGACTTATGCCAAATTCAATAAAAATATGGTCCATTCTCGAACTGGCCTTTACATGGCCATTACAATAATGGTCCAAACCATTAATTATCTCAACCAAACAACAACATCGTCCACAAATAAAATGATACTTAAATCTCTCAAAAGGGTAAAAAGAATAATAGGTTTAAAACTAAAATGTCTACACTAATCTTCCGAAAAAAAAGTGATCATCATAGTTCAAAATAAAACTGTGATTTTAAATTGTTTCGAAAAGACTACAAAGAACAAATGACATTCGGAAAAGACAAAGGGTAATAGAAGCGAAATTGTTTTTTTAAGTCATCCTTTGAGCAGCTTCCTTGGAAAGAACTCTCTCATTTGCCTTGGTTTTGGCCTGTGATTTTGAGCCCATTATTCCACCTCCCCACTTTTTCCTGTACTCGTCGAACTTGTCGTTGAAGTTTGCCTTGATGGCCTCGAGAATTTTGCTGAACTCTAATTTGTCCTTGTTCTTAACTATGGTCAAACACAATGCCGCTGTATTTTTCTTGTGGACAATCATTCCCAATCATGACTTTGCCAATGCAGTAGGGGATCTCATCTTCCTGCACAAAGGAGGAAGCCATACAATCAACTCTATGGCTATGGGATCAACATTATGGGAAATAACCATGAATTTTGCCTTATTCTATTCGATAAGGTGTGTGATATGGTTGAGGCCATATTTCACAACAATCAACTTCTTGGATTCAGGGCTTTTCCCGTTGGTTTCAGCCTGGATTTTCTTAGTAAGGCGCTCATTTTTAGTTGCTTTGTCCTCCGGCCTATATTTCAGAAGCAACTTTAAAAGGTTTGTGGCAAGATTCTTGTCTAGTGAGAACAAGAAACTTCAGGAAATGACCATGACTATGCTAAATGAGAACAATCTTCCTATATATTTTTTAGTCGAAGTGGCTAAGCACTGCATGTCATGTTATTAATAGAGTTTTTATCTGATAAAATTTTAATAAAACCCCTTATGAGATTTGAAATGGAAAAAACCCCAAATATATCATATTTCAAAGATTTTGAATGTAAATGTTTTATTTTAAATGATAAGAATAATTTGGGGAAGTTTTATGCCAAATCTGATCAAGGTATTTTCTTGGGTATTGATGCGGGAGAAATTCCTGCCTAATGGGGGAACCGAAAAGGTATAGCTCCCCACTAAATTAGGGTGTAACTCCTTAATTAATAGCAACGTTGTTGGCCTAGTGATCTATCTAAGAGAGGGTGAATTGAGTAGTTATAAAAATTTAAACAAATTTTGTATTTTTCAACACTTAAATAATCAAATAATTAATTTAATCCTAAATCAATTATTTATCTTTATATCGCAGAGAATAAGTATTATTAATTATAGGTGTACACCCAAACAACAAAAATAAAAATAATGTAAATCAATGCAGCATACAAGAATATATCCAGATTCACTAAGTTATTCTTGACTAATTCAGTCATCCGAGCCCCATGGAGATTCGCACCCACTAAATCACTTGATTCTTTAACAAGTAAGAACCAAACCTTTACACAATTATTCTTTTTACAGGCTCAGAATCAACCTTTATAATTCATTTTTCACAGGCTAAGGAAGAACCTTATATTTTTCAAAGTTAAAGACTAACCTAATTCTATTCAGGATGAATCACCACCTAATCATTTTCTCAGGCGCAAGAATAATCTTATCTTTTTATCAGATTCAAGACTAACCTAATTCTTTCACAGATTAAGGATCAAACCTCACAAAACACTCCAAGTATCATTTTCACCGGTAAGGATGGAATCGTTACAATTCACTCATAATTAATTCTAATAAGAAAGAATCAAGTCTAATTCTTTTCAAGGAAAAAAAAAAAACCTAATCTTTTTATCCACTAGGTAAATATCAAATCTCAATCTTTTTTCCAGAAAAGATTGAAACCCAAGCTACCTCTGACTAGATATTCTCAACAGTATCTAATCTGCACAAACTTATAAATTACAAGAATCAATAAGTTTTTTTCCACTTGGAGCTTCTACCCTCTCAAATCAATTAAACTCAATTAATATCCCCAATAATTACTACGTGACAGAAATTAAGTGAAGAAATCAATATCTGATTATAATATGTGTAGGTAGTAAAAAATTAAGCGCGTAATAAGATAATCACAAAAATCATTTTAAAGAGAATTTTTTATGCTCTGAAAGTTCAAAAATGATTTTAATACGATCTTATCAACCAAACAAATATAGTAAATATGATTTCACAATAAAAACTAATATCTTGGAAAGATCTCACTAGCAAAACACCAAAGAATGCAAATAGAATCGCTAGACAACTCAAATAGGTGACACTAATTCAACAATTAGCGCTTTAGATAAAGTACGCAACACAATATCTTTGCTCGAATAAATGTCAGTAGAATGATTACTTTTAGAATAGCTTAGGAACCGATAGTTTTTGATACGACATGATCAATTTTCGCAGGTCTATTTAAACTAATTTGAAACAAGCCATTCAACGGTTAGTTTCCATAAGATAAGTCTTTAAAGAGCACTTATAGACCCCATATATCATAACCATTCAATTATAATGTATTTCACTCAAATATAACTTTTAAATTTCTCAATTAAGCCCATAAATTATTTCTCAATTCCTAATCACAAAGATAGGAAGTATAACCAAATTGATAAAATCTTTAATTATATGTACCATATCTATAGGGATATCTAAATAAGAGTATCATATATTCAATACATGTAAATCTCTAAGATATCTCCAAAAGATCAGCTTAAAAATGGCTAGTAATGGATCTGACCCGAAAATCCTTGAAATCTAAAACAACATAGTTGGTTGATCGGCCTTCATCCATTGGTTGACTGATGGATACAGGATGTATCCTAGCCTTTCCTCAAATTCTAGTCGATTAATCGATCCCCCATGGGTCGGTTGACCGATTAATACAGGATGCAAACACAAGCCTAATTTTGGCCCTGGTTGGTTAACCGATCATTGATGGTCAGTCGATCGATCGATATAGAGAGTTCACCTATCGACCATCGATTTACCAATCTCCCTTGATCGGTTGATCGATCGATTCAGAGACATCCTTTCCCTAGCCTACACCCATTGGTTGACTAAACCCTTGTGGTCGGTTGACTGATACCTGCTGGAACACACTTTCTCAATTTTATTTCAACTCCAATCTTCGACGTTTTTAACCCTTTAACCGATTTCTTTACTCGGTTAACTAGATTGACACTATTAATCAATTTTAAACACTAATCTTGCTTAGATCAGTTTTTCTTTTTCAATTTCATATTGGAGCAAATAATTAAAACTTAATTAGGACCTTAATATAAACACACATAAATATAAATCATTTAATTTGTGTCGTGTGTGATCTTAATCGAGATACATTAAGAGTAAAAGAGGTTTGAGTTGTTTTAACCTAATTTCTTCAGAATCTTCAATACTCTTCATCTCTTTAATGTCCGTCTCTGCATTCTTCATAATTACTTCATGATTAGATTTTGAATGAAACTTCTTAAACTGAAACACTCAATACACACATTAGTTTCATAAAAAATATCAACCCTTAATTATCCATCAAAACCTCAGGATCAACAAACATAAATGAGGGTGTAACTCCCTAGACGACGTAATAATTGGCCAAAAATGTGTAACTTTTGGGAGGTGATTCAGTCTATAAAAATGAAAGAGATCACATTTACATATGTAGTCTCAAGCTTACTCTCAATATTACATTCATATACAATCTTGAGCTTTATTCTTTCTAAAGAGTAGTCTGATCTTATTTTCATGTCGAAGGTTCTTTAGCTGATACCACACCGGTGTCCCCTCTATAAAACTAAATGGATTTGCAGGTCGGAGTGTAGGTTGCAGAGGTTTTCGGCACATGAGGAGTTGTAACACGTATCGGGGATTTTTTGGCAACATCATTTGACGCCGTTTGTGAAAAATGTAGCAAAACGACATGATCGTCGGTGCCGCGATAACTATGGACCACTGGCGAATTGTACGATTACTATCGACATTAACAGTAATTCAATAATCGAAGTCCAATGAACAGATCTGAATAGATCTTTGAATCAAAGCTTTAAATCAAATGATGAAGCCAACGAATCTGAATCGAACAGATCTACGATATGGTGAATCAATCGTTGATAATCGATGATGAAGAAGGCAAAGAAGACTAAGCAACGAAGAAAATCGTCTATTCAAAGAAGACAACAATGAAAAACATTGTTCAATCTACGATGAACAGATCTTCAAAAGACGAAGAAGAATTGAATTGAGAATTAATTCAAACACCCAGTAATCGAATTAAGAAAATGAATCGAATCAGATCTTGAATAGAAGGATTAAATTACAATCGAAGAATAAACAATCTACAAACAAGAAATGGACCTCAGATCTGACTTGAAGTGAACATTAGACCTGACCTGAGTTGCACCTCAGATCTGACTTGAAATTCACCTTTGATCTGACCTAGAGTGTAACTCCGAACTGACGTGAAGTGGATCTCCGATCTCCCGAATTGGGAGAGTCCACCACCACCAGCCAACTGCTTTACATTCGAGTGAACATCTTTAAATTGTGAGGGAATTTAGATCGGCGTCACAGGCACAGTGAGTACCCTTGTCAAGGTTTGGGATAGTCGCGGGTACGTCGATAATTTGATCAACAAAATTTATTAGCACTTCTCTGTTCCCGTTGATGAAAACACGACATCATTGGCAATGGTAAACTTGACATTGCAAGTGAATATTGTAACAAAAATGATTTTTTTCGATGCTCTCAGTATCAAGAGACTTTGCTCTCTGGTTGTTTGGAATGGCGAATCGTAGCCGACGAGGGTTGAAACCGTGTTGACGGTAATCTGGAGATTTGCAATGAAAACCCGACAAAGGGCGACGATCTTAACCCAATACTCCCGCCATGAACGAGCCCCAGTTCACTGTGTCAATGGCCAATGTCATCATTAACAGCGTCGACACCTACTGGTACAATCAACATAGAAAATCGAAGCTTGTCTTCGTGGACCACTAGCTTCAATTTTGCCGAGTCGTAGAAACAGTGAGGGGCGACTGATGTATTGTGATGACATGATTTCTTTGGTGTGCGATTTTTAATGTAGTTCAAGAATGATATTCATTTAAGAGCTATATTATATATAAATCACTTAATTATGTATATCAATTTTAATTATGTGTCTGGTGGATTTATAATATAAAATTAAAATTAGATACCAATGAGATACATTCGTGTCACGGGCTATGGAAAATATTTTATATATTTAGAAGTCCATATTTGAGATCTTGTGTTACGTGTCCCCATACAGCCCTCGTAAAACTGGCAAATATCTATTAATTTTATTAACGTGAAATGGATGGCCATAAATTTGTCTAAGCCAAATTTGAATTTATACTTCATATCAAACCCTAAATTCCATATGTGGCAAAAATTGTGATTGGTCTTCCATAATTTTTTTTTTATTAAGCCTATTAGATTTTTTTTTTCTATTCCCATGTTTCTATCTTTGCTCCTTGAAAAACTTGAGCCGAAAAAGAAGTCTATGTTTGTAATATCTTATTTAAAATAAGTTAATATTTTTTAGATGTAATTTTGGAAAAAAAAATTGTTGATGTAATTTTGAAAAAAAAAATTGAAAAATCATTTGTGGGTGTATAAAGACATTTATAATTAATTTTTTGTTGTGGGTATATAAAGATTTATATAATTATATTTTTGTTTGTGTTCGTATAGACATTTATATAATTATATTTTTTGTTTATGTTCGTATAAAGATTTACATAATTATATTTTTGTTTGTGGATTTGTAAAGGTGTATGTAATTATATTTTTGGTTAGGGGTGTCTAAAAGTGTATAATTACAGCTTTGTTTGCTATGCATAAATGTAGATTGGTTATTTGGAGAGATCGTGAAAGATAGAAAAAAAAGAGAAAAGATAACAAAAGAGAGAAAAAAAAAAAAAAAGAAGACCAAATCAAATAAATAAAATTGAAAAATAGATTTATTTTCATATTATAGTACAAATATAAAAAAAAAATGTATATGCAATCACACGGTTTTTTAAAATTAACATTATGTTCAATTTAAGATTTTATCATTCCAACAACCACTAAACAATACTCTCAATTTAAACTCATAAAACTCAAATGTTCATAATGTTAATCGAAAATAAATATATAATAAAAAAAAATCTTAAATATTTCTGATAATCTCAATAATTCATAATTAACTTACATAAATAATATAAAAAAATATAATTAATACAAAACTAAATTTATTTAATTAATTAAAATACATATTTAAATTACTCTAAAATATATGCTTAGGGCCTAAAATTAGTTTTATATATTTAGAAGTCCATATTTGAGATGTCGTGTTAAGTGTCCCCATACAGCCCTCGTAAACCAATCCAAGGGACACATAAATTGTTGACCATGTGCGTGCGGCCGTCCCGTATTTACATGTATGTACGTGTGTGTGTGTACTGTGTAACATACGATACGCTGAATTTTCTCTCTCAATAAAACGCGTTTTGAGAAGAAAAGGCGAGGCATTCATTCGTTTGACATGACGGAAAAGGCGCCTTCAGGAAATGGGGAAATGGGAATTGCTGACATAAGACCAAAGCAGAACACGACAGCTTCACGTGTAGGGTTCGGACATTGGGACGTTACTCCCAGTCCACGTGAGATGTTCCCAACCAGCTTGTGCAAGCCCTCTTCCTTTAATTTCTAGGATTTTGCTATGTTGTGCCTTTAATTTGCAATTGTAAGATTTTTCATTTCATGGCATCTTTAACCACGCGTAATAAAGGGACGGGTGATACATAAGGCCAAATATATATGACACAGTGGTGGGGAGTATAAATGGAATAGCATTTCAATTTTACCACTGAATTTTAGGCAAATTGTCATCCACGATGATCATGATAATTTTTTATTTTTATCCATCACCAAGTCTTTTTTACCTTTTATCATCGGAACATAATACCTCCCAAATCAGAGTTGATCAATCGATATTATCAATTAGATTTTAATTTTATCCTTTTTATTAAAATTTATTTGTGGAATCACTTAATCCCCTTTATCCTATGTGTGAATAGACAAAACTATCGCTCATCAATTGTATTTTTTTCCTCTTTTACTCTCTTTCTCTCTCTCGACCCGACCAAATTAGCCCCACCAAAACACCAGCACAACCGTCCACCACCATCATATGATTTGGTGCCACCACCTCACCATCCGTCGCCACTTCCGATTGCCAACACCCTTTCCATCTCGTATTGGCCATCCTCTATTTCCCATCTCCCTGCTCTCTATAATATATGTATATATATTGATGAATGTTGACACCGCATTTTGTCCCACATAGTCAGCGTCAGACCAAAAGTATAAGTTCAAATAATCTTTAAACTAGGGTTTAAAGATTATGAATTTCTATCTTAGATTACATTGGATATTACACTAGATACTACAAAAAACAACAAAAAACACAAAAAAACATGAAACTATCAAATTTGACTGAATTCGGTTAAGTAAAAATTTTGAGTTAACCTCGAAATTCCTAAAGTTAAAGACGATCTAAGATGACATTATTAAAAGTTGATTTTCATCAAATCACCTTTAATATGAATAAAAATTAGGTACTACCCTTCAACTATATGACATTTCATCAATTTACCTCTTTTATTTACTTTGACTCTGAAATATTTATTATCACCAGTTTTGTCTATTTGAAGCCAAAAATACTTCTTTAAATATTTGTTTAAAGTAGTAATCTTCATAAATCAAAGCCAAATAACTTAATCAAGTCAAGAAATTGCCATGGCAAGTCCAAGTTACCCAAAGTAACTAAAGATTAGGACTCGAAATCAAGTGCCTTGCCAAACATTTAATGACTCATTAATTAGAACTAAATTCCCAAGATATTTCCCTGATATTTCCTACAAAAATATCTAAGTAAGGGAACCAAGTTACTTAAGAAGTAACTAATGGTCATCAAAATCCAACCGATCTGGTTCGCCACCTAGCATACATTTAATGAGACATTAAATGCCCATCTCATCAAGTGTTAAATGCTTGGGATGACATGTCAAGATCATATTCAAGTCACCTAGATATTTTGATCAAAATATCTTAGAAAAATCGAAATACTTGAAATGTGACTACCCGTTACAAAACAAAGCGAACCGAATCAATCCAATTAGAAGGCATTTAATGCCAATGACATCAAGTGTCATTGTGAAGCATTAATTACCATATGACACTTGAAGACTAGATTCTATTGATCCTAAGATTTTGATAAACAATTAAATGCTGATATTTTTTATAGGAACTAATGTGTTTATTGAGTATTTTAGTTTAAAGAGTTCCACACAGTATCATGAAATAATTATAAATGATGCAGAGATGATAACATCACGAAGAAATTGTGAAGGATGCAGAAACGGATATTAAGAGATTAAAGATTCCGAAGAATCTAAGTGAAAATAACTCTAATCTATTTTTATTCTTAATGTATCTCGATTAGGATCACACACGACAAAAATAATTTTATGATTATGTGTAGGATCCTAATTAGTTAAACATATTTACTCCTATGTGAAATTGAAGAAGAAAAAAAATTGATTTAAGAAAGATAACTGATTAAAATTGAATTTAAGGATTTAGTGGAGTTAACCGAGAAAAGAAATCGGTTAAAGGGGAAAAAATATCGAAGAAATTTAATAGAAAATTAATTAAGGAAAGAGTACAACAGGGATCCGTAGACTCAAGCTATTTGAGAGGTCAACTTATGAAAATTAGCCTGAATCTTCCAGTCGATAGGTAGGTTGACCTATGGCCAAAAGATAAACTCTCTAAATCATTAGGTTGATAGAGAGGTCAACCTGTGAATGTCTTTGAATCGTTCGGTCGACAGATAAATAAGTGGAGGTCAACCTGTGGGCAAAGATATTTTGGCTTGGCTAGTATTTTGCATCGATCGGTCGATTGATAGGCAGAGGCCGGTCAACCGACCTTGCTGTTTCAGGTTTTGTGGAATTTTGGGATTTATTTAAAAACTAGTCGTTAATTGTTTACTTGATTGAGAGATCTTAGGGATATAGATATATTTAAGATATGATATTCCTATTTGAATATCCATATAGATTTGGTACATGAAATTAAAATGTTTCTTAAATCGATCATTTTAATACTTCATATCTTATTGATTTGTGTTTAAAAATTCTTCAGGGGACTAAATTGAATGTTTTGAAAGCTATAATTAAGTCAAATATACTAGGATTGAAAGGAATCAATATATGAGGTCCATAGGTGATTTTAAATGACATATCTTGAGGAAACTAGCCGTTATAGAGCTTGTTTCAAGTGATTTTATATAGACCTGCGAATTTCACATAATAGTGAGATAAGATATCAAGAACTAAGTGTTTGTGAGCCATTCTGAGAGTTATCATTCTATCAAGAACCTTGAGTTCATGAGCTTTCTAAGAGTCATCCTTCTGAGATTATATTGAGCAATTAATTGTGAGATGTTTCCTTGAGAAAAAATGTTGTGAATTTTGGCGTCACCGATCTAAACTTTGTCACGATTAAATCTTTATTCTTTTGGTGATATTCTGGTGAGTTTGTTCTAAGTTTTAATTCTTTGTTGTGATTAAATATTGTTTGGCTTGCTTGGATTTTTAGATATCGTGAAATCGTTTTCTGAACTTTAAATTGTATAAAAATATTTTAAAATGATTTTTGGTAAAAATCTGATTATGTACTTATTTGTGTACTACTCATATCTGATTATGTTTTTTATGTTGAGATCGTTCCAAGCATATTTTTAATTGAATTTATTATTATTATTATTATTATTATTATTATCACTTGATTGGTTAATTGATTATATAAGATATTATTTTTTAACTTTAAAACCATAAAAAATATTTTAAAATGATTTGTGTGATAATCTGATTACATGCTCGATTTTGTGCTACCCGCATTAATTTTATAATCAGATTTTTATTTTCATCACTTAATTCTATCACTATTAAATATCGGAACATTAATTAAGTTTAAATTAATTTGAGGTGGTAAAAGCTCCGAGTGGGAAGAACTTATCAATTTATTGTAATTGGTGAGTTGTGTGTCGGATTAGATATTTTTGGGAGTATTTAATCAGGGGTAACTTTGGGTTTCAATCTCTTCCGGTAAAGAGATTCAGATTTGATCTTTACCTAAGTACAAAAAGGTTAAGTTACTCCTTTCCCGTTCAAAATAGCTTTGGTGTGATTCTTCCTTACTAGGATCAATTGTGAGTGATTTGTAATGGTTTTATCCTTACCTAGAAAAATGATAGTTGGAGTGTTTCTGTGTGGTTTAATTCTTAAGCCTAAGGTATAAAAAGAATTAAGTTGTGATTATTCTTGTAATAGAATTAGGTTAATTTTTAGCCTGTGAAAAAATAAGGTTATTGTTGAGTCTGGGAAAAAGAAGAGGTTATTCCTGAGCTTGAAAAATAGAATTTGTAAAGGTTCATTTTGAGCCTGTGAAAAGAATCATTTTTGTAAGGGTTTGGTTCCTACCTGTTTAAAGAAATCTTAGTGGTTTAGTGAATGTGAATCTCCGTGGAACTCGAAGGACTGGATTAGCCAAAATTAGCTTCGTGAACTAGGAAATATCGGTGTCTATTGCGTTGTTTATTTCCTTTACTTTATTTTGTGTTGTTTGGGTATGCACTTGGAGCTTATATCACTTATCCACTGCTATAAAGAGATAATAATTGATTTAGAATAAAATTATTAATTGATTAAATTAATTGTTTGAAAATTCAAGTGCTATAAAGAGAATAATTAATTTAGGGTAAAATTAATTATTTAATTTTTGAAGTATTATTATTTGGATTAAATTTTATATCGACCTAATTTACTCCATCTTGAGTAGCTCATTGGGTCAACAATTGGCATTAGAGCTGGTTTTAGCTCGATTAGGCTTAACATCCTAGCTAAACCGGTAACGTGCACATACTATGGATGATGTTTTTTGTGTATCTTCTCTTGATGGTGATAGATCCTTATATGATAATGTGATGTATGATTCCTGTGATTTTAGTGGTAGTGATGAAGATGATGATAATGAAAATGTCCATATTGTTATGGAAAAATGACTTTCTTTTATACTACTTTTTGCTTAAAAGAGTTTAAATTTAAAAAGAAAAATCGATTATTTTGAAATTGGTGAAAAAAATGTCTAAAAATCTAAAGTGTATTTGAATGATTATTGTGGTACAAAAGAGTTTTCGGATATTGTTTTTGAAATTAACAATTTGCTCTATAAAGTGGATTATCTTGAAAAGGAAAATACAGTTTTAAAAAATAATCTTGACATGATTTCTAAGCAAATGTCAGATTTTGTTTCTAAAATCGATTTACTTAAGAAAAAATTTGAAAAATCAAAATCCTACCTTAAGTTCGTTTCGAGAGACTTTAAAAATGAGTTTTCTAGGCAAAGTGGATATGTTTCATTGTCTTATCCTTCATCACAAGCCAGTGGTAGTTATGTTGCTATTGTTAATGATTCATGTTTTACATCTCGTGTTTTCTTTGATAAATTGGATTTGAGGTGTTATTATTACAATAGGATTGGACATTTTAAAATATCATATCCATTCAGGAACCCTAAATTTAAGTCTAACAAAGATGGATTCAAAATGAAATGGATACCGAAAAGAACTGTTGAAATATCTTGTGCAAAATTACATAATATCGAAAGTGGACCCGAAGGACTAAACAAAGAAGTTATATTAAAGCCGAGACAGGAAGTCACAAAGGATCCACAAGCGACGTGTGTAAAGTGAAACTATGCACCAAAGACAAAATGTGAAGTTGCAAAGAAGCCACCAGGGATATGTGCAAAGAGAAAAATTGTACCAAAGTCAAGATGGGATATCACCAGGAAATTATAAGTGATATGTGCAAAGAGAATCATCAATAAATCAAATGGCAATAATCAAAGGCAGAGAAGATACGGACAGACCAAGAAGAATTGTGCACCCAAATCAATCATGAGTACAAATGAGGTAAAAAATAAAGTTATCCCGAATGATAGAAAAGGTACTCCTAACCCCTTGGAATTTCAATTTATTAAATTTGTTAAAGAGGGAGATTCTCGACTTTCCAAATAGGTGAGTTGGTAATTGTTTCTAAGACCTATTTTCAATGATGCGTTCACTTGTTGTCGTAGAAACGTTGCAAGGTGATTTTGGGAATCATATTTAGTTAGGGAATATTAATATGTTTTTATGTGCTTATATCAAGTAGTGATTAAATATTTGAAAAACATGCTACATGATTTGAAAAATGAATTAAGTGTTTAAACTTCCTTTAAGTAAGTTAATAACTTGTTGCATATGCATTTTAATAAGACTATTTGTATAATATGTTGTCATTCATGTTATATACTTTTATACAAATAAGTTGAATTGAGTTAATTTTTATGCATCTTGATTTATTAAAATGTATAATATCTTATATTAAGGAGTTTTTCAAATGATTAAAGAATGATTTATTTGATTTGGATTAATCATGTTTTGATTATATGCCTTCGAGAAATTCCATTGTTAGCTAATACTAATTTATTGATGAAATATCTATTGCTAAGAGATGCTTGATAAAATCAGTATTAATCATGATCTTACTAGTCGGCATCCAATATGAATTTAAGCTTACATGATTGATATCATTTTATGAGATCGCATTAATCTAATTTTGATACCATATATTTAATCACCTGAATATATATGATATTTCAATCTGTTGCATGTGAATAAATTTATAGGCATACAACTAATATATTTTATTCCAAAAATGATTATTATTCTAAAAGAGAGTTGAAATTTTATGAGAGAAATATGCATTTATCCATGTTGAATGATATGCTTCCTATTCTAGTACATTAAAGATTACATGACTTGATTTTGTCTAATAGGAAGACATTTTTTGGTATCATGGGTAAGGCATGTGGACTTAACTGAAACTATGTGATCGCATGCTATATTGTTGAAATATTTTGATTGCCTTAGAATTATTCTCCTATACATGAATTTGCTTGTTTACAATTATTTAAGGGGAAAAGTTTTTATAATTGGGGCAACAATGTGTTATGTTTAAATTGAAAAAGATGATATTGAATATTATGATACATTCGATTAGCTTGTTGATGTATTCACTAAACCTCTAACGGAAGATTAAAAATCATTTGAGGTTTAGGTATGCCTAGGCATAACAATGTATATCTAGAGTGATGTTTTTGGTTCCCTTTCCCCACTTTTTGAGATGACAAAGGAGGAGAATTTATTGATATTTTGTTGAAAATCTTAAGGGGAGACCATAGATGGTTTGTTTATGCAGGGGGAGTTAGAATTTTTTATTGATTATGTTTTGAATAATTTATTGATGTTTTGTTAAAAATCTTAAGGGGAGACCATAGATGATTTGTTTATGCAGGAGGAGTTAGAATTTTTTATTGATCATGTTTTGTGCTTTGTTGATTATCTTCATGATTATGCTTAGTTGAGAATTCTTCATGATTGTGCTTTAATGAGTAAAAAACCCGTCCTCGGATTTAGGTGGGCGTAGTTACATATTATTTTTGTGAAAACATCAATGTTAATTGTCATCATAAAAAATAGGGAGATTGTTGATCCTAAAATTTTGATGAACGGTTAAATGTTGATGTTTTTTGTGGAACTAATGTGTTTATTGAGTGTTTTATTTTAAAGAGTTCCACACAATATCATGAAGTAATTATAAGGGATGCAGAGACAATAACATCATGAAGAAATTATGAATGATGTAGAGACGGATATTAAGAGATTGAAGATTCTGAAGAATCTAGGTGAAACCAACTCTAATCTATTTTTACTCTTAATGTATCCCTATTTGGATCACACACGACATAAAAATGATTTTATGATTATGTGTAGGATCCTAATTAGTTAAACATATTTGCTTCTATGTAAAATTAAAGAAGAAACAATTGATTTAAGAAAGATAATTGATTAAAATTGAATTTAAGGATTTAGTGGAGTTAATTAAGAAAAGAAATCGGTTAAAGGGCAAAAACGTCGAATAAATTTAATAGAAAATTAATTAAGGAAATAATACAGCAGGGACCAGTCGACTTTTGGTGTTTGAGCAGTCGACTTATGAAAATTAGCCTAAATCTTCCGGTCGACAAGTAGGTCGACCTATGGCCAAAAGATAAACTCTCTGGATCGTTAGGTCGATAGAGAGGTCGACCTATAAATGTCTTTGAATTGTCCGGTCGACAGATCAATAAGTGGAGGTTGACTTGTGGGCAAAGAAATTTTGACTTGGCTAGTATTCTGCATCGATCAGTCGATTGATGTGTAGAGGCCGGTCAACCAACCATGTTGTTTTAGGTTTTGTGGAATTTCGGGATTTATTCAAAAACTAGCCGTTATTTATTTACTTGATTGAGAGATCTTAGGGATATGGATATATTTAAGATATGATACTCCTATTTGAATATCCATATAGATTTGGTACATGAAATTAAACTGTTTCTCAAATCGGTCCTTTTAATACTTCCTATCTTATCGATTTGCGTTTGAAAATTCTTTGAGGGACTAAATTGAATGTTTTCAAAATTGTAATTAAGTTAAATATACTAGGATTGAAAGGAATCAATATATGAGGTCTATAGGTGATTTTAAATGACACATCTTGTGGAAACTAGTCGTTATAGGGCTTATTTCAAGTGGCTTTATATAGACATGCGGATTTCACATAATAGTGAGATAAGATATTAAGAACTAAGTGTTTGTGAGCCATTCTAATAGTTATCATCCTATCAAGAACCTTGAGTTCATGAGTTTTCTGAGAGTCATCCTTCTAAGATTATATTGAGTAATTAATTGTGAGATTTTTTCTTGAGAAAAAGTGTTGTGAATTTTGGCGTCACCGATCTAAACTTTGTCACAATTCAATCTTCATTCTTTTGATGATATTCTGGTGAGTTTGTTCCAAGCTTTAATTCTTTGTTGGGATTAAATATTATTTTACTTGCTTGGATTTTTAGATATTGTGATATCGTTTTTTGAACTTTAAATTGCATAAAAATATTTTAAAACAATTTTTGGTGAAAATCTGATTACGTACTTATTTGTATACTACTTATATCTATTATAATCAGAGTTTTATATATATTTTTTTTGTTGAGATCGTCCCAAGCATATTCTTAATTGAGTTTACTGTTATTATCACTTGTTTGGTTAATTGATTGTATGAGACATTATTTTTGAACTTTAAAAGCCTAAAAAAATATTTTAAAATAATTTGTGTGATAATTTGATTACATACTCAATTTTGTGCTACCCACATTAATTTTATAATCAAATTTTTATCTTCCTCACTTAATTCCATCACTAGTAAATATCGAAACATTAATTGAGTTTAAATTAATTTGAGGTGGTAGAAGTTTCGAGTGAGAAGAGCTTATCAATTTATTGTAATTGGTGAGTTGTGTATTGGATTAGATACTATTGGGAGTATCTAATCAGTGATAGCTTTGGGTTTCAATATCTTCCGATAAAAAGATTGAGGTTTGATCTTTACCTAAGTACAAAAAGGTTAGGTTACTCTTTTCCCGTTGAAAAGAGCTTAGGTGTGATTCTTCCTGATTAGGATCAATTGTGAGTAATTTGAAAATGTTTTATCCTTACGTGGGAAAAATAATAGTTGTAGTGTTTTTGTGAGGTTTAATTCTTGAGCCTAAGGTATAAAAAGAATTAAATTGTGATTCTCTCTATAATAGAATTAGGTTAATCTTTAGCTTGTGAAAAGATAAGGTTATTCTTGAGCATAGGAAAAAGAAGAGGTTATTCCTGAGTCTAGGGAAAGGAATTTGTAAAGATTAATTCTGAGCCTGCGAAAAGAATCATTTTTGTAAGGGTTTGGTTCTTACCTATTTAAAGGAATCTTAGTGGTTTAGTGGGTGTAAATCTCTATAGGGCTCAGAGGACTGGATTAGCAAAGATTAGCTTGGTGAACTAGGATATGTGTATAATATTGTTTATTTCCTTTACTTTATTTTGTATTATTTGGGTGTGCACCTAAAGCTTATATCACTTATCCGCTGCTATAAAAAGATAATAATTAATGTAGGATAAAATGATTAATTGATTAAATTAATTTTTTAAAAATTCAAATGCTATAAAGATAATAATTAATTTATGGTAAAATTAATTATTTGATTTTGGAAGTATTATTATTTGAATTAAATTATATATGTACCCAATTCACCCCCTCTTGGGTAGCTCACTAGGCTAACAGATTCAATTCACCTCCAAAGAATTTATGGCAACCAAACAAAAATAGTATGAGTAACGATACTTGGCCACCAAATCAAACCGAAAATGTCACATCATGCATTAAATGAAGCGATGTGCAACTAATCATATCATATGATTGCTCATAATGATTAATGATTGGCAATAATGACCAATGCTTTCCAATCATTGCATTTAGATATTTAAAGATTTGGTAATCATTACCAAATCTTTGAGGATATTAGCATATATTTCAAATTCATCCAAAACCATTCAGCCTCAAGGCATAAAGAGATGACCCTTGAGCCAAACAAACACTAAAGAAAATCCTGGGATGGCCTATTGATGAGTGGTTTATTTACCAATAAATCAAGTACTTTAGATTCAAATATTTGTATGTTTCCAAGAACTTTTGTTAGTTTAATGTGTTTTTGTATTGTTTTATAGGTTTTTGAATAAATGGGTGAAAAGATGCAAATTCGATACAGGTGTAGTAACTTTAAGGCCAATTTTGAATATTATGAAATTTTATTTTGGAAACACTAAAAACATAGAAGTTGTATATCTCTGTCTTAGATTTCCATATATTTTGAATCACCTCAATCGAAGTTTGGACGAGAAAGTTACGGTAAAAAGAAGAATCTAATGTCGGTACTGCCTTGACCATTACTGCAGTGACCATTTCCATCGCTGTAGCGATGGCATCGTAGAAACGATGGTTCCCATCATTATAGAGGTGATCCAGTAGTAAGATACTACCCTTTGATCATTACAGCGATGCCCCCCATCGCTGAAGCGACCCGGCACCACCTGATAAAGATATTTTGGGATATTTTTGAGATATTTTGGATTTGTCTTGATACCCTCATTCCCAACACCCTATACACATTTTGGGGAATATTTTGGAGATATTTGGGAGCTCAATATGAAGAACCAAGAGGAGATATCATCAAGAGGAGAAGATGAAACATTCTTGAAGCCAATTTCGCGGAAGTAGAACCATTCACTTCACATATTTGCTTTTCAATCTTTGTTTCTCTCTTTGTTCTTTAACTTTGTAGATTGTATGATGCTATTATTCTCTTGTAATATTTAATATATGGTTTTGATCATGAGTATCTAAGTATCTATTATCTAGGGATTGAATTAGTTCATGAAAACTATGTTTGTTTGAATCGTTGTTTCGTTAACGGTTGTTCATTTGCATTTGATTGTGTTTTCCGTTTTATTACATCCATTATATTCTTGTCATGATATTATGGTTGGTTTGAGAATACGGGGTTTGACACTCGGGAGAGGTAACCTTGGATTTGGACTAAGGTTTAAATACAATGCGATGATTTAATGAATCGGGAGATTATTAGAAAGTGTGCAATTCGTGAGGTTGGTGCGAGACTCATGTGATTTTTTAGATGCTAGATAGGGATATAAATATTTACATGAGTCACACAGTCATTCACTTTACACTCGGAAGAGGTAGTGAGTGAGTTTTCGATACCTAAATTGTCGGATAGTTTGAATACTGTTAATGTAAACTAGACTAATTCAAACACGTTTACGTGAACGAAGTTAATCCCTAGATAATCTATTCTCTTAAATGTCATTATTAGTATTGTAGTTTAATTAGTTATAATTTTAGCTTAGTTTATCTTATAAAAAAAACCCTAAAAATTCTATCACCTAGATAAAGTTCGGTTACGATAATCGCGGTACTTAACAACAATTTAATTCAATCCCTGTGGATACGACAACCCTGCTCATCACTATTCTATTAAAACTTGACCCGTACACTTGCGATAAAAGTAGCGACGAATAATTTCGCTACCACCTGTGTATTGGCTAATGCGCAGACCTCTCAGCCTATAAATAAGGGGCCTTGTTTTCAAAAATCAAAGATCTTGAACCCACACTTTCTCTCTCTAGGATCGTATTCTACTCTCGAGTCGGGTTTTCAAGCTTTCTATTCGATAAACACCTCAAAGTTCTATCGAAATACCTTCCCGAAGGAGTTCTTGAGGATCTTGGATGAAGATCTCAGGAGGTTGATAGCAAATGATCGAGAACAAATGAGAAAGATCTAAAGAAGAAGAAGAAGGTAATTACTTAGGAAAAGACCACTCCTCTAACCTAGGTATGTCTTCATAAACATCATTTGATCTATTTTCAAAAGGTTATATTGCTTGTACTTAGTATGTTCATATAGTTTTTAAACTTATATTTATTATACATAGCATGTATAACATGTAATCAAGTAAAAAACGTTAAAAACATGTCAAATTCATCAAACCATATAAAAAGTCATTCAAGAACATCAAGAATATCCAAGAACATGTGAGGAACCTGAACATCCAAGAACATGTGAGGATCATGACAAAACATCTATCACACTATGCGTTGTGCATAGCCTCTGTGATTCTCTCATTAATACATCAAATCGAACTCCAAAACTCAAATAAAGCTATTAACTGCTAGTCACTAACCATTAACTATTAATAACTATCTTTACTTTACTGCAAAACGTCAATATCACATCCTGACACTAATTCTTCAGGCTTGTATGTATATACATTACACCGTCGAGACACTTATGGCTAAAAATTCGGGATAAAATAAGGACCCCTATTCCTTCGGGAATATGTGTGCACCTTCTTAAAAAATGTTCTCATCTTTCTTAGTTACAAGTAGGACTGACATGTATACTATGTATTGGCTTTTTTGTTTTTTTTTTTTTTTAACTAGTAACTCAAACATACATACTAAACTTTCCTAAGCAAGTGAGTTTGGTTGTAGTGTTCTTGATACAAAGGGATTATTCACTTATCGTTGTATGATTCATGCCCTTGTCACTAACTAAAATCAAAATAAAACAAATCATATTGTATAAATAAACTACGTGCTGACTTGGTTCTCGACAATCTGAGATATATAGGCAACCTACGTACTGGTTCGGTCACCGATCCAATAAAAATAAGTTTATTTGAATAGGTGAACTACGTTTTGACCTGATTTTCCATGATAATCGGGATACGTATGCAACCTTTACAAGGTTCGGTTGTTAAAAAATACAAAAATATTTTCATTTTCAATTTGTTTTATATGTTGCTGTTGATAGTTAGTTAAAGCTTGCCTACTTTATTATATCAAAAATGCATAAAAAAGACAAAAATATATAAATGGAAATTATTTTGTTAAGTGAAACCAAAGAAAATTACTTGGAATTTATTCAAACGTGAATATTTATTTAGATTGAGGTACCATCTTCGGGCGGGTATCCTATGGTGCCTAAAACCTTCCTCGAGCATAATCAACCTCCGGATTTAAAAATATTCTCTAGTACAAGACCTTTACGAGTAAAAACATGGGTCATTTCAAAATAAAGAATGAATTTCTAAAATCCTGGTGAGCTAGTATACCATTTAACCCATGCTAGGTGGCAACTCTGTTTTCAACACAAATCCTAGCCCAAACAACGTTTTAAAATCAACACCTAGAAAAGTCCTTGAAAACCTTTTTTAAAAAATGAACGGATTTTGAGGATTTCAAGAGGGAGAAATGAAAACTTGGTTTTTCTCTTCTTCCTGATCTCTACTTCCTCTGCTTTCAAAAAATCTGGGGTGCATCAATAAAGCCAAAAAATGGTTAATTGGATATGTCACTCTGTGATCAAGAATATTTAATCATTCCTCACTATGATTACTCCTGCAACTCAGTTTCTTACAAAACAATGGATTGCAGGTGGACTTCCCAGCATTGCAACTTCGGTGTGAGAATAGGTCAAGAGATCAATCAAATATTGGGCCGAGTATGGCCTAGAAAAAATAACGTACCCTGACAGACCCTCATCTGTCGTACTTGCAGTCGAGGGAGGATTTGTTTGGGAATTACTCCCTGAATCTCGACCAATTACCATAATCGTCACGTGACTAGTAAGATATAGGGTTAATGAGCCATTACTTGGGTACGCAATGACTCTTTTCTTAATAGGGAGTGGCGTTGTTGCTGCCCCAGGTATGGAAGCTAGTGTCGTGTGTAAGGCCCTTATCCATAGCACGCTCTAGATGGACACATGGCGATAATTTGTGCTTGATCTATATTTTTACTTATCAGATGCACCTAATTCTCATGTACATGGTATGGTGTGTTTTGGAATATTATTGGGAGAGTAGTCCCGGGATCAAGCTTTGAGGAAACCACTAGGGGTAGCCCCACTATTTACTTGGGAGGATTTAGTCACTTTTCCGAGGACGAATTATTATCCGCAGTTATTGCAACGTTTTGATGTCTCTTATTTGTTAGTCTTTTCAATGCCTAACTTTCGAGGTTCCAGCCCATTTGCATTCCCTATTTCTTTTGCCTATTTAAACTGAGTTGTATGTCTTTGTCTTCATCCGTCTTCTTCAAATATCATTTTTTGCAATTTCTGTTCTTCTCAATCTTTTAGCATGGACTTCGTCTACTACGAGATAAAGAGCTCTATGAGAAGTAGGTATGGAATGCTCCAAGGATAAAGACTCTGATTGTAGAGTTGAAGACAACGGTGAGGCCTCACCATTATCTCCGTAATATTGAGGAACTTCGATCTCTATGTGTTTCTTTAGACTCCAGTCATTGTGCCGTTGTTTCAGATATGCATGAAATGTTGGAGAGGTTTGACGTAGAGGAGTTAAGGGCTAATAACCTTGCTATAAATCTAGAGACGTGAGGGAGCTTCGGGATTGGGTTGAGGCGTGGAGCCAGGCATGCAAGACGAAGATCATGGAACTCTTTCATTTACTCGGGGATTATATGGAGATGGGTGGCTATCTTTCCATTGAAGAAAAAACTTCCTCGGGCCAGAGAAGACCTCCTCCTTTCTCCAGAAAAGAATAAAAAGAAGAAGTTTTTTTTGGGCCTTAGAAAGCCCCCATTTGTAATTTCTTCGGGCTCGTTCATTAACAATGAAACTTTATATTCTACTTTATCCAATGTCTTGTTCACTATCAATTTAACCTTTAATTTTTGTCTTCCATGCTTATCGAGCAGCTTACATAGTCGTTCTTTAATAATGGAACTTCAACAAAATTTTAAATGACAGCCCTCCCAGCAAGTACTTAGTCAAAATCATTGAGAATAACTGTCTTTCATATAGACTTGAGACGTTTGATCGGGCATCTACCATCTAATCGGGTGGGCTCACCCCAGGTTGGGCAACACTTAGAGAACTTTTTCATTTCTGGAGTATGTCATTCACTCAAATAGTACATCTTCTGGTAAGGATCACTATGGTGGTTACCCTAAGAAAAGTCATATTGATGTTGAGCTTTTGTAGCACAAGGCTTTGTTGTCTTATCACGGTAATGTGGGGTCATCTGATTTGGAGGTGAATAACATGTTTGTTCTAGGGGATTAATCCCGTTTTAAGTGATCCCAAGGGTCAGCTCGGTATCTGCATACTAGGAGTGATTGTTCGCGCGTTCAATGAAAATGAAAGAATGACCTCTCTATCACTTTTGCAGATTAGAGGAGCTCTGTGTCTTCTATGTCAATTTAGATTCCTTCCATTATAATGTGATGGCCAAAGTCTTGGACACATTATCTAAGTTAGAGGAGGAAAATATAGCAGAAAGCTTCAAGTTGAGCTAGTGAAGCAAAAGGCGGACAAAGTGGCAGTGGAGGCGAAGAGTGTTGGCCGAACGTTGAGGATTTGGGAGCTTGTCTCTATCCTCTCGAATTACACCGCCTTGAATGGGTACCATACCTTAAAAGACAAAATTGTCTCAAATACCCAGGGCCCCTCCAGCTCTCACTAGGTGAAGAAAACAAGATTTTTTTTTCTTTTTTGTAAAGATGTATGGTAGCGAAATATTACGTAACTACTTTCACTGCAAGTGTAGGGGTCAAGTTTTAGTGAGTGGGAAGAGTAGGGGTTGTCGTATCCATAGGGATTGGATTAGATGGTTGTTAAGTACCGCTATTGTCATAGCCTAACTTTATCTAGGCGACTCAATTTATATTTTTGTTTTATAAATAATACACTAATCTAATTAACTAATTAACTAATTAACCTAATACACTAATATTGACATTTAAGGGAGTAAATTGTCTAGGGATTAACTTCGTTCACTTAAACGTGTTCATTTCAATCTAGTTTATATTAACGACATTCACATTATCCGACAATCTAAGTATCGAAATATCACTCACTACCTCTCCCGAGTGTAAAGTGAATGAATATGTAATTTCGCATCAATGCCAAAGTCCCTCTTGAGCGTCTATACAACACTTGGTCACATGAGTCTCGCCCCAACCTCATGGATTACATACTTTCTAACGCCCTCCCAGGTCATTAGATCATCATGTTGTGTTTAAACCCTAGTCCGAATTCGGGGTTACCTCTCCCGAGTGTCAAAACCCCATATTCTCAAAACCAACCCTAATACCATAACAAACATATCAAGATGGTAATAAAACGGTAAACACAATCAGATAAAAATAAACAACCTATAACAAAATAAAGATTCAATCAAACAACGTTTTTATAAACAAATCGCTCCCTAGACAATATATGTTTAGTTTCTCATGGCCATAACCATATATACAACAATGTACAAGCTAAATATATACAAAACTATTAACCAAAACTAAGATATAAAGAGAGAAACAAGGAGACTAGCCGTTATCTGAAGAACCGTCGCTAAAACTGCTCCGAGAACATTTCATCTTCTTGGATTTGTGATGTTCTCTTGGTTGATAGGCCTTGGAGCTCTCAAGACACTCCAAAAAATGTGCAAAGTGTTGTGGGCAAAGAGGGGATATAATACGATTCAAAATATCCTAGAAAATATCCTAAAATATCTATTCGAAGTAGAGCATGGCTGCTGCAGAGATGGTTTCACCGCTGCAACGGTGGTCAAGCAGAAAGTTTTGTAACTCTCTACATTTTGATCGCTGCAGCGGTGGACAATTCAGCAACTCTCTGGATTTTGACCGCTACAGCGGTGGTTTCACCACTGCAACGGTGGATGTAGGCTCTGAATATTGATTTTTTTGCTTTTTTTCTCCACCGTTCTTCCATCGACTTGCTCGATTATAACCCGTTTTCATCTCTTTTCATCCCAAACACCTGATTTATAACAAAACAAATAAAAACGTGTTAAAACATATTAAAATGCTATAAAAATACTCAAAAACTATCAAAATCGGCTTGGGAATAAATAGATAAATTCTACCTATCAATATACGAGGCACCCCTCTTTTTCCTTGTAAGGGGTGATTTCCTCACCCCTCTCTATATATAAAAAAAAAATCAACTTTAATACTCTTACTTGTCTTTTTGTTGAATGAATGCATACCGAATCGTAGGAGAAGACATGGCGATAAGAGAGAGAAGATAGTTCCATGTAGATTGTAGAAAGCCACGTAGGTTATAGAATATGAGACCGAGTAGAAAGTCCCTTAAAGTTTGATCCACTTTCTAGGGTATGCCTAAATTGTCAGTTGTGGCCAAGTTAAATTTGTATTATTAGGAGGATTTTTTACGCTGTCATCGAGCTAGCCATGTTGAATTGCTTTGTTCGACTTGTAGCTTGATTGCATCCTAGCATCTTGGTCACCAAATCCTTCCCACCCATTTTCTCGAGTAAAGAATGTAGATGTAGTTATCATCTAATGACATTGTGTTAACACTTACAGTAGTTTTACTAAAATAATTTTTTTTATTAAATGCAACAAAATACAACTTATAAAACACACTTTTGCCACTTAAAATATTTTTTCAAGTGTTCCACATTGCATGGATTTTAATGGTCACCTGTTTAGGGTCTCAAGTTTGTAGGTACCAGAGCCCATAACATTGGTGACCCGATATGGCCCCTTTTTTTTGGGACCCAATTTTCCTTCAACTCGATCCCATGTTGTGATACTGAACTTTGGTAGCACTAAGTCACCTTCTCCAAATGCTCATAGTTTGACACATTTATCGTAGTTCTCGGTTATCTGTCTTTTTTAGTCTTCTTGCTAGATATAGGCACAATCCCCTTTCTTCTTTATCAAATTAAAAGTGACTTAGTTGTGGTTCTTATCTGGGTCGTAGTATACCACCCGATATGTTAGTAGGCCCAACTTGACGGGAATTATAGCCTCGGTACTGAAGGCCAATGCAAAAGGGGTCTTCCTGTTAAAACCTTTGAGGTCGTATGATACGCCCACAGGACAAAAGGATGATTCTTAACCCATTTGGACTTAGTTTATTCCAATCAAGTCTTTAGTTTATGTAGGATAGTTCAATTGGTGACCTCAACTTAACCATTTAACTATGGATGACTCGAGGGGGACATATTGTAGTGTATGCCCAATCGCGATAAAAAATCATCGAACAGGTTGCAATCAAATTGTTTCCTATGGTTACTGATTGTGGGTTAAGGTATTCCAAATTAACATAGGTCTAAAGTTTTAATATAGTGGATCTTTGAAGATTGGATATCGTTCCCACAGAGAAAAGTGTGAATAATTGAATTGAATACCGCAATTGACGTAGTCTCGTGTTATCCTGACGATGGAAAGCGTGAATTGAAATTAAACTAAGCTAAACTACAATTAGTGGGTTAATTCTAACTAAGTTGATTAATTAGGGATTGATTTCATTCACTTAATACACATTTGATTTCATTAGGTTAACAATAACGGAGTTTAGGTATCCGACAATCTCGGTTCGTAAACTCCTCCGCTACCTCTTCCGAGTGTAAGACGAGGGAATACATGACTTCGAGTGGATGCCGAGGTCCCACTCGATGTCTTAACGACTCTAGGCCGCGTGAGTCTTGATCCAACGTCATCGATTGCATACTAACTAACGCCCTCCCGGGTCGTTAGGTCATAACGATGTGTTTACTCTAGTCCGAATCCAGGGTTACCTCTCCCGAGTGTCAAACCCTAGATTCTCAAATCCAACCCTAATACCGTTGCAAGAATATTAAGATTGTCATCAAATGATAAACACAATCGGACTTAAAACAACAACCGTTAAAGAAACGTATATTAAACCAAACGAGTATTTACACAACTACACCTTTCCCTAACTAATCTCTAAATTACACTAATATGTTCTTAGTCAATACAACATTTAATCAAGAGGAGATCATAATTACCAACTATAAATATTAAATACAAAGATTGAAACAAGGGAAGAAAAGCCAAATCTCAAAGTGGAGTAGTCCACTTTCGCCAAAGAACGATCCTCCCGAGCTTCCTCTTCTCGCTTGATGAACTTCCTCTTCTAGATCTTCAAGGATTGGCCAAGAACACTCTTTACAACTAATCTAATCTACTTCCTAAACTAATCTAATCTAACTAAGGTGGAAGAGAGCTCCCAAGAACAACCGGAGCCTCCTCTCACGTCTAAGGGGTCCTAACCTTTTTGAGCAATTAGGGGAGAAAGGGGTTTTATAGGCAAGGGTTGGAAATATCTTCAAAATATTTGAAAACAGATATTTCTGTTCAGAGTGTCACCGCCTAAGCAGTGGTTCATCGCCCGGGCAATGGCTTTAAGTCGGTTAAAGTCTGTCGGTGATTTCGCCTAAGCGGTGGTTTTTCTGCTTAGGCGGTAGCTGCTGGCATATCATTCTGATATTTTCTCGCCTAAGCGGTGGTTTTCTGGCCTAGGCGGTGGTTCAGCCCTTCAGCACTCCAACATTCTGCCTCTTTTCCGCATAAGCGGTGGAACTTCCGCTTAGGCGGTGGTCTTCATTCACCGAAACCCTGTTTTACACATTTTCTTCACCGTTTCTCCACCTCTTTCACTTGTTTCTTGTCTTTTGAGGTCCTTTCCCTGTTCTACACTAAAAAACACTAAAACACAATTAAATATAACTAAAATTCTTGAGAACTAACATATCTGGTTTAGAAATAGATAGGTTTTTCACACATATCAATACCCCCAAACTTAGAATTTTGCTAGTCCTCGAGCAAAACACTAACACTAAACTAAACTATCTAACGAACTAAGTAACTAAAAATGAAAAATTAAACTAACACAAAAGAAGTATATGCATGTAAATATAGAGTTCAATCTAAATAACCAATTTGTTCCTCCCACAACATCCCTAAATCGGACCAAGTTCAGGAAGTAACCCACACCAAGTGGTGTTCTAGAATTTCAACGATCAATGTCAATAAAAATCATTCTAGATCCATTTGAAGTGTGTGTGTGAGAACTCAAATGTATAACTAGTCAAATACCAGATTCGATTATTCAATTGTTAAGCTCACAATTTAAACCGTTGACGGATTCAGGAAAACCATAAGCTTGATTGGAGTCTACTATCCACTAATGTAGGCTTGGATATTCACGGAAATCAATAGGACTTGGTTTGGCTTTGGAGAACGACCACGGGTATCACTGGAATAAAAATAGAAATTGATCGATACCCGAGGTAAAATCGCTTGCCGCTATCCTCTCTCATGACCCCACATTTAAAGTACAATTCTATATAAGAAATGAATATCCTTGTATGCACTTGTCGAAAGAGAAGAAAATGAAAATTATATTTACTTTTTTTTTTTTCAACATATTCCTAAATTAAGTCGAATAATTACAGTTTTAGGAGAGTGCAAAAAGAAGTTAGAGAAACACCCCCCCAAACTTATTCGTATTTGTAAAATTTTAGGAATATGTAAAAGGAAATAATAGAAACACACCCCCAAACTTATTTTAGGATTGTAGTATAGTGGGGAGTATTCCCGCCTGTCACGCGGGTGACCCGGGTTCGATCCCCGGCAACGGCGCCAAAAACTTGGTAGGGGGCGAATTTGACGCCTACGTACGCTCGCAAGTATATGAGGTCTAAAGTTTTAATATAGTGGATCTTTGAAGATCGGATATCGTTCCCACAGAGAAAAGTGTGAATAATTGAATTGAATACCGCAATTGACGTAGTCTCGTGTTATCCTGAAGACGGAAAGCGTGAATTGAAATTAAACTAAGCTAAACTACAATTAGTGGGTTAATTCTAACTAAGTTTATTAATTAGGGATTGATTTCGTTCACTTAATACATGTTTGATTTCGTTAGGTTAACAATAACGGAGTTTAGGTATCCGACAATCTCAGTTCGTAAACTCCTCCGCCACCTCTTCCGAGTGTAAGACAAGGGAATACATGACTTCGAGTCGACGCCGAGGTCCCCCTAGATGTCTTAACGACTCCAGGTCGCGTGAGTCTTGACCCAACGTCATCGATTGCATACTCACTAACGCCTTCCCGGGTCGTTAGGTCGTAACGATGTGTTTACCCTAGTCCGAATCCAGGGTTACCTCTCCCGAGTGTCAAACCCTATATTCTCAAATCCAACCCTAAAATTGTTACAAGCATATTAAGATCGTCATCAAATGATAAACACAATCGGACTTAAAACAACATCCGTTAAAGAAACGTATATTAAACCAAACGAGTATTTACATAACTACACATTTCCCTAACTAATCTCTAAATTACACTAACATGTTCTTAGCTAATACAACATAAATCAAGAGGAGATCATCATTACCAACTATAAATATTAAATACAAAGATGGAAACAAGGGAAGAAAAGCTAAATCTCAAAGTGAAGTGGTCCACTTTCGCCAAAGAACAATCCTCCCGAGCTTCCTCTTCTCGCTTGATAAACTTCCTCTTCCAGCTCTTCAAGGATTGGCCAAGAATACTCTTTACAACTAATCTAATCTACTTCCTAAACTAATCTAATCTAACTAAGGTGGAAGAAAGCTCCTAAGAACAACCGGAGCCTCCTCTCACGTCTAAGGGGTTCTAACCTTTTTTAGCAATTGGGGGAGAAAGGGGTTTTATAGGCAAGATTTGGAAATATCTTCAAAATATCTGAAAACAGATATTTCTGTGCAGAGTGTCACCGCCTAAGCGGTGGTTCATCACTTAGGCAGTGGACTTAAGTCGGTTAACGTCTGTCGGTGATTTCGCCTAAGCGGTGGTTTTTCCGCTTAGGCGGTAGCTCCTGGCATATCATTCTGATCTTTTGTCGCCTAAGCGGTGGTTTTCTCGCCTAGGCGGTGCTTCAGCCCTTCAGCATTCCAACATTCTGTCTCTTTTCCGCCTAAGCGGTGGAACTTCCGCTTAGGCGGTGGTCTTCATTCACCGAAACCTTGTTTTACACATTTTCTTCACCGTTTCTCCACCGTTTTCACTTGTTTCTTGCCCTTTGAGGTCCTTTCCCTATTCTACACTAAAACACACTAAAACACAATTAAATATAACTAAAATTCTTGAGAACTAACAAATCTGGTTTAGAAATAGATAGGTTTTTCACACCTATCAATACCCCCAAACTTATAATTTTGCTAGTCCTCGAGCAAAACACTAACACTAAACTAAACTATCTAACGAACTAAGTAACTAAAAATGAAAAATTAAACTAACACAAAAGAAGTATATGCATGTAAATATAGAGTTCAATCTAAATGACCAATTTGTTCCTCCCTCAACATCCCTAAATCGGATCAAGTTCGGGAAGTAACCCATACCAAGTGGTGTTCTAGAATTTCAATGATCAATATCAATAAAAATAATTCTAGATCCAATTGAAGTGTGTGTGTGAGAACTCAAATGTATAACTAGTCAAATACCAGATTCGATTATTCAATTGTTAAGCTCATAATTTAAACCGTTGACGGATTCAGGAAAACCATAAGCTTGATTAGAGTCTACTATCTACTAATGTAGGCTTGGATATTCACGGAAATCAATAGGACTTGGTTTGGCTTTGGAGAACGACCACGGGTATCACTGGAATAAAAATAGAAATCGATCGATACCCGAGGTAAAATCGCTTGTCGCTATCCTCTCTCATGACCCCACATTTAAAGTACAATTCTAAATAAGAAATGAAGATCCTTGTATTCACTTGTTGAAAGAGAAGAAAATGAAAATTATATTTACTCTTTTTAAAAAAAAAAAAAAAACCATATTCCTAAATTAAGTCGAATAATTACAGTTTTAGGAGAGTGCAAAAAGAAGTTAGAGTAACACACCCCAGAACTTATTCGAATTTGTAAAATTTTAGGAATATGTAAAAAGAAATCATAGAAACACACCCCCAAACTTATTTTAGGAGCGTGCAAAAAGAAATATTAAAGTTACAAGTGAATACACTAATACCGAATCAATAAAAATTTATTAGAGATCCGACCGCTCACTTGATTTCACTCAATTTTGAAAATTAGGCTTAGCGACTTTGGTTTAGGAAAAATTTAAATGAAAGGAGTATTTGAAACGTATTCAGAATTGATTACGTTATTGGCTTCGACAGGGGAAGTAAGGAATGAAAATTTTTAGGTTAGCTACAACGGATCAAGCGAAAAATTGACGGCCTAAATCACGTTTCCGGAATTACCTTACCTAGGATTCCGCCTCAAGTCTTCCCCAAATCAAGTTCTAGTTTCCTCATTTTCTATCATGAGCCTAATATCGAATAATCAACATCTAATCGTTCAGATAATTATTCATTGAGTTCAAATGTCGTGCAATTTTCGGATTGAGATAATTTTCACCCAATCGACATGTTAAGCACACAAAACACACAAGTAAGGTATTACCCCCGACCTCAATATGCAATTTGGGGATAATTCTCATCATTGGGTCTTGGACCAAATGAACTCACATCTAAACATGCAAACACAACTTTATACATACACAATACTAAACTAATTCTAATACTAACATACATAAACTAATCTAACACTAAACATGCAAAAACAAAAATTAAACTAACTAAACTAAAAATTTAAAAACTAAAACATTCAAAATAATAAAATACATACTCAAAATAATGGTTCATCTTTTTCTACAAAAAAATCAAAATGGATGAACAACCATTAAACTATCATCCAATCCACACCATCCAGGACTGAACATGGCAGTGTTCCAACAGCAGCGAACCCAATAAACATATAGCATGCTTGCACACAAAATGGGTTGAACACATACCTAGGGAATAAGACTTATTCCCTACTGTTCACCTGAAAGGAAATTTCTCTCTACCACTATCACGTCGGAATGGAAATTGTGGCGGTTGCAAAAAGTGCGGCGACAATGTCGAAGTGGTCTCACATGAATCTGTGGATTTGATCTGGTGCACACACTAATCACAACGTTTCAACAAAATATGAATAATGTAGCATGCAATTTTGTTTCACACAATTTAACAATCCATAGAAACTAAGTTATCACCAAAAGTCAAACCAAAATCCCAAAGTGATAAAGAAAATTATGAACATGGGGTTGAAAATTAATTTGTGGTGGAAAACACAAATTTTGGTAATGGAAGGATGATTTTTGAGTATGGGAACGGTTTGGAAGTGAGGTTTTAGAGAGAAGGTGGAGGTTTTTGGGGAAGAAGCCTTGCAATTTCAATTTTTGAACGAACAGGGGCTGTTTAACTGCAGAAGGTCCACCGCTTGAGCGGTGGAACTCTTTTCTTTAAAATCAAACCTTCTAACGAAATTCCGCTTAGGCGGTGGTTTTTACGCCTAAGCGAAATTACACCAGTGTGCAACGTTTTGTTCTGCTGTTAATCCGCCTAGGCGGTGATTTTTCTGCCTAAGCGATGGAGCATATTTTGAAAATTTGGTGCATCCTGTATTTTTACCGCCTAAGTGGTGGTTAACCACTTGGGCGGTGGGCTGTTTTCACCCACTCTGTATTTTTACCGCCTAAACGGTGGTTCACCGCTTGGGTGGTGGGCTTGAAACTCCCACTTTTGTGTTTTTCTCAAATTTTCAAAATACGGCTCCACCCCATACATTTTCACTTCGCTTGTTCAACGTGTTTAAACTTAAAATACTTTCTCAAACTTCCACACTCCTAAATTTACTGCCGAACACGTTCCGAAGCCATGCCAGCTTCCAAAAAGAATAAATAATCAAATAAATAGTAACAAAAATCGAGTAATTTGATACCCTAAGTTTCATTTCAAAAGAATAGCGCTTGGGTTACCGTCCCCAGCTGGACTTTTGTGTCACTAAGTATTTTTCACCAAAATTCCCCATAGACAAGGCATTTGGGCTCAAATGCTTAGTCGGATCAAGATCATGGCTTTGAAGTCGGCTTCTCCTCTCAGTCCTTATCATTTTCAACAAGCTCCAACTCGGGATTGAGATTTAAGAGTTCCAATCTTCATCATTTCTCGCACCGCTTGATCTCATTAACACAATGAAACAAAAATAAAAATTAAAAACAAAACAAAAATAAATGTCAGGATTAACATTCGACCACTTAGTCGCAATATCAACTTAGAATTCACACTAATCTCACGTCTACAATGCCAAAGATTTGGTGTGTTGACGGAACTAGGATACGATACATTTGCTTTTCCTATATAAAACTTAAGTTCTGAGCCGATACCGCATTTCTTTTGCAATATTCAATTAAATTCAAACTAATCCCCAGCAACAGCGCTAAACACTTGGTATGTGACGGGAACAAAATTTGACAATAATCAAATAAAATTCACACTAATCCCCGGCAACGACGCCAAAAACTTGGTAGGGGCGTTTTTGCGCACGCCTACGTATGCTCGCAAGTATACGAGGTCTAAAGTTTTAATATAGTGGATCTTTGAAGATCGGATATCGTTCCTAGAGAGAAAAGTGTGAATAACTGAATTGAATACCGCAATTGACGTAGTCTCGTGTTATCCTGACGACGGAAAGCGTGAATTGAAATTAAACTAAGCTAAACTACAATTAGTGGGTTAATTCTAACTAAGTTGATTAATTAGGGATTGATTTCGTTCACTTAATACATGTTTGATTTCGTTAGGTTAACAATAATGGAGTTTAGGTATCCGACAATCTCGGTTCGTAAACTCCTCCGCTACCTCTTCCGAGTGTAAGACGAGGGAATACGCGACTTTAGTGTCGACGACGAGGTCCCCCTCGATGTCTTAACAACTCTAGGCCGCGTGAGTCTTGACCCAACGTCATCGATTGCATACTAACTAATGCCCTCCCGGGTCGTTAGGTCGTAACGATGTGTTTACCCTAGTTCGAATCTAGGGTTACCTCTCCCGAGTGTCAAACCGTAGATTCTCAAATCCAACCCTAATACCGTTACAAGCGTATTAAGATTTTCATCAAATGATAAACACAATCGGACTTAAAACAACAACCGTTAAAGAAACATATATTAAACCAAACGAATATTTACACAACTACACATTTCCCTAACTAATCTCTAAATTACACTAACATATTCTTAGCCAATACAACAATTAATCAAGAGGAGATCATCATTACCAACTATAAATATTAAATACAAAGATTGAAACAAGGGAAGAAAATCCAAATCTCAAAGTGGAGTAGTCCACTTTCGCCAAAAAACGATCCTCCCGAGCCTCCTCTTTTCTCTTGATGAACTTCCTCTTCTAGCTCTTCAAGGATTGGCCAAGAACACTCTTTACAACTAATCTAATCAACTTCCTAAACTAATCTAATCTAACTAAGGTGGAAGAGAGCTCCCAAGAACAACCAGAGCCTCCTCTCACGTCTAAGGGGTCCTAACCTTTTTGAGCAATTGGGGGAGAAAGGGGTTCTATAGGAAAGGGTTGAAAATATCTTCAAAATATCTGAAAACAGATATTTTTGTGCAGAGTGTCACCGCCTAAGTGGTGGTTCACTACTCGGGTGATGGCTTTAAGTCGGTTAAAGTCTGTCGGTGATTTCGCCTAAGCGGTGGTTTTTCCGCTTAGGCGGTAGCTGCTGGCATATCATTCTGATCTTTTCTCGCCTAAGCGGTGGTTTTCTCACCTAGGCGGTGGTTCAGCCCTTCAACACTCTAACATTCTGCCTCTTTTCCACCTAAGCGGTGGAACTTTCGCTTAGGCGGTGGTCTTCATTCACCGAAACCCTGTTTTACACATTTTCTTCACCGTTTCTCCACCTCTTTCACTTGTGTCTCACCCTTTGAGGTCCTTTCCCTATTCTACACTAAAACACAATTAAATATAACTAAAATTCTTGAGAACTAACAAATCTGGTTTAGAAATAGATATGTTTTTCACACCTATCAGAGGGATTTGTAAATGACACTTAATTTGAAAAGATTTTCAAATCCTTCATTCCCCACTATTTTTTAATTGAAAGGATTTTACAAATCATTTCTCACAAATACCCAAACAAGGTATTTATCAAAAATGGATTCCAAAATCACTTACCCAAATCAAATCCCTTTCCCAAATCCCTTACCCAAACACAACCAAAAAGATTCAAGAGAGTTGAAGGTACCTGGGTTTAGATTCTTGTATCACTTACGCATTACACCGGTAAGAGTGACCGAGAAGGCCTGACATTTCGTTGAGTGATCCATGTGACTGTGGTAGGTGTTGAGGTACTCCTTGGTATGTCCCAAGCTGGGATGGCATTTTGTAGTTGGATGGGATTACCTCCTATAACAAGTCGGTAATAAAGGGAAAAGTATTTTGCTTTACTATCTTGTAAATTCTTAGTTCATTCATCCCAAACTGACCCAACATCTTGTGGATGGCCTTAACCTGCTCACACAAATCTTTATCAGCTTGTCGACTCAAATCACACCACTGAGGCCTTAAACGGGACTTAGAGAAAACTTCTTCTGAGGTTGGTGGGGTTCGTCGAGTGTGTCGTGAGTTGTGCCTGTAGGCGAGTATAACGTACTGTATTTCATTGTAAGGGAGCATCGTGAGCTCTATACTTTGGTTCTCTATGGATACCCTTGGGCCCAACCAAGAGTGCATACTGGGGGTCTGCTCCGACCTTTGGGGTTCGGTGTCATATTGTCAATTCTTGGTCTACTGAAATAGTTCGTCCTACTTTGTATAGATCCTTTCCAATTATTTCTATAGATCACACTGTGTGTGGTAACATTCTCTTTCTTGGCGCTGTTTGTGCTAGGTCATTCGTCTCTCGTCTGTAAAGATTTGTGCCTCGCTAGCGGGTGTCACAAATCCTTATGGGGTGGATGGAGGTGAATAGAGTAAACTAGGATTGGCCTATCTGGTGAAGTATCGAACATTATAGTAGAGTTGTCTGACTTCTCTCATTATTTCCATTAGGAGTAATGGATATTATCTTGACGGGCTATTTTCATGCGTAGCCATATAGAGTGGTTGCCTTTCTCTTTCGTCTTCATTTGTCATGATTTCAAATCGCAAACTGATAGTTTTTTTTATCATAAGGAACAATTGTATGTCGTTCCCACAGACAACGCCAATCAGATGATGCTTAAAAATAGATCATCTAACACGTCACTTTAGGTTTGGAGTATAGTTTGGGTTTTCTTTCTTTCTTTGGCTAAGTTTTCTACAAAACATTACACCACGGTTGGGTCTGCCGGTATTGCACCTCTGGTGTAAGAATTAGTCGAGAGTTTTGAACAAGAACTTAACAAAGTTTTAGGTAAGAGAAAAAGTGTGCTTGTGAGTAGAGTGAATGCGTCTCACAGCGTATATCTGAGTGTGTCGAATGTACCATAGACATCATGTTCTCATATTTATAGGAGGGTGATGAGATCTGTTTGGAAAGTCCTCCCTGATTCCCGATGCACTATTATAGTTATCCTACTGATTTCGATCTCGTTCCCATAGAGATGGAGTTGATTATGGGAGAAGATCACAGAGTCATTATCTAGAGAGAGTAACAATACATTCCTTATCCAGCAGAGGTGGCTTAAACTGCTTGAGAGCAGGAGCATCATGACCTTGGCTGGGTGTGGATATGGGACATGGTCGAGCTATCTAGTTTGGACCTCTGGTGCCAATTGCGTGTTTGGAACATGTCGTGCCTTTTCAATCTAATTGATTTTTTTCTCATCACATACATACATATATACATATATATAAACTTTTCCTTACTAAAAACTTTAATGAGAGGATTTCTATAGCCCGTTTCTAGTTTCCCGATTTTGAGATAAACATTAAATGGTAAAAATTATTGGTTAATTGGAGATGTTTGGATCTAGACTGAGTAACGTGAGCATAAACCCAGATAAGTATGGTAGTATATAAGGTGGTAAAGGTAAAGGGGAAGGGGTGCTTACTAGGCTAAGTGGCCCAACCCTAATGACTACCCTTTACAATTCCAAAAGTGCTTCTATATTTTATGCTAAATGAATGAACATTTCTCATTTGAAAGAGATAGAGAAAGCTAGATAGAGAGAGAGAATGGAAGTAAGAAGTGAGAGATAGCTAATAGATTGAAGCCCCTATTTATGATATCCAAAGCTTCCGGTGCATAGCGAAATGAGACATCTACTTGTTTAAGGTAGTGTTCCTGGAGCTGCTCACTAGGAAAAGTCTGACGAATAAAGAGGATGACATTAGAGAAGCTATGGCGGTAAATGGGGTAAGAGGAATAAAAAGATAGCCAGAGATAGAGAGAATGGATCTGAAGAAGAAAGAGAAAAGAAGAAAAAATATATGTAAGAAAACCACACAGTACCCTTGAAAATATCATGTGTGATGCATATGTTGGTTTTTCTGTTAGTTTGGATTGAAAAATTAACAGAAGAACCAATTAAAACCGGTTATATACTTAGAGGGTTTATATTGAAATGAAACAAATTTATTGGACTACATAGAAATATGTCAATACTTACAAGATTTAAAATGTATTTTCCCTATCATAAATAATTATTAGGTAATGTCACTTGCATATCCTACACTTCCTAAGTAGCTCTTCTTGTAAACTTATAATGCATGTGCTATCATTCACCATTGTATAAGAATTAAGCAATATAATGTTTTAAATGGTCTTGTATAATATTCACATATTTGAGGAAAATTATCTAAGTTCACAATTACCCGTGACATCCTGCAAGGCATGCATACCATGTTCAATCAATAGGGCATCATCAACAAAAATTGGGACATGGCATTTTCATTCATGAACGTTGATCAAAAACTTTAGCTGACCAATAGTTGGGCCAACAATCGACCCTGCAAATATTTATGACCAGGCGAGAGACTCAATTCATTCTCACAAAGCATAGAAATGAAGAAGATTGTTGCTAGGAAATGTGTCTATGTCGGTGTCCATCATGAATTCTGCTTCAAGATGGTCATCCTCGAGCAAAGATGATGCCTACTTCGAGTCAATTTAGTGCATTTTGAATGGACTAAATTCTTCTCTCAACTAAATGACAGGCTGACCAAGAGCCAGAGCTCCCTAAAAAAAACCAAATTCAAATAAATTTAAAAATAAATGTTTTCATAATATTTTCCAAGCATCGTAGGTTTTCTGTATTTGTTAAATCATAATGTCATTATTCAATATTTAATAGTAGGTCTTGAACATCAAGGAGTCAGATAGGTCCATTGAAACAATGAAAAAGGGAACATGTAATCATGTCATTTTAGGTTTTGAATAGCATGAGACACATGTCATCAATTAATATTTTAAAAAAAAATATATATCTCATCATGAAGACACTACATTTCCTTTAAAATTCATGACTAGATGTTAGCATCCAATGCTGCACAAGCATTATGCATTATCATATCTCCATTTTGAATTAAGAAAGTTAGTCATTGTCAGGTTATAAACTCAGTAATAGATAATAAAAAAAACTCTTGATAATTTTGTAATCATTTCTCAATTCATCCTAACATTATTTACCTTCCTAAATGGTCGGAGATCTTCGTATTCTTTCTTTGCCTAACTGGTCGGAGATCCTCATATCCTTTCCCTACCTTAATGGTTGGAGATTCTAGTATCCTTACCTAATTGGTCAGAGATCCTAATATTCTTTCCCTACCTAAATGGTAGGAGATCCTCATATTCTTTCTTTACCTAACTGGTTGGAGATTTTAATGTTCTTTCCCTTCCCCAAGAGGCGGGAGATCCTAGTATTCTTTCTGTTCTCGAATGGTTGGAGATCCTTAATGTTCTTTCCTTACCCCGAGAGGCGAGAGATCCTTGTATCGTTTTTATGCCCAAATGGATGGAGATCCTTATTGCTCTTTCTCTACCCCCAAGAAGTGAGAGATCCTAGTATTGTTTCCATGGTGGAATGACTGAAGATCCTTAGTGTTCTGTCTCTGCCACGAGTGGTAAGAGATCCTAGTATTCGATCTGTGCCCGAATGGCTAGAGATCCTTAATGTTCTTTCCCAACCCTGAGAAGTAGGAAATCCTAGTGTTCTTTCCTTACCTAAATGGTTAGAGATCATAATATTCTTTCATTGTTTGAAGGACAAGATAAACCCACGTTCATTTTATTCGTTCCTTACCCCGTACGGTGGGAAATGCATTTTCTCTAAAATCCAGCTTTGGGATGGGGCACATTTCATCACATTTAATCATCACTATTATTCATTTTACACTTCCCAAAGTTGTAGGAGGATGGGTTATTCCCTTAAAAAGGTATTTTCCTTTGTTTGGCTTATGCTTTCCATACTCAAAGAAAAGAAAGTCACAGTTCCCTTATAGTTGTGGATTAGGGCACATTTCATATGTCATCATAGTTAACCTCCCCAACATTGGGTTAATGGTATTAATTATCATCATCATCCCCAGATTTGGGCTGGGGCACATTTAATCATCACTATCATTCATTTCACCCCCAGTCAGGGACTGAGGCACATTTCATATGCCACTTTAGTTAACCCACTCCGACATTGGGTCCAAGGTATTAATCATCATCATCACTATCTCCAACCTTGGCCTGGGGCACATTTCATCATATTAATCCCTGGTTTTATCCCCAACCTTGGACTGGGGTACATTTAATCATATGATCACTATCCCTAACCTTGGACTGAGGCACATTTAATCACATTTAATCATATGATCACTATCCCTAACCTTGGACTAAGGCACATTTAATCACATTTAATAATCTCTATCACTCATTTTACCCCTAGTCATGGACTGAGGCACATTTCATATATTGTTATAGTTAACCATCCTCGACATTGGGTTAAGAGTACTTATCGTCATCATTGATTTCATCGTCAGACTTGGGCTGATACGTCAGTTTATGATTCAGATTCTCTATGAGAACTGTCTTGCATCGTCTTCTACCAAAGGTCGAGACGTGTTTGGGAGAAATTTATTTCTCTAATTGAGACCTTATTTTCGAACAATTCTTGAATTTATTTCATTGGCATGATCATAAATTTATTTCATTGACATGATTTTTAACTCATAATTTTTCCTAGACCTTGCATTAGGTCGGATAATTGTTATTTGCGACATGATCATTTTCATCGGTATGGTTTTAATTCATAATTTTTCATTGACCTTGCATTTGGTAGCATAATTGTTGTTTGCAAGATAATTGTTTCATTAAAGAATATTTAAAAAATATTTTCGCTAAAACAAGTTACTTCGTAAAGTAAATACCTTTTCTTAAATAATATTTTTCTATAAACATGAAAATTTCTCATTACACATATTTACTTAAAAAATGTTTTTTCTCCATAAGAAAACCTAAATATTTTCATTTTAGAAGTATGTTTTCTTCATAAGAAATAAAACTATGTTTTTATCTTTCTTTTATATAAATTAATTTTCTTCATACAAAGAAAACCTAAGTATTTCATTTTAAAATATGTTTTTTCTTAATAACAAAAACCTAAATATTTTCTCTTTAAAATTATATTTTCTTCATAAAAAACCAAACTTTTTTTCATAATATATTTATTTTATTTAAAATTAATTTTCTTCATACAAAGAAAACCTAAGTATATCATTTTCAAATATGTTTTTTTTATTATAAGAAGACCAAACTCTTTTTTCATATCTTTCTTTTACTTCAAAATTAATTTTCTTCCTAAGAAAACCTAAGCATTCCCATTTCTAAAGTATGTTTTCTTCATAAGAAACCAAACTCATTTTAAATAGTAGTGCTTTACTTAACATCTTGTTTTTTTAATTAAAAATTATTTTCTTCATATTGAAAATCCATTTTTTTTTTTTAAATAAGTCTTCTCTAAAAATATTTTCGGCATAAAGGAAGAAAAAGGTTTTATAATTACTCTTTAATTATTTTTCTTGGTAAAGGAAACATCTTCTTGTTCTAAAAAAGATTCTTCACTAAGATTTTTTTTTTTTTAGTTATTTTTATTTCTTTTCTTTTCCATACTCAAGTTTTACCATAATAACCTAAGCTAAAATCAAACTCCCGAGTACCAAGTTTGTCGATTCACCCATAATCAAATAGGTGATTTAAAAAGCATGATATTTTGCATTTTATTTACTTATTTTTCATTTATTTGTTTTTTTAAAGCTTTACTTCATTACATAAATGAAAGGGATAAGGGAAAAAGACCATGTTAAACAACCAAACAGAAATCACTTGGGCTTAGTTTAATTTAAAAAGTTTAGACATTAGATATCATTTTCGAACGGATGTCTTGGGGTTTCTAACACAGTCCCCTGACATAACCGATCTCCGAACTTAAAAGAATATTCTAGTTATGACCTATATTTTTTAGTCAATTTTGGGCCATTTAAAAATACAAAATGATTTTTTTTTTTTTTTTTTTTTACAAAAACCTGGTGATCTAGTACATCTTTTAAAATCCAATGTTAGGTGACAATTCTTTTTTAAAAAAATTCCGCTCAAATAAAATTTGTTTTTCAAAACTGACACCTTGAAAAATCCTTGATTTTTTTAAAGAATTTTAAAAAATGACTAGTTTTTGTTTTTTTTTTTTTTCAAAGTGAACGGGATTAACACAACCAACACACATAAATTGTTGTTGTGTTTCTTTTTTCCGGGGTGCATTAGTGACTTTGGGTTATCTATGAAAAAAATAAGTTGTTTAGTACAAATACAATAAAAAATGAAAAGACGACTAATGGCATGTTTGATAAAAAAATTAAATGCTGATTATATTAAGTACTTAATTAATTAAGTTTGTTTGATAAATGTAATTAGTATCATTTAATTAATTAAGTTAACTTAAAAATTAAGTCAAAATGTGAATAAAAAATTAAGTCAATGTCTCTTTATTTATTTTATTTTGCTTAATGAACTCAATTATTTTTCACTTAAAAAAAATTTATATTTTGACCATTTTACCTTTGATCCCCTACGAGGGTTTAATTAAAGTTATGATTAATGAGAATTAAATTAATTTTGGATTATTTTATGGTTTTAAGTTTATTTTATATTTAAATTATTGTTATAATTTAATTTAAGTAATCAAACTACATAAAAAAACACATAATATTTACATATTTTTAGATTAATTTCTACTTTTAATTTTAATATAATTTTTTTTTTTAAAAAAATGGCACCCTAATTTTATTGCTTTGTTCTCAATTTTTTTTTTTTTTTTTTTTTTTTTTTCACATTATCTTAATTCAAAGGTAATTATGTAAATTAAATAATTTTTAGCATACAAATTTTGTATTTATTAAACAAATAAAAAAAATTCAGCACTTCATTTTCAGCACAATTTTATCAAACAACCTTTTTAAATTTTCAGCAATTAAAATTTGAGCACTTAATTTTCAGCACTTAAATTTTCAGTACTTAAAAATTAAGTTGTTATCAAACAAACCCTAAGAATAAGAAGGTCAGGATGTATTGTGGGCTTGCCATCTATGAGCGATCGTGAAAATGTTCTCCTCATTGGATAAGGATTCCTAATCCTCGTGACTATGGAATTATCTTCTCTTCTCTTCTACCCCCATTTGTTTTATAGATATCCAATTACGAGTTTGGTTTGATTGGCTCGGCAACTTCTCAGAAACTATTATAGGGTTTTGAGCTTTTCCTCAACATATAACAATGGAGAAGAGTGGGTACGTCACTATGAAACCATTCAGGCGGCAAAAGACAATAAACCCGATCACGATCCTCCACGAGTTGGGGTCAATTGAACTAGTTTTACATTAAAGCGGTACAGGAGCTCTCTAGTGAAAACATACAATTGAACCCGAGCTCCATCCACTACAATGTTCTTATTAAAAGAGTTCCTACCCAGATAAAATTTTTGTACATGAGGCCGCTCCTTTGTGGGCAGCAGGGTCATTTATATGGAGGTCGGGATATTAAACGTCCCATGGAAGGTCTGCAATTGTATCTCGGCTAGGACATTTGCTACGTCCAGGATGGTGTCCAACTCATGCGCCTAGTGGATAGGAGCCTAAGCTAGAGGAGAAGGGTCAACTCTTTTGTCTCTTTTATCTCGAGCAAGAGGCACGGGATGAGGACCCACCTCTTGAGCATCTTTTTGCTCGACGATAGCTATGGGTTTTGACTTGATGGAGGCCATAACCCTACTATAACTCGTCTTCCTGAGCCCGCGACACCAAAAAATCCAGTATCATCAACAGTGACGACACAAAACCAACAGGACAAGGCAGAAGCACAAATTTTCTAGGCATTGCTGGAGAAGATGACCAAAATAGAAGAAAATACCGAAAGAGGTGCCAAAAAATGACTAGAAACAAGGAGGGACAGAAAAACGTCGTGTAACAAAAACTCAAACTAGTAGAAATAAAGAAAATTGAAAATGATGAAAAATTGACGGATTGAAATTCCAAAATTGTAGCAAAAATGAAAGAATAGACCGTCCGAACACAAAAGCTCAAGTTCGCCGGAAGGATTTTGAAAAGAAAGACCCTAAGAATAAATGGAGGCAAAGAATATAGAAGGGTCCCAATGATAGGGAGCCTTATCATTTATCTGTAATGCCAAAATGGTCGAAGATCTACTCTCCAATTCTAGTGGTGAGGAATGTCAGTCATCATTAGGAGTCGAAATGACGTCTCTGTCCAATCAGACAAAAATTAAACGCAACTTTGGGTGCAAAAATTGAAGCAATGCACCCATTTAAAATTTTCTTTAGGGCGCAAGACACGAAGTGGCATAACCAATCGAATTTCTATTTCGAGCTCAGATGTCGAGACTTTATTCCATCTTAACCAAATATTCCTGGCCTCTTGCTTGGACCTTGGGAATAGGGAACATCTAGTAAGGGGTATTTTCAAGAAATCCCGAATGAAGACACGTATTAGTAGAAAGCTTTGGTGCAACGCATGTATTACCGAATATGACTCAAAGCCACCCAAGAAGTCTTCCCTGACCCCATGTTGAATACAGAGAACGTCCTCGACACCGATCTTATTCTGGCCTACACAAGAATGAATCCTCCTCTCGATGACCGAGGACATTTCAAGCCATGTCCTAAGCTCGAGGCTTGACCCCTTCTCAACCTATTACTGTATCCCACTGTAATATGAAATGGAATCAGAAAATCGGGAAAACGGGGCATAACCCCTCAATTCCACGCATCTCTTTATCATTTATGGAGATTGACCGAGATTTTAGAGATGGCTTGCCAAACAAGACTTCCCACGCCTATAAATATTAATGAAGATGATAGGTAAAGGGACACACTATTTTTCCAATCCATCATTTTGTCAAATTTTTACGAGAATACTCTACTGATTCTCACATCAAAGATGCAGCGCTGATAGATCCAATCGCTATATATTGTTTTCTAGGATCCAAGGTTTGAGTGCTTTTATATTGAGAAGTTGATCATATCTGGCGACGAAGATTTGGAACTCGTCATTACTAGTTTTAACCCGTGCAATGCGCGGGTTTAGACAAAAATGAAAAAAATTCATATTAGGTTTATTTATAATAATATGACATACTTGTTTACTATTTAGATACTAAACCAATAGGAATTGTATTTTCTTTCTTATGATGTTTGCATTTGATACTCTTAATAAAATTAATTGAATACCCTTTTTTTTTTTAGCAAAACCTATTTAAAAAAAAACATAATAAAAGTTAGAAGTCATAGTATATAAATAAAAAAAATAAAAATCACAAAATTATGAAATGGAAAAATTGGTTTTAGACTTCAGAGCCAAAAAATCAAAAAAAATTATAGATTTTTTTTTTTTTTTTTTACGAACTTAAAATTTTAGTCAATATATTTTACGTTGGTACAATAATTTTTTTTATGAATCTAAAATTATTATACTATTTTAAAATAACTGTAATTTTCATATAAAAAATTACAATAAATTTTGTGCCGTACAATTACCTTTAACTTTTGAGAGAATTATTATTTTCTTTTAGTAAATGACTACAGAAAGTGAATTAGATAAATAGTGAATCGTAAAATTTGGATTAAAAAAATTATTTTAATTTATCAAATGCTAAAAAAAACCCGTTTTCTTTCAATTATGAGAAAAAAAATACATTCATTTAAGATAAGATTAATACTAAAATAGATTATAGGGAAAAATAATGTCTTTGAGGGATCATCATTTTCAACCCACATGATTAATCTTTTTTTTGAATAAATTAATTTTTATTTTTTATTTTTTTTGTAAAAAATGAAAGAAAGTTCGAGCTGATAATAATAATAATGAAATAAAAATAAATAAATAAACAAAATTGTTAATTAAAAATAATTTTATTTGAATGAAAATTAATTTATTTTTTTTAAATTCAATATTATGAAATATATATATATATATATATATATATATATATATATATATATATATATATATTAATTTTTTTTAAAATGAAATTTTAAATTGATAATAAAAAACAAAACAAATAATTAAATATAATTATTAGTTAAAAAAATAATTTATTTTATGATGCAAATATATATAGAATTAGAATTGGAAGTAATTTTTTTTATTTATTTTCAATGTTATTAATTTGAATTAAAAATAATTTTTTATTCATTTTATGTTATTGATAATGAGAATAGAAGATCTTGGCTACTAAATTAATAAGACTAATAATTTAATAAGAGTAAAGAGATTAAAGATATTAATCACACTTCTTTCTAAAGATTTTGTATTCGACTATCAATTTTTGTTTGTGGTAACACTGTAATCAATAGCTATGTCCAACTGAGTAGTTCAGATAATTAAAATATCCAACAATAATTCGTTATCCGTTCGTCGAAGAGAATTAATAATGAATAGTAGGAAATATGGTCAAAATTATCCCAGAACATGTCGCTATATCTTCACTACATATAACATACAAACTTTGAAATAGGTGGTCGGGGATGGTCGTATGAATAAACACAACCAATAAATAGTTACATAACGAAGAAAGAAATTATAACCCAACAATAATTCGTCATCCGTTCGTCGAAGAGAATTAACATTTTTTTTTTCACTGAAGAGAATTAATAATGAATAGTAGGAAATATGGTCAAAATTATCCCAGAACATGTCGCTATATCTTCACTACATATAACATACAGACTCTGAAATAGGTGGTTGGGGTTGGTTGTATGAATAAACACAACCAATAAATAGTTACATAACGAAGAAAGAAATTATAACCCACAAAAGGAAATATTTTTTTCATATGAAAATTACAAATATTTTCCAAAATTATTATTAAAGATGTCAGTAAATTATCAAAAAGTTTAAAATCAAACTAATTAATAAAAAGCAAGTTAATGGGGGATGGAAATCAAATTCCAGTTTATTGTTGCTCTTTTAAATACTAAAATTGTGTTATCACGATACAAATAACTGTGGGAAACAGATAAATATCAACCTCTGTACAAAGGTGATCGTTCTTGAACCACTCTCAACGTCTTTGATTGCCGGAAAACTTTGATTGGACTCGGAAAGTACCATCCTTTTCCTCTACTGGACGACGATCTGACACCTCTGGCGTCGGTTTCTGACGGTATCGGAACGCCCACCATCTTCGATCTTGTCATCATCATCCTCGTATAATTGTTCTCCACAATTCTCCTAAACGCTTCGTTTTCTCTCTGTTCTTCACCGGATTTCTTGCCTTTGCTGTTCTTGAAAAGAGACCAAAAAGACGAGGGTTTCCTCCGATTTGTCGGCCTTGGAGGTATATTTTCCACGTCGCCGGCGTCTCTGTTCCCGAAGAACCTTGATCTCGATCGGAGGAACGGAATTTCGACGGATCTCGACCGCCTGAACGCTGGCTCATCATCGATGAGGCTAGATATGTGGCCAACGACACCGATACCAGCCACTGGAGTGGAAAAAAGAGAAAAGGAAGATTAGGCAGAGGATGAGGAAGAGGTGGTGGTGGTGCCAGTGGGACAGCATGCACAGGGGCGCACGGTAGCGCAGTCGGGGCACAGGGAGGCGAGGCGTTCATGGAGGCAGCCAGGGCAGACTCCGCTCCACCGCCGCTTCGAGGGATGTTTCGGACATTTCCACATCTCATCTTCGTCATAAAACGCCATTGCTCTGTATCATAAATAAGTTTGGATCGTAACAGTTTCTATGTTTCTCTCTCCCTCCTTCGGTCCCTCTATGTGTATATCAAGAAATTGGTCGTTACGTGACAGAGTTCTTTAAAAGGAAGGGGTTGGGCGTGGGGGAAGATGAAACCATGGTTAAACCATGGCTCCGTTAATAACACGTGGCGTTTTTAAAATCCAACAAACAATTGCCAGAAAAAAGAACCTTTTTATGAGCATCTAATCATTCGACCTCATATTGGCTAAAAATTAAACCATACTCAGTTTAGGTTTCGGACAAGGAATTTGTTGATAGAATTTCATTTATTTAAAGGATTTTAACATTATTTTTTGACAAATTTTTATTTGAGTCTTAGGAAAGAAGGAATTATAAAATCCTTTAAATTTAAAAAAATGGTAAAATAATGTGTTAACCCAGTGAACTACTTAAGATGGGAGATGAATTGGGTAGTAATAAAAAATTATCAAATAATAACACTTGAAAAATTCAAATAATTAATTTTATCCTAAATTAATTATTATCTTTATAACAACGGATAAGAGTTATAGACTAGGTGCACACTTAAATAACAAAATATAAATAATGTAAAGAAAGCAGTACACCAAAATTTATACTGGTTCACTAAGTTATTTTTTATTAATCTAGTTCCCCAAACTCCGCGGACAGTCGCACTCACTAATCACTATGATCCCTTTAATCTGGTAGGAATCAAACCGTTGGCCTAGTGAGCTACCCAAGAGGAGGGGTGAATTGGGTAGTAACAAAAATTTAACTCAAAATAATTAACACTTAAAAATACAAATAATTAATTTTATCTCAAATTAATTATTATCTTTATAACACTTGAATTTTTAAACAATTAATTTAATCAATTAATCAATTTATCCTAAATCGATTATTATCTTTATAATGCAGCGGATAAGTATTCAAATCCAAGTGCACACCCAAACAACAAGAAATGAAGAAAATATCAATGCAGTACACCACGATATATCCTAATTTACCAAACTACTTTTGGTTAATCTAGTCCTCCGAGCCCCACGGAGATTCGTATCTACTAAATTATCAAGATTCCTTTAAACAGGTTGAAACCAAACATTTACACAACAATTCTTTTACATACTCAGAATCAATTTTTACAACTTCCTTTTCCCAAGCTCAAGAGAATAACCTTTTATTTTTTCCAAACTCAAGAATAACCTTATCTTTTTCCCATACTCAAAACTAACCTAATACTTTCACATGCTAAGGATTAACTTAATTTTTTTGTACCTAGTACAGATTGAACCGTTACAAATTCACTCAAAAATAATTCTAGTCAGGAAAAATTACTCTTGTCTCTTTTCACGGGAAAAGAGTAACCTAATCTTTTTGTACTCTAGGCAAAGATCAGATCTCAATCTCTTTACCGAAAAAGATTGAAACTAGCTACCCTTGATTAGATACTCCTAATAGTATCCAATCCGCACACAACTCATGAATTACAAAATTGATAAATTTTTTCTCACTCAGAGCTTCTACCACCCCAGATTAATTTGAACTCAATTAATGTCCTGATACTAGTGATAGAAATAAAGTGAGAATTTCAAAATCTGATTTTAAGAAAAACGGATAGCACATAATCAGATTTTCATAAGAAATCGTTTCAAATTAATTTTCAATCAAATTAAAGTTCAAGAAAAATGATTTCAAATATAAAAATTTCAAGTAGCAAATAATAATTTCAAACAAAAATTAATAGCAAAAACATGGAACAATCTCACTAGGAATCCACCGGATAAATATAGAATGAATAACAATGACTCTCTAAATCGGTAGTAACAATAATCCATAACAAATTTTCTCAAGAACACTTCTGAAGAATAATTTCACTATACACTCAGAATGATCACTCTTAGAAAACTCATGAACTGAATAACTCTTGAAATTTGATTGATTGGGATTATTGAAATCTTAAAAACGCAGGACTATTTATTGGGAATTAAAACAAGCTCTCCAACGGCTAGTTTCCACTTATCATGACATTTAATTGCTCTAATATATCTCTTATATCATTATGACTCATTCCTGGTATAATTTACTTAATTATAACTTTTAAAAATATTCAATTTAGTCCCTCAAATATTTTCTCAACCTCAATTAGATAGGATAGAAAGAATTATATGAACCAATTTGAGAACTAATCGAAATATATGAACCATATCTATAGGGATAACAAAATATCAATAACATATCTTAAATACTATCAGATCCCTAAGATAGCCCTCAGATTCTAATCATAAAACAGTTAGTAACGACTACTTTTGGAAAAATCCACGAAATCTTCTAATCCTAAAACCTAACCATCGGTTGACCGATAAAATTCTATAGGTTGATCGATCGATTCAGGTTGTAGCCCAAGCCAAAAATTCATGCCTGTCAGTCGACCGCTGCTCCTTGGTCTGTCGACCGAACGATTCAGGATGCTCCCTAGGCCAAATTCCAACTATGATAGGTCGACCGCTACTTCTCGGTCTGTCGACCTAACGATTCAGAGAGTTCAACATTTGGCCGCAGGTTGACCCGTTGGTTGACTAATCGATTTAGAGACAACACCATTCCCAGCCACTACTTAATTGGTTGACCGATCCTACTGGAACACTTCTTCCAAAATTAATTTTTAACTCAACTCTTTGATGTTTTTTCCCCTTTAACTGATTTCTTTTCTCAGTTAACTTAATTGACTCCTTAAATCAATTTTAAATTCTAATATTTCTTAAATCAATATTTCTTCTTTAATTTCACACAAGAGCAAATATGTTTTAACTAATTAAGATCCTATAAAAAACACACAAAATCATAAAATCATTTTTGTATTGTGTGTGATCCTAATTGGGATATATTAAGAGTAAAAATTAATCTGAGTTGTTTTTCCCTAAATTCTTCAAAATCGAATCTTTGTCAGTTTCTTGCATTCTTAGCATCCTTAACCATCTTCAACAATTTCTTCATGATTAAATTGTCAATGGAACTTTATCACTGAAACATTCAATAAACTTATTAGTTATACAAAAAATATCAACATTTAATTGTCCATCAAAATCTTAGGATCAACACAAACCCTTACAAAACGATTCTTTTCACAAGCTCATGAGCAACTTTTACAATTCATTTTCACAGGTTAAGGAATAACCCTATTTTTTCCCAGGTTAAAGTTTAAGCTAATTCTTTTATAGTTAGACTAAGAATTAAATCTCACAAAAAAATCCTCCAAGTATACTTTTACCCGGTAAGGATTGAACCGTTATAAATTTAATCAAAATAATTCTAGTCAGGAAGAATTATCTCTATCTCTTTTCACGGGAAAAGAGTAACCTAATCTTTTTGCACTCTAGGGAAAGGCCAAACCTCAATCTATTTACTGGAAGAGATTGAAACCATCTACCCCTGATTAGATACTCCCAATAGTATCTAATCCGCACACAACTCACCAATTACAAAATTGATAAGTTTTTTCCCACTCGGAACTTCTACCACCCTTGATTAATTTGAACTCAATTAATATCCCGATACTAGTGATAGAAATAAAATGAGAATTCCAAAATCTGATTTTAATAAAAATGGGTAGCGTATAATTTAGCACATGGTCAGATTTTCACAAGAAATCGTTTCAAATTTTTTAATCAATTTAAAGTTCGAAAAAAACGATTTCAAAGATCAATATTCCAAGTAGTAAACAATAATATCAAATAACAATTAATAACAAAGACTTGAAACGATCCCACTAGGAATCCACCAAATGAATAAAGTATGAATAACAATGAAACTCTAAATCGGTAATAACAATAGTCCACAACAAATTTTCTCAAGAATAATCTCACAATACACTCAGTATGAATTTAGAATGATCACTCTCTGAAAGCTCAGGAACTGAATAACTCTTGAAATTTGATTAATTGGGATTATTCATAAGTAAAAAACGCAGGTTTACTTATAAGCAATTAAAACTAACCCTCCAACGGCTAGTTTTCACTTATCATGACACTTAATTGCTCTTATATACTCTTTATATCGATATGAATCAATCCTAGTTCAATTCACTCAATTATAACTTTTAAAATATTCAATTTAATCTCTCAAATATTTGTCAATCTGAATAAGATAAGATAAAAAGAATTAAACATACCAATTTGAGAAATAATAAAATTATATGAACCATATCTAAGATATCTCTCTGATCTAAACCATAAAACGGCTAGTAACGACTATTTTTTTGGAAAAATCCATGAAATCCTCTAAACCTGAAACCAAATCATCGGTTGACCGACCTATCACCACAGGTCGACCAATCGATTCAGGTTGTAGCCCAGGCCAAAATTTTTAGCCCGTCGGTCGACCACTACTCCTAAGTCTGTCGATTGAATGATTAAGAGAATTCTCCAGGCCAAAATCTAGCTATGGTAGGTCGACCACTCCACTTTGGTCTGTCGACCTAACGATTCAGAGAGTTTCACCTTTGGCCACAAGTTGACCTAGTTGTTGACCGAACGATTAAGAGACTGAGCCATTTCCTTGCTCCTTCTCATCAGTTGACCGAACCATGTTGGTCGGTTGATCGATCCTGCTGGAACTCCTTTTTCCTTAATTAATTTTTAACTCAATCTTTCAACGTTTTTGCCCCTTTAACCGATTTCTTTTATCGGTTGACTTAATTAACACTTTAAATCAACTTTAATCTCTAATCTTTCTTAAATCAATATTTCTTCTTCAATTTCACATAGGAGCAAATACGTTTAACTAATTAGGATCCTATAAAAAACACACGTAATCATAAAATCATTTTTGTGTCGTGTGTGATCCTAATTGGGATGCATTAAGAGTAAAAATTAACTTGAGTTGTTTTCCCCTAAATTCTACAAAATCTTCAGTCTTTTAATGGTCTTCTTTTGGTCAGTCTCTTGTATCCATAATCTTCTTCAACAATTTCTTTATGATTAAAACATCAATGGAACTTTATTACTGAAGCACTCAATAAACTTAGTTCCACCAAAAACATCAATATTTAATTGTCCATCAAAATCTTAGGATCAACAGAAGGGATTTTGTAATCCCTTTGAAATAAACGTTATTTGACAAATCCTTTTTCCTCATCGATCATCTTCATCACTACTTCATTCACCGATCGTCGTAGCTTCGCCGACTTCTTCGTCTTTCCTGTCTTCTTCGTCGATCGTCTTTTCCATCTTCATCGTCGTCGTTCATCTTCGTCATCGCCCATCCTTTTCGTCGATTTTCTTCTTCATCTTCATCGTTGTTGTTCGTCTTCGTCGTCGTCACAGTTTAGTTGGTCGTCTTTTCCATTTTCGTCGTCGTTGCAGCTTCGCCTTCTTCATTCCTTCACCGATCGTTCCTTCTTTATTCTTTCGTCTTCAGGTAAGGGTTTCATTTCGTGGGGTATTGTTAATTAGGCTTCTAAATTTAGGGTTCCAATGTTTTTATTAGGGTTAACAATTTAGAGTTCCAATTTCATGGTTCTCAATTTAGGGTTACAATTTCGTGGGGTATCCCGATTTCTGATTTCAATTTCTGTTTCTATTTTCGTTTTAGAGTTCATAGTTCATCAAATTGAGGTGATGTTTGGTTTTTGTTCTTGTTGGCCCAGTGAGCTACCTAAGAGAGGGGTAAATTGGTTAGTCATAAAAAAATATCAAATAACAACACTTCAAAAATGAAATAATTGATTTTATTCTAAATTAATTATTATCTTTATAGCAACGGAAATATAATATCAACTAGGTGTACACCAAACAACACAAATATAAATAAATTAAAGAATGTAGCACATCAGAAATTTATACTAGTTTACCAAGCTATTCTTGAATAATCCAGTCCCTCGAGTTCCACGGAGAGTCGCACCCACTAATCACTACAATTCCTTTAAACAGGTAGGGACCAAACCTTTACAAAATGGTTCTTTTCGCAGGCTCATAATCAACCTTTACAATTCCTTTTCACAGGCTCAGGAATAGCCCTATATTTTTCATAGGTTAAAGATTAACCTAATTATTTTATACTTAGGCTAAGAATTAAACCTCACACAAAAAACACTCCGAGTATTTTTTTTACCCTGTAAGGATTGAATTGTTACAAATTCAATCACAAATTAACTCTGTTAAGGAAGAATTAACACCTAAACTTTTTATACTCTAGGCAAAAATTAAAACCTCAATGTTTCTACCAGAAGAGATTGAAACCGGCAACCTTTTGATTAGAAACTCCCAATAGTATCTAATCCGACATTCAACTCTCTAATTACAAAATTTATAAGTGATTTTCCTACTCGGAGCTTCTACCACCCTAGATAAATTTGAACGCAATTAATGTTCCAATACTAGTGATAGAAATACAGTGAGAATTTTAAAATCTAATTTTAAACAAAAACGGGTAGCAAGCAATTTAACACATAATCAAATTTTCTCAAGAAATCATTTTAAAAATAATTTTCAATTTAAAATTCAGGAAAACGATTTCAAAGATCAAATTTCCAAGTAATAGATAATAATATCAAATAAAAATTAATAGCAAATAAGTTGGAACGATCTCACCAGGAATAGACCGAATAAATAATGATAAGCAATGAAACTTCAAGTCGGCAATTAGTAATAATTATCTCCAAAATTTCTCAAGAATAATTCTCAACAAAATTCTTACAATATTCTCAGTATAATATCAGAATGATCAATCTTAGCAAGCACTAGAACTTAATAGCTTTTCAGAATTAAATGATTGAGATTTTTGAAACCTCAAAAAATGCACGTCTATTTATATGGAATTAGAACAAGCCCTCTAACGGCTAGTGCCCATATATCATGACAAATAATTATTCCAATAGATCTCTTATATCATAAAGACTTAATCCTAGAATAATTCACTTAATTATATCTTTAAAATATCCAATTTAGTCCCTTAAACGTTTTCTCAATCTCAATTAGATAGAATAGAAAGAATTTCATGAACTAAATTTAGAAATATCCAAAATACTTGAACCATATCTATAGGGATAACAAAATATCAATCATATATCTTAAATTCCATCAGATCCCTAAGAAATCTCCCATATCCTAACCATAAACGACTACTTTTTGGATAAAAACCATGAAATTCTCAAATTCTGAAATTGTCTATCAGTTGACCTATCAATACCCATAAGTCGACCGCCCAATTCAGGACGTAGCCCAAGCCAAAATCTCTTCGCCATAGGTCAACCACCCCTTATGTTTCTGTCGACCGAAAGATTCAGTGACTTTCATAGGTCGATCACCCTATTGACCTAATAATTTAGAGATTTCATATTTTAGCCATAGGTTGACCTACCTGTTGACTGAGCAATTCAGAGTCTGAATCGTTTTCACAGCTCTTTCTCATCGGTTGACCGATCAGCGTTGGTCGGTTAACCGATCCTACTGAAACTTCTCTCCTTAAATAATTTTTTACTAAATTTCTTCAACGTTTTTTCCCTTTTAATCGATTTCTTTTTTTGGTTAATTCTACTAAATCCTTAAATTCAATTTGAATCAATCATCATTCTTAAATCAATGTTTCTTCTTCAATTACACATAGGAGCAAGTATGTTAACTAATTAGGATCCGAATAAAAACACACATAATTGTAAAAATATTTTGTGTGATGCGTGATCCTAATCAGGATTCATTAAGAGTAAAAATTTAACTTGAGTTGTTTTCCCCTAGGTTCTTCAAAATCTTCAGTCTTTTAACATCCATCATCATTTTCACTGTCTTTAGCATCAATTTAGCATTTTTCTCAACTTATTCATGATATTATCTTCACTAGAACTAATAAACTGAAATACTCAAAAAAATCGTTAGTTCCACAAAAAACATCAATATTTAATTGTCCATCGAAATCTTAGGATCAACAATCTTCCCATTTTTGATGATGACAATTAACTTTGATGTTTTTGCCAAAATAATATGTAACCACACTCCCCTTATATCCGAGGATGAATTTTTAACTCAATAAAGCACAATCATGAAGATAATCATAAAATATTCAATAAGGTATTTTTAACTCCATAAAGCACAATCATGAAGAGAATCATAAAATATTCAACAAAACACAAATAATCATCTCAATAATTTCAAAACATGATAAACAATTCAAGCTTCCCCTTAAGATATTCAATAAAACAATTCAAGCTCCCTCTTAAGATATTCAACAAAACACCAATAAATTTTTTCCATTTGTTATCTCAAAAAGTAGGGAAGGGGAGCCACAAATAAACACTACTCTAGGTAAACATCGTTATGCCTAACCATTCCAAAACCACGAATAATTTTCACAAATTAATCTTCCGCTAAAGGTTTGGTAAAGATATTCACAAATTGTTATTGAATATATCAGAGGTATCAATATATTCAATAATAATGTCCATTTTCTGAATGTGATCACGAATAAAGTGATGTCTAATTTCTTTGTGCTTAGTTTGTAAGTGATGTGTAGGATTCTTACTTAGACAAATAGTACTTTTATTATCACAATAAATCGGGACTTCCTCCATACATATTCTAAAATTATTTAATTGTTGCTTAATATATAAAATTTGAGCACAACAGTTACCAATTGCCTTATACTCAGCCTCAGTAGTGGATAAGCCTATTGAATTCTGTTTCTTACTTGACCGAGAAACCAAGGAATGTCCTAACAAATGATATGACCCACTTGTGCTTTTTCGATTGACTTTGCAACCGGAAAAATTAGTGTCGGAGTAACTTATTATTTTAAAATCACTTTTCCCCAGGATACCATAATCCTAGGTCAGTTGTCCCCTTTAAATATCGAAAAATTCTCTTAACCGCTGTCAAGTACGATTCTTTTGGACAAGACTGAAATCTAGCACATAAACAAACGCTATACATAATGTTAGGTCTACTAGCAGTTAAGTATAACAAGCTACCAATCAAACCTCGATACATTTTTTCATTAACACTTTTACCCGTATCATCTTTGTCTATCTTTGTAGCTGTTGCCGTGGGAGTTTTGTACTCTTTAGCACCATTCAAGCCATATTTCTTTAACAGTTCCTTGGTGTATTTAGCTTGGTTTATGAATATTCCTTCTTTGGTTTGCTTAATTTACAAGCCAAGAAATAAATTAAGCTCTCCCATAATGCTCATCTCAAATTCAACTTGCGTTATCTTGGAAAATTCTTGGAAAAGATCTTCATTAGTAGATCCAAAAATAATATCATCAACATAAACTTATACTAATAAGATATCAGAATAAGTTTGCTTAACAAATAGCTTTATATCGCAAGTATCCCTTGGAAAACCATATTCAATAAATCATCTTTTAATCACAAAACATCAATACTATACAGATCATCATTATATAAATATTTATATAATCAAGCCTACTCAATCCATAAAAATCCACAAATTACTAAATTTAGTCAGTATGTCTTTCTCATGATACCGAATAATACCAAGTAATTTCAGGATGCATAACATATCAGCTCAATGCAACCCATTTGTATGAAAGATATATTCATGAGTAAGAGAACATTATACAAATGGTCTTATTAACATGAAACAAGTAATTTATAATACTTAGTGAGATCACAAACACTTGATTTATTTTCTAATTCACTTAACATGTTTTAGAATTAAACACATGATAACTACTTGATATAAACACATAAAATCATGTTAATAAGCCCTAACTAAATGTGGTTCCTAGAATCACCATGCAAAGTTTCTAAGATAGCAAGTGAACACGTCATATAAAATAGGTCTTAGAAACCATCACCAACTTACCTATTTGGCAAGTCGGGAATCTCTCTCTTTAACAAATTTAATAAATTTAAACTGCAAGGGGTCAGAACTACCTTTTATATTTTTCGGGGCAACTTTACTCTTTACTTCATTTGTATTGATGATTGCCTTGGGTGCACTATTTCTCTTAGCCTGTTTATATCATCTCAACCTTTGATTATTGTCATTTGGTTTTCGGATACTTCCATTTGCACATGTCACTCGTGGCTTCCTGGTGATATCCTATCTTGTCTTTGATAATTCTTTTATAATTGCACGTTTCGCTTGTGTTTTTTTTTTTTTTTTTTTTTTTGTATTTTCACATTCTGTCTTTGGTGCATCTTTTCGCTTTGTAGGCGACGTTTGTGGATCTTTGGTGACTTCCTGTTTTGGCTTTGATATAATTTTTTTGTTTATTCCTTTAGGTCCACTTTCGACATTATGTATTGCACAAGACATTTTAACAGTTCTCTTCGGTAACCATTTCATTTTGGATCCATCCTTGTTAGACATAAAATTAGGGTTCTTGAATGGACATGATACTTTAAAATGTCTGACTCTATTGCAATAATAATATCTCAAGTTTGATCGATTATCATAGAAAGCACGAGATGTAGAAGAAGAATTATTTCTAACAATATCAACAAAACTGTTATTGGCATGTGATAAAGGATAAGATGATGAAACATATCCACTTTGCCTAGAAAAAATATTTTCAGAATCTCTCGAAACAAACTTAATGTCAGATTTTGATTTTTCAAAATTTTTCTTAAGTAAATCGATTTTAGAAATTTTTTTTGATATTTGCTTAGAAATCATGACAAGATTATTTTTTAAAACTCTGTTTTCCTTTTTAAGAGAAACCCCTTTAGAGAGCAAATTATTAATTTCAAAAACAACGTCAAAAGATCAAATTTTCTTTTTAAACTCAAACTCTCTTTACAAAAAATAGTGTGAAATAAAGTAATTTTTTCATAACAATATGTACATTTTCATTATCATCATCTCCATCACTTCCACTAATACTACAAGAATCATTCATGACATTATCATATAAAGATTTATCACCATCAAGAGAAGATACACAAAAAACATCATCCATGGTGTGTGCACGCGACCAGTTTAGCTAAGATGTTGAACCTAATTGAGCTAAAACCAACTCTGATACTAGTTGTTGGCCTAGTGAGTTACCCAAGAAGGGAAGTGAATTGAGTAGTAATAAAATATTATCAAATAATAACTACTTCAAAAATCAAATAATTAATTTTATCCTAAATTAATTATTACCTTTATAGCAGCAGAAATAAAATATTAACTAGGTGCCCACTAAACAACACAAATACAAATAAATTAAAAAATGCAACACACCAGAAATTTATATTGGTTCACCAAGCTATTCTTGGCTAATCACTATGATTCCTTTAACCAGGTAGGAACCAAACCCTTACAAAATGATTCATTTCGCAGGCTTAGAATCAACCTTTACAATTCTTTTTCACAGGCTCAGGAATAGGCCTATCTTTTTTCACAGGCTAAAGATTAACCCAATTCCTTTATACTTAGGCTAAAAATTAAACCTCACACAAAAAATACTCCAAGTATCTTTTAACCCGGTAAGGGTTGAATCGTTACAAATTCACTCACAAATTAATTCTATTAAGGAAGAATTAATACCTAATATTTTTATACTCAAGACAAAGATTAAAACCTAAATCTCATTACCGGAAGAGATTGAAACTAGCTACCACTTGATTAGACAGTCCCAATAGTATGTAATCCGACACTCAACTCACTAATTACAAAATTTATAAGTGATTTTCCTACTAGGAGCTTCTACCACCGCAGATAAATTTGAACTCAATTAATGTCTTGATACTTGTGATTGAAATACGGTGAGAATTTTAAAATCTCATTTAAAAAAAAAAATGAGAGGCAAGCAATTTAGCACATAATCAGATTTTCTCAAGAAATCATTTAAAAAATAATTTTCAATTTAAAATCCAGGTAAACGATTTCAAAGATCAAATTTCCATGTAATAGATACTAATATCAAATAACAATTAAATGCAAATAACTTAGAACGATCTTACCAGAAATGCACCGAATAAATAATGATAAGCAATGAAACTTGAAGTCGGCAATCAATAATAATCAACTCCAAAATTTATCAAGAGTAAATCTCAATAAAATTCTCACAATACTCTTAGAATAATCTCAGAATGATCACTCTTAGAATGCACTAGAACTGAATAACTTTTCAGAATTGAATGATTAGGATTTTTGAAACCTCAAAAAATGTACGTTTATTTATATGGAATTAGAATAAGCCCTCTAATGGTTAGTTCCCATATATCATGACAAATAATTATTTTAATAGACCCCTTATATCATAAAGACTCAATCTTGGTATAATTCACTTTACTATATCTTTTAAAATATCCAATCTAGTCCCTCAAACTTTTTCTCAATCTTAATTAGATAGGATAGAAATAATTTCATGAACCAAATTGAGAAATATCCAAAATACTTGAACCATATCTATAGGGATGACAAAATATCAATCATATATCTTAAATTCCATTAGATCCCTAAGATATCTCCCATATTATAACCATAAAACGACTACTTTTTGGATCAAAACCATGAAATTCTGAAATTCTGAAACTGTCCATGGATTGACACCTGGGACCAAAATGTGGAGTCTTCCTCCACCCTGGAGGAAATGCTCGCTGAATTTATAAGGGAGACTCAGGATTTCTGGAGAGAAACGAATGACCGGCTTAACGAGCATAAGGATCGCCTTAAAAATATTGAGACGATATGCGCTGAAATGGATGCGACCGTAACGTCTCTTAAGACAAAAATCGGTCAACTTATATGCTTAATTGAGGCCAAGTCAGAAATGGTGGCATTGAGTGACACAAATGCCACATGCATTGAAAGCCACCGTGAGGAACCAAATGCAAGTGAGAGGACATTGGTTTCATTGTTGATGAAGATCCTAATGAGGAGGAGACCCAAAAATTGAGAAACGATGAAGAATCACAAGATAACACTTGTGATTATCCATCATTTGAAACCCACGTTGTGATTCCGACACCGATCAAAGACGGACATTTCTATGAGGATCCAATATGGCTCGCTTGTTATCCACCACTTCCAATTCCGTTTATCCACGCCTACCAAGCAAAAAATCTAGAGAAGAATCAAGTTGGGAATTCGAGCTAAATAATGCCAAATCTCACCAGTATTGAGGGTATTCTAAACCAAGACCTATACGTTGTGTTGTATGACACATACTATGGGTGGAAGCCACTCTTTGACGAGCCCTTATCTGTGTCTGGCCGAGGACGTTAAACCAAGTGTTTCTTGGGAGACAACCCAAGTCTAAAATAAATTAGATCCATCACCGCCGACTTTATTCGGGGGTGAGATTGTCTCGCCTCCTAGGTACGTGTTCTAAACCCCCTTCGTCGGCATGCTATATTTTAATTGTTGAGAACGATGATTGAGTCATTGTGGACACTGCCCGTTTTAAGTTTGGGGGTGATGTGTAGTATTTTAGTATCTTTTACTGTTATTACCTATTGTGTAGTTTAAGTTTATCGTATGCATATTTGTTTAGTTAGTGTAAGTTTATTTGTGTTTGTAGTTGTAGTTGTTGTGTGCTGAGTTTGCGTTCATCTGGACCATTACCCGATGATGATATCACCCTTGTTTGTATGTCGAGGTTAAGGGTACTGCCCATTTATGTGTGTTTTGTGTGCTTGGTATGTTATTTTTGTAAAAGTTATTGTGGATCCTAATTTGCACGAGCACGTAGACTCAATGTATAGCTATTAAATTGATTTGAGGCTGATTATCCATTAGCCAAATTCACGATAATTTTAAGGATTCTAAAACCTGATTGGAGAAAACTTGAGGTAAAATTCCTAGGCAAGGTAGTTCAGGAGATATGATTGAGGCATTCATTTGATTCACTTGAGCCTTTGAAGTTTACCTTGTAAAATGTTTATTCCTCGTTACCTTGTCGAAACCTATAAGCCATTTCAATTCTGAACACATAATAAATACCCTGACCGATAAAACGTTTTCCAAACCTAGTCGCTAAACCAAAGGCAAAATTTGAGTGAAATCAAGTTAGCATTCGTTTATGCTATTTGGAGTGAGCAGTTGGGTTTTGGGCAAACTTTTCATTGGTTCAGTATTCGAGCACTCACTTCTAATTTTTCTTTCATTTTAACCACACCCGTGAAATTGTAATAATCGAATAAGTTTGGGGGTGTGGTTCACGTTAAAAAAAAACATATGTAAATATCGTTCTATTTCCGTTTCTTGTGACAAGTGAGTATAATGTTCTTAAATGTTTGTTCAGGGTTTCTTAAATGTGTAGGGTTACGAGTATGATTATGTGCCAAGCGTTGTGCCTTGGGTATCATTGAGTTAATGACATTAACCTATTTTATATTTCCAATATACTCTTGGCCATTTTCCAAAAATCGAACCATCGAACCAAGTGCTATTGATCTTTTTGAATTTCCAAGCCTACAGTAGTGGAGAGTGGAACCCATTCAGGCATATGGATATCCTAATCCTTTACGATTTTAAATCGTGAGTTTCGTTGGTGGATAATTCAATCCGATCGTTGGATAGTTCTATAATTGAGTTTTTGCACATACACTTGAACAAGATATAGAATGGCGTTTACTATTATTTAATATTAAAATTCTAGAATACCACATGGTGCGTTTACTCCTGAACTCGATATGATTAGGGGTCATTGAGGGAAAACGTTTTGGTCTATAGTTGAATTCAAAACTCGCCTATCGTTATGTTTAAGTTGTTTGTGTTTAGGTTGTTTATGTTTTTATTCGTTGTTTAGTTTTTGTGTTAGTTATTTTGTTGTATTTTTTTTTTTTTTTTTAGTGTGAGTGTTTTGCTCGAGAACTAGCAAAATTCTATGTTTGGGGGTATTTGATAGGTCAAATTTGTCTATATATTCTCAAGCCGAATTTGGTAGTTTTCTAGTGTTTTAATAATATTTAATTGAATTTACATTTATTTTGATGTAAATCAGGTGTAGGGAAGTAAACAATTGATAATCAAGCAAATCGGTAGGAAATCCGGTGAAAAACGACAAGACGATTAAAGTTGGTTGCAGCATCTTCACCGATGCAGCGGTTAAGCCACCGCTGCAACAGTGAAACAACAGAGAGTTCAAAAACTCTTTGTTTGTTTACCGCTGTAGCGGTGAAACGGCAGAAGGCCTACTGGTCACCCATCGCTGCAGCGGTCACTGTCCAGCTGTGTTTAAGATTTTTTATTAGATATTTTGATCGTTGTCTTGTACTCCTTTGCTCTCCCATACCTAGAGCATGTTTTTGGGAGTCTTGAGAGCCCCAAGACAATACCAAAGAGAGGAGATCATCAAATTAAAAAATAGGGAAAAAGCTCGGAGTGGAAATCACGGACGTGGAAGCATCGGTCCTTCAGATAACGACTTTTCTCCTTTGTTTTTTGCTTATTTATTAAACCTTTGGTAGGTGTGTATATGTTTAGTTTGTATATTTTTGTATATGTGGTTATGGCCATGAGAAACTAAACATATATTGTCTAAGGAGCGATTGTTTTTATAAAAATATTGTTTTTTTGAATCTTTGTTTTGTTATCGGTTGTTTACCTTTATCCAATTGTGTTTACCATTTTATTAAAATCTTGATATGCTTGTTATGATATTAGAGTTCATTTTGAGAATACGGGGTTTGACGCTCGAGAGAGGTAACCCCAGATTCGGACTAGGGTTTAAGCACAATGTGACGATCTAATGACTGTGGAGGGCATTAGAAAATATGCAATCCGTGAGGTTAGGGCGAGACTCATGTGACCAAGTGTCGTATAGAAACTCAAGGGGAACTTCGACGTTGACGCGAAGTCACATATTCATTCACTTGACACTTGAGAGAGGTAATGAGTGAGATTTCGATACCTAGATTATCGGATAAGGTTGAATGCCGTTAATGTAAACTAGATTGAATTGAACGGATTTAAATGAACGAAGTTAATCCCTAGACAATTTACTCCCTTAAACGTCAATATTAATATGTTAGTTTAATTAGTTAATTAGTTTAGTATATTATTTTATTAACAAAAGTATAAATTGAGTCGCCTAAATAAAGTTAGGTTATGACAATAACGGTACTCAATGACCATCTAATCCAATCTCTGTGGATACGACAACCCCTACTCTTCCCACTCTACTAAAACTTGACCCGTACACTTGCGGTGAAAGTAGCGACATAATATTTCGCTACCATTTAACATCCATCATCATTGTCAATGTCTTTAGCATCCATTTAGCATTTTTCTCAACTTCTTCATGATAATATCTTCACTGGAACCAATAAACTGAAACACTCAACAAAATCGTTAGTTCCACAAAAAACATCAATATTTAATTGTCCATCAAAATCTTAGGATCAACAGTTTAATTGTTTTTTGTTCTATCAAAACAAGGGATTTGTTAAATGATGGGATTTCAAAATCCAAGATTTTGAATTTCCATCATTTAACAAATCCCTTACCCAAATGCAACCTTAGAGCAATTCTATATACACAACATTTTTTATTATTTGTATACCTATTTTAAAAAAAAATTAAAATTATTTTAATAAATTACCATTTAATCCTTTGAATTACTAAACACTTTTTTTTTTTTTTTTTTTAATTGAAGTCCTTCTTCCTCACCATTTTCTTCATTAAGCCAAACTCCGTCACCGTCAGCTAGGGATAGAAACAGTTCAATTTTGGGTCAGTTTCTCTTTCGGCAATCTTCGACCTTTTTTTCTTTTCATACTTTCTTTTTATTTCCTACTCTTACTATCCTATTTATTTCTAACTCTTTCTATATATACACAAACACACATAGAGTAGCGGACTCAGAAAATGAACTCGAGGGCAAAAACAACAAACAAAAATATATTTAATTTTTTAGAAGAATATTTCAACAACACTTTCAAAAGAAATCAAGATTCACCATTCATATAGTTACTTCTACTTCTAGTAAGAAAACCGTACAAATAAAAAATGATGCTATTAAGAAATTATTCAAATAAATTTTAGAGAAGAGAAAGAAAATAAATTTCTTAACTCAAATTGACAAGAAAAGAGGTCATGATGCCTGGAAATGGATTCTCAGACATGCCTTTCCTGAGATCCGAGAGTGGAATGTTGGGGTTTCTCACTGTCTCAGTCTAGGTTTCTACAAAATAATGCACTGTGGGTAAGCCTGCCAGCGTTGCACCTCCGATGTAAGAATCATTCATAGGGATAGATAGAAGGCATTGTATAGAAGTAAGTGCAAGAGCTTTCTCAATACTTTTGTAATGTGAGTATAAACTTACGCAATATTGCATAGCTCAGGCCTCTTAGAAATTGACTTTTGTATAGGGAGAGAGGAGACTCGTTTGGATAGTATTTCCTAATTCTCTATGCACCATTATGGTGATTGCGTAGATCTCAGTTCCATTACCTTGGAGATGGCTGTGATTACAGGAGGAGATCGCAGGGCCGTTATCTTGGGAGAGTAAAGATACCTTCCTATTTGGAGGAGGCAACTCAGACCATCTTTGGGGTGTGAGTGGCATCCATAACCAAGGAGTCATGACTCTGAGTCAGTTCTAGAAATGAGGCTTGATCGAGCTGGCCGATACTACAATTTTCGGGCCAGTCATGTGTTCGAGGACACGTGGCGCCCTTGTAGATTTTGACTGAATTTTCATTCATCAAATGCACCCTGTTCCTATGTGTATAATCATTTATGTCCTGTGAATATCTGGATGTTTCCTTAAGGATTCAATCTATGTTGTTTGTTCGATGGTTCTGCCTTACCAATGTTTTGGCATTAATTGAACATTTCAGCTTTTGTTTTTTGAGAGTTTTGGGTATTAAATTCCATGTGACTGATTTGACGTCTGGTTAATTCTGCTTCCCAAATGATGGTTGGCTGGGAGTTATGCTCGAACCCGTTTAAAAATCGGAAGTTTGTGAACTTTCCCGTTTCATATTTCGAATACCATCTTGGTTCTTAAGCTTTTTGTTACACCTCGTTTGTATATTCATAATAAAAAGAGACTTTGAGTTGTGGTTTCATTCTTCGTGAAATGATGGTAGTGACGAGTATGGGCCGTCATCTAAGGACCTTTTTGAAGGTTGAGGCATTGATCACAGAGTTCCCTGCTGAAGTCTGCAGGTTGAACCCTTAGATACTAATGATGTTGAGATAACCAATATGTTGGTCATGTAGGGTGATGGAGAGGGGGTAAAACTAATTGAGGTTTGACACCATTCTACTCCCAATGTCGCGGTTGCTTCTGCAGCTCAAGCGTCGGAGTGGGAGGAGGCTAGGCTCATAGAGAGTCACTTGATGATTACTCACGTTCATGAGATGCACAGGGACTACTCCATCCCTTCCAACATTTGTGTTCACACCTCATTTTATCTCGCTCAATTAAGTATTAGATATAAAGTGCAAGTTTGGATAAAGTTTAAACTGATATTTAAAGGGAATGAATTTATGCCTTAGATTACATGAGATACTATAAAAAATCTAAAAAACATAATAAAAAATAAAATTGTCAATTTGATTGAAATTTGGTATAAATTAACGTTTTTGGTCAATCTTGAAATTCTTAAAGTTAATAGGGACTAAAATGACAATATTAAAAGTGTATTTTCTATAAAATATCCCTTTTAATATGATTAAAATTTGTTTCTACCCTTTAACTTAAGGAAATTTCACCAATTACATTTGTTTCCCGTTTTGACCCCTGAAACTTTTACTATCATCGGTTTTGTATAAATTAACACAAAATATTTCTTTAATTTTATTTTTTAAAGTACTAATATCAAAGAATCAAGTAAAAAACTTGGTTAGCCAAGATTCCATCTTGAAACTTAATTACCTAAAGTAACTATTGCCTAAAACATAGTTCAAAGTTAACTGAACTAGCAAGCCACCATTAAAGGCCATAAATGTTACATTTAAGTCAAGCATTAAATTAGGTAATTAAGATGACATCTTTTGGAAAGATTCCCTAGCAAAATCTCATGATGGAAATCTAGCTAATTGGAGTAACTAAAGGTTACAAAGCTAACCGGTTTCCATCATATCAATGCATTTAATACCCTTTAAACTATGGGCTAATCATTTCATTAAATTCCATGAATAGCCATAAATATCACATTCAATGAATGCGTTAAATATGCATTTAATGGAAGATCTTTTGACAATATTTCCAAGCAAAATCTCATAATGGTAAGTAACTAGCAGTTACAAAACTAACCGAATCTGTTCCTATCATGTCAAGCATTTAATACCCTTCAAATCATGTATCTAATCAAGCATTAAATATCACATTTAATGAAGGCATTAATGAGGTCATTAAATGAGGATATTGTTGATCCTTAGGTTTTGCGAACAACTAAGTGTTGATATTTTTTGTAGAACTAATGTATTTATTGAGTATTTCATAAAAGAGTTCCATATATTTCATTATGTTAAAGATATCATTAAAAAAATGGAAATGGTGCAAATCTAGACACAATGAAGAAATGAAGAGTATTAAAGATCATGAAGAAATTAGGTAAACACAACTCTCTACTCATATACTCTTAATGTAACTTGAATTAGGATCACACACGACACTATTAAGCGATTTATCTTTATGTGGGTTTTGAAATTGATATGATAGAATTTAAGACCCTAATTAAAGATTTGATATGTGTTCCTTATGTAAATTGAAAATGGTAATTGACCTAATTGAAAATAAGGTTTAAAGTACAAATGGTTGAATTTTAGGATCAATTTAGTCAACCGGAAAAACAATTGGTTAACTGAATCAGACATTGTGTTTTGGAGTAGAATTAATTAATGACAAGACCACCCCAAAGCAATCGGTCTACCGAATAATAAAATTTGGTCAACCAATTGAGTCAGTGAGTTTTTTGTAGCAAAATTGAACTATCCTATAGCGTTTAGTTAACTGAATTTGGGAATTCGGTTAACCGACTAGATTTAAGGTTTGGCAGTGGATGGGCTCTAAATAATTCGGTCAACCAAATGGGGTATTTCGGTCAACTGATTGGTGTTTAAGGTTTGGCTTGGTTTTGGTGCTGATTCATTCAGCCAACCAAATTGCTGGGGTCAATCAACTGACTCTTTTGATTGTGAATTCGAGGAACTTGGTCTCCTGGTAAAAAACTATCCATTTTTTATGATCCCAAGGGAGATATTTGGAGGATTTAAACCTACTGAAGATATGGTATGTATTTAATTATCCATATTGATTTGGTCCACATAATTTAAGTTGATTAATACTTCTTATATTTGTAATTGTAAATTGAGAAATATTTCATGAACTTATTTGAGAGATTTAAAAGTTATTTTTAAGTGGATTACCCCTGAAATGGAAGATAATGGGGTCTAAGAGTGCCTTTTAGAGGTATATCTTTCGAAAAGTAGCCGTTGGAGGGCTTGTTATCAGTATATAAATATAGACCTACGGGTTTGAGAGAAATTACATCAATAACAATTTGTTCTAAGCTTTTTCTAAGAGTGATTATTATGCTGAGATTTCTGCAAGATATTTGTGTGAAGTTCTTGATCTAAAGTGTTGTTGATTTGGCGTCACCGACTTGTGTTATATTGCAATTCTATTTTAATCTTTGGTGTTTTCCTTGTGACATCTTTCCAAGCTATTGTTCTTTATTTTGATTTCATATTATTATTGATTGCTTGGATATAAGTTCCCTAGAAAATCACTTTCAAACTTGAATGCTTGAAAATCTATTTTAAACGATTTTGTTTAATTATCAGTTTACATGCTTTAGATTGTGATACCCACATTGTTTATTAATCGGATACTATTTGCCTCACATTATATCTATCACGTACTAAATTTCGAGACATTAATTAAGTATATCTGTATTGAAGTGGTAGAAGTTCCATGTGGGAAGAAACTCACATTTTTCAGTATTTGTGAGTTTAAGTAGATTAGACACGGTTGGGATGGTGTCTAGTTAGGGTAGTTAGGTTTCTGTATTTTTCCTGTGAAAAAAATTAGAGTTTGATCTTTGTCTTGCCAAAAAGTTAGGTTATTCTTTTCCCTTGAAAAGAATTAGATTTTGATTCTCTCTGCAATTGAATTGATTTTTGAGTGAATTGTAAAGGTTCAATATTTACTTGTAAAAATGATACTTGAGAGTGTGGTGAGGTTTTGATTCTTCCTGTAATAAAATTAGGTTAGTCTTAAGCCTAGTAAAAAGATAGGGTTTATCATTAACTTGGGAAAATGGTACATTTTTAAAGGTTGATTCTGATCTTGGGAAAAGAATCATTGTAAGAGTTTGGTTCCTATCAATAAAGAAATCAGGTATTTAATGATTGTGAATCTCCATGGAGCTTGGGGGATTAGATTAGGCAAGGTTAGCTTTCTGAACCAGGATATATCTTGTTATGCTACATTCCTTATTTTCATTATATTGTGTTTGGGTGTGCACCTAGTTAAACACTCATACGTTGTGTAACAAAGATAATAATTAATTTAAGAAAATTGATTATTTGATTGTTAAGTGTTAAAATATTTAAGTTTTTAAATTTTGTAACTACCCAATTTAGCCCCCCTCTTGGCTAGCTCTTTGGGCCAACAAAGATCTTTTGCAAGACTTTTGAGAAAAATATCTCATCAAGTAACCTAGTTATCAAGAGTAACTAGTACTTACCAAAATAACCGAATCAAATTCCATCAAATTGAGCATTAAAAGTGTATTGAAATACTTAAATAAAGGAATTTAATGAGACATTTATGATTAATATGTAGACATCTTAGTTTGTCCCTCCTAACCAGTGTTGAATCGAATGTAGAAGTTAAAATAAACATTAAACTGAGGTTTAAAGGGAATGAATTTCTATGCTCAATCACATTGGATAGTACAAAAAAAAAAAAAAAAAAAAAAAAAGAAAAGGAAAACTTAAAATTCAGTAAAGTAAAAGTTTCGGGTCAACCTCGAGATTCCAAAAATTAAATGGAGGCTAAAATGACTGTATTGATGAATGATTTCATCACCCTTAATATGAATAAAAATTAGTTATTACTCTTTAATTGTAGGATATTTCCCCAATTTACCTCAGTTACTTTGACCCTGAAATATTTACTATCACTGGTTTCGTTTTTTTAACACCAAAAGTAATATTTCATTTGTTCATATTACATCAAATACCATAAAAATACAATTCAAAAGACCTTGATCAAGGCATGGAAATGACATGACAAGTCCAAGTTACACAAGGTAACAAAGGATTAGGCCTCGATTTGAAATTGACCAAACCAAAAAGTCATCTTGACTAAGCCATCAAAGGCCATTGAATCAAGGATCCAACCCAATGTCTCACAAATGAACATTAAAATACCAAGACACCCCTAATATATTCTCTAGCCAAAATATCTGGGGAAAGAACTAATTTACTTAGAAAGTAACTTACCATTATCGAAACCGAACCACTCTGGTTCACCACCTATGTAAGGAATTTAATAGGCATTAAATGACCGTCCCATCAAGCATGTAATTCTTGGGATGACATGGATTGGTTAGATTCACATCATGTAGATATTTTGTTCAAAATACCTTAGGGTTAACTATGTAACTACCACTTACAAGGTAATCTGAGCCGATTCGATTCCAATCCAACCAAATTAGGGCCAATCACATAAAGGGTCACCATCAAGAATTAAATACAAACTGACACCTCAAGTCTAAATTCAAAGAACCTTGGAAGCATTTATAGCAACCAAATCAATATAGTGAAACTAATCGGTACTTAGCCACCAAACTGAATCGGAAGTGTCACATCAAGCCATTATGCACCCATGTGCAACCAATCACATTGGATATTGTGTAATAATTGCCAATGATTGCAAAAATATTTCAAAGATTTGGTAATCATTACCAAATCGTTACAAAATCTTCCACAATCTTCAAAATCAAGACAAAAAGATATGTCATCTAAGCCAAACAGACCCCAGGGAGAAACCTGGTATAGTCTGCATATTACCCAACGCGTAGATTTCCAGGCCTATATATACAGGGGGCCTGTTTTCATTTTTTTAAGGCTTAGAAACCACTCATTCTCTCTCTAGGTTTGAGAAAATCTCTCGGGTTCTAGGGTTTCTTAGAATTTTTGTTCAATAACACCTCAAAATTCGGCAAAAAATTTGCCCCGAAGGAATTTGTTGATGTTCTTGAAGGAACAACTCAAGGATTTGATGGCAAGTGATCGAGGACAACCAAAAAAGACAAAGGAAGAAATGAAAGTAATCACTTTGGGAAGACTACTTCCCATCAGTAGGTATGTCTTCTTGAAACAACCTTTGATATTGGCTTAAATATAGTGTTCATGCTTGTACATAGCATGTTCATATAGTTTTAATACATAAATATCATATACATACAAACACAAACAACAATCAATTCAAAAGACATAAAAAACATAGTGTTCATGCTTGTACATAGCATGTTCATATAGTTTTAATACATAAATATCATATACATACAAACACAAACAACAATCAATTCAAAAGACATAAAAAACATGTCAAAAAACATCAAAACGATGACAAAATCATCAAACCGTATAAAAAATGGTTAAAAAACATCAAGAATATCAAGAACGTCTGAGAACATGTTAAGAACATGTGAGGGTTCTATACAAAACATCTATCACACTATGAGTTGTGCATAGTATTTTTGATTCTCTCATGAACATATCAAATGAACTCTATTAACTGTTAATCTAACCATACACTGTTAATAACTGAATTGCTTTATGCTAAACATCAAGATCACAACCTGACACTAGGTCTTCAGGCTAGTGGACTGGCACTTTATATATATATACACTACACCGACAGACCTTTGTGGCTAAACATTTGGGATAAAGGGTGGACCTTTATTCCTTCGGGGATAAGTTTGGATCTTCTTCAGGAACGTTTCTGCTTTTCTTAATAACGAGTAGGACCGTTATATATATATATATATATATATATATATATATATGGTATTTTCATTCATTTTCAACTAACAATCAACATACTAACACTAATCTCATCAAAACAAAGGACTTTGATTGTGGTTTTCTCGACAAAATCAAGGATATTATTCACAAACCATTGTATGATTCATGTTTTCTATAAAAAAATAAGAATAAAATAAAATCAGTTTTAACTTGCAAAAACGAACTGTAAGACTCTAATTTTAGCACGTATAAAATTTTAGTTGCATTTTAGAGTATTTAGAAAAATACGGGGTGGAAATGTGTCATTTAATATTTAAATTAAAAGTTTAGGGGTCAATTAACAATTTTAGAAACATTCATTTTAAATTTTGAAATTTAAATGTTAACTTAAAGAAAGTTAGGGGAGGATAATGTAATTTGGAAAAAGAATTAATATATATATACACAACTGCGGGATCAAGAAACCCAAAAAGAGAGAGAGCGATCATGATGTGGCAATCTAAGGGAGCAAGGAGATCCACAATAAGCATACATATAAATACATACATCTATGCAAACAGAGAGGGGAACCAAGGAAAAAAAGAAAAATATGAAAATAGACAAGAGAGAGAGGATCGGCAGTGGCGGGTTCTGTCGTCGCCGTTTGGTGTGATCGTCGGTCTGTGCGTGTCACCGCCGGTGAGAAGGGGGTGTGGGGGGTGTTGTTCGACTAAATTGTGTATAGGTATGTGTTCGTTTAGACGAGTAGACGAGCATGTGCGTGTGTTCGGCAGTGTGTATGTGTGTGTACCGTTCGTCGGTTTTATCGACGGTGTGTGTGGGTGTGCGATCGTCATTGGTTGTCGCCGATGTGGGTGTGAGCATCGTGAGTGTGTGTGTCCTATTCTGTTCAGACGGTTATGTGGGTGTGTGTGATCGTTGTTGGTGGTCCGACGGTGTGTGTGTGTGAGTATGTTTTGCCATCGGTTTTGTGTGTGCATGTGTGATCGTCGTGTGTGTGTGGCGATTGTAGGGTGTGGGTGTATGAGTAGTGTTGGGTTGAGGAAGGAGGAGGAGTGAGAGTGGCATCGGTGGGCTGAACGTAAAACATAAACAAGAGTAGCGAAAGAAGGCTATCGCCGCGGTGGTGAAGGTTCAGCAGAAGCAGAATAGGGATGAAAGGTGTTCGCTGCGGTGGTGGTGTATCGCCGAGGCGGTGAGGTCTCAGCAGAACAGAAAATAAGAGAAAGAAGAAGAAAAGGGGAAAAAAAAAATAAAAAAATCCAAAACCCACTTTTCGGCCAGTGAAAAATTAGGAGCAAGTAAAATTTTTATCGATTATTATTTTCGATTTAATTAAATTGTTAAGTATTAAAACTTTTGCAATTGTAACAATAATTTTCGTAATCGTAATAATATGTTTATAATCATTAATCTTAATAAATTGGTACAGTAAATATTAGCGTGGTAAAATGGACAAAATAACAATTTTGCATAATTAATTCTGGGGAATAGGAAATTCTGCATTTTATGGCCATGCACTTTATTGTAGGATTATTTTAAATAATTTAGGCCCTATCGCTATTAGGTTCGTAGGCGCCAGTGTCCCAATAGGTTTTGGACGGTGACATTTTTGCAGTGCGGGAAACGAGGTGAGTGTACTATCTTCTATGTAAATTTATAAATCTTATTTTCGTTTAAATTGTAGAAAATGTGCTTATTTTAATTGCACAATTTTGCAATTTATATGGATCAGGTTGGTTTTAAAGATGGGAAAATAATATTTGGGGTTAAGTTGGTTTTTAAGGTGGAGAGTGATGTTCGGTCTGACTATGCCATAGTTTCTTCTTGTTAGGCGGGTATGACCTATGAGATGTGGATTTTCTTCTCGTTAGGCAGATATGACCTACGAGATATGGATTTTCTTCTCGTTAGGCGGATATAACCTACAAGATGTGGATTTTCTTCTCGTTAGGTAGATATGACCTACGAGATGTGGATTTTCTACTCGTTAGGTGGATATGACCTACGAGATGTGGATTTTCTTCTCGTTAGGCGGATATGATCTACGAGATGTGGATTTTCTTCTCGTTAGGAGGATATTACTTACGAGATGTGGATTTTCTTCTCATTAGGAGGATATATCCTGCGAGATGTAGATTACCTGCTGGGTAAAGTCCTGCAGGGTGGTTTGACCCATCAGGAGTGCAAAACTTGCTGGTGGTACAGTACCGTTGCAACTCTCAATCGTGAAGTAAAAACGATCCTATGGCTAGTAGGAGAGAATGTGGGGAGTATTTTATATTATGTTAGAATGTTTGAACTGGTTGGTTTAAAATACATGGACGGGTTGATTTAAAATATTTGGATTGGCTGATTTAAAATATTTGGATTGGTTAACTTAAAATATTTGTTTTGGATGTTTTAAATACGTTATTCTTTACATTGATGGTAATGGGAAATTGGTTCCAAATATGGTAGGTGATATACGGTATTATTGTTATACTATTTCATTCATTGGTGACAGTGGAACTCGATTTTCAACCGGGTATGTTATTATAAAATATTATTTTTTGAAAAGGTGGTATTTAACATTTCTGCTTGATCCATAAAATGTTTTATGATGAAGACAGTACACCGATGAAATTTTTTTGGTTTCAGGTATCGCGGCTAGGAGTTGGTCCTCTAGTGGCACTAAGTAGAATCCGGAGGTAGTGTCGTTCTGAAGGTGAGCGGGTCAGATGTGAATTGTGGAAGGTTCAGGTATTTCAATATTTTGGTTGTGAACATTTCGGATTGCTATATTCCCAAATTTTGGAACCGGGTATTTATATATATATTTTTGGAGGAAAATTTACAGTAGCGCGAGTATGTAGGTATATATGTATGGATGGATATGCGTCGATAGGTGAGGTCAGATTAAGTTGACGTCACGCCCGGCCTTGGGTGACGGGTGCCCAGGGTGGGGTGTGATACGAACTATGTGATGACTAGATCAACGATATGAGATACGTAGGCAATCCAAGCACGAGTTTGGTCACCTAAACTATAAAAAATAGTTCATCTTCGAACAAGTTGGAACTACATGTCGAGTTTATTCCCCGTGTTTACTGGGATATATCGAAAACCTTTATAAGGTTCGGTCTTTAAGAAATACAAAAACATTTTCTTGTCATACCATTTTGTATGCTGGAACTACATGTCGACCTGATTTCCAGTGAAAACAGGGATATGTAGGAACCATTATGAGATTCATTTGTTTATATTTATGTATCTTATATACTGCTATTGGGTTGTCACTAACTAGATTAGTATACTGTTTACTACTTACATCATATCAAAAGTGCATAAAAAAGACAAAGAAATGGGAATTATTTTGTTCAGTGAAAACCTAAGAAAATTACTTAGATCTTGTTTAAAGGTAAATATTCATTTAGACTGACGTACCATCTTCAGACGAGTGTTTTGGGGTACGTAAAAACTTCCCCGAGTATAACTAACCCTCGAACTTAAAGAAACTATCTGGTACAAGATCTTACGAATCAAAACACGGGCCATTTCCAAAATAAAAAATGAATTTCTAAAACTCCTGGTGACCTAGCATATCATTTAACCCATGCTAGGTGGTGACTCCATTTTCAACTCAAAAGCTTGGCCCAAAGAAGTTTTCAAAACCGATGCCCAAAAAATCCCTTGAAAAAAATCTTTCAAAATGAACAGATTTAGAGGATTTTGAGAAAAAAGAATGAAACTTGTTTTCCTTTTCTTTCCGATCTCTAGTTCCTCCGCTATCAAAATCCAGGGTATGTTAGTTGGCGACTCCGCTAGGGACTTTTGAGGGTTAAGCCTAGTTGGAGGCTGAATCTATATTCATAGTTAAATAGAATCCCAAAAATAGGTCTTCGGCTTTTCGAACATAAAGATTTCCCCAAAAATAGTAATAAACATTTCATTCTATATGTATATACTAGCATGCATTCATTTACTATCTTTACATTACTGCCATTTAATTTACTACCTTTAAATAGTTGTATTTACTTTGCTGTCCTTAAATATTGCATTTAAATTTCAGTCTTAAAATTTCAGCATTTACATTTCTGTAAACTCTCTTTAACGCACGACCACTCACTTTACATTGCATATCATGACGAAAAACCCAAGCCGTAACCCTCTTAGGGATAAAGAGGCCGGCAGTAGGGGCTAAAGTCATGCGATTTCATCATGTCGATCTAAGCTCCATAACCCTTAGGATAGAAAGATGAGTTAGTAGAAGCAAGGTCGGGTGGGCTTTTTCCCCGAGATTTGGCTACAAAACTCACCTCAATTGAAACACCAACCAACGATGGATGTTCCCTCAGGGAGGACACCGGCGGTTTGAATATATGGGAACCAAAGCTTTCTAGGATGCGATAGAAAAAAATCCATAAACTACATATAGTGAGCCTAGGATAGAGGAATAACCAAAACCCGATTTTACTTAGGACACTATCTTGGAGAGAGATCTTATTTTTTCATCTTGTGTACAATTACTTATAATTTTTATATTAGTAAATAGAGTAAAATTCCTAAGGAAATAGGGGCATAATAAAATGACGTAAGAGTTTTCGTTCTATCGCATGCATTGCTAGCTTTCTCAACATTGAAAAACATTTTAAAAATCAGAATACAGAGCAAGCTGTAGCAAAGAACAAGAATTCTTATCTCACTTAATACAATGAACCCTTAAATACAAACATTAAATCATAAAGGCCTATCTCATCCAAATAAAAATTACGAATACAATTTTGTCCGAATAAATACACAAAAAGCCCATCTCCAATAAACATCTAAAAATAGCCTTTACCTAACAACTATCTTAAAGCTTGCACTGTAGAGACATTAGGATGGGATAAACATCACAATATCATACCAAGATGAAACAGACAATAGCTTCCCTAAAGAAATCTGCAAATAAAAACAACCCGACACTACTTCTTAGAAAAATCAAACTAAAGCCTGTGTCTCCACCTAGGATTTATGAAGTCAAATCCTCTGGCTTAATAGCATAAATGACGCCCTATAATAACTTTGGTAACCTCGAAGTATGGATACATGATCTTAAACCCCCACATAGAGAATGGATCGCCGTAGGAAACTCTAAAAAAGCTTATTGGGTAACCTATTAAAAGTTTATGATGCAAGTTGACAATCCTGGTGTCAAATGGGAAGAAGAGTATGGAAATTACACTAATGACTAAACAAACTTACGAAACATTTGGACCACTGACATGGAACCAATGACTGAAGCATCGACTTATCAATAATGCGGAGAAGAAGTTTCTCAACAAGAATTAGTCCAAGAAGATATATCCAAAATGTGGGATTAAATCGATACTCTGGGTTGAACCATTCAATAAATAGGATAATTTATGCCTAGGAGCTAGGCTGGTGATAGGTGGAATTTGTCTACATATTTTCGAACCGATTTTGGTAGTTTTTGAGTATTATTATAGTGTTTTAATATGTTTTTATTTGTTTTTCTATAAAATAGGTATTTGGGACAAAAAGGGATGAAAACGGACTATAAACGAGCAATTCGGTGGAACGTAGGTGGAAGAACGGTGGAAAAACAAGCAAAAAATCAAGTTCTGGACTGTAGGCCCACCGCTGCTGTGGTGAAACCACCACTGCAACAATCAATCGAAGAGAAACCTTTCTGCCTAACCACCGCTGTAGCGGTCATCTTGTAGTGGCCTATTGACTTCTCTACCACTGCAACGGTTCGACACTAGATGTTTTAAATATTTTGAGATATTTTCTTGATATTTTGGATCTCTCTTTGTCCTCCCTTCTTCCTAACTCATTGTGGACATTTTTGGGGAGTGTCTTGAGAGCTCCAAGGCCTATCAATGAAGATAAGAGCACAAAGCCAAGAAGAGGAAACGTTCTCGGAGTAGTTTTAACGTCAATTTTTCAGATAACGGTTAGTCTCCTTGTTTCTCTCTTTATTTCTTAGTTTTGGTTGATAGTTTTGTATATGTTTAACTTGTATATTATTGTATATGTGGCTCTGGCTATGAGAAACTAAACATATATTACCTAGGGAACGATTCATGTATGAAAACACGTTTGTTTAATCATTGTTTTGTTATCCGTTGTTCTTGCCTATTCGACTTTGTTTACCGTTCTTCTACTTTTATATACTTGTTAAGATATATGGAGAATATGGGGTTTGATACTTGGGAGAGATAACCCCAGATTCGGACTAGGGTTTAAATACAACACGATGATCTAATGACTAGGGAGGGTATTAGAAAGTGTGCAATCTGTGAGGTTGTTGATATTGTGAGTAAGTAACTTAATTTTAATTTAGGAATTTATTTTGTTTATAATTTTTGTAGTTCTGTTTTTCTTGTAGGGTACTTGAAGATGTTAGATTAATAAGTATTGTTGCATTTCTTTCAACAAGATTCTGAGCCATTTTATTGTGCTTGGGATCAATACAAGGAGTTGCTATTCCAATTTCCAAACTATCATTTCCCGAGGGAGTATTGATAGGTGTGATCTACCTATATATTTCTAAACCGGTTTTGTTAGTTTTAGAGTATTTTTTATAGTGTTTTTATTATGTTTTAATTAGTTTTTATTCTTTTTGCATAAATCATGTGTTTGGGGTAAAAAGGTAGGAAAATAGAGTGTAAACGACCAGATCGAATCAAGAACGATCGAACAACGGTGGAAAAATGAGCAAGGCGGCAATATTCTGAAAAGAAGCCCACTACCGCGGTGGTAAAAATGCAGAGAGGGCCATTTCTTGCTGAACGTCCACCGCCACGGGGGTGAAATTGTAGGATGGTCCTTGAATCCACTGCTTCCTTCACCGCCTAGGCGATTACTTAACCGATATATTCCACCGCCGCGGCGGTCACCTCTGCATAGATTAGATGTTTTTTTTGAGATATTTTCTCTATTTAATCCCCTCTTCTCTCCTCTCCTTTGATACTCTCTGGCCATTAGAGCCCTTAGGGATTAGTTTAGAATAGAGAAAGAGTATGGGGAGTGCTCAAACAAATTCGAAGGAGAAGCTTACCACGCGGAGAAGGAGAAGCGATTGGTGGATAGTTTTAGCGGCTAATCTTCGGATATCGGTTAAGTTCATCCGTTTTTCCTTTTATTTCTTAACTTAAATAATTGTTTGAGCATGTTTAGATTGGTTTTCAATGTATAAATGGTTATGACCTCGAGTTAAACGTGGATTATCTATGGGATTAATATTATTTATAAAAATGTAGTTTTGTTTGAGTTTTTGTTTCTTTAATGATTGTTCTTTGCTATTTTGATTGTGTTTACCGTATTGTTTGTTTATTATGTTTAGATAGATATATCGAGAATTTGGGGTTTGACACTCGGAAGATGTAACCTTGGATTCGGACTAGAGTAAACACAACGTGACGATCCAATAACCCGAGAGTGAATTGGATTGTGGGCAATCGATGACGTTGGGGAAAGACTCACGTGACCTAGGGTCGTTAATACGTTTAGGGGGACTTATTCATTGACACGAAGTCATGTATTCCCTTGTTTTACACTCGGGAGAGGTGGCAGGGGAGTTTACGAACTGTGATTGTCGATAGGGTAAATACAACGCTACGATCCAATAACTCGGGAGGGAGTTGAATTTTGTGCAATCAATGATGTTAGGACAAGACTCACGTGACCTAGGGTCGTTAAGACATTGAGGGGGATTTCTTTATTGACACGAAGTCGCGTATTCCCTCTTCTTACACTCGGGAGAGGTGGCGGGGGAGTTTACAAACTGAGATTGTCAAATACGTCGAACACCATTATTGTAAACAAAATGAAATCAAACATGTTTAAGTAAATAAAGTTAATCTCTAGATAATCCATCCCCTAACTATCTCGTATTATTATAATTAGTATAAATTAAATTAGGTTATATTAGTATTAGTATTAATTAATTTAAAATCACTCTTTTTAGCCTAGATAAAGTTAGGTCATGACAATTATGGTGCTCGATAATAACGACAACCAATCCCTATGGATACGATACCCGATATTAAAGATCACATTATACTAAAACTTTGATCTCGTACACTTGCGAGTAGTCAATACGCGAGCGTGTAATAACGCTCGCCATACAAGTGTCAACTACTAAACTTCCTCGATGGGTTACTAGTCACAACACGAAATTGGGTTGAAAGAGGAAAAGATACCATCTCTTTCGACTAACTAACCACGGATGAAGCCTATTGGGTACTGGAAGACATGGCGGAGCTTGATTTTCAGAGTTGGAATTATTCAACAAGCTACCAAAGCTTGGGGATAGTTCCACCATTTCGGCGCCATGGATTGATATCCTGCACTGACAGGAGGATTGTTCCCCCACATTGGAAGAAATGTTTGCTAAATTTATGGGGGAGACTCAGGTTTTCTGGAGGTAGACGAATGATTGGCTCAACGAGCATGAGGATTGTCTTGACAATATTGAGATGACCTGTGCTGAAATTGACGTGACCATAATGTCTTTTCATACGCAAATTGGTCAGCTTATTTGCTTTATTGAGGCAGAGTCAGAAGTGGTGGAACTGAGAGACACACAATCCAAATTCATCAAAAGCCACCAGGAGGAACCAGATATGAGCGGGAGAAGAATGGGAGCATTCAATGATGATTATTCGAAAAAGACGAAAACCCAAGCATGGATCAATGATTGCGATTCTTCACCATTTGAGATCCCCTATGTGATGCCACCACCCATCAAAGACAATCACATCTACGAGCATTTGATGTGGCTCACTTGTCATTCGCTACCTTTAGCAACGTTCTTTCATGCCTACTGAGCACATGAGACAGAGACAAGTTGAGTTGAAAGTACGGACCGAACAATGCCAAATCTCGCCAATCTTGAGGGCGTTCTAAACCAAGACCCATATGTAGTGTTGTATAACACATATTATGGGCGAAAGTCGCACTTTGACGAGCTCTTTTTCGTGTCAGACCGAGGAAAATAAATCAAGCGCTTTTCGGGAGGCAACCCAAGGTTTTAAATAAATTAATCCATCATTGCTGACTTCATTCGGAGGCGAGATTGTCTCACCTCCCAGGTACATGTTCTAAACCCCCTTGGTCACTATAATGCTTGCTAAATATTGAGATTGATGATTGGGTCATTGTGGACACTAACCGTTTTAAGCTTGGGGGTGATGTGTTGTATTTTAATATGCTTAATTGTTGTTCGTTGTGTAGTTTTAGTTTAATGTATGCATGTTTGTTTAGTTTAGTATAAATGTGTTTATGTTTGTAGTAGTTGTTGTGTGTGCTGAGTTTTGCGTTCCATCTGGGCCATTACCCAATGATGATGTTATCCCCTAGTTGTTTTTCGAGGTCAAAGGTAATGCCCATTCATGTGTGTTCTGTGTGCTTGAGTGAAATCAAGTTAGCATTCATTTATGCTAGTTGAAGTGAACGGTTGGGTTTTGGGCAAACTTTTTATTGGTTCGGTATTCGAGGACTCACTTGTCATTTTTCTTTCATTTTAACCGCACCCGTGAAATTGTAATAATCGAATAAGTTTGGGGGTGTGGTTTGAAAAAAAAAACATGCGTATATACGGTTTTATTTTTGTTTTGTCTTGACAAGTGAGTACTACACTTTAAATGTTTGTTTAGGGTTGTTTTGAATTTATCTTTGGGTTTACAAGAGTGATTGAGCACCAAGCATTATGCCTTGGGTATCATTGAGTTATAACGTTTACCTATTTTATATTCCTGATATACCCTTGGCCATTTACCTAAAATCAAACCAAGTCCTGTTGATCTTTTTGAATTTCCAAGCCTACATTAGTAGAGAGTGGAACCCAATCAGGTATATGGATATCCTAATCCTTTACGGTTTAAGTCATGAGCCTCGTTAGTGGCTAATCCAATTCGGTTGTTGGATAGTTATATTATTGAGTTTCGCACACACTTTGAATGGATATAGAATGGAATTTACCATTATTGAATGTTGAAATTGTAGAATATTATAGGGTGCGTTTTACTCCTAAACTTAATATGATTGGGGGCTGTTGAGGAAAAAATGTTTTGGTCAATAGTTGAATTTAAAACTCGCATATCGTTATGTTTAAGTTGTTTGTATTTTTATTCATTGTTTAGTATTTGTGTTAGTTAATTTCATTGTATTTTTTATTTTAGTGTGAGTGTTTTACTCGAGGACTAGCAAAATTCTAAGTTTGGGGGTATTTAATAGGTAAAATTTGTCTATATATTTCCAAATCAGTTTTGGTAGTTTTCGAATATTATGATAATATTTTAATAAGTTTTAATACGTTTTTATTTGTTTTTATATAAAACAAGTGTTTGGGACAAAAAGGGATGAAAACGGACGATAAACGAGCAATTCGATGGAACATTGGTTGAAGAACATTGGAAAAACAAGCAAAAAGGCAAGTTCAGGATTGCAGGCCCACCATTGCAGTGGTGAAACCACCACTACAGCAATCAATCAAATATAAACCTTTCTGTCTGACCACTATTGCAGCGGTGAACCTCACCATTGCAGCGGTCATCTAGCAGTGGCCTACTGACTTCTCTACCGTTGAAGCGGTCCGGCACAAGACGTTTTAGATATTTTTGGGATATTTTCTTGATATTTTGGATCCCTCTTTATCCTCTCTTCTTCCCAACTCATTGTGGACATTTTTAGGGAGTGTCTTGAGAGCTCCAAGGCCTATCAACCAAGAGAAGATCACAAAGCCAAGAAGAGGAAACGTTCTTGAAGTGATTTTAGCATCGGTTCTTAGGATAATGGCTAGTCTCCTTGTTTCTCTCTTTATTTCTTAGTTTTGGTTGATAGTTTTGTATATGTTTAACTTGTATATTTTTGTATATGTGGTTATGGCCATGAGAAACTAAACATGTATTGTCTAGGGAGCGATTCGTGTATAAAAATGTTGCTTGTTTAATCTTTGTTTCGTTATCGGTTGTTCTTGCCTATTCGATTGTGTTTACTGTTCTTCCATTTTTATATGATTATTAAGATATATTGAGAATACGGGGTTTGACACTCCAGAGAGGTAACCTCGGATTCGAACTAGGGTTCAAACACAACGCGAAGATCTAATGACCCGAGAGGGTATTAGAAAGTGTGAAATCCGTGAGGTTGGGGCGAGACTCATGTGACCAAGTGTCATATAGATGCTAGAGAGGGACTTTGGCATTGACTCGAAGTCACATATTCATTCACTTTACACTTGGAAAAAGTAGTGAGTGAGTTTTCGATACCTAAATTGTCGTATAGATTTGAATGCTATTAATGTAAACTAGATTGAAACGAATACGTTTAAGTGAATAAAGTTAATTCCTAGACAATAAACTACCTTAAACGTCATATTAGTATAATTAGTTTAATTAAGTTGGTTTAGTATATTTTATTAACAAAAACTATAAATTGAGTCGCCTAGATAAAATCCGGTTATGACAATCGCGATACTCAATGACAATTTAATCTAATCCCAGTGGATACGACAACCCTACTCTTCCCATTATATTAAAACTTGATCCATACACTTGCGGTGAAAGTAGCGACGTAATATTCTTCTACCAACTGGCACTACAAGGAATGAAAATCTACACCGAACTTATGCTGTAAGCGTATACACCCCGAACATCGAACCTTCACCCTAGGTAATCATAACCTATTCAAGCTTCTTAGGAACTTGAACACTTCTCTAAACTTCTCGTTCTGTTCTCCCAAATATACCATGCTTCAATAACAACCTCTTAACACCCTTTCCTCCCTATCGACCTAACCAGTATTCTCTCTAGTTCAACCCAAATGCCTTCTGTGAGTATCACTCTAAAGGAATAGGTCATCATATTGATCAATGCTACTCCCTGCAAAACCATGTCGAAGGCCTCATTCGAAATGGGGTGATCAATGTCAACAGCATCATGAACTAAGCCAAGATCGGGGGGAAAGGGAAGGTAGTAGGCCAATATATATTTTTTGATAGCTATCTAGCTTTTTGCGTTTCCTAATTTTCTTTAAATAGGGAATTTTTGTGTTTTGAAGATGTCCGTAAGTGACTAAGCCATAACCCTACTGTTATAAAGTACATTATTATCTACTTAAAGCTTGTTTCAAAAATTCAATTCTAGCCTTCAACAGTTGACATGTTTATCATAGTTTATACACCATAGAAAGGTTAAGGCTATGACAAATATTATTCTAACAATAAAGTGGAACGTAATCCAAGTAGTATTAAAAGGGAAAGTCTTATTTCAACAAAACGATGGCGAGATATTAACAATAAAATCGAAAAACGTTGGAAGGAAAACTTAGGAGAGCTGTTATGCAATCATTACATATGTTCCATCTCGGGAGTGTCTTAGGAACCATGAAGAAGTATAGAAGACTTCCTCGAATAAAAAAAGGGGGAGGAAAAATATCTGGAAGATTCATGATGTGAAAGGAAGATAAAATCCTAGAACCTGACCCTGCCAGAGAAAAGTTCATGAAAGATCGAGTAGATGAACAAAGGAGGATAGACTAATATAGACTAAGATTTTATCGAGAAATAGCCAATTTGAAAGAACATAAAAACCTCCTAAAAATAAAAATAGGACAAAACTTTTAAGAATGAAGATGATCATGATTCTAAGAAAACAATGAGACTTTACTAAGATAATAAGCTAATATTGAGAAAATTCTGGGATAGGGGTGAAATCAACAAGACCTGGAGACTGACTCAAAATTACCATAATTCTTCGAAATGTAAAAATCCTGAAAGTACGTTGATAGGTGTGATCTACCTATATATTTCCAAACAGGTTTTGTTAAGTTTTAGAGCATTTTTATAGTATTTTATTACGTTTAATTAGTTTTTACTCTTTTAGTGTAAATTAGGTGTGTGGGGGTGAAAAAGTATGAAATCAGAGCGTAAATGATTAATTCAAACCAAGAACGGTCGAAGAATTGTGGAAAAACAAGCACGAAGGCAATATTTAGAATAGCAGCCCACCGCTGTGGCGTCCAGACCTCCGCCGCGGCGGTGAAAATGTAGAGAAGGCCAAATCTTGCTGGACATCCACTGCCGCAGTGGTGAGATGTACCACTGTGGCGGTGAAACTACAGAATGGTCACCAATTCCATCGTTGACTTTATCGCTCAGGCGAACATTAAACCGATATACCCATTGCCACAACGATGAATCCCACCACCGCTGTGGTTACCTTTGCACCAGATTAGATATTTTTTGATATATTTTATCTATTTAATCCCCTCTCCTCTCCTCTCCTTGGATCTTCTCTGGCCATTGGAGCCCTTAGGGATTAATATATAATAGAGAGAGAGGTTTTGGGAGTGCTCAAGCAATTCTTAAGGAGAAGATCACATTGCAAAGAAGGGGGAGTGATCTCGAAACATTTTTAGCGACAAATCTTTGGACTAGGCTAAGTTTCTCTCGTTTGTTTATTTATTTCTTAACTTAGGATTGTTGTTTGAGCATGTTCAGCTTATTTTTAATTGTATAATCGGCTATGTCCATGAACTAAATGGGTTTTTGTCTAGGGATTAATAGATTTATAACAATGTTCATTGTTTGAGTTTGTGTTTCGTTAATGTGTGTTTTATAATAATTTTGATTGTGTTTGTCGTGTTGTAATGTTATTATGATTGTTTAGATAATTAAAAAATACGGGGTTTGACACTCAGGAGGGGTAACCCCGATTCGGACTAGGGTAAACATAACACGACAATATAATGACTCGAGAGGGCGTTAGAAAGTGTGCAACCAATGACGTTGGAGCGAGACTCACGTGACCTAGTGTTGTTAAGATGTTAAGGGGGACCTTTTCGTTGACGCAAAGTCACATATTCATTCGTCTTACACTCGAGAGAGATGGCGAGTGAGTTTACGAATCGAAATGTTGGATACCCGAACGCCATTAACATAAACTAAAATGAGACCAAGCACATTTTTCTAAACAAAGTTAATCTCTGGGCAATACTTTACCTAAACATCTCATATTAGTATCAGTATAGTTTAATTAGTATTTTAGTATTAGTTTATATTAATTTTATATACATTTGTTTTAGCCTAGATAAAGTTAGGTTATGATAAACGCGGTAATCAATAATAATCACAACCAATCCCTATTGACATGATACCCTTATTCTCCCCACCTATACTAAAACTTAACCTCGTATACTTGCGAGTGAAAGTAGCAACGTATTTACGTGCTACCATACATGTTAAGAGAAAATAAAATAATAAAACAATGATTGGTCTCAGAAAAGTTCTTAACCGCTAAGTGGTCACACGAAAGCAATCAAGTAAGTCATACTCTCTATACGATCCGAGTATAAAGTCGTAGGGGTGTCTTAACACCTAGTGACTTGGGCTAATTAGGCAGATTACTACCCAAAACTTGCTACATGGATTATATAGGTAGAATGAGTCCTTATTTGCTAGAGTGAAGAAATAAATAAATAAATAAAAAATAGAAAAAAACACATAACAACTTTCTCGAAACACTACCAGGATAAAATAACATTTGTTAGTCGTCATCAACTAACACTTGTTTCTCCATCACTTCTTTTCTCCCTCTTTTGACTGATCTCAGGAAGGCCCATTCTAGTTTCCCTCAGTTCAAGAAATAAGAAAAGAAGCACATCTATCAAAGAAATCTCGGGTAGTACACAAGGCTTAGGTAATCCTACAAACGATCTTAGAAAATTCAAATATCAAAACTTGATGGATTTAAACTTGACGATTCTTGATAGCAAGCTACTGGGGTGATTGTTCTAAATTCCATCTAAAATCATACTTACCATATTCCAAAAAATTTCTCGGTATAAAAAAGCATGATAGCAAACCAATTTTTGAATGCTAGAATATGGAAGTTAAAAACGTACTTCAGATAAATAATCTTGTAGGAGATAAACAGGGATATATATATAGTTGTGACACAGACAATAATTCGAGTTACCAAAAAACAAATTGAAGGGAATCTAGGAAGGATAAAGGGATAGAAATCAAACTAAGATGACCTACTTCCTCTAGGATTGGAAAACCTAGATAAAGAGGAATAAAAGTACCAAAAGGATAAAAAACGTGACAATATGGGAGCAAAGTTTACAACATCCAAAAACAAGATACGCATTCCTATTATAAATATTCTAGATCCCAAAAGAAAACCCAAATTAAGCACCAATAACCTTTTTCCTTTTTCATCAAGATAGTAGAAGTTATTGAAGACACCACATTTTGTCTCATCCAGTTAGTGCCAAATCAAGTATAACTTCAAGTAAACTTTAAACTCAGGTTTAAAGGAAATGAATTTCTAGTTGATATCACACTATAAAATATACAAAAAACAACCAAAAAACATGACAAAAATGAAAAAATGTTGAATTTAACAATATACAACTAAGTAAAAGTTTCGGGTCAAAATCGAAATTCCCTGTAATTTACGGAGGTCTAAAATGACTACTAAGGTTTTGATTTTCACAAATTCATATTTAGTATAAGAAAATATTATTCTCTACCCTTAAATCATAGGATATTTTAAACAAGTAACTCGGTTACCGTACCCCGACTTTGAAATATTTACTTTTTACTGAATCTTGTCAAATTAAACACAAAAAATATTTATTTCTCTCATGCATACCACATCACATACCACCAAGAAATAATTAAATACACCTTAAACAAGTCTTGGAAAGTAGCCCAAAATCACATGGTGATTTAAGGTGTGAGCTTGACTTGGATTTTCACCAAATCCAAGTAGTCTTGACAGACCACCCTAGGCCCAAGCAAAAAGGGGCCTAGCCATCATTTAAGGCCCACAAACCAAGACTTATAATAACCAAGGATCCTTCCTAGAAGTTTCCTACCAAATGGTAAAGGAAGAGGACAAGACACTTAGGGAACAACCAACCGTTATCGAAACCAAACCGATTTGGTTCACCACCTAAGTAAGGAATTCGTTGAGCATTGAATGTCAGTCCCATCAAATATTAAATTCTTTGGATGACATGTCAATACCACATACAAGGCGTCTAGATATTTTAGTCAATTTATCAAAGAAAGTAACCGAAAGCCTTGAATTATGATGACCCGTTACCGAAATCAAACCGAATGAGTAACCTCGAAGAAAATCATTTAATAGACATCCCATCAAGCATTAGATGCTTGAGATGACATGGAATGGTTGGGTTCAAAGGATATAGATATTTTCACCCGATTCCATTCGAAATGAAACCGAATGCGAAGCGACCCCTAAGGACTAGGTTCAATGCATATTGGGAGCATCTATGGTAGCCAAACCGAAATAGTGGATCTACCCGGTGTTTAGCCCCTAAACCGAATGGATCCTAATCTTTCAAAAAGATTGGTTAATCATTACCAAATCTTTGAGAATTTAGCCTTCTCTCCTAAATTCGTTCCAAGCCAAATCAAACCAAGATAATATATATATATACACAAACCCTTGCGGCTAAGAACTCAGGATAAAGGGATGGCCTCTATTCCTTTGTGGATATGTGTGATTTTTCTTCAGAAACCTTCTCGTTTTACTTTATTAGAAGTAGGACTAGCATAAATATATGGTATTTCTTTTCATGTTTAATTAACAACTCACACACTAACACTAAACCTACCAAAACGAAGGAGTTTGTTTAAGGTTCTTGACAAAATCAAAGGGTTGTTATGTATATATTTGGGTTGTGATTCAGATTGTTCACAACTCTAAAAAATTGTTAATAAACCTAATTAGGGTTGCGATTCAGGTTGTTTACAACTTTAAGAACTATTAATAATAGCTAATTAAAGTTGTTCACAACCTAAACTAACTAATAATCAAACAAAACAAACTATTGTTTAACTAAAACCAAACTCAGTCTTTAACTAAAACCAACACAATTTTTTAAACATAACAAGACTGAACTACGTTCGACTTGATCTTTGGTACCACCCAAAGTACGTAGGCAGCTTGTAAGGGTTCGTTCACACTTCTAACAATGAATCCAATTTCCAACGAGACAAGAATAAACCTCGTCTGGCTTAATCTTTGGTAACCACCCAAAGTACGTAGGCAACCTATAAGGGTTCGATCACACCTCTATAAATAAACCATGTCAATTACCCTAATCAAAATGAACTATGTGATAACCTAATTCTCATTCGAGATACGTAGGCAACCCACGTGCGGGTTTGGTCACATACACAAACAACTTAGTCTTAGTTTACATTTCATTTATTATAGCTTGCATATTTACATATTTGTCTGCATATAAACTTTTATTGGGTATCTCTAACTCGTAGTAGTTATAGTATTTACCTTCTTTCCATTAAATGATGTCAAAAATACATAAAAAGAACTAAAACTTTAAAGAAGAGGGAATTATTTTGTGTAAGCAAATAAAAGAAAACTGCTTGGATAGTGTTTAACAATAACTATCTATTTAGACTGAGGTACTATCTTTGGACGAGTGTCTTGGGGTGTCTAACACCTTTCCTGAGCATAACCAACTTCCAAAATTAATGAATATCTTTGGTACATAGACCTACTGAAGTCTAAACATGGGCCATTTCAAAAGGAAAAAAGAATTTCCAAAATCTCGGTAACCTAGCACACCATTTCACCCCATGCTAGGTGGCGACTCCGTTTTTAACAATAATCTTAGCCCAAGATGTTTTTCAAAACTAACACTTGGAAAAGCCCTTGAAAAACCATTTTCAAAATGAACGGGTTTGGATGACTTAGAGAGGAAGAGATGAAACTTGTTTTCATCCTCTTCTCGATTCTCTACTTCTTCTACTATCACAATCCGAGGTGTGTCAGCTGACGACTCCGTTGGGGACTTCATAAGAGAGATAGGCCTAGTTAGAGTCTAAATCCATATTCACTATTTAATAACATCCTACAATTTTGTCTTTGATTTCAAGCATAAACAATTCCAGATAAAAAACATAACGATAATAATAATAATAATAATAATAATAATAATAATAATAATAATAATAATAAGCATATAATTTCATGTGTATATATCAGCATGCATATATATTTACTATGTTTATTTACTGCGTTCACATTTACTGTCTTTACATTACTGCATTTATGTACTATCTTTACATTTCTGCATTTACATTACTGTATACTCCCTCAAATGCATGAGCACACACTTTGCATTGCATTTCATGATGAAAACCCAAGCCGTAACCCTCTTAGGGATAGAGAGGCCGGCTATAGGGGATTTCATTGGAGGTTTCACCACACCAATCGAAGCCCTGAAAACCCTTAGGTTAGAAAGAGAAGTTAGTAGATACAAGGTCGGGGGTTGCATCCCCCAGGATCCGACTACGAACTTCTTCTTGCTCGGACCACCAACCAAAGATGGATGATCACCGAGGGAAGACGCTAGAGGTTTGAATGTCTGAGAACCTAATTTTTTTAGGATACACTAGAAGAAAATCCAAAAGCACATATAGTGAGCCTAGGATAGAGTTTAACCAAAACCTTATTCTACTTAGGATACATATTTTGGAGAGTGCTATTATTTATTTTAATTTCTGACACTACTATCGTACTAGGTATATAGAATAACCTTCTAAGGCAAGTAGGGGCATAATAATTTGTGTAAGAATTCTTGTTCTATCCTAGGCATTTCTAGATTGCTCGGCACCAAAAACGTCCACCAATATTTGAATACAGAGCAAGTTATAGGGAAAAACTAGAATCCTTACTTCACTTAACCCAATAAACCATCAATCATAAAATATCAAACTAATAATGCCGATTGGCTCCATAATAATTCACTTGAAACATACCTTAACAAAGTCACCAGTATCTTCGGCTTTTAAACCAAAAAAAAAAAAAAAAAAGAGGAAAAAACCAAGGGCCCATCTCATAATAAGCAAATAATAATTGCTTTGATAAACAAGTCTGTCTAAAGTTCGGTTGCTAAAGACAACGTGAAAGAATCTACCTCGATAGTGAAAAATCATGTAAAACTACCAAAAGACAAGAAAGTGTCATAACCCAGTCAAATCAGGACTGTGTGATCCAAATTGTAAACATATCTGGGGTTACCTTTTCTTAGGAGATTCACGTCGAGTCCTAAGAATAGTGTTATTTCTCATAAAAACCTATACCTAAGGAATTATGTACCATTAGGAATACATTTTGTTTTGGTTCAAAATGCCTTAAGTCAGTCAAAATCTATCCTGATAAGAGGCTACCTAGGGTTTACCAGTCAGACCATTAAAATGAATTCACCCTCAGTAGAAATCATGAAATCAAAGGCATCTTAGACTCTTCCTCAATCTCTAAGAATGATAATCTGTCTCTTGAGGAAGAAAAAGGATAAAGTTTTCATTATATCCTAGGGAGAATGATCGATGTTTTGCAAAAAAATGTAGGGTAATACCGTCATTAGGTCCTAAGAATTGTAATCTATTTCTAAGGAAGAAAGACATCCCTATCATCAAGTTCTAGGAGTGATTATCCCTATTTTGAAAAGGAAAAATAGGGGATAATCCTATCATCAATTCCTAGGAGCCATGATCTACGCTTGGGGAGAAAATAGGACAATCCAGTCACTAAGTCCTAAGAAAAATAATCCAAAGGAAGAATCTAGGGTAATTCTGTCACTAGGACCTAAGAAACGGTGATCAAAATGAAAGGAAAATACAATTTAATCAGCAAGTTCTAGGAGCAAAATATCCCCACTTTGAAAAGAAAAAAAGAAGGATATTTTTGTCGTTAATTCGTAGGAGTCATGATCCAAGTCTTGAGAAAGGAAATGTTGATTCTACCTTAAGGTCCTAGGAAGAATGATCCGTACCTTGAGGATAAAAAAGTCTATCACGCCATAGTCTTAGGATGAATGTAACTATAAACTTGAGGATGAACCAAAAGTCAAAAGTTACCCTGGTCCTACGAAGCCATGTCTAAGCCGAAGTCTGTCCAAGATATATATGAGAATTACCTACTAGAGCTACATCTTCCAAAGATTGCATATGCACATCATGAATAGTATCATCTATGTAGACATTCTCACGCATAGTCAAGAATAAACCCACACATAGTGGTAAGGTAATTTACATCTTAAAAAAGTTTATTAGTGGAGGTCTAGGTTGGCTAATCACTTAATAAACGTCGAAAATCTACGTTAGATAACTTTTGCTAAAAGCTATTTAGAAGCTGCTTGAAAGATTGAAAGATGGACCCGATCCCTCTCTCTATTGGAAGTCTTCAGAATGACTCCAAGATCCCAACAACTCCAGAAAACATTTCCCGCTGACACAAATATTGACCCAAACAAATCTAGCCTTCCTACTCCAAAAAGAGGCTAATTATCGTTACCCGGAAATACCCCTAGCATGATAAAGTATTGAGACAAATTACCAATCAAGAGGATTTCTCATGGAAAGTGGAATGCTACTAAAAATCACAATAGCCTTACTAAACCAGAACACTTCACTTGTGCTACCAATGTAAGTCAAGACTTACGCAGCTGAGATAAGAGCCTCGAATCTAAGAAAAACCTAATGCTATGGGATAGTTTCAATATATGGAAGCAATTGGACTACATAAATCAATCTATTAATGAGATCAAATAGGTCATCTGGACCCTTATCCACCTAGAACACCAACCTTTCATCTCTACTCCATATTCCAACAGTTCGCCACAAAACCGCAGTCAATTACAAACCTCAATTCAACTACCTGATCAAGCCTCCAAGTCTACCCGATTCAAGACACGGTTCCCCTCATTTGATATGTTACTCTCTCAATCTTATTGCTACTGCTTCAAGAGTAAGTTGTTAGTATTTATCTCCCCAACCTAGGACCCTTAGAATATGAGGTTTAACCGTCACTCTTTCTACCATTATAACTCCAGAATGATTGCTCACCATACCAATAGGTTCTAGGACCCCAAGAACTGTGTTGAGGATGTCATCCAGGAAGGGTTCACAAGTATCTCAGGAGAAACTCAGATCATCAAAGAATAGGGGGATATCCTTCTATATTTTTGTTTCTCTTAGTTTCTTAACTAATTTATGATAAATTAGGTATTATCCTATACGCCTATGTACTACATCTACAAGTCACTAAATGTAAGCTTATTTCATCTAAGGTCGACTCAGGTTTTTATACTCAAAGTGTCAAAAATTAATTTACTTGTCACAATATACACACCGCAAATAGTAAAAAATAATGATAACATAATTTCAATACTAAATTAGATCATTATCCAAAGAAAAAATGTTAAAATAAATGTCTTGGTTCAACCAAACGATGGTGAGATATTGACAAAAAATCTAAGGACGTTAAAAAGAAAACCTAGGAACCCTGATTTTGGAATCGCTACACATGTTCCGACCTGAGAGTGTCCAAGTAACCTTGAATAAATATAGAAGACTTCCTCAAGCTAGGACAAATGAAGTAATTTTCCAAAGACTTACAACACGAAGAATGATAGATAAAATCTAAGAGCCTAGGCCCGTATGCGATTTTTTTTTTGAAAGATTGGACAGCTGAACAAAATGAAGATTAACCAACATAAGCTAACACTTTATCTAGACATAATCAATTTTGATACACCACGGAGTTATGGGCAAAGAATTCAGGACCAAGGCGGAACCATCAAAGACCTCGAGACTGACTCAAATTACCCTAATCCTCTGAAAATGTAAAATTATGAAATTAAGTGTTAAGAGAAATAAGAAAGACTGGTCTCAAAAAATTTCAAAACATTGACAAAAGCTATTAGGTGAATCACGCTCTCTATACCATTCGAGTATTAAGTCTTATGGGTGTCTCAACACCTAGTGATATGGGCCCACTGGACTGGGATCATTACCCATGTTGATCCTAAGATTTTGATGAACAATTAAGTGTTGATGTTTTGGTGGAACTAACAGTTTAATTGATTGTTTCAGTTAATTAAGTTTCAGTGATAAAGATGCGATGACAAATTATGAATGGATGCTAAATGATGATGTCAAAGATGATGAAGAATTAGGAACACACACGGCACAAAAAGTTTTTATTGTTTATGTGTGTTTTGATAAGATGAAATTATTTGCTCCTATGTGTATTTGAAAAGAAATATTTATAATTGACTAAAATAGAATTTAAGAAGTTAGTAGAGCTTATTTAGAAAAGAAAATGGTTAAAGGAGGAAAGATGTAAATAAGAATGAGTTAAAAACGAGTTCAGAAAAGAGATCCAGCATGCATAAGTCGACTGGCAAGTCAACCAGACCAAACAGGTGAAACTCTTTGTATCTTTAAGTAGGCAAGTAAGTTGACCGGTGAAGAGAAGATGAACTCTCTATATCTCTAAGTCGATAGGTAGGTCGACCGGTAAAGGTAAATCGAACTCTCTGAATCTCCAAGTCGACAGATAGGTCCACCGATGAACGCAGCAACTTTGGCTTGGCTATATCCTGAATCTAGCAGTCGAGTAACCGGTCGACTGAGGGCGCTGTTTCAGGATAATGAGGATTCCTAATTCATATCTAGAAGTAGCCATTTTTGTTTGGGATTTATTAGAGATTTAAGGGATCTTATGATATTTAAGATATGCTTCACCCATTATTTAAATCCTATTAAGTTGGTTCATTAAATTTTAATGTTTCTCAATTTGGTACATAAAATTGTTTCTATTCTATTTAATTGAGATTGAGAAATATTTGGGGAACTTAATTGAAAGATTTAAAAGCCATTTATTAAGTGAATTGCACCAAAATGAAGTCATAATGATATACGGAGTCCAAGAGAGCATTTAATTGTCATGACACATGGAAACTAGCCATTAGAGAGCTTATTTATTTTCCATATATATAAACATGTCTTATATATATATAATTAATTAATAGAAGTGAGCTTAAAGAGTTGAGATCATATTGAGCTATTCTAAGAGATATCATTCTGATATTTTGTAAGAGCTATTCTAAGAGACGATCTTGAGAATCACTGCTATTAATCTTTGTTGCTACCGGATCTGAAGTAATATCGCTCTATTTATTTTTTTTTTGTGGATTTTGGGTGAGATCTTTCCAATTACTTCCTATTGTGCATTGCTTGTTTAATTTTTTGGAAATTGATCTTTAGAAATTGTTTCTGATTTTTGTTGAAAAAAATATTTTATAAACAATTTCTTAAATCTAATTACGTGCTAAATTATTTGCTGCCTATCTTTTATTTAAAGTCAGATTTTCAATCTCACACTTTTCTATCACTAGATTTGGGATATTAATCAAGTTTTAATTTATCTAGGGTGGTAGAAGGTCTTAGTAAGATAATCTGCTTGTCAATTTGTATTGGTGAGTAGTGTGACGGATTAAATACTATTGGGGGTATTTAATCAAAGGGTAACCGATTTCAGTCTCTTCCTGTAAAGATATTGAGGTAGTAATTCTTCTTGGATAAAATTATTTTGAGTGAATTTTGTAACGGTTAATCCTTACCGGGTAAAAGGATATTTGGAGTGTTGGTGAGGTTTTGATTCTTTTGCCTTCGTGTTAAAAAGAATTAAGTTATTATTTAGCCTGTAAAAAGTAGAGGTTCTTTCTTAGCCTGTGAAAAAGATTTTGTAAAGGTTGATTCTAAGCCTGTAAAAGAATCGTTGTGAGGGTTTGATTCCTAACATTAAAGGGATCTTGAGTATTAGTGAGTGAGACTCTCCATGGGGCTCGGGCGATTGGATTAGTTAAGAGTAGCTTGATGAACCAGTATAAATCTCTAGTGTGCTACAATATTTAATTTGTTTATTTTTGTTGTTTGGTGTGCATCTAGTTGATTATATAAGTCCACTGTGATATAAAGATAATAATTAATTTAGGATTAAAATTAATTATTTGATTTATTGAAGTATTATTTTGATATAATTTTTTAATTACCCAATTCACCCCCCTTTTGGGTATTTCATTGGGCCAACAACCCACAACTCGGGACATGGATTATATAGGAATTATGAGTCCCTAATCACAAGAGTGAAAGAAAACAGAATGAAAAAAATTCTTTTAACACTACCAGGATTGAATAACATTTGTTAGTTGTTATTGACTAACACATGTTTCTCCATCACTTCTATTCTTTCTCCTTTGAGTTGTCTCGGGAAGGCCCAATCTTTCTACCCTCAGTCTAAGACGAAAAATATGAAACAGGGCCATTGATGAAGCCTCGGGTAACATATAGGGCCCAGTTAATCTCGATATCAATTGTATAAAATATCAATATCAGAACTTGACAGAATTGAAACTAGACAACCTAGTTAACTAATAAGAAAGGATATTTGTTCTAAATTACTATTGAACTTATTTTCAACATAATCTGATGCAAAAATCATGACAATCATGAAGAAAACTAAACCATTGAATATGATTACCTGAGTATACTCTAGATAAAATAATCTTGCATAAAATGAAAAGGTAAATATACACAGTGTATAGGTTAATGCTTAAAGCATTAGAAATGAACTTAGGAAAATATCGGAAAGGAAGAGAAAAATCCTTGCTAAATGGGCCATTAATTCAAACTTTCTCCCCAGAATGTATGCAAAAGTCATTTAAAGCCTGAGCCAAATCAAATGTGATCTCCATTCCGAGTATAATGTTCCCATTCATGGTAATCCCGATCTCAACCAAGCGAGACCTGAAATAGCCCTTCGCTATTCCTGTTCAAACTTTTCCATCTTGCCACCAAAACCCATAGATTGTTTGAAGAAAAATCCTGATCAGAATTCCAGTTGCAACGCAAGAAGGAGTAAAGGAGCCGGAAGCCCCTCAAAAGCACCGATAAACTTTTCGTATAGAAAACAATATGGAAAAAATAGGGGAGAAGGCTAATAGAAAAAGGTACCGGGTACAAACATTCTAGGAGAGAACTAACATCTCTAGATAGGTAATGCATTCCTTAAGAAAACATTCTAGAATTGGGCATCAGAAAAATCATACAATGTAGAAAGTCAATAAGAAAGTACTGCACAGGCACTATGCATCATGTTTCACATAGGCCTACATAACCTTCATACACATGAGGAAAACATAGTTATCATACCTAAAAAAAAAAAAAAAAAAAAAAAAAAAAAAAAAAAAAACACCCTATGATATTCTGCATATCATAGTATCAATAGGCCATCATCAGCACAACACATGCACCCATACACTTTATTTGGAAAATCGAGTAGGCTAGCAGGCAATCCTCAGATATGTAGTCTGGTCAAGTTACATTGCCAGTCATCGTACCAGTGTCCGTCTCTAAGAATGGGTCCAACTAACTCAGAAGTTAAATAAGGAGTCGACCTTACTGAACGTGTATCTTAATAGACCGTGCCCATTACTGCGAAACATCGGGTTATATTAGAGTGTCATTAGAAGTTTGACCTTCCTAGGATCTAACGCGATCTTCTCAAAATTGAGTGAACCCTTGAATCATTCAAATTACCTCAAGTTTCAAGCCTCCAATCTTAGACTAGCTAATATTTAGACAAAAAACTCTATCTATCAGGCTAGGACAAGATTACTGTCAACAAATGTAGCTCTCTGCAATTGGTACAATTCTTAGAATCATCTCGACTCGGATCTACATTCAACCTGTTCCTTGGTAGATCAACAAGGTACGTAGAAAACCTAAAAAGGTTTGGTCAGGACAAAAACAAAGATAAGTCTCAGTTTCACGATATTCTCTCAGCCTTATACCAGGGTGCACTTCTGAAATCGTCATATGACATATTCCCTGCTATCCAAGCAAATAGGGAATACCTAATCCAGAACTACACTTGTCCTGATCCTTGGCAACACTGACAAGGTACATAAGAAACGTATGGTGGTTTGGTTATCCAATTGTAGGAAATCCCCCAGGCATAGACTAGAGTGTGTTCTCACAACTTCAACCATCATACATAGATTGGAAGGAATGATGGTCGAAAGACTACTAGAACCCTAGCAAACCTGCATAGTAAGCTATGACTTCCGATTGTCTACGTTCTTCATTCATCTCTAATCGGATAATCTAGAGAACAAACGACATAGGAAAAAGGGAGAGGTAAGAGAAATACCATCCAACCTTAAGTGGTTCGAAAAGAATACCTCAGCAATCTAGGAGTGCCACACTACCTCGAGCAATCAATGATTCCGCAGTACCATCCTACCAAAGCAGTCAACAATTCAGCCATACTGGGCTACCTTAAGCTATCAATGATTCTGCCATACCATACTACCCTAGAGAGGTTGCGATTCTACCACACCATCCTACCTTAACTGATTGAAGGTTCTGCGATACCATCATACCTTTACGATAACTTATGATCCCAATAAACGATATTCAATTTTGAAACTAGTTTGGTACGCCTACAATCATCACTAAACCAACTGTACACAACACCTCAAATTCCCATAACTCTTGCCACCAAGAATACAACCTTACTAGATAATATCCTGTGATCCAAATTCATTAAGAGCCATAGAACCAAAAAACCACCACGCACCATAGGACGCTGGGTATTCAATCACGAGACAAATGTGGTATACTTTAAAGTTACCTCCAGGATGGATCTTTCGACAAAAAATGAAGACCTTCCCCAGACGAAGATTTCTAAACTTCCAGATAAGGAAGACATGAAAGTCCCGCTGAAGAATAGAACCAACAGATTGCGATAGTGCTAATCTCTCAACTCCAAGTCCTTTAGAGCTAGGAATATAAAGACCGATTCAGGCACTAAGCTATTTCGTCAAATACGCGCTCCATTCCATCGCTTCTATTGAATGAAAATGGAAGGACAATCGTGAAGATCTCCTATTAGCATCTGATCCTCAAGCTTAATGGGATAAAGCCGTTCCACATCGCAGGTAAGCATTGTATCTCGAAATGACCTAGTAATTGGATCCCCCGGCTTGAAGTCATCTCCTGGAAAATAACCAGTAATGCCCCATTCAGGCATCTCATCCTCAGAAGGGAGGTAGTCTAGATCCACAACCATCTTACCTAATACAGAAGGGCCAACAAAATCCTAGGAGAATTTAACGAATTGGTTGTCATCGGGTCATTAACTCTAGGCGCCCTGAAGGTCTCCTCAGGATAAGAAAAAGAAAGGATAAACACATCGTCAAAAATCCTAAATGCCGATATCTTGGGACAACCTTGGGAGCGCTTCGAAGTATTTCCTCTGATCGAGGTCTTGGAAGCCTTGCCCTTCCCACAAGAACGAGAAGGACGATGACCGCTATCACTTGAAGAACTCGTGGCTAACATAATTTCGTCTAAAAAGAAAGTCAAGGTTTTATCTTTAGGATTTCGACTTGAGAAAAAAGTTGGAATTACTAAGATTCCTGCGTGACTTTTAGAAGACATATCGGACTCACCACTACATTTATTCAACAGAAACAATCATGAGCAACCATGACTAATCCTTAACGATCCAACCTTGTCTGATTATTAGGTGGCTAGGGATTAAGTTCATCCATCCGAGAGCAATGATTGCGATTCTACCCTCTTTAGTATAAGTACATGTCATTTGTTACTTAAACTAGGTTATAATTAGGGAAGCCGAGTCGAAAATTCCCGCCCCCTACTAGTGCAGTATACCAAATATTTTCAGACCCATCTCACTCAGGAAAAACATCAAAATGCCAAACGCGTACACTCCAAAGAACAAACAACAAATCCCAAAAAACAGAATACACTATCAATCCAATGCAATGAAAGATGATATACAAGACTCTCTAAAAATAATAAACAATTTGCAAGCCTTAACAATACATGTAATCACTCTTACCAACTTCTGACTGGAGACAATTCACAAAACTGCATGTCCCAGGATATTGCACCAGCCGGCAAACTCCTAAAGATACTAACTTCACAAAACAAAAACTTGTCAGCCAAGTATATTTTGGGATTTAATTAGTAAAATTCCAAATTTGTCACCCTGACAAACAGCAACACAGACCAATTTAGCTTTACAATCTTATAGCTAATCAGTCTCCCCCACCCCGTAGGTTGGGGTATACTTTACACTGTGGATAATCACGAATAGCCCAATCGGAAGTGTGGGATTAGTTTCCCCAACAAAACTTATCCAGTTACCCTTTTAGTCCACGACTGGGGCATATTTCATTATATCCATGTTTTCCTGATGACAATATCGTCCATTTCGTCTCACAATATGGAATGAAATGCCTTAATCATAATGAACTTAACTAATCTCACTAAATAAAATACCCAAGAACTACGCGTTAGCCTGATTACTGGCAGTGCTCGGGATATGTAGGAAACCCTTGTGGGTTCGGTTAACAAATTCAAGCACATTAGAGCCTTCGAAACTACGTGTCAACTGATTCCCAACAACATCTGAGATACGTAGGAAACCCTTACGGGTTTAGTTGACAAATGCAAACTCATCGAAAACTCTAGAACTACGCGTTAGCATGATTTCTAGCAGTGTCCACGTAGGAAACGCTCACGTGGTCGGTAGACAAAACTCAAATTCCTCAAAGCCTAGGAATTACGTGTTCACCTGATTCCCAACAACATTCGAAAAACATAGAAGTCCGTCACAGGTTTGGTTGACAAATTCAAACTTATCTCGAAAACCGTAGGAACTACGTGTCAGCTTGATTCCCAACAATGTCCGAGATACGTAGGAAACCCTTACGGGTTCGATTGAAAAATCCCTATTGGCCTACTAAGCTACCGAAGAGGGGGTGGGGTGGGTGAATTCGGTAGTAATAAAAATTATCAAATAAATAACACTTGAAAATTCAAATAATTAATTTTAATTCTAGTTAGGAAGAACTACGCCTATCTCTTTTTACAGGAAAAGAGTAACCTAATATTTTTATATACTAGGTAAATATTACACCTCAATCTCTTTACCGGAAGACATTGAAAGTCGAAACTACTCCTGATTAGATATTCCCAATAATATCTAATCCGCACATAACTCACCAATTACAAAATTGATAAACTTTTTTTCACTCAGAGCTTCTACCACCCCAGATTAATTTGAACTCAATTAATGTCCCGATACTAGTGATAGAAAGTGAGAATTTCAAAATCTTATTTTAATACAAATGGGTAGCACACAATTTAGCAGGTAATCAGGTTTTCACAGGAAATCGTTTCAAAATATTTTTCAAGCAATTTAAAGTTCAGGAAAATGATTTCAAAGATAATAAATTCCAAGTAACAAATAATAATATCAAATATCAACTAAGAGAAAAGACTTTGAATGATCTCACCAAGATACCACCGAAATAAATGTAAATGAATCGCAATGAAACTCTAGATTGGTAACAGCAACAACAAATTCCCAAGAACATTTCTCAAGAAAAATCTCACAATACTCTTAGTATGAATTCAAAATAATCACTCTTAAAAAGCTCAGGAACTAAATAGCTCTTGAAAAATGATTGATTGAGATCACTCATAAGTGAAAAACGTAGGTCTACTTATAAGGATTTAAAACTAACCCTTCAACGGCTAGTTTCCAATTGTCATGATACTTAGTTGATCTTATAGACCCTTTATATTGATATGACTCAATCTTGGTTCGATCCACTCAATTATAACTTTTAAAACATTTAATTTAATCCCTAAAATATTTCTCAATCTCAAATTAGATAGGATAGAAAGAATTAAACATACAAATTTGAGAAATAATCAAATTATATGAACCATATCTATAGGGATATCAAAATATCAATCACATATTTAAAATAACATCAGATCCCTGAGATATCTCTCAGATCTTAACCATAAAATGACTAGTAGCAGCTACGTTTTGGGAAAATCGATGAAATCCTCCAAACCCGAAATAGTCACATTAATTGACTAACTAAAATCCAGAGGTTGACCAATTGATTCAGGTTGTAGCCCAAGCCAAAACTTCTCGCCAATCGGTCGACCGCTACTCCATGGTCTATCGACCGATCGATTCAGGATGCTTCCCAAGCCAATTTTCAGCTATGGTTGGTTGACCGATTTTCTTAGGTCTGTCGTCCGATCGATTTAGAGAGTTCAAGTATCGACTATAGGTCGACCAATCTCTCATGATCTATCTATGGATTGATTCGAAAAGTTTAGATTTCAGCCTAGGTTGACCGATCTCTCTTCAGTCGGTTGACTGATCAATCCAGAGACTGCACCATTCCTAGCAACCTCTTCATCGGTTGGCCAATCCGGCTGGAACACTTCTTTCTCATTAAATTTTAACTCCAATATTTAACGTTTTTGCCCCTTTAATCCATTTCTTTTCTCGGTTAACTTAATTGACACTTTAAATCAATTTTAATTACTAATTTTTCTTAAATCAATATTTCTTATTGAATTTCACATAGGAGCAAATATGTTTAAATAATTAAAATCCTAATAAAAATACACATAAACATAATTTCATTTTTGTATCGTGTGTGATCCTAATAGGGATACATTAAGAGTTAAAGTTAACTTGAGTTATTTTCTCCCAAATTCCTCAAAATATTCGGTCTCTCAAAGCTTGTCTCTTTGTCAGTCTCTTGCATCCTTAACCATATTTAATCATTTCTTCATGATAAAATCATCAATGAAACTTTTACACTGAAACACTTAATAAACTCATTAGTTCCACCAAAAGCATCAACATTTAATTTTCCATTAAAATCTTAGGATCTACAATCTCCCTCTTTTTGATGATGACAATTAACTTTGATGTTTTCGTCAAAATAAAAAATAACCACAATCCCCCTAAATCCGAGAATGGGTTTTTTAACTCGATAAAGCACAATCATGAAGAATAATTTTAGAAATACATATAATAATCAACAAAGCATAGAATATAATCGATAATTCATAAAATCCCCCTACAACAATGCAATTCTTAGGCGAACAAACCTAAACATTAACTAATCTTATTTTAAGCACAACTAGGGTTTCCCCCTTATAGATTTTCAGCAAAACATCAACTAATTCTCCCTCTTTGTCATCTCAAAAAGTAGGGAAGGAGAACCAAATATCACTACTACTCTAGGCAAACATTATTATGCCTAGCCATACCTAAACCACGAATGATTTTCATAAACTGATCTTCCACTAATGGTTTAGTAAAAATATCAGTACTTTTATTATCACAATAGATCGAGACTTCCTCTATACATATTCTAAAATCATTTAACTGTTGCTTATTATATAAAATATGAGCACAACAATTACCAGCTACCAAATGCTTAGCCTCAGTGGTCGATAAGGCTATCGCATTCTGTTTCTTGCTTGACCAAGAAACGAATGCATGTCCTAGCAAATGACATGACCCACTTTTGCTTTTTCGCTCGACTTTGCGACCGGCAAAATCAGCGTCGGAGTAACTTATTAATTTATAATCACTCCCCTAGGGATAATTCTAGGTCAGTCGTCCCCTTTAAATATCTAAAGATTCGCTTAACCACAGTCAAGTACGATTGGTGGCGCATAATTAATGCATGCCTCTTTCACCGTAAGTGTACAGTTCAAGTTTTAGTATAGATCGGGAGAGTAAGGATATCATGTCCATAGGGATTGGTTGAGATTATTATAGAGTACCGTAATTGTCATAATCTAATTTTATCTAGGCGATAAAAATGTGTTTAATTAATAAAATAGTAATACTAAATTAATTGTTCTAATGTAGGCTGAGTAGTTTATAAAGATCAAAAGAACTTGGTACGGTTTTGGAACATTTGGCTAAGGGTATATCGGAATAGAAAACGGGTTAACGTTGTTAACTTAACGTTACCCAAGGTTCAATGCATGGCACACTCACTCTCGAACCTCCAAAGATAAATTAGAAACAATCTCGAATGAATATTTAAGACCCAAGTACTCACTTGTCAAAAGAAACAAAATTTAACGATATTTACATATGTTCTTTTTTTTTTTTTTTTTTTTTTTTTTTTTTTTTTTTTTTTTTTTTTTTTAACTTACCACACCCCCAAACGTATTCTACTATTAGAATTTCATGGGTGTGGTTAAGAAAAGTGAGAAGTGAGTACTCGAATACCGAACCAATCAGAATTTTGCCCAAAATCCAACCGCTTACTTCAAGTAGCATATACAAATGCTAACTTGATTCACTCAAATTGTGCATTTCATTTAGCGATAAAGGTTTGGAAAAAGCTTAATTGGCCAGGGTATTTGTTTATGTGTTCAGAATTGAAATGGCATTTAGGCTTCGATAGGGTAACGAGGGATAAATATATAACTTGGTAGGCTTAAAAGGCTCAAGCGACAAAAAGAATGCCTAAATCATATCTCCTGAACTACCTCGCCTAGGATTTCGCCTCAAGCTTCCCCTCAATAATATTCTAGAATCTTTTAATTGTCATGAGTTTGGCTAATCGATAATCGGCCTCAAATCAATTAAATAGAAATACATTGAGTCTATGTGCTCGTGTAAATTAGGATCCACAATAATTTTCACCAAAACACATTGTCAAGCATACAGAACACACATGCATGAGTATTACCCTTGACATTAGAAAACAACTAGGGGGTAATATCATCATCAGGTAACGGCCCAGATGAACGCAAAACTCAGCATGCAACACCACCACCACCAAAACACTCTACACTAAACAAACATGCAATACATTAAAACAATAAAACATATTAACATCCTACACATCACTGCCAAACTTAAAACGGACACTGTCCTTAGTGACCCAATCATCAATCTCAACATTTGAAATTAAAACATGCTGACGAAGGGGGTTTAGAACACGTACCTGGGAGGCGAGAGAATCTCGCCTCCGAATAAAGTCGGCTGTGACGGATTTAACTTATATTTTTCCTTGGGTTGCCTCCCAAGAAGTGCTTGGTTTATGGTCATCAGCCGACACACCGAAGTGCTCATCAAAGGGTGGCTTCTGCCCGTTGTATATGTTAAATAACACCATATACGGGTCTTGGTTTAATACGCCCTCAAGACTGGCGAGATATTGCTCTTCTCGGCTCAGGCTTTCAATAGCATTCCTTACCAGCTCATGTAGTTGGTGGGCATGAAAGGACTTTGCTAACGGTGACGAAGGACAAGTTGGCCACATCGGATCCTCGTAGATGTGATCGTCTTGGATCGACTATGGCATCACCTGTTGGAATACAAATGGTGAAAATCCCCAATGATTAATATGTGAATTTTCATTGCCAATCCACACTTGGGTTCTCTCTGCTTCACCTTCATCAATGAATTCTCCCAAGCTCCTCCCGCTCATTTTCAGTTCCTCAAGGTGGCTTTCATTGCATATGGAGTTTATATCTCCCAGGGCCACCATGTCTGACTTGGCCTCAACAAAGCAGATTAGTTGACCGATATACATCTGCAAAGATGTTACAGTCGACATCGATAGTCTCAATGTAATCAAGACAGTCCTCATTCTTGTTGAGTCGATTATGTGTCTCCCTCAATACTCTCTGAGTTTTCCCTATAACTATAGCGAACATGTCTTCTAAGGCAGGGGAAGACTTCTCATCTTGATCCGGAATGTCAATCCATGATGTCATAGTGTTTAAACTATACCCCAAGCTTTGGTGACTTGGTAAATAATTCCAACTCTGATAATCATAGGCCGCCACTTCCTCCAACGACCAAATGGCTTTATCTGCAGTTAGGTCATAGAAAGAGGATGTATTATTTCCTCTTTCCACCCATATTCTGGTTGGGACTTATAACTCGTCGAGAAAATTCAGGAGTTGACATTCCCCCGGGAAATCTTGGTTCGAAAACCGAAGTAGCAATTCCATATAATGATCCCAAGCGCAATAAAACAGCTTGGAATCTTGTTGAAAGAATTGCATCGATACTTGTCGATCTAACATCTTCAGTACCCTGCAAAAGAAATAAAAACAAAACTACAAAACAAAAATTATAAACAAAAGAAATGCCTATAGTAAAATCGGGTCATTAACTCACAATATCTTTAATAATCTAAAACCCAATACCCGACAGTAGAGTGGTCCACTGTCACGTAATTAACGCATGCCACTTTCACCGGAAGTATACGACTCAAGTTTTAGTATAGATCGAGAGAGTAAGGGTTTCGTGTCCACAGGGATTGGTTGAGATTATTTTCGAGTACCGTAATTGTCATAACCTAATTTTATCTAGGATATAAAAATGTGTTTAATGAATAAATAGTAATACTAAGTTAATTAATCTAATGTACGCTGAGTAGTTCATAAAGATCAAAAGAACTTGGTTCAGTTTTGTAACATTTGGCCAAGGGTATATTGGAATAGAAAATAGGTTAACGCCATTAACTTAACGTTACCCAAGTCTCAACACATGGCACACTCACTCTCGAACCTCCATAGATAAATTAAAAACAATCACGAATAAATATTTAAGACCGACGTACTAACTTGTCAAAAGAAATGAAATTTAACGATATTTACATATGTTTTTTTTTTTTTTGTTTTAACTTACCACACCCCCAAACTTATTCGACTATTAGAATTTCACGGGTTTGGCTAAGAAAAGTGACAAGTGAGTACTCGAATACCGAACCAATCAGAAGTTTTCCCTAAACCCAACCGCTCACTTCAAGTAACATATACTAATGCTAACTTGATTCACTCAAATTGTGCCTTTCATTTAGCGATAAAGGTTTGGAAAAAGCTCAATTGGCCAGGGTATTTGTTTATGTATTTAGAATTGAAATGGTATTTAGGCTTCGACAGGGTAACAAGGGATAAATATATAACATGGTAGGCTTAAAAGGCTCAAGCGACAAAAAGAATGCCTAAATCATATCTCCTGAACTACCTCGCCTAGGATTTTGCCTCAAGCTTCCCCTCAATCAGGTTCTAGAATCTATTAATTGTGATGAGTTTGGCTAATCGATAATCGGTCTCAAATCAATTAAATAGAAATACATTAAGTCTATATGCTCGTGCCAATTTGGATCCACAATAACTTTCACCAAAACGCATTGTCAAGCACACAAAACACACATGCATGGGTATTACCCTTGACCTCAGAAAACAACCAGGGGGTAATATCATCATTACGTAACGGCACAGATAAACGCAAAACTCAGCATGCAACAACAACACCACCAAAACATTCTATACTAAACAAACATGCAATACATTAAAACAGTAAAACATACTACCATCCTACACATCACTGCCAAACTTAAAATGGACATTGTCCTTAGTGACCCAATCATCAATCTCAACATTTGAAATTAAAACATGCTGATGAAGGGGGTTTAGAACACGTACCTGGGAGGCGAGAGAATCTCGCCTCCGAATCAAGTCGGCTGTGACGGATTTAACTTATATTTTTTCTTGGGTTGCCTCCCAAGAAGTGCTTGGTTTATGGTCATCAGCCTGACACACCAAAGTGCTCATTAAAGAGTGGCTTATGCCCGTAGTACATGTTAAATAACACCACGTATGAGTACGCCCTCAAGACTGGCGAGATATTGTTCTACTCGGCTCAAGTTTTCAATAGCATTCCTCACCAGCTCATGTAGTTGGTGGGCATGAAAGGACGTTACTAACGGTGATGAAAGACAAGTTGGCCATATCGGATCCTTGTAGATGTGATCTTCTTGGATCGACTGTGGCATCACCTGTTGGAATACAAACGGTGAAAATGCACAACGATTATTATGTGAATTTTCGTTGCCAATCCACACTTGGGTTCTCTCTTCTTCACCTTCATCAATGATTTCTCCTAAGCTCCTCTCGCTCATTTTCGGTTCCTCAGGGTGGCTTTCATTACATATGGCGTTTGTATCTCCCATGGCCACTGCGTCTGACTCAGTAATAGGTGTAAAATACCTATCTAATTTTAAATCGAATTTGCCAGTTTTCGACTATTTTATTGAAGTTTGAATATCGTTTTAGCTGTTTTTATTAGTCAGGAGCAGGGAAGTAAACAATCGGCAAACCGAGCGAAATGGTGCCAAAAGGGTAGCAAAAAAGATGAAAAAATGAGGTTTCAAATAACAGAGCAATTCCACCTAGCCAAAGTTTCCACCGACTAGTCGGAAATTCAGCAAAAAGATGCAAAACTGAAGATTTGAAATTAGCCTAGGCGAAGTTTCCACCGCCTAGGCAGAAATCCGTCAGAAGGTTGCAAGGGCTGAAGTATTGAATCCGCCTAGGCGAAGTTTCTACCGCTAGGCAAAAATCCATCAGAATGCTGGATGAACTGAACTGCTGGATAGAGCTGCACTGCTGTAAATCCGCCTAGGCGAATTAGCTACCGCCTAGGCGGAATTCCTTCAGAAAGATAAGGAGCCAAGAAGTTAGTCCTCCGTCTAAGCGAAATTTCTACCGCTTAGGCGAAATTCTAACTGACTTAAACTCCGTCTAAGCGAAGTTTCTACCACTTAGGCGGAAATCGCAGAACAGGTCAAAATATATGTTTAGATATTTTTGAACCCCTAAGCTTATAAATACCCCTTGGCCACGTCTGAAACTTGTGGTTGAAGAACCCTAACCCTAGATAAGAGCTCTTAAGCTATATTTTGAAGATCAAGAAGGAGGTTCATCATTCGGATAAAGAAGGATTACTTGCGGATCGATCATTAGTGACAGTGAACCGTTTTACTTCCAGATTTGATCGTTTCTCTCTTGTTTTATTCTTTGTAATCACTTTTTCATATCTACGAATGTTGAATCCCTCTTATTGTGCATGGTATATGGCTAAGATCTTGTAATAGTAGTTAAATGTTACTTAGGAGTAGTCGAAATCATGTAATCGTTTAGTTGAGTAAATTTATGTTACTTTAACGTGTTGTTTGTCTAAATCCGATTGTGTTTATCATTATTCTTTATATTATGCTTGTATTGATAAACCGAGAATACGGGGTTTTGACACTCGGGAGAGGTAACCCCGGATTTAGAGTAGGGTAAATACAACGTGACGTTCTAACGACCTTGGAGGGCATTAGAACGTATGCAACCCATGACGATCAGAGGTTGTCGGATTAGATAAGAACCGTTATAGCTAACTAAATGAAATCGATTATGCATTATATGAAAGAGATTTATACTTAAGTAATTAGTGTAATTAAAACTAACCTTATAGTTGTCATTTATCTTAGTATAATAATTAGAAAACAAACAAAATTTGATTAGTCGAGATAATATGAAACTATTGAAATCGCAATACTCAACTAAATTACCTGCCCTTCCCAGTGGAACGATATCTGATCCTAAAAAGATCCATTATATTAAAACTAGACCTCGTATACTTGCGAGTAGTCCAATTACTGTGAGGAGGAAACATGTGTGAATCTAAGCACGTAGCAAGTTTTTGGCACCGTTGCCGGGGATTGCGGCAATGTGTTTTTCAATTAAGTTGATATTGTGATTAAGTAGTTGAATGTTAATCACGATAATTCTTTTGCTTTTAAATTTTATTCAATTCATTTATTTATTTTATTTATCTATTGAATTTGAGTAGTACATGCAGTGTAGTAAACGTATTGCTAAACAAAAAGAAGAAAAAGCTACAGTAATGGCCGACAGATATGAGAATATTTTGCAACCACCGGAGCCGCAAGCACTCCAGCCTCCGGAGCATGAGAGGCCACAACGAGTCCTTCGGGACTATTATCGGCCCCTTATGTTGGACAATTATTCAGGGATCCGGAGGCAGCCGATCCGAGTTAATAACTTCGAGTTGAAGCCCGCCCTAATCAACATGGTTCAGCAAAACCAATATAGCGGGAACCTTCACGAAGATCCCAACGTACACTTGGTTACTTTTTTGGAAATTTGTGACACCGTCAAGATCAACGGAGTCGCCGAAGATGTGATAAGGCTGAGGTTATTTCCGTTCTCCTTACGAGACTAAGCAAATGGATAGTTTCAATCGATTCAGCCGGGGAGCATTAACACTTGGGAGGACCTTGCACAAAGGTTCCTCAATAAGTTCTTCCCACCCTCGAAGACGTCTCAACTCCGAGGCGAGATTGCGCAGTTTCGTCAGAGAGATTTCGAGCCATTATTTGAGGTGTGGGAGAGGTTTAAAGACTTATTGAGAAGGTGCCCTCAACACGGTTATCAAGATTGGTTTCAAACCTAATTATTTTATAACGGGTTAGACGACCAGATAAGAACGATAGTCGATGCAGCCTTCGGGGTATGGAAATCAATCTTCAGGCCGGCTACCAACATTCCAACTCACTACAATCATGGACTTCGTAACCATGAGAACTTCTCATATGCAAATAATCAGAACGCTTTGCGGCCACCTCCGGGGTATGGAAATCAATCTTTGGGATATCCAATGCAAGCCAATTGACAAATGCAACAACCGCCAATGCACAATCCGAAGTCAAATTTGGATGAAGTTTTGGGTTCATTTATGAAAGAGACGCAGACTATGATGCGTGAGATGCATAATCGCCTGAATAAACATGAAACACGGCTGGACTCTATTGATACCATATGTACAAACACTAATACTACGGTGAAGGCTCTTGAGACTCAAATCACGCAACTTGCTAGGGAAATTCAAGAATAATAAAAGGGGAAGTTTCCAAGCAACACGAAAACCAACCCTCGGAAATGCAAGGTGATTAAGTTGAGGAGCGGCAGAGACGTGGAAGTGAGGAGGCCTATGGAAACCGAGCTGGGTGTAAGTCGTGAGTTTCCGGATAATGAACCAAGAACTAGTGCGGAGGAGGAAGTTGAAGCAAAGACCGATGAAGGAAAGGAGAAGCTGAGTGAAGACGTGAATGGGAGTAATAACAAAGAGAAAGTTGAGGAGAGAAGAGAAGATGAAAGGGTGATACCGGGAAGAGTAACATTTTCAGAGAATCCACCGATTCTAGTAACACCATTGCCATATCCTCAAAGGTTCCAAAAGAGGAAGTTAGATGTTCAATTCGAAAAATTTCTTGAAATCTTCAAGAAAATTCACATCAACATACCTTTTGCGGATGCATTGGAACAAATGCCCAATTATGGAAAGTTCTTGAAGGATATCATGACAAAGAAGTGGAAGTTGGAGGATTATGAAACGGTGAAGCTAACTAAAGAGTGTAGTGCAATACTACAAAAGAAGTTGCCTACCAAATTGAAGGATCTGGGTAGTTTCACGATGTCGTGATCTAGGGGCAAGTATCAATTTGATGCCTTCTTTCATTTATCGGAAGTTAGGACTCAGAAGTGCAAAGCCTATGACAATCTCTCTTCAAATGGCGGATCGTTCACTAACCTATCCGAAGGGGATCATTGAGGATGCTTTTGTGAAAGTAGACAAATTTATATTCCCGGTGGATTTCGTGGTTCTTGAAATGGAGGAAGACATAGAGATCCCGATCATCCTTGGAAGACCTTTCCTTGCAACGGGAAAGGCCTTAATAGATGTGCATAATGGCAATTTGACCTTAAGAGTGAATGATGAAGAAATAAGGTTCAACATTTTTAACACTATGAACTTTCCGGATGAATCTCCCAATTGCAATCGAGTTGATGTTGTGGACTCTTGCGTGCGGGAGTTCTTTCTTGCAAACATGGATATGGATTCCTTAGAGAGCATTCTCACAAGTTTCTTATCTGTAGGGGATCTTGGCCAGGAAGGCTCTACCACGGACCTTGATGTTGTGGAATACGTGCTAGCTTTTGACGCTCAACTGAAAGATGTAGATTGTCCTATTCATGTGGCAGAGATTGAAGAAGTTGAAGACTCTCCCGAGAAATCAAATCCGTCTCACGGTGGGTTATTACTCAAGCAATTAGCAGAACACCATCGGTATATATTTTTGGGAGAGAATTTGACCGATCCGGTTATAATTTCATCAACTCTGACGAAAGAAGATGAGAGTAAGTTGCTGAGAATCTTGAAGAGGCACCGATCCGCTTTTGCTTGGTCTATTTCGGATATCAAGGGAATTAGTCCGTCGGTGTGCATACATAAGATTTTGATGGAGGATACATTCAAACCCTCCATTGAACATCAACGGTGGCTAAATCCGGCTATGAAGGAAGTGGTGAGAGCTGAGGTGTTGAAGCTATTAAATGCAGGGATTATATACGCTATATCCGATAGTGAGTGGGTGAGCCCGGTACAAGTGGTACAAAAGAAAGGAGGCATGATGGTAGTAAAGAATGAGAAGGATGACCTTATTCCGACACGGACCATCACAGGATGGCGTGTATGTATTGATTATAGGAGATTAAATAAGGCAACGAGAAAAGATCATTTTCTTCTTCCTTTCATTGACCAAATGCTAGATCGTTTAGTCGGTTATGAGTACTACTGCTTCCTTGATGGCTATTCCGGTTACAATCAAATAGCCATTGCACCGGAGGACCAGGAGAAGACGACTTTCACATGCCCGTATGGAATGTTTCCTTATCGACGTATGCCGTTTGGCCTTTGCAATACACCGGCAACTTTCCAACGGTGTATGATGGCGATATTTTCTGATATGGTGGAGGAGAAAATGGAAATCTTTATGGATGACTTCTCAGTCTTTGGATCGTCCTTTGATCACTGTCTCTACAATCTGGCACTTGTTCTTGACCAATGTGAAGAGAAGAATTTGGTTCTAAATTGGGAGAAGTACTACTTTATGGTTAAAGAGGGGATCGTCTTAGGTCATCGAGTATCTTCCAAGGGGCTTGAGGTGGACCGAGCAAAGATAGAAACGATTGAGAAGCTTCCGCCACCAATAAATGTGAAAGGAATTCGAAGTTTCTTGGGGTATGTCGGCTTTTACCGGTGCTTTATTAAGGACTTCTCGAAGACAGTGAAGCCGTTATGTCACCTTCTTGAGAAGGATACTTCATTTGAATTCAATGAAGCTTGTATGGAGGCGTTTAAGGCGATAAAGGAGAAGTTGATCTCGGCTCCAATAATGGTCGCTCCGGATCGGGAAATGCCATTTGAGATAATGTGCTATGCGAGTGACTATGCCGTTGGCGCGGTGTTAGGCCAATGGAATGAGAAGATCTTTCGCTCGATCTATTATGCAAGAAAAATATTGAATGACGCCCAGGAGAATTACACCACAACTGAGAAAGAAATGCTAGTGGTGGTCTTTGCTTGTGATAAGTTCCATTCAAATATCATTGGGTCAAAAGTGATTGTCTACACGGATCACGCGGCTATCCGGTACTTATTCGCAAAGAAAGATGCCAAGCCAAGGTTGATAAGGTGGATTCTATTATTACAAAAGTTTGATGCGGAGATAAGGGACAAAAATGGGAGTGAGAACGTTGTTGCCGACCATTTGTCGAGGTTGATCCAAGAAGACGTTGGTAACGAGTCTAATATCACAGAAGTGTTCCCTGACGAACAACTCTTTTCAGTAGAAAATGCACTTCCGTGGTATGCTGATATTGTTAATTATCCTGCATGTGGCTTGTTACCACCTGACTTGACGAGAGCCCAAAGGAAGAAATTTCTTTTTGATGCTAAGTATTATCTCTAGGACGAGCCGTTGCTATTCAAGAAATGTGCTGATAAGATGATCTGGAGATGTGTTCCGGAAGAGGAAATAGCTAGTATTCTCTACCATTGCCATTCATCACCTTGTGGCGGCTATTTCGGTGTAACTCAGACAGCATCAAAAGTACTTCAATCAGGTTTTTACTAGCCCTCTTTGTTTAAAGATTCATATACGTTTGTAAAAACCTGTGATAGATATCAAAGGGTGGGTAACATATCAAGGAGGCATGAATTGCCACTGACGTCAATTCTTGAGCTTGAGTTGTTTGACGTGTGGGGATTGGATTTCATGGGGCCATTTTTGCCCTAATTTGGGAAGAAGCATATTATGCTAGCGGTGGATTATGTGTCCAAATGGGTCGAGGCCGTGGCAACACCTACTAATGATGCCAAAGTGGTGTTAAAGTTTCTTCAACATAATGTCATGACACGGTTCGGGACACCTCGAGCCTTAATCAGTGATGAGGGGACCCACTTCTGTAACAAAATACTCAATGCCTTGTTGGCAAAGTATGAAGTGAGGCACAAGGTGGCGCTACCATACCACCCACAGACAAATGGCCAAGCGGAAGTTTCTAACCGAGAAATCAAGCTAATTCTGGAAAAGACGGTTCATACAAATCGCAAGGATTGAGTGGTGAAGCTTGATGATGCTTTATGGGCGTATCACACGGATTTTAAGACACCGATCGGCATGTTTCCGTATCGATTGGTGTTTGGGAAAGCTTGCCATTTGCCCGTTGAATTGGAGCACCGTGCATTCTGGGCGATTAAGAAACTCAATTTTGACATAAAAGCTTCTGGTGCGCAACGTCTCCTCCAATTAAATGAAATGGATGAATTCTGACCTGAGGCTTATGAGAATGCCAAGCTCTACAAAGATAAAACGAAGAGGTGGCATGACAAAATGATAGTCCGGAGGGAGTTCAGTCCGGGCCAACAAGTCCTATTGTTTAACTCAAGGCTAAGGCTCTTTCCCGGAAAGTTGAAGTCCCGGTGGTCTGGACCGTTCCGGATCAAGCATATCTATTCATTTGGAGCTATCGAGCTAGAATACGAAGACGGACGAACTTTCCGAGTCAACGGGGAATGGATAAAGCATTACTTCAAGGATGAGGAGCGAGTTGTGGAGAACATTTCCCTCGTTGAAGGATAAAGCCGGAATTCTCTAACGTCCATGCTAGGGACGTAAAACCAAGCAACATCTTTTGATATGACATCGAGGGTAACGAATATTCCCAACTTTTGTATAAATACCTTTTTGGAGATCGTATTGATCTCGTAATACTAATTTTTTTGTGGTGAATTGATGAGGTTAGATACTTAGGATTGATTTGCATGCTAAAACTAATTTGAGGATTGAAGAAGAAATAAGAGGTGTAGAGAAACAATATGAAAACCTGAAGGAATCCAGCTTAGGTCCACACTGGCAAAAATTCGCCTAAGCGGTAAACCCACCGCCTAGGCAAACATTGGACAAAAAGGCTGAGAAATTATTCTGGCGTAAATTCACCTAAGCTGTAAAACCACCGCTTAGGCCAAAATTGGACAGACAAAGTCAGTATTTTTACACTGTCGAAATTTCGCCCAGGCGGTAAAACAACCGCCTAGGCAGAAAATTGAAGAAAAGCTGAACTTTCACACCGGTGTAAAATTGCCCCGGCGGAAAACCCACCGCCTAAGCGGATTTACAACTAAACTTAGGTTTCACACTGGTGTAAACTCGCCCCGGCGGAAAAACCACCGCCTAAGAGGATTTAAACCAGATAGTTTTTAAAAAGGAAAAGGCGCTAATCCGCCTAAGCAGTAAAACCACCGCCTAGGCGAATTTACGGGAACTCTGTTTTTAAAACGCACAGTCCACTTCGCAAACGGCATTTCCCTCCTAAAAATTTCAAGAAACCTCTCAATCGCACTATCCCAAATTCCTTCCTCCCGTTAAAGATTCATTCTATAGTGCTAAAAACCTAGATTTTCATCAAGAATCTTCGTCCAAATGAGGAATTTCTCTGCCCATTTTCAAAAAATTAGGGTTCGAAGGGTGAAACAGTGTGAAATCGCCATTCTCCACTGTTTTGATCAAATTTTTCAACAAGTAAGTGTCAATGATCCTATTTTTCATTTAGTTGTTGAATTATTTGCTTCATTTGCTTATTTATTTCAACAAAACATTGGATTTGATTGGAACCCTAAACCTTTTTAAACCCTAAGTTGCGGTTTTCATGTTATTTGGGATTGAGGAATGCTAAATGATTAACCCTATCATATTTTTGTGTTGATATACAATGTGAATCATGTAGTTTGTACTACATTGCTACAAAAATGTGATTTGGTTATCGTTGGTGGGATATCTTGTGAGTTTTGTATTGATTGGCTTTGGTTCGCTGACTAAGGTTTGAATTACTTGTTCTATTGTTATTCTTGTGGTTGGTGTGGTGATTTTAATTTTCAGGGAAAATGGCAAAGCGTAGGGATGCCAAGCACCCAAGAACAGACGAACCTCTATCCGCTTCGGACTTCAATTCCCTTAAATTTGTTTCTAAGCAGGCGGAGGATCGGTATAAAGAGCATGAGAGTAAACGGCCAGGCATCCGTCAAAGAGGATTTGGGCCTTTGAATAATCTTCCTGAATAAATCAGAACTGTTATCGTCCAAAGACGATGGGAACAGTTCTGTGCCCCACCTCCAATGGGAGAGTTGGCCCTTGTTCGAGAATTTTATGCAAACATCGTAGAGGCCACAGTGTTTCAAACACGGGTCCGAAACATTCCCATCCTCTTCAGTGCCGATCATTTTAATGAATTGTTAGGGTTGACGGGGCCTGAAGCTTCAAGAGATTTATCCGATGCCGCCTCACCGACAATGAATGCAGTGATTCAAGCTTTGACGACAGGAAACGCACAGTGGACCAACACATGGCAGGGCCAAGCAATCTTCAAGTCGCGGTTTCTAAAACCAATCCCAAAGATTTGGTTTTCATTTATCTACGCCAATCGGCTCTCGACGACCCATGTGTCTAACGTGTCCAAGGAAAGAGCTTTCATGCTCTGCCGCATCGATAGAGGGACGCCCGTAAACATCGGCTGGCACATTTATTCTTCCATACTTCATGCTGCCAAGATGAAAAAGGGTGGCCTTCCTTTTCCTTCCCTCCTCACCACGCTCTTTGAACGAGCTGGAGTTCGAATCACGTCCACAAGCCCCTTTCCTCCTGTGAAGCCACTTGATCTAGCAATGATTAATAAGTTATGGAAAGGCAGACCAGGTGAAGGAGAGGAGGGTCAAGAAGAGGAAGAAGCTGGTCCTTCAGAGTGACCAACGCCTACAACCAGCCGAGGCCAAATCACCCAAATCTTAAGAGATGTCCGTAGTCTTCAGTCTGATATGAGTCAACTTCAAGATAATTTGGCTCGGATGGAGAACTACATGGAGTCCTACATCCGGAAACAAGATCAAAACCAACGAGTCATATTCGAGCATCTTGGAATTGACATGGCTCGTTATACGCCCGTGCCACTTTCCGAGCTGGATGAGCCGCCACTGCCATCTCCTCCACAATGAACGGTAGGAGGTTAGACTTCTATGTCTTCTCTCCTAGGTATGTGTCCACCCCAATTTCAATATATATTTTTCTATTCTGCTATTGGGTTTGCTGCTTAGGCAGTCGGGACACTGCCTCGCTTAAGTTTGGGGGCAGTATGACCTGCAATGCATGTAGTTTTTGTTTTTTTGTCTTGAAGGGGATAACAAGGATGAAAAAAATTTGATGTAAAGGGGACAAAAATTCTTTTTGTGTACAAATTTATGTATTAATGTTAAAATTTTTGTAAATTTTGAAATTCTTTTTGTTATACATGTGTAATGTTTAGCTATGCATGTGTAAGGATAATTAGCATAGGTAATATTAGTTTGTAGAATTAGAATAGAATTGTTAATGAATTGAGTTGTACAAGCATGCTGAGTTTTTGAGTTCGTCCGAACCATGTCCCGATGATGAAAATCACCCCCTAATTTGTGTTTTAAGGTCGGGGATAATTCCATTCACGTGTGTTTTGTGTGCTTAGCATGTCGATTAGGTAAATATTATTTTAATCCTAAAATTGCACGATTGCATAAACTCGTTGTATAATTAATTGAACGATTGGACATCGATTATTCAGTAATAAGTTCATGATAGAAATGTGGAATCTAGAACTTGACTGGGGGAGGCTTGAGGCGAAATTATAGGTAAGGTAATTTCGGAGGCATGATATAGGCCCTCGTTTTTATCGCTTGAACCTTTTGAAACTAACCTGAAAAGTTATTCTCTCATTCTCCTGTCGAAGCCATAAAATTGTGTCACTTATGAACGTGTTTCTATACTTTAACCAAGTAAATCTTTCAGAACCATTGTCGCTAGGAATAAAAGTGAAAATTGAGTGAAAACAAGTAGCATTAGGTTATACTAACTTGAAGCGGGCAATTGGGGTTTCAGTATTTTTGGTTAAATATAAGAGTATTCACTTGTCAATCATGTAGTTGTATCTAAACACCCCTAAAATTGTATGAAATTGAATAAGTTTGGGGGTGTTACTTTAGAAAAAAAAAAAAAAAACACCTATGTGAATATAGTGTTTAAATTCAATTGTTTGACAAGTGAATACAAGTTTACTAAATCTTGTTCAGGGTAATATCTTCGAAGATAAGGGAGTCATGAGAGAGATTTAGCGACAAGCGTTTGTACCTCGGGTATCGTTAAAATTATGACGAGTTTCTATTTCTACGATACCCTTGGCCTTTATCTAAAGCCTGACCAAACCCTATTGATCTCGGTGAATGTCCGAACCTACATTAGTAGATAGTTGAGCCCAGTCAAGTGTATGGCTTCCCAAAACGTTTTAACAAGTTTAAGTCATGACCTTATTCATTGAATAATCCAATCCGGCGTTTGATTTGTTATATATCCGAGTTCTCACACACACACACATTGCAATAGGATCAAAAATGATTTGAACTGCTATTGAGTGTTGGAATTCTGGAGCACCACGTGGTGTGTGTTATTCTTTAACTGGATCTGATTACGGGTTGTTGAGGGAAAAAGAGCATGGTTTCTTCGACTAAACTTGTATCTCACAAGTGTGTACTTCTTAATTGTTAATGATTATGTATCTGTAGTTTAGGATGTAGCTAATTAGTGTAGTTAGTGTTATTTAGCATTAGGGTGTTTCGCTCGAGGACTAGCAAAATTCCAAGTTTGCGGGTATTTGGTACGTGTAAAATATCTATCTAATTCTAAACCGAATTTCCCAGTTTTCGAGTACTTTATTGAAGTTTGAATATCGTTTTAGCTGTTTTTATTAGTCAGGAGCAGGGAAGTAAACAATCGGCAAACCGAGTGAAATGGTGCAAAAAGGGTAGCAAAAAAGATGAAAAAATGAGGTTTCAAATAACAGAGCAATTCCGCCTAGGCGAAGTTTCCACCGACTAGGCGGAAATTCAGCAGAAAGATGCAAAACTGAAGATTTAAAATCCGCCTAGGCGGAAATCTATCAGAATGCTGGATGAACTGAACTGCTGGATAGAGCTGCACTGCTATAAATCCGCCTAGGCGAAGTAGCTACCGCCTAGGCGGAATTCCGTTAGAAAGATAAGGAGCCAAGAAGTTAGTCCTCTGTCCAAGCGAAGTTTCTACCGCTTAGGCGGAAATCGCAGAACAGGTCAAAATATATGTTTAGATATTTTTGAACACCTAAGCCTATAAATACCCCTTGGCCACGTCTGAAACTTGTGGTTGAAGAACCCTAACCCTAGATAAGAGATATTAAGATATATTTTGAAGATTAAGAAGGAGGTTCATCATTCGGATAAAGAAGGATAACTTGCGGATCGATCATTAGTGACAGTGAACCGTTTCACTTCCAGATTTGATCGTTTCTCTCTTGTTTTATTCTTTGTAATCACTTTTTCATATCTAAGAATGTTGAATCCCTCTTATTGTGCATGGTATATGGCTAAGATCTTGTAGTAGTAGTTAAATGTTACTTAGGAGTAGTCGAAACCATGTAACCGTTTAGTTGAGTAAATTTATGTTACTTTAACGTGTTGTTTGTCTAAATCCGATTGTGTTTATCATTATTCTTGATATTATGCTTGTATTTATAAACTGAGAATACGGGGTTTGACACTCGGGATAGGTAACCTCGGATTCAGACTAGGGTAAATACAACGTGACGTTCTAAAGACCCAGGAGGGCGTTAGAACGTTTGCAACCCATGACGTTGGCTCAAAACTCACGCGACTTAGGGTCGTTTAGGTGTTGAAGGGGACTTCTTCATTGACACGAAGTCGTGTAGTCCCTCATTTTACACTCAGAAGAGGTAGCGGAGGAGTTATTGATCAAAGGTTGTCGGATTAGATAAAAACCGTTATAGCTAACTAAATGAAATCGATTATGCATTATATGAAAGATATTTATACCTAAGTAATTAGTGTAATTAAAACTAACCTTATAGTTGTCATTTATCTTAGTGTAGTAATTAAAAAACAAGCAAAATTTGATTAGTCGAGATAATATGAAACTATTGAAATCGCAATACTCAACTGAATTACCTGCCCTTCCCAGTGGAACGATATCCGATCCTAAAAAGATCTATTATATTAAAACTAGACCTTGTATACTTGCGAGTAGTCCAATTACCGCGAGGAGGAAATATGTGTGAATCTAAGCGCGTAGTACTCAGCCTCAACAAAGCATATTCGTTAACCGATATGTGTCTGCAAAGACGTTACGGTCGACCTCGATCGTCTCAATATAATCAAGACAATCCTCCTTATTGTTGAGTCGATCATGCATCTCCCTCAATAATCTTTGAGTTTCCCCCATAACTGTAGTGAACATGTCTTCTAAGGTTGGGGAAGACTCCTTATCTTGATCTGGAATGCCAATCCATGATGCCGTAGTGTTGAAACTATCCCCCAAGCTTTGGTGACTTGGTGAATAATTCCAACTCTGATAATCACAGGCCGTCGTTTCCTCCAACGACCAAATGGCTTCGTCCGTAGTTAGGTCATAGAAAGAGGATGTATTATTTATTCCTTCCACCCATATTTTGGTTGTGGCTTATAACCCATAAAGGAAATTCAGGAGTTGACATTCTCTCGGAAAATCTTGGTTCGGAAACCGAAGTAGTAATTCCTTGTAATGATCCCAAGCACAATAAAACGGCTTGGAATCTTGTTGAAAGAATTGCATCGATACTTGTTGATCTAAAATCTCCAAGTACCTTGCAAGAGAAATAAAAACAAAACAACAAAACAAAAATTATAAACAAATGAAATGCCTAAAGTAAAATCGGGTCATTTACTCACAATATCTATAATAATCTAAAAATCAATCCCTGACAGTGGAGTGGTCCACTGTTACATAATTGACGCAAGTTTTAGTATAGATCGAGAGAGTAAGGGTATCGTGTCCATAGGGATTGGCTGAGATTATTATCGAGTATCATAATTGTCATAACCTAATTTTATCTAGGCGATAAAAATGTGTTTAATTAATAAATACTAATACTAAGTTAATTAATCTAATTATACTAATATTACTATGAGATGATTAAGGGAAGTAGATGGCCTGGGGATTAACTTCATTTACTTAAATGCGTTTGATTTTATTTTAGTTTACATTAACGGCGTTCGACTTATCTGACAATCTCGGTTCATAAACTCACTCGCTACCTCTCCCGAGTGTAAGACGAGTGAATATGAAACTTCGCGTCAACGAATAAATCCTCCTCAATGTCTTAATAATGCTAGGTCACATGAGTGTCGTCCCAACATCAATGATTGCACACTTTTCAACTCCCTCTCGAGTTATTGGATCGTCGCGTTGTGTTTACCTAGTCCAAATTCAGGGTTACCTCTCCCGATTATCAAACCCCGTATTCTCAATATATCTATCTAATCATAATAAACATAATAATATGGCAAACATAATCAAATAACGAAGAACAACCATAAACAAAACACAAACTCAAACAAAATATATTTTTATAAATATTATTAATCCCTAGACAAAATCTGTTTAGCTCATGGCCATAACCATTTATACAATGTAAAACGAGCTAAACATGATCAACAACCTATAGAAGTTAAGAAAATAAAGAAGAAACGAAAGAAACTTAGTCGTAGTCTGAAGATTTGCCTCTAAAAATGCTTTAAGATCGCTTCTCCTTCGCAACTTGTTCTTCTCCTTTAGAATTGGTTGAACACTCCCCAAGACACTCTAAAAATAATAGGAACCCTAAATGATCTCTATGGACAAATGGAAGTGGAGAGGGAAGAAATAGGGAGCACAAATATCTAAATGAATATCTAATTCTGGTGTAGAGTGCCCGACGCCGTGGTAGGCATGTCGGTAGAGTCTTCGCCGCAGCGTAGGAGGTAGCGGTAAGCGTAGAGGCCTTTATGTGGTTTCACCACCATGGCAGTGGGTTTTCTGCAACTTTAAAGCCTTCTTTGCATCTTGACCGCTGCGGCGATGGTTTGGTCACCGCGGCAGTGGGCTGCAATTCTGAATTTTTCCCTTATAATTGTTTTCCCACCGTTCTTCTACTGTTCTTGATTTGATTTGATCGTTTATGATCCATTTTCATCCCTTTTCTACCCACACACCTAATTTATATCAAAAAGAATAAAAATATATTAAAACGTATAAAAACGATATAAAAATACTCAAAAACTAATAAAATTGGCTTGGGAATAAATAGATAAATTACACAAATCAGTAATTCTTTAGGACAAGACTGAAATCTGGCATATAAACAAACTTTAAACATAATGTCAGGTTTACTAGCTGTTAAATACAGCAAGCTACCAATCATACCTTGATATAATTTTTCCTTTACCTTATTGCCCGTATCATCTCTATCTATTTTTCTAGCTGTTGCTATGCGAGTTTTATACTCTTTAGCGCCATGTATTTCTTTAAAATCTCCTTGGTGTATTTAGCTTGGTTTATGAATATCTCTTATTTGGTTTTCTTAATTTGCAACCCATGAAAGAAGTTCAGCTCTCCCATCATTCTCCTTTCAAATTTAACCTGGATTATCTTGGAAAACTCTTGGCAAAGATCCTCATTAGTAGATCCAAAAATAATATCATCAATATAAACTTGTACTAGTAGGTTATCAGAATCAGTTTGCTTAACAAATAGTGTTATATCACGAAAACCCCTTCGAAAATCATTTTCGATCAAATATCGGCTAAGTCTCTCATACCAAGCTCTAGGAGCCTGTTTGAGCCCATTCAAAACCTTACAATTTTAAATACGTGATCGAGAAATTTATCACTTTCAAATCTCGGGGGTTGTTCCACATAAACTTGTTTTGCTAGGAAACCATTCAAAAATGCACTATTAACATCCATTTGATATAGCTTAAAATGATGTGATCATACAAAAGCGAGTAGCATTCTAATAGCTTCTAATATTTCCCCAGGAGCATAGATTTTGTCATAATCAATTCATTCCTGTTGATTATAGCCCTGTGTTACTAGTCTTTCTTTGTTTCCAATTACCATACTAGATTCATCATTTTTATTTCAAAAAACACATTTTGTACCAATAACTAGATGAAAATCCGGTTTAGGAACTACACACCATACTTTGTTCCACTCAAATTGAACTACCTCATCTTGCATTGCGGAAATCCAAGATTCATTAGTTAATGCCTCATTCATATTCTTAGGCTCAATTTGAGATAAAAAAGAATGATTAATAATATCTTTAAGAGAGGAATAAGTACTTACACATCTTTCGAAATTACCAATGATTTCTTTTACCGAGTGTCCAAGTACTTTCTTTATAGCTCGTGGTAACGTCGAATCCACTCCCTTAATCTCCTTTTTTTGAGGTTCCTTTGTCACATTTTCACCTTGGTTTTGGTTATTTGAAATATCTGCATCATCATCATCCAAAACCTTTCTCGACAAAAATAGATCAACTTCCTCAAAAATAACATGCATAGACTCCACAACTACTAACACACGTTTATTATAAACTCTATAAGTCTTACTGTTAGTAGCATATCTAATGAAAATACCATAATCAGATTTAACATCAAATTTACTTAGATTATCCTTATCATTCAAAATAAAACATTTACACCCAAATACTTAAAAGTATGATATGTTATGAGTCTCACCTTTCCAAATTTTATATGGGGTTTTATTAAACCCTCTACGAATTGATACCTAATTCACCACGTGGAAAACTATACTTAATACTTCAGCCCAGTAATAGGTTAGTAAATGATTTTCGTTAAGCATTGTTCTGGCCATCTGTTGAAGCGTCTTGTTCTTCCTTTCGACAACACCACTTTGTTGTGGCGATCTTGGCGCAGAGAATTTGTGAGCATAACCATGCTCATCACAATAACTAATCACATCATCATTTTTAAATTTTCTTCCTCTGTCACTATGAATGTTATAATAGAGCATTGCTTATAATTTTGGACACGTTTACAAAATTTAGAGAACACAGAAGCAACTTCGCTCTTCTTAACGAGAAAGAATACTCAGGTAAATCTAGAATAATCATCAACTATTAGAAAAACATAAAATTTACCTCCAAGACTAGGAACATAATTTGGACCAAATAAATTAAGATACAACATTTCAAGACAACTAGAATTGGACGTGTGCATCTTTTTTTTTTTTAAATGATGATCTAGACTACTTGCCTAACTGACATGCATCATATACTTTATCTTTCACAAATGTCCAATCAAGTAAGCCACGTACGAGACTCCTCTTAGATAAATTAGAAATCAATTCCATACTATCATGCCCAAGTTTCTTATGCCATAACCAACAATTCTCAGATAAAGCATTCAAACATGATAAATTTTGAGAAGTAAAATTATCAAATGAACAAGTATAAATATTCTCAAAACATGATACAACTAATAAGATACTACTATCATGTCCATTCTTAATAATGCATCTATCATGATCAAATATGATATTATCGCCCTTGGCACATAGTTGACTTATATCAAGCAAGTTATGTTTAAGACCATCAACTAGTAACACATCTTTAATAACAGTAGCACCATTACCGATATTACCTATACTGATAATTTACCCTTTGCAATGTCTCGAAATGTCACATGACTTCCATCTTTAGGTGTCAAAGATGTGAATTTTGTTTTATCTCCCGTCATATGCCAAGAACAACCACTATCTAGGAACCATTTGTCCTTGTCTATTGATGCTTTTAGAATAACCTACAAGGAGCACCTCAAATAGTTCCTAAGTGCTACCTAGTCTAAGTGGGTCCGATCTTGTTAGTTAGGACAATTTTAGTTCCTTTTGGAACCCAAACTTGTCTACAGTTAGATATTTTAGCAAAACATCTACGAATAGTATGTGCCACAACATTACATTTAAAACATCTAACAAGACCTTTGGTTTCAGAAAAAAAATTGTGAAAACATTTTTGCTTAAGATTTTTCGAAAATCCAATACCGGATTTATCAAAAATACCATGTGAGCTTCCCAAAAACATTTTCATGTTATTCTCACCGCTGGTGAATTTGGGAACGATTGAATGTAAATCCGATATCTTGGATTTCAACTCAATGTTTTCAGATTTATAGTCTATTACTTGCTTGTTTAATGTGTTCATTGTACTTTGAAGGGCGTTTATTTTAGAATACTGGTTTTTATAATCATGCATAAGTTCTTGATATACATCAAACAATTCATTAAAATCCAAATGACAAGAACTCGAACATTTAGTTACCTCATCACCAGTAGCCATTGGCGCAAACATAGATGATCCTTCAGTTCCAGATTTTTTTGAACTACTCGATTCGATATCATCCCATGTAGCTTTCATGGACTTCTTCTTACTATTCTTTCATTTCTTCTTCTCATTTCATTTCTTCTCTTTTTCCTTATCCTTCTTCAGTTCGGGACAGTCAGTTGATGACCAGTCTTGTGACAGTTGTAGCATTCCACATTATTTATATTGAAATTTCTTTTTCCATGGAATGTACGTTGAGTCGTTCTTATAAAATTCTTCATTAGAAGCGCTACATCTTTTTCTTTCTGACTATCAAGACACACATCGTCACTATCATCATATTCTTAAACTTTCTGAGCTTGTAGTGCCAATGAATTATTTTTTCTATTCCGGGTGTCATCCTCATATCCTCGAATTGTCATTTTATGCATCATTAGGTTGCCGATGTGGTCATCATTTTTGTATTTTACAAGATCTTTTGCTTCGTCAATCGCGGTTACCTTTGGCTCCCATACTTTAGTTAAAGATATCAGGATCTTTCGAACTTTGTCCTCCGTGGATTATGGATTTCGAAGTTGACTCAAATGTTTGCAGATGTTGTTGAATCGAGTGTACATCTCTTGAATCGATTCTGTTTCTCCCATTCTAAACAATTCAAATGACGGATTAGGGTATTGATTTTCGACTGTTTCACTTAACTTGTTCCTTTGTAGGTAACCTGCAACTTGTCCCACATTTTTTTCGCCTATCCACAACCTGAAACTCTCGAGTATTCATTAGCATTTGAAGAGAAAAATTGAATATTAATAGCTGGAAAGTTTATAGAAAGCTTCTGCTTGTCAGAAGTAGTTAGCTGCTTGTTCTTCTTGGCAACTCTGTTTTCCATGGGGACAAACGGACCATCCTCAATCGCTAGCTATATTTCATAATTCGTGGCCTAAAGGAAAGCAATCATTTTATCATTCCAGAATGCATAATTTTCTCTTGCAAACAATAGTGGTCAGTGTATAGACTACCCCTCAGCTAGTTTGCCTATTGTATGCATCATGTGATTATTGTTAGCTTAGTGTATTAAGCTAAACCAGCTCTAATGCCAATTGTTGGCCCAGTGAGCTACCCAAGAGAGGGGTGAATTGGGTAGTAATAAAATTATCAAGTAAATAACACTTGAAAATTCAAATGATTAATTTTAATCTAAATTAATTGTTATCTTTATAACAGCAGATATGCATTATCAAACTAGGTGCACACCCAAACAACAGAAAATAAATAAAGTAAAAATTGCTGCACACCAAAATTTATACTGGTTCACCAAGCTACTCTTAGCTAATTTAGTCCTCCGAGCCCCACGGAGAGTCGCACCTACTAAATCACTATGATCCCTTTTATTAGGTAGGAACCAAACCCTTACAAATGATTATTTTCGCAAGCTCAGAATCAACCTTTACAATTTTCCTTTTCACAGGCCAAGGAAGAACCTTTATATTTTTCCCAGGCTAAATATTAGCTTAATTCTATTACAGGAAAAATCACAACATAATTCCTTTTATACCATAGGCTAAAGAATTAGACCTCGCCAAATCTCTCCAAGTATCCTTTTACCCGATAAGGATTGAACCGTTATAAATTCACTCAAAATTAATTCTAGTCAGGAAGAATTACGCCTATCGTTTTTTATAGGAAAAGAGTAACCTAATCTTTTTATACACTATGTAAAGATTACACCTCAATCTGTTTATTGGAAGAGATTGAAACCCGAAGCTTTCCCTGATTAGATATTCCCAATAATATTTAATCTGCACAGAACTCACCAATTACAAAATTGATAAACTTTTTCCCACTCAGAGCTTCTACCACCCCAAATTAATTTGAACTCAAATAATATCCCGATACTAGTGATAGAAAGTGAGAATTTCAAAATCTGATTTTAATGAGAGCGAGTAGCACACAATTTAGAACGTAATCAGATTTTTACAGGAAATTATTTCAAAATATTTTTCAAGCAATTTAAAGTTCAGAAAAATAATTTCAAAAATCAAAAATTACATGTAACAAATAATAATATCAAATATCAATTCAGAGGAAAGACTTGGAATTATCTCATCAGTATACCATCGAAATGATTGTAAATTAATTGCAATGAAACTCTAGATTAGTAACAACAACAACAAATTCTCAAGAACGATTCTCAAGAAAAATCTCACAATACTCTCAGTATGAATTCAGAATAATCACTCTTAGAAAGCTCAGGAATTAAATAGCTCTTAAAAAATGATTGATTGAGATCACTCATAAGTGAAAAACTCAAGTCTGCTTATAAGGATTTAAAACTAATGCTCCAGTAGTGAGTTTCCACTTGTTATGACACTAAGTTGTTCTTATAGACCCGTTATATCGACATGACTCAATCCTGATTCAATTCACTCAATTCTAACTTTTAAAACATTTAATTTAATCCCTCAAATATTTCTCAATCTCAAATTAGATAGGATAGAAAGAATTAAACGTACCAATTGGAGAAATAATTAAATTATAAGAACCATATCTATAGGGATAACAAAATATCAATCACATATTTCAAATAACATCAAAACCCTAAGATATCTCTCAGATCTTAACCATAAAATGGTTAGTAACAACTACTTTTTGAAAAAATCCACGAAATCCTCCAAACCCGAAACAGTCACATCGGTTGGCCGACCAAAATCCACAGGTCAACCAATCGATTCAGGTTGTAGCCCAAGCCAAAACTTTTCGCTAGTTGGTCGACCGTTACTCCATGGTCTGTCGACCGATCGATTCAGGATGCTCCCTAAGCCAATTTTCATTTATGGTCGTTCAACCAATTTTCTTAGGTCTATTGACCGATCGATTCAAATAATTCAAGTACTAGCCATAGGTTGATCGATCCCTCATGATCTGCCGACTGATCGATTCAGAGAGTTCAAATTTTGGCCTAGGTCGACCGATCTCTCTTCAGTCGATTGCCAATCGATTCAGAAACTGCACCATTCTTAGCCACCACTTCATCAGTTGACCAATCCTTATTGGTCGGTAAACTCACATGGCAAAGAGAGGCAGTTGTAGACACCACATTTTGTCCCGCCAAGTCAGTGTCAAATCAAGTATAAGTTCAGATAAACTTTAAACTCAAGTTTAAAGAGAATGAATTTCTACCTAAGACCACACTATAGAATATAAAAAAAAAACCAAAAAGATGAAGAAGAAAAAATGCAAACATGTTGAATTTGACAAAATATAGCTAAGTAAAAGTTTTTGGTCAAAATCAAAATTCTCGTGATTTAAGGAGGTCTAAAATGACATTATTAAGGTTTGATTTTTATCAAATCATATTTGGTATAGGTAAATATTATTCTTTAACCTTAAATCATAGGATATTTCAAACAATTAACTTGGTTACCCCACCCCGACTTTGAAACATTTACTTTTTACCAAATCTTGTCAAATTTAACACCGAAAACATTTCTTTCTCTCATGCATACCACATCAAATACCACCAAGGAATAATCCAAGAAACATTAATCAAGGATTGTAAATTTCATTACAAAGCCCAAAATCACAAGGTGATTTAAGATGTGGGCTTGAATTGGATTTTCACCCAATCCAAGTAATCTTGAAAAACCACCTTAGGCCCAAGCAATCAAGGGGCCTAGCCATCATTTAAGGCCCACAAAAGAATCCTTATAATGATCAAGGAGCCTTCCTAGAATTTTCCTACCAAATGGAAAAGAATGTGGACAAGACACTTAGGGCACAACCAACCGTTATCGAAACAAAATTGATTTGGTTTGCCACCTAAGTAAGGAATTTGATGAGCATTGAATGCCAATCCCATCAATCATTAAATTATTGGGATTACATGTCAATACCACATTCAAGTCATCTAGATATATTAGGCAATATATCAAAGAAAGCAACCGAAATCCTTGAATCATGACGGCCCGTTACCGAAACCAAACCGGATGAGTAGCCTCCAAGCAAAGCATTTAATGCACATCTCATCAATTATTAAATTCTTGGGATGACATGGCATGGCTAGGTTCAAATGATTAATATATTTTCACAATACTATTTAAGGGTAACAAGGCAACTTGGAAACCAATCGACGGTTACAAGTGAAGTTCACCCAATTCCCGCCGAAATGAACTGAATGTATGGTCTCTAAGTTAGGAATCATCACTTTGATGCAAAGTGACACCTAAGGACTAGGTTCAATGCATCTTGGGAGCATTTATTACAACCAAACCGAAATAGTGGATCTAACATGTGTTTAGCCCCTAAACCGAACCGAATCCATCTCATCAAGTCTTAAATGCACCCATGTGCAAGGAACCACATTGGTGGAAAGGTAATGATTTCCAATGATTACCAAATCTTTGAAAATACAACATTTTCTCCTAAATTCATTCCAAACCAAATCAAACCAAGATAAGATAGCAAGTCCCATAGGCCAAACACCCCCATGGAAAAGGCTGGTGTTGCTTGCACATTGCCCAATGCGCAGACCCTAGCCCATAAATAGGGGTATTTTGGTTCTCATTTTCTCAAGTCTTGAAGGCCTAATTTCTCTCTCTAAACTCGAGCAACTCTCTCATGTCCTAGGCCTCTCAAGCATATTTTTCAAATAATGCATTGTTATTTTACTAAAATGAGGTCTTGGAAGGTGTTCTTAAAGTTCCTAGAACAAGAACTTGAAGGATTGATGACTATCGATCAACACCAAGTCAAGAGGAGCAAGGAGGGAAAGGAGACTAGCTACTTAGGGATGACCACATCCCCTAAGTAGGGTGTTTTCGGGTTCTTAGCTGAGAACTCAAGGAATCGAAGACCACCGAACAACCACCAACCAAGAAGATTGAGGTGGAAAAGGACGTAAACACTTAGGGAAGACCACATCCCCTAAGTAGGTATGTTTCTTAAAAACACACGGTTCTTGGTTAATCTTGTGCGTATTGCTTATATATAGTAGGATCATATAGACAGTACACTCACTCTCATGTACATAACACATAAAACCCATAAAACAACCTAACAAGCTTTTGATTTTGTCAAGAATATCAAATAAACACCTAATTTTAACTATAACAACTAAACTAGGGTAAAATCACACAAAATCATTACAAGCATTTCAAGAACACTCAAAGACATTCAAAAACATCAAATCATCCAACAACATGTTAAGAACATATGAGGTTTCAAAAAAAAACTTCCATAACACCATGAGTTGAGCATAAGCTATATGATTCCCCTAAGAACATCGTATTTGTTTTCTTTTTTAGCTAAACAAAACACACCATATATATAAAATACACCAACAAACCCTTGTGGCTAAGAACTTGGGATAAATTGAGGGCCTTTATTCATTCGGGGATATGTGTGATTCTTTCTTAAAACACTTTCCCAATTTCCTTAATTACGAGTAGGACTGGCATAAGTATATAGTATTTTGATAGGTGTGATCTACCTACATATTTCTAAACCGGTTTTGTTAGTTTTAGAATATGTTTATAGTTATTTTTATTACGTTTTAATTAGTTTTTATTCTTTTTATATAAATCAGGTGTGTGAGGTGAAAAGGTAGGAAACTGGAGCGTAAACGATCAGACCAAACCAAAAACGGTCGAAGAATGGTGAAAAAACAAGCAAGACGACAAAATTCTGAAAAGAAGCCACCGACGCGGTGTCTAAACCTTCGCCGCAGCGGTGAAAATGTAGAGAAGACCAATTATTGCTGAAAGCTCACCGCCTAGGCGGTAAAACTGCAGGATGCTCACAAAATCCATCACTATCTTCATCGCTGTGTTGATCAACGAACCGACATACCTACCGCCTATGCGGTGACCTCTGCACCGATTAGATATTTTTTTCGATATTTTTAGGATATTTTACCTATTTAATCCATTCCCCTTTCTCATTTTTGGGCCTCTCTTGCATGCTACCATCCTTAGAACATATCTAAGGCTGGGTAGAAGAGTTTTAGAGGGATAGCTCACATCCCGAAGGAGAAGAAAAAAGAGGAGCGATCGTTGAACGTTCTTAGTGGTTTAAACTTCAAACTATGGCTAAGTTCTTCGATTTCTTTTCTTATTTCTTTAAATTACTAATTTATGAGCATGTTTAGCATGTGCTTCATTGTAAATACAGTTATAGCTATTAGTTAAACATAAATTGTATAGGGATTAATAATAAAATTATAAATATGTGTTTCGTATGATTTCGGTGTTTCGTTTATGTTTGTTCTTCGAAATTTGATTGTGTTTTCTGTATTGTTTGTTTATTATGCTTAGATAGATATATTGAGAATATGGGGTTTGACACTCGGAAGAGGTAACCCCAGATTTGGAGTAGGGTAAACAACGCGACAATCCAATAACCTGAGAGAGAGTTGGATTGTGGACAATCAATAACGTTGGGGCAAGACTCACATGACCTTAGGTCGTTAAGACATTGAGAAAGACTTGTTTATTGACAAGAAGTCACTTATTCCCTCATCTTACACTCAGGAGAGGTGGCAGGGGAGTTTACGAACTGAGATTGTCGATAGGGTAAACACAACGCGACGATCCAATAACCCTGGAGGGAGTTGGATTGTGTGCAATCAATGATGTTGGGGCGAGACTCATGTGACCTAGGGTCGTTAGGATGTTGAGGGGGACTTCTTCAATAACACAAAGTCGTGTATTCCCTCGTCTTACACTCTGGAGAAGTGGCGGGAGAGTCTACGAACTGAGATTATCAAATAGGTCGAACACCGTAAACGTAAGTCAAACGAGATCGAACACGTATTTGTAAACCAAGTTAATCCCTAGAAAATTCTTTCCCATAAAACATCTCATTATATTAGTATAGATAATTTAGTTAATTAGTTTAGTTTAGTATAAATTTTATACATTCCTTTTAGCCTAGATAAAGTTAGGTTATGACAATTACGGTATTCGATAGTAGCGACAACCAATCTCTACGGATACGATACCCCATCTTTAAAGATCCATCATACTAAAAATTTAACCTGATATACTTGTGAGTAGTAAATACGCTAGCGTGTAACAACAACTTATTGTACAAGTATTTGGACGACTTAGAGAGGAAGGGATGAAACGTGTTTTCATCCTCTTCCCGATTCTCTAATTCTTCCACTATCGAAATCTGGGGTACGTCAGTGACTTTAGGATAGCTAAAGGTAAAGAGGATCTAACTTAACTCTAATAAGTCAAAATCACAAAAGACATAATAAGCAATAAACTACCATCTAAACATTTACATAAGAAATATAAGACAGAATAACATAGCAAACAAAGATTCAGAACTCTACAAATTAAATACTAGCTAGAATCGCTAACGTTTCAAGTACAACAAATAGATTAAAAACATTAAATGATTGACAATCAAAGAGAAAGAGGCAAATGCATAGATCACACATAATCTGGAGCCTTTAGGCAGGAGCAGATGCAAGAAAACTCTTGCTCCGTGAAAGCGAAAGGATAATCTGAAGTAGACGGAGCATCTTCCACTGATGAAGAATGAGCCTTAGCCATAGATATCTCAATAGACTATGAGGCCAAGGGTTAATAGCAAGGGTCTATCCAGATCATATACTCAGTGGCTATAATGGGATGAGTTGAAAAGGGCATCTCATCAGAAGTCGAGCAACGACGCTCCCACTAAGCATAAGTCACAGTATCTCAAGTTGCGTCTCCAAACTCAAAAGTAGAGTGAGCTACAATCATTCTGTCAACCAATAAAATGTACTGAGCCATGTCAAACTAACAAAGTACTCAACTAGGAATGTGGGAAACATAGCCTCGGAATCCCAAAAGAGGAGTCAAGGGAAAGTCCACCCAATCTAAGAAAATGTCAATATGATATCATGCGTCTAGTAGTTCATCTGATACCCAAACTAACCACTTCTACCAGAAGCGACGCCCAGTTAGGTGGACAACCAAAACGCTGCGTAATCAAAGGGAACTAAGAAGATAACTAATCTACTATTGACTCCTCCGAGCACCAAACCGCCAAAGGTAGTCTAATTAGATGGGAAATAAGCCATATCTGTTATAGTGCACAAATCCTGAAGAAGTAATAATCCCCAGTCTAACAAGCACTCAATGACTGGTACAACTCTACCAATATAAGAGGGACTATCAGGTAAGACTAATTAGAAAACATCCTCTCAGCTTGGAGAATTGTCTGACCCAAGAGGTCACTTCCCTTCTTAGGTAAAAGTGTCTCATGTAATAATAGAGCTACCAACATAATTATTTGGCACCTCTGCCAGTCCTCATATCTACTCTATATGTCCCCATAATACTGGTATCCATAATCATCTGAAAACTACCTCTGAAGGATGTCAAACTCTAAAGTATCCTCATCAACGTTCTTCCACTTCACACTTAGAGTCTATGATAACCGAGTTATCGACGCTAATAGAAAGTGAGGAATCTATCCTAATAGAAGAAGATAAAGCAAAAAAGCGCACCTCCTCTAGAAATGGAGTTAGCTCAGTCACTCCAAAACAAAAGCACAAAGATATATCCACTAAAATACATGTTCAAAATATAGCTGTACAGCCAAAAACAAATCTGCGCCTAGCAAGGATCGGGAATGGGTTAGTCAATACCTTCTTCAGAACCCCTTGTCGGTAGGGTCAGCGTAGAAAATGGAATAGACACCTCCATGTCGGCCATGAACTCTGTTGTACTGGGAGTAGTCATGTAGGCCTCAGGTTGAGGAATCGGAGTCTGATGATCATATAATAAAGCAAAATGTCTAATAATCTCTTGTTGCAAATTCTCTCAGCTCTAATGGCGGTAAGCTCAGAGGGCGAAATTACCTCCTTATCACTACAACTCATTTAGAAGGTCAGTACCCTGTGGCCTAGCCATGTAACACCCACCAGATATGCTATGTCTATATGAGGGCCAATCGATAGTCATGGAAACCATTAAAGGTACTCCTCCTCAATAATCGGGGAAACAACTAACACGTTTGTGGGAACCGTTGGATCAAGCATATTAAGATCAATAACCTCAGCATAGGGTCTAAAGTACATTGGCAGAGGATCCGGATGCTGACATAACCTACTAGAAATCTGAGGTGTGGCTCTCTCGCCCATAAACAACTCCCAAGAGTAGAAACCTCTAAAGATACGATGTTGAGCCGATAGTCTCCTCTCAAAAAACATCTCTGTGAAATGAGTGTCATGGTGATATAGGTACCAAATGATATCTCTATGAGTCAAGAACTCTAGTTGAGTACGAGCCACTACATGGTCTCGGAAAGAGGAGCCCTCCTCCAGGATGAAACTATGCCATTTTACTTCGCAAGGGAAGCAATCCTCTGTAATGGAATAGGGACGACATGAGGCAAGGTACTCATATACCCAATACTGCAAGAAAAAAAGAAAAGAAACAAAAGCAACTGAGAAATAGAAAAGAAGAACACAAAGAAGAAAGTTAAAAGATTTAAAATGAACTCATGGATAGAAATTTCCAGAAACTCGTGACGTTGCTAACTTGAGTCCATACATGAGAGGGCATACCTTCCAAGAAGGGTGAAAATGTAAATCTCCCCTATTTAAGTTCTACCAAGCTGTCCAACTCACTTAGAGTCCCCACGAAGTGAAGTGGGATGGTGGAACTTGAGGAAGCCATGAAAGTTCCACAGAAAAATAGAAGCATTAAGACGTGATAGTACCGATCCTTCAACTCCGGTTCCTTAAGAGACGAAAGCTTAAAGGTTAACTTATCCAACAAGTAATTTTGTGAAATGGGCTCCCCGCTCCTCACCTCTACTGGTAGATCACCCCAGGAGCTCTTTCGCCTCTACACATGATATTTGTCTCAAGGGAATGGCTTGTCCTCAAAAGAGAACTCCGGTGATTATCGCCCAATTGAGGGGCGTCAGCACCAACTCCACGTAGACCAAATAAAGAGAATTCATTGTTGAAAACCAACACTTGATCATGGAAATAGGATACCCATGATCCTTACGAGAAGCTTGAATGGTAAGAAAATCTTCGAAGCCGCGTCTCTAGAGGTATAAACGATAATCGAAGTACATCCTCCTCAACTAGAAGGTATAAAAAGTCAACCAAGACCCGTTGAAATTCCCATTACAATGCGGGGTCGACCTATAAAAAAATCGACCCACGAAGTGATAAGATATTTTTCTTTGAAAAGAAAACGTAAATTAAGAAAAGGTCTTAATAAATAACTTGGGTGAAATGAAAGAATACAGAAGGATGATTATGAAGATCTCCTACTAAAGACTAATCCTCGAGTGCTGTGGGCTAGATCCTCTCTACGTCAAAAGTGAGGGCTCTGTCATGGAAACGTCTAGGGATAGGATCTCTAGGCTCGAAATCATCTCTTAGGAAATCATCATTACTTCCCCAGTCAGGCACCTCATTCTCTGGTGGGAAATAGTGTGGATTTGCCACCATCTTAACTGCGTTAAAAGGGCTAGTAGACTCCTAACTCATAGGAACACCTGACGAACCAGCCATCGATAAGTCATCAACTCGAGACTTTCTAAAAGTCTCCTCAACAATAGAAGCACAAGAAGTTGGCATGTCATCTAGAATCCTAATTGTCAATAACTTGGGTCGACCTCGAGAGTGCTTTGAAGCAATCCATCTGAGTGGGGTCTCAAGGGCCTTGCCTTTCTCATGAGAATGGGTAGGATGACGGCCACCATCACAGGAAAGCCCACAACTGACATAGTGTCATCCAAAAAAGAAAAGAAAAGTAAAAGTTCTGCTTCTAGGGTTTCGATTTAAGGGTAAATTTGGAATTCTTAGGATTATTACGTGATTTTTGGAAGATATATTGAACTCGCCACTACCATTATTCTAAAGAAACAATTGCGTACGACCAAAAAAAAGTCTCTCACGACCTATCATTGGCTAAACACTAGGAGAAAGGGAATGAGTTCATCCCTTCAAGAACAATGGTTACGGTTTTACCTTCTTTAGTTTAAATACATGTCGTTTATTACTTAAACTATGGTATAATCAAGAAAATAAAATTCAAAACTCCTACCCCTAAAAGTGAGTTATGCCAAGTTTGCAAACCCATCTTACTTTGGAGTAACATTAAAAAATTCACAATGACATTTCAATAAATAATAATATTGCAAGAGATAGCCAAATTAAACGATCAATGTAAGATTATAAAAGATGACCTCAAAGACCCTAAAAGAATGACGATAAGCAAAACATAAAAGAAAACATTCTATTGATACTTTACATGCAATCAAAAATTTCTCATTGAATAAAGAAAATATCATTTTTCTATTTTGTTTTCACATAACAAGAAAATCAAAAAGCATTGAAAAACAAATCATTTCAAACAAATTCTCAAAAGAATTCATCCTAAAATAAAAATGTGAAACAAATAGCTCAAAAATGTGCAAAAATATGGATCCAGGTACATAAACTCTTCTCAAGAAAAATTGATACATAATCTACTGCCTAAACATAAGCCAACATGTTATACATGCATAAGAAAAAAAAAAAATAGCATTGCACCACCCTAAGAAGTTAAAAAAAATGTCACTTTAATTGGGGTAGGGAAGAACACCACCCATTTCTACGTTCTTAAAACTCATCCATTATTTGAAAAAATTAATGATAAATGATCTACATAACATGAATTTTCCTTTTAACGGATGAAAATTGGAAAAAAAAAAATCACGAACAAGTTTAGAAAAATTGGAGTAAACACTGCCGGAACTGTTCAGTTTTCTTCCCTCACTCTGTTTTCTCGAAATAGACAGGCCACTGGCTTGTCTATTATTTATAAACCATCCCTGTGCATGGGCCAATGCATAGGGATGCAGAAATTATATTTTGGCCTCCATATTGTTAAAAACAATATTTTTTTTTAATTATTTTTAATTTTTATCTCTAAACCAATTCAATGCAATAGTTCAAGAACTATAAGCTCACCTCAAGACACGTAGAGCATCAAAAAATGTGTGCACAAATTGACGTTTTAGATTTGGTCAAGATAGTCCAAGTCACATTGTCATGTAAGGTGAAAATTGGAAGTCAAATTGTGTCATAAGATCAAATTGAAAGGATATCAAATCAAAAAGGGTCAAGTTAGTATCAAATCAAGTTATTATGCAAGAAAGTAAAAATTAACAGATTCAACTTGCGAAATACTCATCAGGATCATGGCATGACCCGGATGTTACACTAACTGGGCAAAATCCTGAAAAATTAACTTCATAGTTTATTAAAAAAAACATCCCTTCTCAAAACTAATAAAAATAAAATATTAATAAACACGTCGGCCAGTGTGTTCGGAAATTACATCAATAAATCCCGAATTCATCACCTCCGGCAAATAGCGAGACGAACCAATTTAGCTTTGCAATCCATGTAGTTAATTAGTCTCCTCCCTAGCCCGCCAGACAGGGATACATTATCAATAAACACAGATCACAAAAATAAGAAGTGTCGGATTAGATTTTCCAACTTAACTTATCCAATAACTACCCCAGTCTACGACTGGGGAACATTTCATCTTATTCAGAATTTTCCAACGGAAACAGCATTCATGTTGTCTCATGATGTAGAAATGAAATGATCAAATCATAATAAACTCAATTAAATTCATCAAACAAGGATGAAATACGTTTCAACCTAATTCCTGGCAAAGTCTGAAAAACATAGGCAACCCTTCTGGGTTAGGTTGACAACTTGAAAAAAATAAAATCAAACAAGGATGAACTATGTGTCAACCTGAATACTTAGGAAAATGGGGATACTGAGGCAACCTTTACGAGGTTCGATCATTGATGTAAACCTCACCAAGAATTAGTGAGACCCGAAACCAACTTAGGGTTTCTTCGCGAAGATTGAAACTAAATCAGATTTTGAGCGAACAAAAAATACAGAAATTGAAAGATATATTACCTTGATCCAACGTTTATGAACAAAACGCGAACCAATGGTATAATGATCTTAACCTAATGATTATAATAAATCACAAACCAAAGATATAAGTTTGAATGCCACAAGAAACTCTTGATAAGTTTAGGAAAAGTTCTCTGAAGAACTAAAGAGAAAACTCTTACAATTTTATTAATAAAAAATAATATGTTTTTTTCCCATGGGATAGAAGTCTCTTAAATAGGTGGCCAATATTAAAAGAAACCCTAGCCTAATGAATAGTGCATGTGAACAATGTCGATGAACAGTACATGAATAGTGGCGGCGACACTTGAAATAAAAGGAAACCCTAGAGGAACAAGGAATCCTTGAGAAATAAGGAAACCCTACTCCTAATCTGAAAAGGAAAAGACTAATTCCTAATCTAAAAAGGAAAAGGCTAATTTAGCAATCATCTCTTACAAATTATCAAATAAATATCCTAAATTAAAATTAAAAGACTAATAAATAAAATAAATATATTGAATTTCGTCGTCCTCATGCCTTGGCCTATTTAAGTTCATGTTTAAGCCTCTTCACTTGCTTTGATGAGATGAATTAGGCTTCGATTGTCCGATAGGCCTAATTTGGGCTTAACTATTATAGAAATGAGCCATGTCTCTTGAATTATCCCATTAAGTGATTCATGGATTGTTCTTTGATCTTGCCCTAATAATAAGCCCAACTTGAATATGTAACGAATCCTCTAATGGTGGTCATTAATTATCATCAATCGTCAACTCTAAGAATCTCATCAATCAATGATTGACCTACGTATCTACTTGATTCCCTATGAAAATAGGGATACGTAGGCTACCTTTACAAGGTTTAATCGTCAATGAAAAAAAATTCTCCATCAAATCAGGATTAAACAACGTCAACTAAAAATCATTTAGCGATAGATCAAAACTTTGCCTTAACTTGATCCTTGGTATATTACCAAGGTATGTAGGAAACCCAAGGGGGTCCATTCGAATCAGAGAGATTCCAACCTTACAACATCCTCTCAAGCCCTATATCAAGGCGTATCGCCGGGGAAGTCGCTCGACTTTCTTGAGAAGCTGATGTCAATCCTTTCGTTAGTCAAAATGACAAAATATACTTGTGCACGAACTATGCCTCAACCTGATCCTTGGTAGATTACGAAGATACGTAGGAAGCCCTTCTAGGTGCGGTCGACAATGTGAAAATCAGCACAACGAGGGTTGAACTACATTTTTCCTGGATGTTTGACCTAGGAAATTAGGGTCTAGATAACCTAGGTGGATTTCAATCACTTGGCAATCATTATCCAAAATAGCAATATCAACAAACAAAAATAACCCAATAGAGTTTCTCTACTAAAATGGATATTACAATCACACGCTCAGTTTGGGATATATGGACAACCCATGTGGGCTCTGTCGCATAATCCTGAATGCTCAGGATGTAATCCTATACCCCAAATAGAGTTAGGGCATATTATATCAGGTTTCTCCATCGAAATCCTGTGATAAGAGTTGCCCCATCTAGAGCTGGGGCCCATTATATAAAATTTCTCAGTAGAGGCTTTTTGATATAGACTTACACCAGCTAAAACTAATTCAAAATTCAGAATCTAAAAGCAAAACTTCATAATCCCTAAAAAGAAGTGAACATCGTCAAGCCTCAGTCTACGATTGGGGTACATTTTATTCGAGGTTAAATTTTCCCTAGGAAGTTTTCTAGTCCGTGTCCAGCAGTCCCAAGTGGGACATGGCCAAGAAACTCTACTAGGTGTCGAGTTTCCTCAAAATCTTTCTTCGGTGAGATTTCTCTCAATCATTTTCAATCAAGTATTGATATGACGACCCAGGATTTGGTTTCTCTAGCCGTGAACCCTTTTTCACAAAAATATTGATTTACTTTTCATATTAGAATTACATTTAGCTAGATTTTCATTAATTTGAGATGTGTAGGAAAACTCCGTGGGCACAACCATAACCAAGAGTTGATGATGTCGTCGAACTCCAAGCATGGTAGGATTGGTGTGTCTCTATCCTTACCTAGCTTAAGCCTCATAAAACAAGGTTATTCATAGTCTCCTATGAGAACGAGACTCGTGGGACAAGGCTATTCGCAGTCGCCCTTGAGAATTAAAGAACTATGCAATTTACAGTCGCCTTTGATATAGTAATAACAAAGGATAAAGCGATTCATAGCCGCCTTTGATATATTAATCACAAAGGACAAGGCTATTCATAATTACCTATGATATAGTAGTAACAAAGGATAAGTCTAGTCACAACCGCTTTTGAAATAATAATAAACAAAGGACAAGGCTATTCATAGCTGTCTTTGGTATGTAATAACTCGTGGGAAAAGGCTATTCACAGTCGCCCTCGAGATAACAAAGGCCTGGGCTATTCATAGTCATCTTTGATAAGTAATAAATCACGAGACAAGGCTATTCCCAATCGCCCTCAAGACTCGCAAGACAAGGCTATACATAGTCTCCCTTGAGAATCAAAGGACAAATCTATTCACAATTGCCTTTGATAACTATCCTCTAGGACTGGCCGTTAGTCCTCCGTGGAGAGGATTTATTGCATGTTTGAGAAAGATGTAGTTAATCCTATGGGTGATACAGTTGTTTGTATAGCCCCGCCAACCTAGTAAACTAAACAAGATTATTCATCATTCTCTATACGATACTGGCGTAACACTCAAACAAGGCAATTCACAATCGTTCTTGAGATACAAAGGACAATGCTAGTCACAACCACCTTTGATAAATAAAATAACTCGCAAGACAAGATTACTCATAATCTCCCTCGAGATACAAAGGACAAGGCTATTCACAGTCTCCCTCAAGAAACAAAGGACAAGGCTATTCACAGTTTCCTTTAAGAACCATTCTCTACGATAAGGTATGTCACCATCCTTTAGGAAATTCTTTACTGTTTTCCCAGTGTAAATATTATAACGTCAAATGCTCCTAACTTTGCTTAGTTAAATCTAAATTACTGTCCTTACTTTCCATGTCAACAGAACAAAATATTTGTGTCTCCTTCTTTGTCATTACTAGTAAACTTGCATGATAAAGCGGGACAACTGTAGACACTGTATTTTATTTCCCTAACCAGTGTTGAATCAAAAGTACAAGTTTAGATAATATTTAAACTAAGGTTTAAAAGGAAATAATTTCTACTCTCGATCACAGTGGATAATACGATTAAACAAGAAAAACATAAGAAAACACAAAAACTATTGAATTTGACTAAATTCGGTAAAGTTAAAGTTTCGGGTTAACCTCGAGATTCCTAAAATTAAAGAGAGCTAAGATGATTGTATTAAAGAATGATTTTATCACCTTTAATATGAATCAAAATTAGTTACTATCCTTCAATTATAAGATATTTCACCAATTTACCTCGATTACTTACTTTGGCCTTGAACCATTTACTATTACTAGTTTCCTCTGTTTAACACCAGAAGTTTATTTTATTTGTTCATATTACATAACATACCATACCATCAAGATGCAATTCGAAAGACCTTGATCAAGTCATGGATATGTCGTGATAGGTCCAAGTTACACAACGAAACTAAGTGTTGATCCTAAGATTTTGATGAATAATTAGGTATTGATGTTTTAGTAGAACTAATGTTTAATTTAGTGTTTCAAAGATTTAAATTTCCAGAGATGAAGACGTCAAATTGAATGGATGATAAAATGAAGATATCAAGATGATGAAGATGAATTAAGAGTTTAAAAAAATTAGAGAAAACAACCCAGGTAAATCTTAACTCTTAATATCCCATTTAGGAACACACACATGGTACAAAATGAATTTTATTTTTTATGCGTGTTTTGGTTAAGTGAAATTATTTTCTCCTATGTGAATTGAAAATAAAAAATCTTGAGTGACTACAATGAAATATAAGAATATTAGTGGAGCTTATTTAAGAGATAAAAGGGATAAATGGGCAAAATTGTAAAAGAAAGTGAGTAAAAAATGAAATCAGAGAAAAGATCCATAAGGGAACAGTCGACTAAGGAGTTGAACGGCCAATGGTGGCTAAACTCTCAGAATAGAAGGGTCGACCGACAGGTTGACCGATGAAAACAAGTGAACTCTCTGAATCGAAGAGTCGACCGAGTGGTCGACTTCTATACTATGATGGCTACTCCCTGATTCGTCCTGTCAACTGGGTAGTCAACTGAATGCACTATTTCAGGATATTGTTTGATTCGATTTTAAATCCAAAAGTAGCCATTTTTTGTTAGGATTTGAAAATGATTTTGGGGATATTCTTTATATTTGAGATATGGTTCATATACTAATTAAATCCTTTCAAAATGGTTCATTAAATATTAATGTTTCTTAATTTGGTAATTAAAATAGATTCTATAATTGTTTATTTTAATTGAGAAACACTTTAGGGGTTTAATTGAGAGATTCAAAAGATGTTTTTAAGTGGAATTGAACCAAAATAAAGTTATTATGATATAAGGGGTCTATAAGTGCTATTAATTATCATGACACATGTAAACTAGCTGTTAGAAGGCTGATTTCATATTCCTTTAAATAGACATGTGAATTTTATATATCATTAAGCAGTAAAGAAGAGAAATCATGTCATATCATAAGAGTGAGCTATTCTAAGAGTTATCTTTCTGAGAGTTTGTGAGCTATTTTAAGAGTAATCTTGAAAATCAATTGCGATTAATGTTTGTCGCTACCAGATCTGAAGTTACATTGCTTTATCTGATTATTCGGTAGATTCCGGGTGAGATCATTCCAATTATATTCTTTCATTTCATTACTTGTTTATATTTTGGAAATTGATCTTAGAAATTGTTTCTGATTTTTGAAGAAAATATTTTTATAAACAATTTCTTGATTCTGATTACGTTATTTGCTACCCATATCTTGTTAAAATCAGATTTTTGTATCTCAAGAATTTCAATCACTAGTTGGGATATTAATTGAGTTATTGTTTATCTGGGGTGATAGAAGCTCCGAGTGAGATTTACTTCTTATCAATTTTTGTATTGGTAAGTTGTGACAGTTTAAATACCATTAGGGTATTTAATCAGGGGTAGCTGGGTTTCAGTCTCTTCCTATAAATAGATTGAGGTAGTAATTCTTCCTGGATAAGAATTGTGTTTTGAATGTTTTTGTAAAGGTTCCATCTTTACCTGTGAAAATGATAGTTGGAGTGTTTTGTGAGGTTTTAATTCTTGAGCGGTAGTGATAAAAAGAATTAGGTTAATCTTTAGCTTGTAAAAAGATAGGTTATTGTTGAGCCTGTAAAATGTAGAGGTTATTCCTGAGCCTTGGAAAATAAAATTGTAAAGGTTGATTCTGAGCCTGTAAAAGAATCGGTGTGTGAGTTTGGTTCCTACCTTTAAAGAGATCTTGAAATTTAGTGGGTGCGAATCTCCATGGGGCTCGGAGGACTGGACTAGCCAAGAGTAGCTTAGTGAACCAACATATATCTTGGTGTGCTGCAATATTTACTTTGATATTTTTGCTGTTTGGGTGTGTACTTAGATTGATAATATTATTCCGCCGTGTTATAAAGATAATAATTAATTTAGGAATAAAATTAATTATTTGATTTATCAAGTTTTATTCTGATATATTTTTTAATTACCCAATTCACCTCCCCTCTTGGGTATTCTACTGGGCCAATAATTGGTATTGGAGCTGGTTTTAGCTCGTTAGATTTAACATCCTAGCTAAACCGGTCATGTGCACACCTTGGATGATGTATTTTGTGTATCCTTTTTTGATATTGGTAAATGCATATATGATAATGTGGTTTATAATTCCTGTGATTTTAGTGGTATTGGTGGAAATGATGCTAATGAAAATGTTCATATTGTTGTGGAAAATTTTCTTTCTTTCACACTACTTTTTGCTAAAGAGAGCTTCAGTTTAAAAAGAAAAATTGCTTCTTTTGAAAATGGTGGAAAAAGTGTTTGAAAATCTAAAATGTATTTGGATGATTATTGTGGTTCAAAAGAATTTTCAGAAGTTGTTTTTGAAATTTATAACTTGTTCTCTAAAGTGGATTCTCTTGAAAATAAAAATGGAGTTTTAAAAAATAAATTTGATATGATTTCCAAGCAAATGTCAGATTTTGTTTCTAAAATCGATTTACTTAAGAAAAATTTTAAAAAATCAAAATACAATCTTAAGTCTATTTCGAGAGATTCTGAAAACGATTTTTCTAGGTAAAGTGGATATGCTTTATCGTCTCATATTTCATCACAAGCCAGTGATAGTTATGCTTCTATTGTTAGAAATGATTTATGTTTTATGTCTCATGCTTTCTATAATAAATCAAATTTAAGATGTTATTATTACAATAGGGCTGGGCATTTTAAAGTATCATGTCCGTTTCAGAATCCTAAGTTTATGTCTAACAAGGATGGATACAAAATAAAATGAATACCGAAGAAAATTGTTGGAATGTCTTGTGCAGAATTATAAAATGTCGGAAGTGGACCTGAAGGAACAGTTAAAGAGTTTATATCAAAGTCAAATCCACAAGCGATGTGTGCAAAGCGAAATGATGCACGAAAGACACGAACTGAAGTTGTAAAGAAACCACAAGAGATATATGCTAAGAGAAAAGTTGTACTAAAGCCAAGATGGGATAGCACAAGAAAACCACAAGCGATCCGTGCAAAGGGAATCTTCAATAAATCAAATGGAAAATATCAAAGGAAGAGAGAATACGAACAATCCAAGAAGAATTGCGCACCCAATCAATTATGAGCTCAAATAAGGTAAAAAGTAAAGTCACCCCAAAAGATAGAAAAGATATTCCTAACCCTCCGTATTTTAAATTTATTAAAGATGGAGAGTCCCGACTTACCAAATAGGTAAGTTGTGATGGTTTCTAAGACCTATTTTCAATAATGTGTTTACTTGTTATCCTAGAAATATTATTTAGTGATTATAAGAATCACATTCAGTTAAAGGGTATTAACATGTCTTTATATGCTTATATTGAGTAGTGATCGTATGTTTATTTTAAAGCATGTCTTATGATTTTAAAGATTAATTGAGTGTTTGTGATCTCACTAAATAATGCTAATTATTTGTTGCGTATGCAATTTAGTAAGATTATTTGTATAATGTGCTTATTCATGAATACATCTTTTATACAAATAAGTTGGATTGAGCTGGGTCTTTAAACTTCTTAATGCATGATAATATGTTCTTATGTTGCATGTCTACTGATTTATAAACGATTATTATTATTCTAAACGATAAATGCGATTTTATGAGTGAAATATGCACTTATCCGTAATTATACATACACTAGATTTAAAATTGATGAAATACTTGAGAAATGCTTCCTATTTTAGTGTGTTAAAGAACATATGTTTTGTTTCTATAAAGGGAAGACATTGTTTTAGTATCATGAGTAAACATGTGGACTTAACTGATAATTATATGATTGCATGCTACATTGTTGAAAGATTTTGATTGTCTCAAATTTATTCTCCTAAGTATGAATTGACTTGTTTACAATTATATATAGGGAGAAATGTTTATAAGATAAGTAACATTATATCATGCTTATATTGAAAGACAAGTTTTGTTGAAAATCAAAAGAGTTAATATGCTTGTGAAAAATTAATATCATGCTATATTGCTGAAATGTTATGATTATTCACCTATGCATGAGTATTATTCATTTACAATTTGATAAAGGAAGATTGCACGCTCAGAAAGATGTTTTTGGTGTAGATCTTATTGGATTGAGTAGACTTGATATTTATCTATAAAAATTATCCACATAGTGTTGATGTTTTGTGCTCAAAAGTTGAATTTATGAGTTGATCCAATATGTTTCTATTATATGAATGCCTAGACTGAATTATCTATGTGTTCCCCTCCTCCTTAAATTTTGTTTTTGAAGATGACGAAGGGGGAGAATTTGTTGATGTTTTATTAAGGGGGAATTTTAGATGATGTTTTATTAATGGGAAAAAATTAGTTGATGAGTGATTAAGAGGAAGTTTTATTAATGAGTTTATTGTGCTTTATTGATTATGTTTTATAATATCTTCATTATTATGCTTTAATAAGTTAAAGAACTCGTCCTCGGAATAAGGGGGAGTATGGTTATATTTTATTTTGAAGAAAACATCAAAGTTAATTGTCATCATAAAAAAGGGAGAGATTGTTGATCCTAAGATTTTGATGAACAATTAAATATTGATGTTTTAGCGGAACTAATGTTTAATTGAGTGTTTCAAAGATTTAAAGTTCTAGTGATGAAGATATCAAATTGAATGGATACTAAATAAAGATATCAAGATAATGAAGAGGAATTAAGAGTTTGAAGAAATTAAGGAAAACGACCTAGGTAAATCTTAACTCTTAATATCCCATTTAGGAACACACACATGGTACAAAATGAATTTTATCTTTTATTTGTGTTTTGGTTAACTGAAATTATTTGCTCCTATATGAATTGAAAATAAATAATCTTGAATGACTAAAATAAAATATAAGAATATTAAAGGAGCTTATTTAAGAGAGAAAATGGATAAAGGGGAAAAATCGTACAAGAAAGTGAGTAAAAAACGAGATCAGGGAAAATATCGAAAAAGGAGCAATCGACTGAAGAGTTGACCGGCCAATGGTGGCTGAACTCTCCGAATCAAAGGGTCGACTGATAGGTCGACCGGTGAAAACAACTGAACTCTCTGAATTGAAGAGTTGGCAGATAGGTCGATCGATGAAAACATCTGATCTTTCTGAATCGAAGAGTCGATCGAGTGGTCGACCGATGTACTGCGATGGCTACTCCCTGATTCATCCAGTCGATTGGGCAATCTACTCAATGCATATTTTGAAGATATTGTTTGATCCGATTTTAAATCCAAATGTAGCCATTTTTGGTTAGGATTTGAGAGTGATTTTGGGGATATTCTTTATATTTAAGATATGATTCATATACTAATTAAATCCTATCAAAATGGTTTATTAAATATTAATTTTTCTCAATTTAGTAATTAAAATAGATTCTATACTTATTTATTTTAATTGAGAAATACTTTAGCGGTTTAATGGAGAGATTCAAAATATGTTTTTAAGTGAAATTGAACCAAAATGAAGTCGTTATGATATAAGGGGTCTATAAGTGCTATTATTTGTCATGACACATGTAAACTAGCTGTTAGAATGTTGATTTCATATTCCTTTAAATAGATTTGTGAATTTTATATATCATTAAGCAGTAAAGAAGAGAAATTATATAATATCATAAGAGTGAGTTAATCTAACAGTTTGTGAGCTATTTTAAGAGTGATCTGAAAGATCAATTGCGATTAATATTTGTTGCTACCGGTTCTGAAGTTACATTGTTTTAGCTGATTATTTTGTAGATTCCGGATGAGATCTTTCCAATTATATTCTTTTATTGCATTACTTGTTTATATATTGGAAATTAATCCTAGAAATTATTTCTGATTTTTGAAGAAAATATTTTTACAAACAATTTCTTGAATCTAATTACGTGCTCCAATTTGCTACCCATATCTTGTTACAATCAGATTTTTGTATCTCACGAATTTCTATCACTAGTTGAAATATTAATTGAGTTATTGTTTGTCTGGGGTGGTAGAAGCTGCTGGTGAGATTTACTTCTTATCAATTTTTGTATTGGTGAGTTGTGACGGGTTAAATACCACTAGGGTATTTAATCAAGGGTAGCTGGGTTTCAATCTCTTCGTATAAAGAGATTGAGGTAGTAATTCTTCCTGGATAAGAATTGTGTTTTGAGTGTTTTTATAAAGGTTCCATCCTTTCCTATGAAAAGGATAGTTGGAGTGTTTTGTTAGATTTTGATTCTTGAGTCGTAATGATAAAACGAATTAGGTTAATTTTTAGCCTGTAAAAATTAGAGGTTATTCCTGAGCCTTGGAAAAGAAAATTGTAAAGGTTGATTCTGAGCTTGTAAAAGAATCGGTGTATGGGTTTGGTTCCTACCTTTAAATGGATCTTGAGAATTAGTGGATGCGAATCTCTGTGGGGCTCGGAGGATTGGACTAATCAAGAGTAGCTTGGTGAACCATGATATATCTTGGTATGTTGCAATATTTACTTTGCTATTTTTGTTATTTTGGTATGCACTTAGATTGATAATATTATTCCGCTGTGTTATAAAGATAGTAATTAATTTAGGAATAAAATTAATTATTTGATTTATCAAGTTTTATTCTGATATATTTTTTAATTACCCAATTCACCCCCCCTCTTGGGTATTCTACTGGGCCAATAATTGGTATCAGAGCTGGTTTTAGCTCGTTAGGTTTAACATTCTAGCTAAACCGGTCACGTGCACACACCTTGGATGATGTATTTTGTGTATCCTTTTTTGATAGTGGTAAATGCGTATATGATAATGTGGTTTATGATTCTTGTGATTTTAGTGGTAGTGATGGAGATGATGCTAATGAAAATGTCCATATTGTTATGAAAAATTTTCTTTCTTTCACACTACTTTTTACTAAAGAGAACTTCAGTTTAAAAAGAAAAATTATTTCATTTAAAAATGGTGGAAAAAGTGTTCGAAAATCTAAAATGCATTTGTAGACTTGCGAATTGTTTCTTTCTTGTTCTCTTGACTGCCTTTTTAAGGGGCTTTGTCGACCTTCGAATTTCACACAATTTTGATATTTATTAATGCATTTTGAAAGGGTTTTCTCTTAAGATCTTGTAAGAACTTTTACGAATTTATCAAGTTTTCTTGTGGCGTTCAACCTCTTTGGTTCATGAATCTCGTATAATCATTGGATCAAGGATTATTTTATACCTTTTATTCGCGTTTCATTCATAAATTCCAGGTCAAGCTAATCTATCAACTTTCTGTATTTTCTTGTGTTCTTCATTTCAAATCAGAATTTAGTTCGATCCTTTGCGAAAAAATGCTAACTTGGTTTCGGGTCTCACTATTCCTTAGTGAGGTTCACATCAAAAAGTCCAAGACACCCCTAAGATATTCTCTACCGAAAATAACCAGGGAAGGAACTAAGTTACTGAGAAAATAACTTACCATTATTGAAACTGAACCAATCTGGTTCGCCACCTAAGCAAGGAATTTAATGAGCATTAAACACTAATCCTATCAAGCATTTAATGTTTAGGATGACATGGATTGGTTAGATTCAAAGCATGTAGATATTTTGTTCAAAATATCTTAAGGATAGCTAAAACCCTTGAAACGTAACTACCGGTTACAAGGTAAAGTAAGCCAATTCTATTTTATCCTAACCAAATTAGGGCCCCTCACATCAATGGTCACCACAAAGAATTAAAAACAAAGTGACACCTCAAGAATAGATTCAAAGAACCTTGGAAGCAACAACGACAACCAAACCGAAATAGTGAAACTAATCAATAAATAGCCACCAAATCGAACCAGAAGTGTCACATCAAGCCATCAATACACCCATGCACCACCCAACACATTGAAAATTGTGTAATCATTGCCAATAATTGCCAATCATTACCAATGATTGCTAATGATTGCAAGAATCTTTAGAGAATCTTCCACAATCTTGAAAATTTGCTCAAACTAATTCAAGATCAAGACAAGAAGACATGTTACCTAAGCCAAGCAGACACCAAGGAGCAACCTAGAATAGTCTACGCATTGCCCAATGCACAGACTCCCAAGTCTATATATATTGGGGCCTATTTTCATTTTTTAAATCTTGGGAAACCACTATTTCTCTCCCTCGGTTCAATTAAAGCTCTCGGGTTCTAGGGTTTTTAGGAATTCACTTCAATAACACCTCAAAATTCTGCTGAAATTCAACCCTGGAGGAAGTTTTTGAGGTTTTTGAAGAAAAAACTCAAGGATTTAACAACAATCAATCGAGAATGACCAAAGAATACCAAGGATGAAACAAACATAATCACTTAAGGAAGATCACTTCCCCTAAGTAGGTATGTCTTCACGAAAAACCTTTTGATCTTGGCTTAAATATAGTGTTTATACTTGTACATAGCATGTTCATATAGTTTTTAGACATATATATCATTTACATACATCCACAAACAACAATGAAAGCAAAAGACATAAAAAAACGTCAAAACAATGACAAAATCATCAATCCATATAAAATATGGTTCAAAAAAATCAAGAACACCAAGAACATTCGAGAACATGTTAAGAACATTTGAGGACCAAAAACACTCGAGAACATGTTAAGAACATGTGAGGGTTATATGCAAAAAATCTACTACACCATGAGTTGTGCATAGTGTCTTTGTGATCCTCTCATAAACACATCGAACGAACTCTATTAACTATTAATCTAACCATATTCTGTTAATAACTAACTTATTTAATGATAAACGTCAAGATCACAGCCTAGCACTAAGTCTTTAGGCTAGTGGAATGGCACCTTATATATAGAGAGAGAGAGAGAAAAAAGTAAAATTTAGACCCTCTAACTATTGACACATTTCTAAGTGGTCCTTCTAAGTTTTGGCATTTCATTTCAAACCCTCTACGTATCGAAACGACTTTAATTGATCATTTTGTTAGAGATTCTGTTAAAACTAACAGAATCTCAGGGGTAAATGGGTCATTTCACATTTTATTTATTTATTTTTTAATCATTTTTTAATATACATTTTTTTTTGAGATTTCTCTCTCTTCCTCCTCTTCCCCTCTCTTCTCCTCACCTTCCTTCCTCTCCCTCTCCCTCTCCCTCCCTCCCTCTCCTCGCCACCTCCCTATCCTCCCCACGACCTCCCTGTTTCAAGGGGTGGAACTCACCCCTGTAACAGGGGGTGCCACCCCCTGTTACGGGGGTGGTTCACCCCCAAAACAGGGGGTGGAGTTTCACCCCCTATTTTCAGGGGTGAAAACACCAGCCTTTCGGAAGTTCCAGACGCTTCTCAAAACCTTCGAAACCAGAAATCACCACTGATGAAAAAATAGAGGAGAGAGAAATCTTGTAAGGAAGAAGTGAAATGTTCTAAATCGAGTCGAGGAGAAATGGGTAAGAGAGAGAGAGGTGGGGTGGCTGGTGACTGGTGGGATGAGCTGAACAGGGGAGAGTGTTTATATTGTGTGTGTTTCTCTCTCTAGGTGCAAATTATGTGGGTCTTGCACGGGGATAGTTGTATTGTGTGTGTTTCTCTCTCTAGGTGAATTTACATGGGTAGTTATGTTGTATGGGTAGTTACGCGGGTATTGTGTGTGTTTCTCTCTCTAGGTGAATTTACGTGGGTTTGTGTTACGTGAGTTTGTGTAGTTACACGGATAGTGGTATAGTGTTCTCTCTCTAGATAGTGATGAATCTTGTTGTATAAAGTGGAACGTATGGAATGAAAAAAAAAAAAAAAGAAAGACTGAAAATTATCTAGAACTTATCTCTTCTTCCTTTATGCTCTTCTTCTCACACTTCTCTCTCTTCCCAAACTCTTAACAACAGCTTGGTCCACCATTCTCTTCCCCAAATTCTGACATAACAGTGCCACGAATGAAGAATCGAGTTTTCGCTTCCTCAGCAATATTCGAAAGAAATGCAGTAAATTTGAGCTGGTACATCAATGTGAAAAGGGGGAACTATAGTTCGGCCATGTTAGTTTCCTGTAATAAAATAGGCGAAATTTCTCGAGCGAACCGAAAACATAGAGATATTTACATACTGGTATACTATTTATTCATGATTTATCAGGGCAAAGCATTGTTATACCCTTGGACGGTAACGTTTTAGTTTTGAGTGTTTGTTTTTTGGTGAGCAAAAGTTGGAAAGAAAATAAAATACAAATCAGGGAACGAAAACATTGCTTCTCCTTCGTTGTTCATAGAAACACCTGCAGTTCTTATCCTTTTCATCAGCTCACTGCATCATATTCTACAAGGGATTATAATTGCTTGCTATTTGATGACAAAGTGCTAACTCAATTAACAACGAAGAAGGAAACCAACAAGAGCATGACTGAACCGAAGCCATATTTGGAAATGACGAATCTGTCGGAAGTTGTAGAATTTGAAAGATATGGTGCGCTTGCATCCGCAGCTGTGTCGGCAGACGGAGATTGCGATGGAGAGCTTTCAGGAGTGGCAAAAGAAGGGATAGTGGCAGAGGCATAATCAGACGGAGAAGGGGCATCACCATACGGAGAAGGGGCATCGTCAGTTATTGGAGCATCAGCCACTGCAGGGGCAGGGCTCTTCGCTGGTGGTGGCGGCGACTTCTTTGCCATTTGTGGAGCAGAGGCTGGTGATGATGATGATTTCGGTGGGGAAGCTATGGGAGCAATGGGAGGTAAACCAACTCCGGGAGCCAAAAGGAGACTAAAAACCTCGAGAACTGAAATGTTGTAGGGCTGAGCCTTCGAGTTTGACATCCAGAGCAACACCTTCCACCGCTGACCCGAAGAAGATTCAATTTTCCGTGTCGGTCACATTCAAGAACCCTTGCTGGGATGAGGCTTCACCAGTTTCCTGAAACAATGTAGTCAGAAGGGCAGTCTTGTTGGATAGGTTCTCAAGCTTCTGAAGGTTGTAGTAGTCGAGAATGACATGGTTGCTCCAAAATTCATTCTTGGTTTCCACACCCGCATGCCCCTGCCCCCACTATCTCTCCTCCCCCCCCCCCCCCCCCCTCTTCTCTACATTTCTCCCCATTTGCTCTCTCTCTATATACACTATCCCATGTTCAGCTCATCCCACCACTCACCAGCCACCCACCTCTCTCTCACTCTCTTACCCATTTCTCCTCGACTCGATTTAGAACATTTCACTTGTTCCTTACATGCTTTCTCTCTCCTCTGTTTTTTCATCAATGGCGGTTTCTGGGTTCGAAGGTTTCGAGAAGTGTCTGGAACTTCTGAAAGGCTGGTGGTTTCACCCCTAAAAACAGGGGGTGAAACTCCACCCCCTGTTGCGAGGGGTGAGTTCCTGTTGCGAGGGGTGAGTTCCACCCCTTGCAACAGGGAGGTGGCGGGGAGGAGAGGGAGGTGGCGAGGAGAGAGAGAGAGAGAGAGAGGGGGAGGAAGTGAGAGAAATCTCAAAAAAAAAATATATATATATATATTAAAAAATGATTAAAAAATAAAGAACGTGAAATGACGTATTTACCCTTGAGACTCTGTTAGTTTTAACAGAATATTTAACGGAAGGACCAATCAAAATCGTTTCGATACGTAGAGGGTTTGAAATGAAACGCCGAAACTTAGAGGGACCACTTAAAAATGTGTCAATCGTTAGAGGGTCTAAATTGTACTTTTCCCATATGTATATGGTATTTTTTTTTTCTTTTCAGCTAACAATTAACATACTTACATTAATCTCACCAAAACAAAGGAGCTCGATTGTGGTGTTCTTAATGAAATCAAGGATGTTATTCACAAACCATTGAATGATTCATGTTTTGTATAAAAAATAAAAATCAAATAAAATCCATTTTAACTTGCATAAACGAACTATTGATGACTTGATTCTCAAAAAAAAATATATATATATATATATATATATATTAAAAAATGATTAAAAAATAAAGAACGTGAAATGACGTATTTACCCTTGAGACTCTGTTAGTTTTAACAGAATATTTAACGGAAGGACCAATCAAAATCGTTTCGATACGTAGAGGGTTTGAAATGAAACGCCGAAACTTAGAGGGACCACTTAAAAATGTGTCAATCGTTAGAGGGTCTAAATTGTACTTTTCCCATATGTATATGGTATTTTTTTTTTCTTTTCAGCTAACAATTAACATACTTACATTAATCTCACCAAAACAAAGGAGCTCGATTGTGGTGTTCTTAATGAAATCAAGGATGTTATTCACAAACCATTGAATGATTCATGTTTTGTATAAAAAATAAAAATCAAATAAAATCCATTTTAACTTGCATAAACGAACTATTGATGACTTGATTCTCAATAATCTGAGATATGTAGGCAACTTACGTATTGTTTCAGACCGAAATAATTAAAAATATTTCATATTTGAACAAGTTGGAATTATTTGTTGACCTAATTTCCTGTGTTTACTGGGATATGTAGGCAACTTTTATAAGGTTCAATCATTAAAACATACAAAAACATTTTCATTTCATATCATTTTGTATACTGGAGCTACATGTCAACCTGATTCCTTGTGAAAACAAGGATATGTAGGAAACCTTCATGAGGTTAGGTTGTTTACAATTTTGTATCTTATATTATGCTCTTGGGTTGTCGCTAACTAGATTAGTATAGTATTTACTACTTATATCATATAAAAAGTACATAACAAAGATAAAAAGCTTTAAAATAGCGAATTATTTTGTTCAGTGAAAATTGAAGAAAATTATTTGGATCTTGTTTAATGGTAAATATTCTTTTATATTGAGGTACCGTCTTCGGACGGATGTCTTGGGGTGCGTAAAATCTTATCTGAGCTTAACCAACCCCCAAACGTAAAGAAAATCTCTAGTACAAGACCTTATGAGTGAAAACGTGGGCCATTTCCAAAATAAAAAATGAATTTCTAAAACTCTTGGTGACCTAGCACATCATTTAACACATGTTAGGAAGCGACTCCGTTTTCAACTTAAAATTCTGACCCAAAGAAGTTCTCAAAACTGATGCCAATAAAATCCCTTGAAAACCATTTTCAAAGTGAACGGATTTGTAGGATTCCAAGAGGGAGGAATGAAAACTTATTTTCCTCTTCTTCTAGATCACTACTTCTTCCGCTATCAAAATTTAGGGTGCGCCACAATATATGCCAATATCTTGCAAGATATTGGTTATTATATCAAAATCTACTTGATTACCTATGAAATCTAAGGAGATATTGAGCCTATGCCTAGTAAACTAGCATTGAATGGCCTTATATGGTCGTAAATAACATTAAATGACCATGTGCGATAGGCTCACATGCCTGTGCGTTGGTGAATGTGGAGGCTACCTGTTGCCTATAAAAAAGCAGCATGTTTTCATTTGGAAACAAGTTTAGCCAAATCCCTTATCTCTCTAGGCTCGCATTTTTCTCTTGGGTCTTGGGATTTCGTAAGCCTTCTACCCCTTAAACAACCTCAAATCTTACAAAACAAAACTCCTAAAAGGTGTTCTTGAGACTCTTTTAACAAGAGCTCAAGAAGTTATTGGGGAAGAACCAAGATGAAGGAAGAAGATTTAAAGAATGAAAAGAAGAAAAACACTTAGGGAAAGACTACTCCATAAGTTAGGTAAGTTTCCTTAAACTCATCTTTTATTTTGTTGTTTAGTACCTTTATATTGCTTGTATATAGTGTTATTATATAGTTCTTAGAGTTTTAGATCATCTACATAGTGTAAATACCTTGGGTTGTGTCAAGAACATCAAGAACACTATGGTTTGTGCATAACATCTTTGGCTTGGTCAAGAACACAGGAAACCGAACTCCAATAAACTTAAAGTAAATGACCAATGATGGACTACTAACTACTAAGTACTAACAACTAACATTTATTTTTTCTGCTCTAGCCTAGATTACAACCTAGCCCTAGTCTCAGGCTTGTGGATTGGCACCCTATGTAAGAACCAATTTTTTTATGTACTTATTTTTATTTGGATTTTGTAATATTTAAAAAATATTTGTGTCTAATGTGTCATTTAACTTCCACTGTAAAATTGTTAGGGGTCGTTTTGATATTTAAAATTTAGTTTTAAGAACTTTAGGGGTTTAGATGCTAATTTTAAATCAAATTTAAAATTAAAATTAGCATCTAAACCCACAAAGTTCCTAAAACTAAATTTTAAATATCAAAACAACCCCTAACAAAAAATCTATACAAATGTCGATTTCAGTATTTGTTGAAGGGTTGACAAAAAAAAAGGTTTGTGCAGGAAATTATGTTTTAATTTTTATTTCATTTGTAATAATTGTATTTATTATTTACAATTGAAATTTTGATTCGATTAATTGATAATTATAATTATCACTGTAGTTTGTAATTTTTTTTAGATTTATGGGTAATGTAATATTTGTTATTCAGTTTTAGTTTTAATTCTCTTTAGGAGAAATCGAGTGGCGGCTCTAGAAAACCGAGTTGTTAAAAAATTGTATTAGAGCATATGTATACGACCACTATAGGCTTCGGCCCATTACTCATAATAAGTTGACTAATATTTAAAAATAATAATTTTAGTATAATTTATTAATTTTGCTTATTATTTATTTACAATTATGTATTTACGTTAATTTTTACTTTTGAGCCTTAATGGTATTTTAGAAATTCAAGTGGGGGGTTTTATGTGATATTTTTATATACATGTTACATGAGTATTAAACTTTAGAGACGTATTTACGTGTTTAAGACGTATTTATGTGTTTTATGACGTATTTATGTTATTAAAATTAGATATATTATTTTGGATTAATAACAATTACATATTTGCTTATTTTCAGAGAATCCATTATTTGAAATTTGGGTTGTGTTGATATTTTACAAAAAACTTTACAAGATTATAAAATTAAATTGGGATTTAAATTGATGTGGATATTGGAGATGATTATTCTTGGTTTTAAGGGACAATTCACAAGGAAACCGGTTATCCATTGATTATGATGTTGGTTATGAATGTTGGATGGAATTGGTCAATATTTGATATGAGATATGGCAGTGGACTTTAAATTTCATGCCGAGTGAGAAAAATTATTGAGGTCGTAGACATGTTGGCACTGAGATAGACCCAATCCAAGTGAGACTACCATGATATTTTAAAAAATATATTTATTGGTTATATATATACATATATGTTTATTACTATGTTTATTTGAGTGCGCAGCGGAAGTGTTTATAAGTATAAGATTCTTCGACAATTGGTTATCTAAGTTAGGAGTTACCGACCAAAGTACACCATGTTGTGTGTGATTTGTTGAATATAGTATGGTCTACCGCAAATGGGGGAATGGCGATGTGTAGTATGGATTTATGTGAATATTGAATAGTTGGTAACTTTCGGTTATAGGACCCTACACAGAGAATAATTGTTCTAGAATCGAGTGTAACTAATATGACCGTGCGATTCTGAATAAATTTTTTTCGAACAAAATTTTGCAACGAAATTTATTTTAGGGGTGAAGGATTGTAAGATCTAACTTTTTTATGTGTATATTTTTATTTATATTTTATAACATTTAAAAAATATTGGGGTCTATTGTGTAATTTAACTTCCACTGTAAATTTGTTAGGGGTTGTTTTGATATTTAAAATTTAGTTTTAAGAACTTTTGGGGTTTAGATGCTAATTTTAAATCAACTTTTAATTTTAAAATTAGCATCTAAACCCCTAAAGTTCTTAAAACTAAATTTTAAATATCAAAACGACCCCTAATAAAAAATCTATACAAATGTCGATTTTAGTTCTGATTTTTGGTAGAATTGTTAATCTTATTTGTATTTAAGCTCTCCCTCTTTATTATGTGATTCATGCTAAAATTGTAGTTAAATTTAATTGTTAATTTTCAAGAAATATGTGTAAAAATTATGTGACAAATATACATATATGCTATTTGTTGGATTAATTAAATACACATACCAAAGGGGATAAAATTCTACTGAGATTTGGCTCACAAGCCCACAGTATTTGTTGAAGGGTTAACAAAAAAAAGGTATGTGCCAAAAATTTTGTTTTAATTTTTATTTCATTTGTAATAATTGTATTTATTATTTACAATTGAAAAATTGATTCGATTAATTGATAATTATAATTATCACTGTAGTTTGTAATCTTTTTTAGATTTATGGGTAATGTAATATTTGTTATTCAGTTTTAGTTTTAATTCTCTTTAGGAGAAATCGAGTGGCGGCTCTAGAAAACCGAGTTGTTAAAAAATTGTATTAGAGCATATGTATACGACCACTCTAGGTTTCGGTTATGTTACCCATTACTTATAATAAGTTGTCTAATATTTAAAAATAATAATTTTAGTATAATTTATTAATTTTGTTTATTATTTATTTACAATTATGTATTTACGTTAATTTTTACTATTGTGCCTTAATGATATTTTAGAAATTCAAGTGGGGGGCTTTATGTGAAATTTTTATCTACATGTTACGTGAGTATTAAACTTTAGAGACGTATTTACGTGTTTGAGACGTATTTATGTGTTTTAAGACGTATTTATGTGATTAAATTTAGATCTATTATTTTGGATTAATAACAATTACATATTTGCTTATTTTCAGAGAATCCATTATTTGAAGTTTGGGTTGTGTTGATATTTTACGAAAACTTTACAAGATTATAAAATTAAATTGGGATTTAAATTGATGTAGTTATTGGAGATGATTATTCTTCGTTTTAAGGGACAATTCACAAGGAAACTGGTTATCCAGTGATTATGATGTTGGTTATGAATGTTGGATGGAATTGGTCAATGTTTGATATGAGATATGGCAGTGGACTTTAAATTTCATGCCAAGTGAGAAAAATTATTGAGGTCGTGAACATGTTGGCACTAAGATAAACCCAATCCAAGTGAGACTACCATGATATTTTAAAAAATATATTTATTGGTTATATATATACATATATGTTTATTACTATTTTTATCTGAGTACGCAGCGGAAGTATTTAGAAGCATAAGATTCTTCGACAATTGGTTATCTATGTTAGGAGTTACTGACCAAAGTACACCATATTGTCTGTGATTTGTTGAATATAGTATGGTCTACCGCAAATGGGGGAATGGCAATGTGTAGTATGGATTTTTGTGAATTTTGAATTGTTGGTGACTTTCGGTTATAGGACCCTACACAGAGAATAATTATCCTAGAATCAAGTGTAACTAATATGACCGTGCGATTCTGAATAAATTTTTTTCGAACAAAATTTTGGGACGAAATTTATTTTAGGGGTGAAGGATTGTAAGATCTAACTTTTTTATGTGCATATTTTTATTTGTATTTTATAACATTTAAAAACATATTTGGGTCTATTCTGTCATTTAACTTCCACTGTAAAATTTTTAGGGGTCGTTTTGATATTTAAAATTTGGTTTTAAGAACTTTAGGGGTTTAGATGTTATTTTTAAACCAACTTTTAAATTTAAAATTAGCATCTAAACCCCTAAAGTTCTTAAAACTAAATTTTCAATATCAAAACGACCGCTAATAAAAAATCGATACAAATGTCGATTTTAGTTCTGATTTTTTGTAGAATTGTTTATCTTATTTTTATTTAATCTATCTCTCTTTATTATGTGGTTCATGCTAAAATTGTAGTTAATTTTAATTGTTAATTTTCAGGAAATATGTGTAAAAATTATGTGAGAAATATACATATATATATATATATTTGTTGGATTAATTAAATACACATACCAAAGGGGATAAAATTCTACTAAGATTTGGCTCACAAGCCCACAGTATTTGCTGAAGGGTTGACAAAAAAAAGGTTTGTGCCGGAAATTTTGTTTTAATTTTTATTTCATTTGTAATAATTGTATTTATTATTTACAATTAAAAAATTGATTCGATTAATTGATAATTATAATTATCACTGTAGTTTGTAATTTTTTCAGATTTATGGGTAATGTAATATTTGTTATTCAGTTTTAGTTTTAATTCTCTTTAGGAGAAATCGAGTGGCGGCTCTAGAAAATCGAGTTGTTAAAAAATTGTATTAGAGCATATGTATACGACCACTCTAGGCTTCGGTTATGTTACCCATTACTCATAATAAGTTGACTAATATTTAAAAATAATATTTTTTGTATAATTTATTAATTTTGCTTATTATTTATTTACAATTATGTATTTACGTTAATTTTTACTTTTGAGCCTTAATGGTATTTTAGAATTTCAAGTGGGGGGCTTTATGTGATATTTTTATATACATGTTACGTGAGTATGAAACTTTAGAGACGTCTTTACGTGTTTGAGACATATTTATGTGTTTTATGTCATGTTTATGTTAATAAAATTAGATCAATTATTTTGGATTAATAACAATTACATATTTGCTTATTTTCAGAGAATCCATTATTTGAAGTTTGGGTTGTGTTGATATTTTACGAAAAACTTTACAAGATTATAAAATTAAATTGAGATTTAAATTGATGTGAATATTGGAGATGATTATTCTTGGTTTTAAGGTACAATTCACAAGGAAACTGGTTATCCAGTGATTATGATGTTGGCTTTGAATGTTGGATGGAATTGGTCAATATTTGATATGAGATATGGCAGTGGACTTTAAATTTCATGCCAATTGAGAAAAATTATTGAGGTCGTAAACATGTTGGCACCGAGATAGACCTAATCCAAGTGAGACTACCTTGATATTTTAAAAAATATATTTATTGGTTGTATATATACATATATGTTTATTACTATTTTTATCTGAGTGTGCAGCGAAAGTATTTAGAAGTATAAGATTCTTTGACAATTGGTTATCTATGTTAGGAGTTACCGACCAAAGTACACCATGTTGTGTGTGATTTGTTGAATATAGTATGGTCTACTACAAATGGGGTAATGGCGATGTGTAGTATGGATTGTTGTGAATTTTGAATTGTTGGTGACTTTCGGTTATAGGACCCTACACAGAGAATTATTGTCTTAGAATCAAGTGTAACTAATATGACCGTGCGATTCTGAATAAATTTTTTTCAAACAAAATTTTGGGACAAAATTTATTTTAGGGGTGAAGGATTGTAAGATCTAACTTTTTTATGTGCATATTTTTATCTGTATTTTATAACATTTAATAAAATATTTGGGTCTTTTGTGTCATTTAACTTCCACTGTAAAATTGTTAGGGGTCGTTTTGATTTTTAAAATTTGGTTTTAAGAACTTTACGGGTTTAGATGCTATTTTTAAATCAACTTTTAAATTTAAAATTAGCATCTAAACCCCTAAAGTTCTTAAAAATAAATTTTAAATATCAAAACGACCCCTAATAAAAAATCTATACAAATGTCGATTTTAGTTCTGATTTTTGGTAGAATTGTTTATATTATTTTTATTTAATCTCTCTCTCTCTTTATTATGTGATTCATGCTAAAATTGTAGTTAATTTTAATTGTTAATTTTCAATAAATATGTGTAAAAATTATGTGAAAAATATACATATATACTATTTGTTGGATTAATTAAATAAACATACCAAAGGGGATAAAATTCTACTGAGATTTGGCTCACAAGCCCACAGTATTTGTTGAAGGGTTGACAAAAAAAAGGTTTTTGCCGGAAATTATGTTTTAATTTTTATTTCATTTGTAATAATTGTATTTATTATTTACAATTGAAAAATTGATTCGATTAATTGATAATTATAATTATCACTGTAGTTTGTAATTTTTTTTAGATTTATGGGTAATGTAATATTTGTTATTCAGTTTTAGTTTTAATTCTCTTTAGGAAAAATCAAGTGGCGGCTCTAGAAAACTGAGTTGTTAAAAAATTGTATTAGAGCATATGTATACGACCACTCTAGGTTTCAGTTATGTTACCCATTACTCATAATAAGTTGACTAATATTTAAAAATAATAATTTTTGTATAATTTATTAATTTTGCCTATTATTTATTTACAATTATATATTTACGTTAATTTTTACTTTTGAGCCTTAATGGTATTTTATAATTTCAAGTGGGGGGCTTTATGTGATATTTTTATATATATGTTACGTGAGTATGAAACTTTAGAGACGTATTTACGTGTGTGAGATGTATTTATGTGTTTTATGTCATATTTATGTTAATAAAATTAGATCTATTATTTTGGATTAATAACAATTACATATTTGCTTATTTTCAGAGAATCCATTATTTGAAGTTTGAGTTGTGTTGATATTTTACGAAAAACTTTACAAGATTATAAAATTAAATTGGGATTTAAATTGATGTGGATATTGGAGATGATTATTCTTGGTTTTAAGGGACAATTCACAAGGAAACTGGTTATCCAGTGATTATGATGTTGGTTATGAATGTTGGATGGAATTGGTAAATGTTTGATGTGAGATATGGCAGTGGACTTTAAATTTCATGCCAAGTGAGAAAAATTATTAAGGTCGTAGACATGTTGGCACTAAGATAGACCCAATTCAAGTGAGACTACCATGATATTTTAAAAAATATATTTATAGGTTATATATATACATATATGTTTATTACTATTTTTATCTGAGTGCGTAGCGGAAGTATTTAGAAATATAAGATTCTTTGAAAATTGGTTATCCATGTTAGGAGTTACCGACCAAAGTACACAATGTTGTGTGTGATTTGTTGAATATAGTATGGTCTACCGCAAATGTGGGAATGGCAATGTGTAGTATGGATTTTTGTGAATTTTGAATTGTTGGTGACTTTCGGTTATTGGACCCTACACAGAGAATAATTGTCCTAGAATCGAGTATGACTAATACGACCATGCGATTCTGAATAAATTTTTTTGAACAAATTTTTGTGACAAACTTTATTTTAGGGGTGAAGGATTGTAAGATCTAACTTTTTTATGTGCATATTTTTATTTGTAGTTTATAACATTCAAAAAATATTTAGGTCTGATGTGTGCTTGAAATTCCACTTAAAAATTTTTAGGGGTCGTTTTGTTATTTGTGTGTCGTGAGCAAGAAATGAGTATGAAAAAAAAGAGCGTTTACCAAGTAGTCCCAAAAAGTGGCAAAAATCACCAAATAAACCCAATACCTTTTCTTTGAAGCGAGCAATCCTTACGGTATTTTCGTGACTAAAATGGGCTTATTTAATGCAGCACTTCATAAATATCATGTAATCTCCTCCCCCTTATGCGGGACTAAATTAGGTAGCATATGACTAACTCTTTGTGGAACAAAATGCTTATTTTTTATCTCAATGCGAACGTGAAACAATATTTTTTTTACACAACAGTTATGTTTGATTAGTTCTCTTTAAAATGAGATATTAGTCACATATTTTGGAGTTGTTTATCGTAATGAGTGTGCATGTTACATGTAACATTAAATAACTACACTATGTTATATCTGTTGATCCTAGGATTTTGATGGACAATTAAATGTTGATATTTTTTGTGGAACTAATGAATTTATTGAGTGTTTCAGTGTAAAAATTTCATTAAAGATTTTATCATGAAGAAATGATTGAAGATGGTTAAGGATGCAAGAGACTGACAAGGAGACAAGCATTAGGAGACTAAAGACTTTAAAGAATTTAGGAGAAAGCAACTCAGGTTAATTTAACTCTTAATGTATCCTGATTAGGATCACACACGACACAAAAATGATTTTATGTTTATGTGTGTTTTTATTAGGATCCTAATTAGTTAACATATTTGCTCCTATGTTGAATTGAAGAAGAAATATTGATTTAAGAAACATTAGTAATTAAAATTGATTTAACGTATCAATTAAGTTAACCGAGAAAAGAAATCGGTTAAAGGGGAAAAAACGTTGAAGATCGGAGTTAAAAATTAATTGAAAAACAAGTATTCCAACAGGATTGGTCAACCGACCAATGAGGATTGGTCAACCGATGAAGTGGTTGGGAATGGTGCAGTCTCTAGATCAATCAATTAATCGACAGAAGAAAGATCAGTCGATCTAGGCCGAAATATGAACTCTCTAAATCAATCGGTCGATATACATAAGATAATCGATCAACCGACTATAGCTGAAAATTGGCCTGGGGAGCATCCTGAATTAATCAGTCGACAGACCATAGAGTTTCCGTCAACCGAATGGTGAGAAATTTTTGGCTTGTGCTAAAACCTGAATCAATCGGTCGACTTATGATTTTGATCGGTCAACCGATGGTTCAATTTTAGGTTTAGAGAATTTCGTGGATTCAATCAAAAAGTAGCCTTTTATGGATAAGATCGGAGAGATATCTTAGGGATTTGATGTTATTTGAAATATGTGATTGATATTTTGATATCCCTATTGATATGGTTCTTATAATTTGATTATATCTCAAATTGGTATGTTTAATTCTTTCTATCTTATCTTATTGAAATTGAGAAATATTTGAAGGATTAATTTAAATGTTTTGAAAGCTATATTTAAGTCAAATATACCATGAATAAAAATTAATAATATATAGGGTCTATATGAGCAATTAAATATTATGACAAGTGGGAACTAGTCGTTAGAGGGCCTATTTCAAATCTATTTAAATAGACTTGAATTTTTTTAGAGATAAGAGATTATTCCATCATGAACTATTCAGTTCCTGAGCTTTCTAAGAGTTATCATTTTGATATTATACTAAGATATTATCGTAATATCATTCTAGTGTTGGAATTCTTGAGTTAAAGTGCTAATTCATTTGGCATCACCGATCTGAGATGACTAGAGATCTGATTTGCATTCTTTCGGTGTTTTTCTGGTGAGATAGCTCCAAGATTTTTTTTTTATTGAGTTTATTATTATTATTGCTTTCTTAGTAATTCAATCTTGTGAAATTATTTTTCAACTTTAAATTGCTTGAATTTTTTTTTAAACGATTTCTTGTAAAAATCTGATTACGTGCTAAATTGTGTGCTACCATCTTTCATTAAAATTAGATTCTAAAATTCTCACTTTCTATCAATAGTATCGTGACATTAATTGAGTTCAAATTAATCTGGGGTGGTAAAAGCTCCGAGTGAGAAAAAACTTATCAATTTTGTAATTGGTGAGTTGTGTGCGGATTAGATATTATTGGGAATATCTAATCAGGGGTAGCTTCGGGTTTCAATCTATTCCGATAAAGAGATTGAGGTTTAATCTTTACCTAATGTATAAAAAGATTAGGTTACTCTTTCCCTGTGGAAAGAGATAGGTATAATTCTTCCAGACTATAATTAATTTTGAGTGAATTTGTAACGGTTCAATCGTTATTGAGTAAAAGGATACTTGGAGTGATTGGTGAGATTTAATCTTTACCCTAAGGTATAAAAAAAATCCTATAATAGAATTAGATTAATCTTGAGCCTATGAAAAAGATAGAGGTTCTTCCTTAACCTGTAAAAAAAAATGTAAATGTTGATTATGTGCCTGTGAATAGAATCTCTTCGTAAAGGTTTGGTTCCTACTTGATTAAAGGGATCATAGTGATTAATGGGTGAGACTCTCCGTGGGACTCGGAAGACTGGATTAGCCAAGTTTAACTTGGTGAACCAGCATAAATTTGGGTGTGCTGCAATTTTTACTTTATTTATTTTCAGTTCTTTGGGTGTGCACCTAGTTCGATAACATATATCCACTACTATAAAGATAATAATTAATTTATGATAAAATTAATTATTTGAATTTTCAAGTGTTATTTATGTGATAATTTTTATTACTACCTAATTCTCCCCTCTTGAGTAGCTCACTGGGCCAACAATATATAAGATTAAAACTAAACCAAAACTAAAACTTTTTGAACCAAGCAGTCCATATGGTATTTTCGTTACTAAAATGACCATATTTAATGCACCACTTCATAAATATCATTTAATCACCTCCCTCTCTTATGCGTGACTAAATTAGGTAATATGCGACTAACTCTAGGTGAAACAAAATGCTTGTTTTGATCTCAAACCGAACGTGAAACAATGAATTTTTTACACGATAATTATGTTCAATTAATTCCCTTTAAAATAAGATATCAACATATTTTTTGGAGTTATATATCATAATGAGTGTGAATGCTACATGTAACATTTAGTAATTATATAATATTATATGTAACATCAACCTTATATGCAACATTAAAACCAAATCAAAACCAAAAATTAAACTGAAAGGTTAGTAACTACACTATGTTACGTGTAATATCAATGTTACATATAAGATTAAAACTAAATGAGAAACAAAAGAAAAACCAAAATATTAGTAACTACACCATGTTACATGTAACATTCATATAACATCAATGTTATGTGTCACATTACTTTATTTTTATTTATATGTGCATGTTCAATGTAACATCCAATCTAGCAAAAACGGTACTATATTGTTCGTGTTGTAGTTGATTATAAACCCTTATTCTTTGCGTGTGGAATGTTATATTGGATGTGTTGAATCGTATTTCAATAAATATCACATGTAACATCTTACAATTTGTAGAAAAGTAAAAATTCTGGAAGTACCATGTTGAATATAATATGAATGTGAAAACTTAAATAAATAAATAAAAGAATAGTGATTTTGATATCATTTTGAAGATCTTATTTAAACGAATCTGAATATATAATTAGATTGTAAAAAAATGTATACAATAATAGTTATTTTCATTATTATAAAATGATTTTGTTGATATGGAAACTCTTAATCCCTATTATGGAATCTTCACTACCTTATATAACGCGAGGGAAAATCTATCAATAAGAAGTGTACGGATCTGAAATCTAGGACTACACTGTGTATGTAGTTTGCAAAAAGGGACTGCTCGGTTTATTACTTAGTTAGCGGGTTTAATTTGTGGATTAGTGGTTAATATGGGTCTACGCGGTGATTATCCCAATATATATATATATATATATATATATATATATATATATATATATATATATATATATATATATATACAAATGTGGATTTCGGTTCGGATTTCAGGTAAAATTCTTGATCTTTTAATATTTGTATTTAATCATTCTCTTTATTATGTAATTCAAGTTAAAATTGTTGTTAATTTTAATTGTTCATTTCCATGAAATATTTAGTATTATTATGTGTAATTATGTGAGAAACATGCCTACATGCTATTTATGGGATTGGTTAGATACACATACTAAAGGGGTTAAAATTCCACTAGGCTTTGGCTCACAAACCTACATTATTTGTTGCGGGGTCGATGAAAAATAGATTTACACTGGAAATTATGTTTGAATTTCAATTTATTTTATAATAATTGTATTTATTATTTACTATTGTAAAATTGATTTGATTAATTGATAATTATAATTATCACTATAGTTTGTAAAAAAAAATTCAAATTTATGGGTAATAACATTCAGTTTTAGTTTTAATTCTTTTTAGGAGAAATCGAGTGGCGGCCATAGGAAATCGGGTTATTACACCCTATATGTACTATTATGTTTAGACCCTTGTGACTAAAAGTCCGAATAAATGGAGGACCTCTATTCCTTCAGAGATAAGTATGCACCTTCTTCAAAAACATTTTCATCTTCTTAGTTACGAGTAGGACTGACACTTATATGATATATTTTCTTTTCGTTTGGACTAATAAAGTGAACATTAACACTAAAATTGCCTAAGCAAGTAAGGTCGGTTGAAGTGTTCTTGACAAAATCAAACGTACCTATCCACTTACCATTTGTGTCATTTTTGTTCTCATCTTCTCTTAAACAAACAAAAACCAAATAAGAAGTGTTAAAAAACAAAATTATTTTTTACATAAGAGTTTTCAATACGAAAAAACTTGGTGTTTTACTCTAGAAAATAAATCTTTGCCTTTGCAATTTTTTTTTTATAAATTAATGTTTTATAAATTTTGTCTTAAATAAATACACAATAAAAGGAAATAAAAAATAAATAAAAGCATCTCATAGTGAACTAAGTTTCAATTTGATTCCCTATGAAAGTAGGGATATGTAGGCAACTTTTGCACATTCGGACGTCAACTAAAAATAAATAAAGTATTTTTGTTAAGTGTCCAAATTAAAATCCCCCATCTCCCTGAGCTAAACTTGTTGATTCTTCCATAATCGACAAACGGTCTAAAAGGGGGACATTTGTTCTTTATTTTTAATCTGTTTTATCTGTTGATGCTTTAATTAAATAATTGTTTTCTTATTTCCTTATAAAACAAAATACATAAAAAGGCAAAAAATATACAAAATGGAAATTAATGTGTTAACCAATACCAAAGGAAATTACTTGGGTTTGTTAAAATGTAAAGATCTATTTAAACTTAGGTACCATCTTCTGACGGGAGTCTTTGGGTGCCTAACACCTTTTCCGAGTATGATTGACCCCCAAACTTTAAAGAAAACTCTACTAAAGACCAACTGTTTTTGAGTAAAAAAATTGGTCATTTTAAAATAAAAATAATTTTAAAAATCCCAGTAACTTAGCATACCATTTAACTCAATACTAGGTGGCGACTCCATTTTTTATATAAATCCTAGTCCAAAGAACATTTTCAAAACTATCGCCTGGAAAGCCTCTAAAACTTATTTTCTAAAATGAACGAATGTTTGAGGATTTTGAGAGGGAGGAAATCAAAACTTTTGTTTTCCTATTCTTCCCATTTTCTACTTCCTCGTTTCCAAAATCTAGGGTGCGTCAGCTAGCAATTCTGTTAGGGACTTTTGAGAGTCAAGTCTTGTCAGAGTTTAATTTTATTTTTGCAATTAAATAAAGCCCAAGAAATATGTCTTTGGTTTTAAACATAAATGATTCTCTTTTATTTAAAAATAAAAAATAAACATTAAAAATAAAAAATCGTTTATTTTGTTCCTTATATGTTTTGTTTATATATTTGCATACACTTATATATTTTCTTTACTTTACTATATTTACATTACTGTCTTTAAATTTTTGCATTTTACTTTTTGTAAACTCTCTCCAAGGCACGAGCACCATTTATATTGTATATCATGAGGAAAAAAAAAACACAAAGTTGTTAACCTTATCCGGAGGCTGAACATAGGGGCCAAAGTTGTGTGATTTCACGACGCTAATCTAAGCCCCAATACCCATTTAGGATTTAGAAAGAGGAGTCAGTAGAAACAAAGCTATATGGTATATTTGCTGGGATCCAACTTCGAAACTCGCCTCGCTTGGATCACCAACCAATGATAGATGTTCCCAGGGAGAGAACGCTGAAGGTTTGACGATATGGGAATCAAACTTTTCTAGGATGCATTAGTAGAAAATCCATGAACCACATATAGTGAGCCTAGTATAGAATATTACCCAAAACTCTTCTGTATTTAGGACTCTATCTTGGAGATAAATTTTACTTTTACCTTGTCTATATTTGTTTATACTTTTGTTATGTTAGATCTGTAGAATGAAATTTCTTTTACTACTAATGAGTATAGATAAACATAAGAATTCTCGTTCTATCTAATGGTACGCAACCTTAGCTAACGTCAAAATGCTTTTAAAATTGGATTAAGGAGCAAGTTGCAAGAGAAGAACAAGAATTCATATTTTTGCTTAGTAAAATAAGTTCATTAAACTCAATGTGAATCATAAATTCCCCTTACATCCAAAAAAATGTACATAAAAAAAAAAAAAAAAAAAAAAATGCCTTGAAATAATGAACGAAATACCCACCTCCATAGTCGTCCAAAAAAAACCTTTGCTGAACAGTCATCCTAAGGTTCGTACACTAAATACACTAAGATGGGATCAATGTTGTGATACCATGTTGACCATACTAAGATGCAAGGAACAGTTATTGCCATAAGAAAACGCTAAATGAGAAGAACCCATAATCGCTCCTTCAAAAGATAAGGCAAGAACTATTGTCTCTCCCTAGAACAAATCAAAATGATACAATTGACCAAATAAAAGAAATGTCACCTTGTAATAACTACAATAACATTGGAGTATGGACACATGATCCTGAGCCTCTCTCACGAAGAATGGATCGCCGCAGGGAACTATGAAAAGGCCTATTGGGTAACCTATTTGGAGCCCATGAAGGAATTCAACAACCACAACTTCAAATGGGAGGATGAATACAAGGACAACGCCGATGACAAGAAAGACTCTAAGAAGAATCCAGGAGACGACACGACTACTGATATAGAATTGATGACTGAGATATTGGACCCTCAATTACCCAAAGTTGAAGTCCCTAAGCAAGACTTAGTCTAGGAACAAAAATCCAAAAATGTGAGATCAAATCGATTTCATGTGTCAAACCATTATGGAAATAGGATAGTTTATGCCCAAAATCCAACCTAACACTTCAAGGAATGGAAATCTGTACCTGACCTCTGTTTAACTTTTTACACCTGCACCACACTCTCGGAAATAAGAAATTTCACCATACTTCCTATTTCGCTCTCCCAAATCTACTACCACTACCTCAGTGACAACCTGCCGACACTTCTTCCTCCTCACCGACCTAATCCTCACTCTACGCAGTTTAACCTAAATGCCTTTTGTGAGTTTTCAATACCACTATGGAGGAACAGCACCACACCGATCAGTGTTTTTCACTTCGGAACCATATCAATAATCTCATCTAAGCCAGAGTGGTCAGTGTCAACGAAGGTACGAATTAAGTCAGGACAGGGTAGTAAGAATGAATTTAGATATCTATCTACTTTTGCTTTTCCGGTTTCCCATAGCAAAGTACTTTGGTGTTTAAAGCAATGTTTGTAAGTGACTAAGGCGTCACCCTACTATTATATAATGTAGTATTATTTTCGTAAAGTTACTTTCAACTTCCGTTTCTAGCCTTCAAAAGTTGACATGTCTATCATACTTATACACCATGGGAAGATTAATGTTATGACAATATAATTTTAACATTAAAGTGGAGCAATATCCAAAGTAACGTTAAAAGGAAAGTCTTATTTCAACCAAACGATGGTGAGATATTGATAATAAAATCTAAGAAAGTTAGAACGAGAACCTAAGAGCCTCAATGTGGAATCTCTACATATGTTCCAACCCGAGAATGTTTAAGGAACAATACAAGAATTATAGAAGACCTTCTCAACGAACTTAAAGAGAAAATATTTGGAAGTTTATAATAAGAATGGTGATAAGGAAAGTTTTGGAACCTGACCTCGCCAAAAAGAAAAATTCTTGAAAAGGTGTAGTAGGTGAATACAGAAAGATGGACTTTAAAGAAGAAATAATACAGACTAATATCATACCTAGGAAAAGAAGATCCGTTGATAAATGTTTTGAAAACTTATGAAACCTACTTGAAATAAAATAAGTAGGACATTATCCTTCGGTTCAAAGAAGAAGAAGATCGAGTTAAAACAAGACGATGAGACTTTACTAGATACTAGCCGATAATGGAGAAGTATCCTAGATAGGCGCGAAATCAATGAAGACCTTTGGATTGACTTAGACTACCTTATTCTCCAATATATGAACTCCTGAAAGTACATGTTAAGAGAAGAAAAATCATAAAAATAAAATCTGGTCTTAAAATGTTCTAAAACACTAAGTGATCACATGAAAGCAATTGGGTGAATCATGCAATCTTTATTGTTGATCCTAGAATTTTGATGGACAATTAAATGTTGTTGTTTTTAGTGGAACTAACGATTTTATTGAGTGTTTCAGTTTATTAGTTCCAGTGATGAAAATGATCATGAAGATATTGCGACAATACTAAAGATGATGACAAAGATGATAGAACATTAAGAGTTTGAAGAAATTGAAGAACCTAGGAAAAACAACTCAGATTAAATTCTAACTCTTAAAGTATCCCGGTTAGGATCACACACGACAAAAAATATTTTTCAAAATTATATATGTTTTTATAGAATCCTAATTGGTTAAATTATTTGCTCATCTGTGTAATTGAAAAAGAAAAAAACATAATTGATTAAAATTTAATTTAAGATTTTAGTGGAGTTAACCGAGAAAAGAAATTGGTTAAATGGGCGAAAACATCGAAGAAATTGAA